>OY754340.1:28016345-29216345 GCA_963573305.1 Pyrrhosoma nymphula
GATGGAGAAAAAATAAAAACAGTATTTAGTTTTTACATAGGAAGTCAATATGTACATCCCATTTTAAATTTGAGTCAACATGTATCCCAAGGAAGTTTAAATCACTAACAATATAGCCCAGGAAAATTAGGTTTTAACCCGGAAAAAAATAATAACAAAGCTGGACCTTTTTAGCTGTATTCAGGACCCCTTTGAGATGAACATATCAAAAGTCCCAAGCTCTCCCAGGTGGGATAACGAAAATATCCTGGAAAAACCTGGAAATACTGGAATTTTCCTGGAATTCGTGCTGTTCGGTAACTAGAAGAGCTAGAGAGGCGTTCTTTTTTTCTGCCACTCCTGGTTTTAATGCTCTACATTAGTAAAAGGCGTCCGGCAGCCTCCCGAGGCTCCCGTTCTGATCCTGGTCCACTATAAGGTCATCAAGTACCACATAATGTACTAAAATCGCCTTAAACCAATATTTGCCAGACTAATAAGCTGCGAAGCGGCATTAATACAACTGGCTTCGGTGCCTGACACAAGTACAACTTTTCTGAGTACCAATACCTGCAGCTGCACCCCGAACCTGCCCGACTACAAGGTGCGAGAGGTGCCCGATCGTCTACAAAAACAGTTTATTAAATTTTCTTTTTTAAATTACACTCATGGTACCCAGGAATGACTTAAACAGATTAAAACCACCCAACCTAATTATTGCTTTTTTCTGAGGACTTTGACTAGACGCGGCAAGCACCATTGGCAACGCCTTAGTATACAGCTTTAGGTCAAAAGTCAACTGCAATGACATTTTTAAAAATCTATTCGGGACATAATTTCTAAATTCAAAAGTTTAACGAAAAATTGCTGAATTTGGTTCTAGCAGATCAGTGATAAATGTAAAAAATTAACTCACCATATAGCGGGATTGTTCTTGATTCTCACATATGTCTGCCGCAGCTAGATGCAAGCTGTCCTCACATATCACCAACTCATTCCTGTTCTCTGGTGTGACCTTAGAAAGCCTGTTTATATCTGGCGCAAAGTACTGGTGTACTGTGTTTTTCTGAAACAATTTCCAATCATTTCTGCACGCTTTGGGCGCAGGATTTTTACATCTTTATGCAATGCAGACTTTGGTGTATTGTTTGAATCCCTCCTAAAGTATCAATTGTGCCATGGCCATCAAGACTTCGCAGATTGTGATCTCCATTGTCGAAAATAAATTGGATGTAAGCATCCATATCCACTTCAGGAGGTGAGCATAGAGATAAGCACGCTTCATATTTTTCACACTCTTGATACGAAGCTGAAATGCCTAACTTATGGAGCATATCAATAAGCCACCTCGAAGCGAACCGACGATGAAGGGCCACACTGTGTCCTACTTGGATTGGTGATAGGAACGAGCGAGGACGTATTGCTACAATTATGTCATGTTCAATCACTGTAGCCATTTCCTCACAGTATCTAGATTTTTTGGCAATAGCTCTGACATAAAAATATCAAGAAGCTCTGGGGTAAGGCTTTTACCTCCGGTAGTCTTGTCTTTCTGTGTTGGGTACACAGAAGTATCTACATCTACATACTACCCCGCAAGCCGCCTCAATAGGCGTGTGGCGGGGGGTGTTAGGACACCAGCCGTTTACATATAAAAAGGAAATGCTCTAATGAAATTACGCCTGCATTTTTTGAAGTCCCTTATTGTTCGGGGGAAAAACGAATTCCCATACCTATCCGTTCGGCAAAATATCTCTCTTAATTTATCGTTTCTGTCGGACCTGGAAATATAGTGGGGTTCTAATATGATGTTCTCCGTGTCGCTCTTAAAGATATCTATTCTCAATTGCTCAAGCAATAGAGTATTTGCACACTTTTGGGAAGTGACATCTAAAAAATCTATCGATACTTCAGACACTAAATTTTCATTCTGACGCTCGAGAGGCTTTTCGTTAATTTTTTATTAGCTAATAAAATCTAATAAATTATTATTGCGCCGAAACACTGGTCCGCCATGTTTTGTAGGCTCTGACGTCATCTCCCATAGTCGACCATTTGTTGATTTGGAGATTGTGTGACTGTGTAGTCTTAGCGTGCGGACGAAACTTTAGCTATTAATTAGCAAATATCGAAATAACTTCGAAAAGGCAAATACTATTTCACTCTCAACGCACAGCTAGGCTATTTCGCTTCTGCTAATATGGGAGATGACGTCACACTACGAAGAACCACTGGTTGGGCGTTTAGACCCAGGCAATTTCGATGCTAAAACAATGCATATTAAAAGCTATTTATTAAATTAATTAGTTGGAATTATACCTTGGTATTTCGTACGTGGCATTTCGAAACCAAACACTACTCGCTATAATAAATTTAAACAAAATACCTCATTTACGCAAATACTCTATTTAAGCCTAGCGCGCAGCCTCCGAGTCTCTAGCGGCTCCCAGCCTAATTCGTTTAACATCTGTGTAACGCTGTCTGTACGCCCGTAGGAGTGTTTGACGAATCACGCAGCTTTCCTTTGTATTTTATTAAGTTCCCGGATTAAGTCTTTCTGCACCGGATCCCATATGCTCGCTACATATTCAAGGTGTGACCGGAGTGCGAAATAGCACCTCTCTTTTACTTTTTCATCCGAAAATCTTCCCACAATACGCTTGACGATTCCTAGCTTCTTCAGAGCTCTGCCACATATATTTCTTATATGTGTTCCCCATGATAGGTTCGAGGTTATCGTAACTCCCAGATACTTCACTTCATCTGTCGCCTTTATGTTAACACCATCCACAGCATATACATAGGAATAGATGGACGACCTACGCAAGAAATGTACCGCCGTGCATTATCGTATGCTTGTATCTTGATTTGGCGCTTGATAAGTTGTGCAGCAAATTTTACTATTCTTGTTTCCTCGCATTGGCTATCCACGCACCGCTCACTGTACCGTTGCGTGCTTAATATTTTTTGCGCAGCCCCTGTGAAACACATCTCGTCCCTGCGTCCAGGCAGTTCAGTAAAGGTGATTGAGTCACCTTATCTTTCTTCTAGTTTACTCCTCAGCCTTTTTTCAGTGTACTTTTCTCGGTTACTCTTTGAATACTTATCCAGTATTGTCATCAATTCTTCCACGCTGTACTGGCTGTCATCTTCGCAATTTTCCTCAAGTTCCTTATGTAACAATTCAAAGGCAGCACTTTTAGACTCAACTTCATTACGACTCTTACCACGTTCTGATGTGAATCCCGGCTTACAGGAGCCAATTTGTTGAAAGTAAGCATAGCAATCTCTGTGATACCTGCCTTCTGCCGCGACTAGATCAGACACTACGCTTAATCTCAGGATTACTTCAGTTCCCCACTCATCCCGATCACCTCTTTCTGCATCTGCTTATGGTACGTATAGTCTTGATCACTTCGACGGTCCCAACTACACTCCAAGGTTTTCTCTCAGGGTGCTTTTCGTCCACATTTTTGGCACAAAAAATACAATGTACTTTGAAATCAAATGGCGTATCTGTGGATGATCTCCTCTTCAGATGATCTGGGAGTTCCGCAGAGGGGGATGTCGGTCTTCGTGTGTACTCCCTTCTGCGCTCGCTATGCAAAAGCACCAACATCTTGTCCTTAAAAAATACCTCGGCACCATCCTTTCTCGTTTTACTTGCATTCAAAATTTTTTGTAGTCCTTTTTCACCACATTTCACTGATTCTTTGTCACCTTTGCTTCCAACGAAAGCACACCGATAACACTCGTCCAACAACTCCATTGCACGTCACAAAACTAACTTGAAAACGCGACGCTAAACACTTATTGGATTGGAGAGCACTGACTGAGTGATATACGTACCGGTACGGACCACGGGAAGGGGGAAGGGGAAGCGTCGCTGACTTATAACAATGAAAGCGCGGCTGCCCCACCGTGCGCTCTCGACATCAGGTGGTACAGGCAGCGGGAGGACTGAGGACATTTTATATACAGATCACTCACTTGGAGTTAACCTTTTACGGTAACATTTTAACGCAGTTAGGCTAATTTTCGACTACAAAATAGAAAAGCAGGTGAAGCATCGCAGTTCAACCACAACTTGCTCCAGGAGAATATATATATAGGTACTCGAGCGAACAGCACCCTTTAAAGGTATCAGAGGTCCGTGGATGGTCGAACACTTCCCGCACCTTGTAGGCGGGCAGGTTCGGGGTGCTGCTGCCGGTATTGGTACTCAGAAAAGTTATACATGTGTCAGGCACCGAAGCAAGCTGTAGTAATGCCGTTTCGCAGCTTATTAGTCTGGCAAATATCGGTTTAAGGCGATTTTATTACATTATGTGGTACTTGATGACCTTATAGTGGACCAGGATCAGAACGGGAGCCTCGGGAGGCTGCCGAACGCCTTTCACTAATGTTGAGCACTAAAAGCAGGAGTGGCAGAAAAAAAGAACGCCTCTCTAGCTCTTCTAGTTACCGAACAGCACGAATTCCAGGAAAATTCCAGTATTTCCAGGTTTTTCCAGGATATTTTCGTTATCCCACCTGGGAGAGCTTGGGACTTTTGATATGTTCATCTCAAAGGGGTCCTGAATACAGCTAAAAAGGTCCGGCTTTGTTATTATTTTTTTCCGGGTTCGGGTCAAATTTTGCTTATTTTTCCTGGGCTAATATTAAGGTCACAGCCTACACATGGTGGAGAATTGCTTTCTAATTGACTTTGCCTAATTGTGAAGACTGAAGCTTGTGTTTTTTCGGTATTTAAAATTAGGCTATTTTTACGGCACCATTCAGACATACTCTCTAGCAGTGGTTTTCTGGAAATAAATAGTTCATGTACATTTTTACAAGATGTTAAAACACTTGCATCATCAGCATATATTATGCACTTGTCACATGGATTTTTTGTCAGATTGTTTTGAAGATTATTAATAAATATCAAAAAGAGGAGAGGACCAAATACCGACCCTTGAGGCACACCTTTTTCAATCTCTCTGGGTGAGGACAGAAAAGTATTATCATTAAGTTTAATAGATACCCTCTGTTTTCGATTTTCAAGGTAAGATTTTAGCCAGTTTAATGATACACCTCTAATACCCAGGGAACTACATTTTAATAATAATGATCTCTGATCTACTGAATCAAAAGCCTTTTTCATATCAAAAAATATTCCCATTACCTTTTGTTTTTCATTTATTTGGTCAACTATGTAGTCAACTGCTTCGAATAATGCTTGTACAGTCGATTTATCCTTTCGGAACCCAAACTGGTGAACTGAAAGTACACTATTGCTCTCTAGATAATCGATTTATCTTCTGGAATACACATATTCAAATAGCTTTCCTAATGAGGTATAATGGATATACAGTGTGTCCTCGTTTAACGTTGTTAACTCGTTCCTGAAAAAGTAGACGTTAATCGAAACAACGTTAAACGATGCAGTATTTTCCATAAGAAACAATGTAAAAAATTAAAATCGGTTCCAAACTCACCAATGGTAAAGGTATCATAGGGTCCAGTCTGGGAGAAATTCTTGTGTGAGATTAGTAGAAAAGTGAGGGGTATTCGATGAATGGGAAAGGAAAGTGAAAGGAATGCGTATTTATTAAATGTAAGAAAAAAAGGCGTGAGATTCTTAGATTTGGAGAAAATAAAGATTGAAAATTACCAAATTCGCATATTTTTTGTGATATTTTGACGCCATATTGCGAGATTTTTGGAAGCCCCGGTAGAGGGATACGGACTAATTTCACGTCTGAAATATGGCCTTACCCTTAGAGTATATAGTACCTTAATAGCTCTATGGCCTTACCCAACCCCCCCCCCTCCAACAACGTTGCGTGTCTGTGGAGTGAAACAGGGGTGCTAAGGTGGGACTACGCGGCGTCGAGAAGGCCATTTCTGAACGGAAAAATAGGTTATTTGGCGGATAGTTACGATTTATTTTCACGAATACCCTTTTAAACCAACCCACCCCAATGGTGATTGGTTTGCGTAAAATTACGGCGAGTTGGTGATGAAAGTTCCGTATGGAGGCAGTGGAATGAAGTACCTCCAAAGATTACAGGGTAGCTCCGAGAGGTTACCCGTCCCTCCTGAGTGTGATAAAGCCGTCGGAAAGCTGGAATAGTTTTAAGTTGAAGGCGGGAAAAGTCATGGGCGGTGGGTATAGAAAATGAAGACACTGCTCGACCGCTACGCCATCTGAGGGAACTATGAGGAAAAGGTCAGTATTTCCAATATGGCGTCCAGAAGTAGATTCACATCACAGGTTTAAGTGAATAGTTTACGAAAGAAAAAGGATTTATGAAGCAAACGAAAGGTAAATGCGCATATGTAGCGTAGCAATATAAGTGAAATAGGTGGTATAAGGTGATCGGGAAGCAGGTGAAATTAATTTTCTCCCAGACTGGACGCTATGATACAAATACCACGGCATATTTTAATTACGCGGGCAGTCGAACAGATGATTTCACTAGTAAGAGATCTTCATATCTTAGATAAAACAAACTGAAAAGGCATTTTTAAAAGAATAAGCACCAGGTTTCCCTCCTATATTTCTGATATTTAGTGCTGTTAGCACCGGCTTCCCTCTGAGTAAATAGAAATTTTTGTTCTTCACTGCGGGAGCGTGCGCATGCGAATGCAGTGAGGGCAAAAATTTCGCTCGCTGCGATCGCGAAGACGTAGGATATCAATTAAAACAGTGAGTGAACTAGGGAAACTCGGTGCTGTGTACAAAATTTTTGTTATTTCGTAACAATGTTTTAGGAACAGTATCACCCTCGACGATTTACTGCATCATGGAGGGTTTAGAAAATGTCCTCTTACACACTAATTAAACACGAAAAACACGTTTTCGATTCACCTCAAACAGCAGTAAATCAACATTTTCTTCCACCAGTTCTACCTTATGGCGGCATGGGATTTTCAGGTATTTTTTCCCGTAGATATCTGCCCCTGGATCTACCATTCGGACATGGTATTATTAATACCATGCGATTCAAGATGGTACACTAACGTTGGTTTGAGTTTTAAATCACCCGATGCATTGCCCCCCAATAATAGCGTAGTAAATAATAAGCAAACATACAGTTATGAAACAAAATAACGCAATAATTATTCGCTCAGGTGAACTTTTGACACACGCTATGAGGAGTTAACGTCAAACTTTTCCGCCGAATGGAAATTACGCATCAGATGCGCCAAATTCCTATTCGTTAGTCATTTTTTTTGGTTGCGCAAAATTTGAACAACGATATCGCGAAGCACTGACGACGTTGAACGATTTAGGGTTTTAATTGTTGGACAACGTTATCGCGAAACAACGTTAAACTGGACAACGTTAAACGAGGACACACTGTAGGTCTATAGTTCTTAATGTTGTCTCTTTCACCTTTTTTTTTAAATTGGGACATTTTAGGATATCTATTTTTAATGTTTTCCCCATACAATAAGGAAAAACAATTTTACAATACATTTATTTACAATGACAATTACTTTCAAAACAAAAATATCAAAATTGGAAACACAAAAATATGAAAAGTATACATGGATAAACAATGCAAAGTATTTCTGTTCATGATGACATTTTCACTGGAGGTTATACATTTTTATCCCATTTATTCCCAGGAGCCACGCTCGAGTAATGACATTTATCATCCGAAAGTATGCAATTCCATGCCATGAATGAAAATATAAATTCCTTCAATTGAAATAAACATGAGGTGGGAAAAGAAATAGTGTTGTCATTACGTGATATTTTTTTGTGCTGGAATATCTTCCTCTCCCACATGATACAGGCTTCGCTTCAATGTAATATGTTGCTCTGCAAAAAGGTCATAGCAAATTATTTTTACATAACCTCGGAAACAATTACCATCTCTTTTTTACCTATATCATGTTCACTATTGAACAAGAAATAGAGTTACAGAAGTCATTACTCGAACGCGGCTCCTGGGAAATTTTAAGTGAGTACATCGTTGCTGATTAATAAGTAATAATCTGTTCATTGTTAACGGCCTTGAGAAAGACCCACGACCAATCAAAGCCCATCCTATTCACGGAAGTATCCTTGTATATTGAAAATCTAAACATATTAGGTCTGTCAGCATGAGTAGCCTCTTTTCAGCCAAACAAGAATCCCGAAATTACCTTCGAAAGTCTCCCAAAGGAAATCATGGATTGAAAATCCAGCAAATAGGCTTAAAATTTTTTTAAAAATTGTTGCTACTGCCGTAAATGTATGGGAGTAGGCAGTTTACTGTAATTCCGTAAAATATTAGAAAGAAATAAAAAGCCGCAACCTGGGATAGAACCCCAGCCACCATATGAGCATAACACGCTCAGCGCCTCAACCCACTGACCAACGACCTCAGTTGAGAGAGGCGTGAACTGTAAAGTATTTAAACGGAGGAAGATTCTTTAATGGCGTTTTTCTCTCAAACCCGGACCTATGTTGAAAAAAGCTGTGAAACTTTTCCCACATTCTCTCTATAGTTTCAGAAAATAATTGCCTCGTTTGGATCCCGAACATCAGTTACGCGATGTCTCCTTGTTAGTTGAATTGTGAAAACCGAAGTTTTTATCTGCCAGCATTCTGTTGTAAAATTGTACGATACAACAAAAAACTTGTAGACGATAATTGCACTCATGGCTATATACTGTAAACCCCCACTAGTTTGAACCCTCTTTATTCGAAATATCGATTAATTCGAATTTGTGAGCAGTCCCCGGCAAACGGAATAGGAAATTAGTGTACCAGGTGTATTAGAAAAAAGGTGTACCTCTTTTGAATGCTAAGTAATGAAAATTACCTCTGTAATTTTCGTAAATTACCTTGGTATTTGTCATAATTTACTGCGTTCCTTGTAAATTACCATAATTTTCCAGGTAATTTACTTAAGCAAGAGATAATTTTTCATACAGATAAATTCCCAACATGTTCTTTTAAGCCAAGTTCACATTTCGTACTCGTTAAATAATATATTGAGGCATGTCGGACTCATTTTTGGAATATTTTAATTAAATTATAACATTATAGAATAATGTATTAGAATATTATTCTTGAAAATTTCTCATACTTTGACAAAAGAAAGCCAGATTACGTGTTGCTGCCGTAGTTCTTTATACAATTAAAAAAATGTCTAATAGATTAATATGTTGCATTAGGTATGGTTTATACAACGTTATTCCCTTCCTATTGCTATTGGCTTTCTTATTTAACCATACATTTGCTGTTTAATACTTAAAACAAAATAAAATACAAAGCTTAATAAAATACAAAGGAAAGCTGCACGATTCGTCAAAAACTGCTATGGGCGTACAGACAGCGTTACACAGATGTTAAACAAATTAGGCTGGGAGCCACTATAGACTCAGAGGCTGCGCGCTAGGCTTAGATTGCTTGAGCAATTGAGAATAGATATCTTTCAGAGCGACACGGAGAACATCATAATAGAACCCCACTATATTTCCAGGTCCAACAGAAACGATAAATTAAGAGAGATATATTTTGCCGAACAGATAGGTATGGGAATTCGTTTTTCCCCCGAACAATAAGGGACTTCAATAAATGCTAGGCGTAATTTCATTAGAGCGTTTCCTTTTTATATGTAAACGGCTGGTGTCCTAACACCCCCCGCCACACGCCTATTGAGGCAGCTTGCGGGGTAGTATGTAGATGTAGATGAGATAATTTTTCATACAGATAAATTCCCAACATGTTCTTTTAAGCCAAGATCACTTATCCGACGTGTTTAATAATAAATTGAGGCATGCAAAGAACTCATTCATGGAATATTTTGCTTAAATTATAACATTATAAGAGTAATTCATTAGAATATTCTTTTTCTTGAAAATTTCTCATACTTTGACAAAAGAAAGCCAGATTGCGTCTTGCTGCCGTAGTTCTTTTTACATTTTTAAAAATGTCTAATAGATTAATATGTTGTATTAGGTATGGTTTATACAACGTTATTCCCTTCCTATTGCTGTTGGCTTTCTTATTAAACCATACATTTGCTGTTTAATACTTAAAACTAAAAAATACAGGAAAGTTACAGTAATTTTCCCATCTCTAGTCATGGGCAGTGTTTATTTTTTTCCTTCCTGTTAATATTCCTGCTCTTTCACTAGCTGTATAGATTCTTCAAAACATTTACATTTACAGTAATAATAATAATAATAATAATATTTTATTTCACCGATTAGCAAGAGTACAACTGCATGGCTACGTCATAGATAAATAAACGATGTATATAAGAAAAAATACCATGATGAAGTGTCATCACAATTACATCGAAATTACATCAGCAGAGAAGCAGCTAATAACAACAATAATAATAAATACATAAAAGAATTAGATGGGAAAATACAATAGTATGGACAATGCTAAAATAGGAAATGTCACAAGTAGCATCATGGAGGTTATCTGATTCACAAAGTACCTTCCATATATTCAGCAATGCTGTAATAACATTTTTTAAATAAAAGATGTTTCAGCTTACTCTTAAATGCATAAATTGAGGTGCTATCTTTTATTTCTTCAGGTATTTTGTTGAATATCGCCGAGGCAGAGTGTCTCGGACCCTTTAAACAGAGAGAGCTGGAGTATTATTCGGAATGTATGTCGTTACTTGAACGGGTGTGGTGATGTTTTAGGATGGACAACAAATAAAAAATAGTATTGTTTTTTACATAGGGAGTCAATATATTCATCCCAATTTAAATTTGGTATTTTGGTTCAAATTATACCATTAGTCCTGTACATTCAAGTGTAAAAACTTTATTTATAAATATTTTAAAATATATACTGCACATTTCACATTATGCTTGTATGGTCTAATTGAAAATTTAATTAATATGCAATAATAATTGAACGTAAAATGCAGTATTTTACGCAGAATAATTTTGTGCATCTGGTGGTACATAATTAGTGTTAAAAGGTATCAATTCAAGCAAACGTGTGCAGTTAATTAAGTTATTGCATTAATTGTGCAAAATATCAACTCAGCAAGATGATAAGAAATCATCAATCTGTATTTATAAAAGTACTGTATCAAATAATTCATGATTTTCATATATATTCACATGCATACCTAAGCAAGAAAATGATTTGAAGAAAAGTCGTGTCATCAGGGCAATCGTTGTTTGTTGATCCAAAAAAAAATGTAATGACCCCATTGCATTTTTATGTATTAGTAATCCTATTTAAAGTGGTTCCGCCGTAAAATGACTTAAATGTCATTTTAATCAGATTCTGTCTACTTGTAGAATTACTTGTCCTCTTATCAGATGTGAACAACAAAATTATACCTTTCCACGCTGTTTTATTCTATAATAATTGAACTTGAAATTACACATTGTGTTCATAATGGGGGAATGAGAGAAGCTCGGGGAATAAAATAATATTTTTCCATATTATACAAATGCCATTTTTGCAGAAAACTGTTTATAAGAAGGAAGGAATCCAGATAAATTGAATAAAAATGTAACATAGGCATACTATTACCTTATTATTATAGTTAAAAGGGAGTTAATGCTGTAATTGAATTCAAAATGCGGTAATTCGTAGGAAATGACGCTGCAGTCGGCTCCTATGGCTGGAATAAAAGTGCTCATTTAAAAATACATTCGTGGAATAATAGTCTGCATTTTTTTTATACTTTACTTCTGGTTTTCCATAGGTAACGCATTGCATCAGTAAAAAAGCAGGATTTTTTGGACAAAATATTAAAAAACGTGGATTTTAGTATTTGTTTTGATTCACTCAATCACGGTGGAACCTCCTTAAATAAATTATCATAAAAATACCATCAATAAAAGAACAACACAATAATAGGAAACTTGGATAGCAATTGAAGTACACACAATCTAACGATAATTAGTGAAAAAAATGAAGCTTAGAACTTTACACTCAAAAACATTATAATAAACATTGTAAATAAAGCACAATCCTTACTATTACAGTCAACTCTCGATTATCCAGCTTCTGATTATCCGGTTTGCGGATTACCCGTGCTATTTTCTCAACCCTACACTTAAAAGTTTGAAAATAATTCTGATGGTAAAATTAAGTAAATTAAGTATTGTAATGCGAAATATTTGTAATCCTACTAATTCCGAATCTATATATTATGTCACATATGAGGCTCACAATATAACAATGTTTTGTATTATATAGTCACTTCGATGTCATACATTTACTGAAAATAAGCAAGATGTGTTTTTTTATTACCTACGTGGTGAAGCTAAGTAAGCACACATTATGCTGTGTTTCAAACATTAGAAGCTATAAATTTATAAATGTTTACGAAATTATTATTACTGTATAATTTCGCGTTAATAATGTTAATATTTAGTATTTCATTAGTTGTCTTGCGGTAACCACTGCAGTCTATTAAGTGAAATAGTTTCCATCCTACAAAGCCTCGGTGGTGGCGGAGTAGCGTCCTCGCCTGCTAACCCAAAGGTCGCTGGTTCGAATCCCGCCTGGGGAGGATTTTTCACTTCCCAGGGCATGGTTGTTTGTGCTTGTCCGTTGTTGATTGTTAAAATACCCCGATGTAAAGGCCAATATGTGCTGTTTTCGGTGGTAATAAAATAAATTAATAAACAAATAAAAAGCGAAATTTCAATATCACGACCACATTTTCCATGTTTTTCGGTTATCCGTTATTTTCGATTATCCGTGCCTCATTGTGCATCCATTAGCATGGATAATCGAGAGTTGACTGTATTTTGTTTACATAATTAATTTTTTTATAGAACCCAACGTAAAGGCCTTAGTTTCTGATATTGGGGCTATATGAAATAAAATTGCATTGGAAAATGTAATTTCCGATAACGCAAATACAAGGTTTCACTGTATATAGTGCACATTTCACATTATGCTTGTATGGTCTAATGGAAAATTTAATTATTATCATTGCTATGATCAAAGCGCATGAAGAGTGATGATGTGAAACTTCGAAAGGATCCACTGAAGGGGGAGAGAAATGGCCGTCCTCGATCTCGATGGAATAAAACAGCGGTGGAACGCGTGGTTGGCGTGGAGGATGAGGGAATGGCGTCCAGAGATTTGGAAAAACAAATTGCTATGAACGAGGTATGTTTACCATTATTAGTTGTTAATATATAAAGCTACGAAACTGACTCACTCACTTACTCATTGATACAAATTCCTGGGCATTAATAATCGGTGTCGAGTCAGGAAAACATCGAAAATCTCAATATTTTTCATTAGTTTCGAGTCCAGATAGGATTTTGTTTTTTAACATGTTTAAATGGGAAAAACGAATAATTTACGTGTAGAGTAATTTTATTTCATTCTTTAAAATATGAAATTATTAAGATACAAGTTTCATTCTTTGACTGAAATGAGGCCAAAAGATCAATGCATTTACTTCTTGCAACCGATGTTTCTCTATCGATCGATAAATTGAAATATTTGAAGTTTAAACGCAAAATTAATGCAAATTTCGATCTTTTATCATTTTCGTTGCTAAGCAGTTTTTCCATTGTTCCCGAGACTTCCAGTACCTTATACACTGGCTTTAAAGGCTGCATTTAAGAGAATATAACCTTCTCGGAGCATGTTTTAATAGCTTTTAATAATATTATGCCTTCAACCTATACGATTTGCAATGTTTTATAATGATATATATAAACTGTTTTGTAGCTTTGACACTCCTCCATTTGCTCATGCCTACGAAATCCGTTGGGATCATGCCAGATTCCTCCATTTTACTTCTGACGCATTCTTTACGCCTTATTCCGGGTTTCCCTCTCCCTGTTTTTCCAGGAAACATTAATCCTTGCACGTCCTTTCTGAAATGTACTATCACTTTCAAAAGTCGGTCCACACAGTGAGCGTGACCATCTCCGTGTTCTGTTGAAATCGAGCTTCACGTATTGCATACGCGTTCCATGACTTCTGGGGGCCAATTTTACTGCTACGACAGGCACAACTTGAATTTGTTTTTCACTCGCTAAGAGACCTCGCGTGCAATTCTCCCTCCGAGAACGAATAGCTATAACAATCCTAACCCCCACTCCCATAAGAATTCTCCAGCCGAAGAACCCGTGGTGTTTTCGGCTGGGACATTCTTGTGGGAGGACTTCGGCCGGTATTTCTTGTGGGAGAAAAAAGGCGATAATTTGCCGTACTCTTCTTATGATATGGGTCGTCATGGCAAAAATCATTAGAACTGCGCAAAGGGGACAGATAGTAGCCTCGTTTGCATGCAAGAAAACTAGTAACTTATCAAATTATAGTAAATACGTTGCCAAAATCCACTGTTGCAAAATCAGCTCGGAAACCTTTACCGACAATGAGAAGAGAAAGATAATGTTATGAGAAAGATAATGTTAAGATATCAGAATTTTTATTTCGCACGTAATAAAAATAGTTAAGATAGCTGTTAAAATGAAATCGGGGAAAGGGTGGAAGACTTCCTCGGTGAAGACCAGTATGGGTTAAGGAAAGAGAGTAGGACGCGAAACGCATTTCTGGTGATGAGTATTCTAACATTTATTTATAGATAATAGCTACTGTCTCTATTTGCTTCTTAGACTGCTGGAAGACTTTTGAAAGAGTACATTGGATGAGAATAATAAATATTATTGCAGAAATAGGGAGTACACTGGAAGTTTAGGCGCATAATTATAAAACCTCATGGGGATGAAGCGGAATACGGGTAATGAATGACGAATCGGAATGGGTTTTTGTTGGAAGAGGATTCAGGCCGGGAAATTTCTTATAACCATTGATTTTCGATTGTTCACTGACAGTTTGGTAATAAATGTATGGAAAGGGATAAAATTGTGAAGGAAAGTAGTAAGTAACTGTTAATTTTGGTAGATTTGCAGATGGCCAAGATTTATTTAGCCAGTCAGTCACGGGACTCGATGTCTATTTCGCAGGTGAAAAGGTTCGTCATATGTGGGATGTGAATTAATCATATAAAGCAAATGTAATGAAGTTTATAAAGTAGTAATAGTCCAAAATGAAGAAAACTAAGGAAACTTCTGAGCTGGGGAAACGGGTTACCTTTCCGGGAAGTATAACTAGGTCATTCAGTAAAGGAAAAATTAATGTATGGAGATTGGTGTTACAGAGGATTTAAAGAATTGTGTTTGAATAGGAATTTCGCTGTTTTCAAGTAGGATGGAGAGAAAAATAAACGAAAATTCGATAGGAGATATACAAGAGACAGCACAAATAAAACGTGGTGTTGCCTAAGGTGCTATAGATGAGATATGACTCAACGACGGGAAAGGGGATATTACGGCAAAGATATATATGTATTAGTGAAACACACGTGGTGATGATAAATGTGCAACTCTATCTCCATAATTGCAAAGTAAAATTAAAACGATATTGCTCAGTAAATTAAAACGACACCTTTGAGTAAAGTTTAAAAACAAAACAACTGATATAGCCTTCAAACTTATATCGTTAATTAGTGTATCTGAACGAAAATTTGGAGGTTTTGGAAAGCCTCCAGCGCACACATTAATTACTGATGCAACGATTTTCCATTTTTGAACTGTGAAAAATATATTGTTTGGATACACAGACCGTTGAGAATTTCATAAACACCAATAAGGGAAAAATTAACGCCGAGTATTCACCTAGGATGAGTAACTGATGGGAGTCCGATCATTCTCTTGCATCGGGAGTTGAGATTTATTCAATATTCACGCCGAATTTCCCTTAAAGTAATCACTAGTGATCGGTCACTACTTAATTATTTTTTGAAAATAATCTGGGCATAATGAAAGGAAGCAATCCAAGCCTGGAAACGTTAACTCTAAGCCTATTATTTGTGCCACGAAAATATCACAACTTTTTGGTGACCGAAGTCAAGTGCACTGAATTTGGCATAGAGCTTTTAAGTACTCTCACAATGAGGCACACAATGTTTTTCACAGTATGGCATTGCTTTTACGAGAATGTATTAAAACTGAATTTATTAATTGATTGCCTTGCGATTGGATATATTGATTTATCAAACCAATCTATTTATGCTAAAGGATTGACAGATTTAAACAGTTTAGAGTCCCTGATATCTCCTTAGCAGCTCATTTTTCGTCAGTGCGCGTGAAAGTGTAGGTTGTGCGCTGTGCAGTGAAACAATCTTGTCCAAAGGAGCATAAAAATAGCTACCTAGTTAAAATTACGTCGTGCGTTTGATACCTTGGATTTCACAAAAATTTCTCTAGCTAGCATCCCACATTGCGTGACTGATAGATTCCATAGTCAGAGAGGTCAGTGGAGTTTTACGACATCTCCAGAATATGTTGCCACCATATTGAGCATAGCTTCTAGAAATTAGAGGTTCTTTCAGGAACGGAGAACTGAGTGATGGATATACTTGCAATGAATGAATCTTTTTGTTTTGTATTAACTTTCTATACTCAGTCGCAGTGTATTTAACAGACCAATAAAAACAATGTAAGACGAATTAGACTATAGAGCAAAATTAACATTGAAACATGCCTTCGGTGTAACGCCGCTCGAAGCTGATTACTAAATACGCAAAGCGAAGTCATACCTATTTCATCCAACACATATCATTACTGAAAATTATACTTTACGATATTACCTATAAAAGGATAAAACCCTAACTAGGATAAAATTAATGCAAAACTATGACAAATGAAGCTACAAAAAGTGGATTGTAATTTATCAGAAATGAATGCGGTCATTTATGAATGAGTTTTCCTTCAGTGGAGATATAACGTTATTGATATCTCGCTCTCAGAGAAGACACGCACTCCATTTAAAAATGCCTACAATTAAAAACTGCTCATATATAAAAGATAAGATTTTCAAATAAGCAACATGAAAAATGTTCTCGTTATTTAGAATAGATTCGAACGAAATAGAAGTTGTGGTTTAAACTTAAAGTTGGCGTTCATTTTGCAGCGAAAATTAATGGGAATGAGTCAAGATTTGATAAGGTTAGGAAAAAAAGTGTACTAGATAATTTGGGATTGTCATTTTCAGAGTATTACCTATGGTAACGAAAATCTAAAACAAAATGTTCATTCATCGGAGAACAACTTTAATATTTCGTAATATCGCCATTATTTTCAGTTGTAGATCGTAATCGTGACTGCATAGACCCAACCAAATGTTCTATTACACGGGGACGTTGGCTTAAAGAATTCCAAACATCCCGTATGTAGACTTATAAAGTTTTACTCGGTTATTTCTCAGTCGTAATGCCACTCATTCACAATGTTACCCTACGCATTCTCAATAGGAGAAAGGTCCGGGGAGTTAGCTGTCCAGGGTAAAACGCATAGTCGAGAATTATCCTAAAAAATTGCTTTGTGGTGGTCGGTTCGTCGATATATTTCCTCGATTTATCAAGAATGCAATTAAGCCCGCTACTCGTAAGAGTGAAAAACACCTAATGCCTTTCCATTTTGCATTCTCCGCCTACCGTTGCCTACCACTTGGAGCCGGGGGAGTTGGCTGGACAGCGATAGCGGGAGAAGGTCATACGAGGGTCTCCATAGTTGAGTGGAAATGATTCAAGTTGGCCCTTAGTAGTCGCTGAATGCATAGGCAATACCGAAGTTCGAATTCAGCGAAATGTGAAGTTGGACGCGCTCACCGCGTGGACCGACTTTTGAAAGTGATAGTACCTCAAAACACTATTCTACAAGTCAAAACCATGTAAAATGATAATGTTCTATGCTGCATTATCTCTTGGATTTTGTAATTATGAATTCAAGTACTACACCATGTGTTTAATATGTAAATTATAATAATTGAGATCAACAAAAATAAAATGAAATGTGACAATCCATTGTATTTAGTTAGGCTGACATTGATTGAATTTCAAATTTCCAAATAATTATAATCATGTTTTACAATGCCAAATAACTGTAATCATGTTCAATTACAAATATTTTCCTTCAAAATTGCTCAATGGCATGTAAATAAAAGGAAAAATATAGCAATTACTAAGAAGTACAAAGCACATATGTCATGGAGCCATTCGTTTTATGCTATTTTCTCATTATTATATTCTTTGGTCACAAATGGACCCAGGTAAAATAATTTCCATAAGATGTAAGATCTTATTGATTTCGTTTTTGATGATTTACCATGCACTTACATCTGCTTACACTTTATCCCTGCCGCTTGCAAACTGCAAGCGTCCATTTAATAGTTAATATATAAAGCTACAAAACTGACTCACTCACTCACTCATCGATACAAATTCCTGGGCATTAATAATCGTGCTAGAAGGTTGAAATTTTCAGGGGTGGGTTGAAGTTAGGAAAAATGGGAAAATCCCAATATTTTTCATTAATTACGAGCCCAGATAGGATTTTGTTTTTTTAATAATAAAAATAATAATTATAATTTTATTAGCCTTCAATTTTACAAGGCAAGTAAGTAAATGGATAAAATGATAGTATACAACTAGGCACAATGCACATAAAAATCATAACACAGTCTTACATATAAAATTGGCCTACATATACGTGGATTGGAATGCCAGGCTTGTAGTAATTCCCATAAGGTGAAGGCACTTTTGTCGTTTACAAATTCATTCAATGAATAGAAAGCCTTTTTACAAAGAATTTGTTTAACCAAAGAGGAGAATTTTTTACTATCTTTTATTGATTTGATTGAATGTGGTACCTTATTGAAATACTGAATTCATGTGAATAGTTATAAAATGATTTTTTGTGGGATATGCTGTTATATGGGATATATAATGGGATTTTATGGAAAAAGGAATAATTTCCATGTACAGGGAAACATGTATACGTTCATTAACTATGTCAACAAAATAGGGGGGAGGGGGTTTGAAGAAGTTTGACAATTGTTGACATGGGGAAGTGGAGGTGTTCAAGATAAATTGAAGTCAACAATGTTACTTTTTACTTTTTACATGGAATTTTTTTAATTTTAAACCGGTTGAGTTCTTGCCAAGTATGTCATAGTCCTTCTACATCATATTTTTGTTTCTTTTCAATATACTAGATAGTAGACTGTAGACACAATGTTGTATTAATTTTAAGATTAGTATCATTCGAATTCTCCTGCATTTACGGGTTTCCACCACGTAGGTTGCTCTTTAGGACAACAGTTTTCCCATATTCCAATGGGCGTCTTCAGGTCAAAGTACCAGGGCATCATTTCGGCCGTGTTTTTATAGGATTTGGCGGTAGGAAAATGGCCAATCACAGAGCATGGAATGAAAGGGAAGGCCTATAAAAACAGAGCTTAAATGATGCCCCGGTACTTCGACCTGAAGACGCCCGTTGGAATACGGGTGAAACTGTTGTCCTAAAAAGCAACCTACGCGTTGGAAACCCGAAAATGCAGAAGAATTCATCTGAACACCGTGGAAACCTACGATGGAATATAGCAAAGGGTATAGGTGGGGCAAGCCTAAGCATCTGTTTCGATTTGGGATAGTTATTTTTAAAACAGATTCTTCATTTAAGTTATTAGTTGTCTAGGGCAAGGGCCCAGCCACATTGACACACCGGTTCCCGTAAGATCACCGAAGTTAAGCAATGTTGGGCCCGGATGGAGGTTGCATGAGTGACCATGCATACCTTCACCGTGGCGCTCTTGTCCCTTGTCTGCAAGTGGCAGACAGGCATGGGGTTGGCACAATAGACCAAGAAAGGTCTAATGTGCCCAGGCTCCTGTCGAAGGCCCCCTCTACGAACAACCTCTTAGTTTTCTAATCCCTGCAATGTAGTCAGATGAGTAAATTGAGAGATGAAAACCTTTGACAGCATTGCAAAATCAGATATGTACTTGAGTACACATTCCACTATTGCTTTCTGGGGCATGGCTACGTGGTAGAAACCCGAAAATGCAGAAGAATTCATCTTAACGCCGCAGAAACCTACAATGGAATATTAATATTCATTAGACAGATTTTTAAGGGAAGCTGTTAGTAAATTCAAAAGCTGCACTGGGTCCGATTTATAGTCGACACTTTAGGCTAAAGTATCCTTTATGCATTTCATAGACGTCACTTTAGATGCTAAATTGATCTTTAGAGATAAACAAGAATGGGCGCGCTGGTTGTAAACGAAGTTGAAATCCTTGTCGACTGTGCTATTATCACCAAGGAAATGGAAATACTGTTGAGAAACCATCACCGTAGATACATGAAGGCCGTTTTACATGGTAAATTTAAATTATTTGCACATTTTATAATTGCGTGAACGCTTGTATCAGGAAATTGTACCGTGTAAAACTGCAAATTGTGCGATTGTATGAATGACAAAACGGGAAATAGAACCTGTTCTTATTCCATTCAGACAAAAACACAATTTTGTTCAGTTTCATACCTTCGTTTGAACAAAAAATTGCACCGTGTAAAACGGCCTTTGAGACATGGAAAATCCAGTTGAATATTTCTGGGAAGATTAATTTATTCGTCAGTTTTCAAAGAATGTCGTTCAACTTTGTCGTTCCTTTTGCATTCAACTTCCATTATCCACCCAAAATAATGCTATGATAAAATTATAACTATGACAAAAACACGATTATTTAACTTACAAACCAAATGACAGAAACACGATAATTAAACTTCCAAATTCAAGGACAAAAACACAAATATTAAACTTAAGAAACCCAACATCTTTGAAAGTTACTCGAAAAATAAATTGAAAACACGAACATCACCAATTATGAAGGAGAAGCAGTAACTTTGTGACTCCACAAATATTTATTAGAAACGACCTAGGTTACGACGTCTCACATCATCATCAGATTTAAAATTCCATTCCATTCAGGTTTCACGTCATTTCTGGAAAACATATGTGGGATTACAAAGTTATTGCTTCTCATTCACAATGGTAAGCAAATCCCATCAAGTCATGACTGAGACTAGTGAACATAATCAATGTTAACGATCCCTAAAGCCAACTACCACAGAAACGCGAATATTAAACTTACAAACACAACAAATGACTCTTAAACAAAATTGAACACTAAACATAACCAAAGGTAACTCCCTATACTAGATTTACAAAAAACAACCAACCAAAAAACCAAAACAAATATCGAAACCTATTGACGTACAGTAAAACTTCTCTTTTACACTTTTGACGGGGATGAAGGAAAAAAGTGTAAATCGCGGGAAAATGTAAATAGAGGGTAATCGTAATTTGTAGGAAATAGAAGTAAAATCATAGCCTAATGTTAAATAATTTTATTTAAATTAACAGGTGATGTTTAATATTTGATGGGTCACCAAATAGACATAAATAAATGAATAAACAAAAGTTAACAAAAAATAAACTTATTCTCATATTTTAACTGAACTTGATTTGAGGTGGTGTCTACCTTCATATATTTATCTTTGCATCAAGGGCATAAATTTTTTCTTCAACAATAGTCTATGTCATCCATGCCTTTGTGTTGGCTCATAGGTTGTAGCCAAGGTCTTTCTTAATATTTTTAAAGCAATGTGGATTTTTGGACTTTTCAAAAACAAAGGGCTTCAGTCTCTCACTGCCATCTGGATTAGCTCCTGATAAAACAGTAAGGCGACCTTTGCTGAGCTTGGCCCCATGACAAGGGTCCCCTTTGAAGTCTATAGGGTCTTGTGTGTAATTATTTAAAAAAAAGACCTGTCTCGTCCACATAAAAAATGTCTTTAAGTGCATAGGCATAGCCATCAACATAATTATGCAAAGTTGTGCACTTCCAGTGAGAAACTGTTTCAGGATCAATGTAGTGTACATTTTTAGATTCACCAAAAATGATTTTATAGACAATATTTATATCGACTTTTGAAACGGTGTATACATCCATTTGATTCTTTGAAGACATCAGTGCGCCGAGCGCCTCTAGCAGCGGTTATTCGGCCTTATTTCGGGGGAAGATTTAAACAATGTCTTCAATATTTCTTCAAGTTCATCGTACTTGGAGTATTTAATGTAATTACGCCTTTTACCAATAGGACCGCAGTCCTTAGCACTTTTCTCTATACATTTACGGGTTTTTACAGTTGTGTTCCACGTTGAATCTGGTATATCACGTTCTTCAGTCAGATTTTTTCTTCCAATGATAACGATTATCTTGCACGCTTGTTTGCCATTTTAAAATACGTTTCCTCACGATTGCCGTAAGTAATTGCACATTAAATAAAGCTAAAGGTGAAGTAACTAAAAACACAAGATGAATGGCATTAGTGCGGGAGTTACGAGAAATAAGAAAAAGATCGCTGTGAAGTATGAGAACAAGAAGTAACATACGTTTTAACTTTTCGCCACAATGACAGCAATAGTTGGCCAAATAATATCTAATTAAATATATTTATGGCATCCGCTACAATTTTAATGTACTGTTTAAACAGCTAGTATGGCCAGGGAAGAGAATTCTATTTCCTGGCATGGCTCCTTAGTACCAATTCGAGAATCCCGATCGCAAGCATTACAATATCCGGCATAAATACTTTTGAGCAATGCTATCGATGTAATGTGCTACCATCAAACGAATAATTGTGTTTTTAAAGAAAACCAAATAAATCAGCATTCATTCGTCATGTTTAAGCATGTATTTTATCCACTTTTAACATTAATCACGCTCGAAGGGCCGCCAGCTGAAGTGCGCCAGCCGCCATCTTTCTTGCCTTCAAATGGTGCGTTTTGAAAGCATAAATAGCGGGATGAAAATACATTATAATGATGCAAACATTTTTGGGACCGGGAGAAAATGTTGTAAATCACGGGAAAACGTAAATTCCGGGGACGTAAAAGCGGGGTTTTACTGTATCTTGATTTATTATTAATAACAACTATGCTACGCATTTACTATACAGGAAGTCCTCGACTTTCGTACACAATGCGTTCCTGAAGATGTGTACGAAAGTCGAATAAACAAAAGTCGAACAATAGAGTCACATACTAAATAGGGGCTACGTTCCCGGAGATTTAAATATGCATTGTTAAACCTCATATCAATTGTAATGAAATTTTATTTTTAATACAAAAGTTTTTAAAATTTATTAATTATATTTAAAACAATACGTAATTACTTTAAAAACTATGCAGTCTTGATAAACGGTTCTAAAAGAATACCATTGTGTACTGAGTGAACATACGTATTTCTAATTTTTCCCAAGCAGAATTTAACATTTCACTGATAATGTCCACTATCACTATAAAGACACAAAACAAGAAGCATCACGAAATTTAATTTTTGGGACCTTAAACTCTATGTCATTTAATTTATTATAATTAAAGAAACAACAAAATTTTGCAATTTCCTAAACTGGACAAAAGATAAACGAAAATAGAATGATGTTTCCTAGGTACATGCCATATACAATTTCGTGAATTGCGCATTGCATTTCCAAGCATTTCGTACATGATCTATAATTTTGTCCTTTCCCTTTACTATTGAATACACAGATGAACGGCTTAAGTGTGATGATTGTCTTGCAGCAAAAGATCCTCCCAGTTCAGCACGTCTAATAATTCCCAACTTTTGCTCGACAGTATTAAGTTTATGCGACCTATGCGTCATTGGTCTCAGTCACATCATATTTACGTTTTCCACTCATTCTTATCATACGACATTAATTAAATTCAGTAAATAAACATGTTACACCTTGCTCTAAGTTAACACTGCCCACAGTTGCGTATACTAGCAAGCAAGAATGCAAGATAAAACAGTTGAATTCTGGGATGCGCCATGCACCATCGCGGGAAATTCAAAAATATTGTTCGAGAAATATCCGAAAATCTGAATTTGGTGTCCGAAAGTCAAGTAAAAGGTATCAATTTGGAGCGTACGAAAGTGCGAATTGTGCGAAAGTTGAGTGTACTAAAGTCGAGGACCGCCTGTATTAAGAAATAAGAAGAAAAACCCTAAACTTAAATAAAAAATACTTAAACTTCGCACCTTACTATGTTAAAAGAAAGAATTCAACCCAAAATACAATCTCTTGGAGGACGAAATCATAGATATATGGCAAAAATGCAACGTTTGTCAACTGTTTCCGAAACTATTTGTTTGCTTCCACTGTCAACGTGCCAGTTTTTCATTAGGATATTGACACTGTGGCAGCGAAAGTCTCACTTTTTAAAGTGACACACTTTAGGCAACTTTGAAACGCACTTCACGTAAAGTCTCACTTTATCCTAAAGTGACTCTTTACAAAGATGGTCTATTAAGTCTCGACTATGAATCGCACTAGCCATTGTCGTCTAATAGTGTAGTTATCCGTGGACATCTATTAAATGGCATCCAAAGCAAGCCGTATAAATATTGTTAGTCTGTGTAGGGGGGGATCTGGGGTAAGAATTTTTTGACATAATTGTATTAAGAGGGTCACTGAAAGTTTGACAATTGGGTATTTTCCACGTACTTCAAACTACCGATATTCTGATTCTGTTACTTGAACTTATTGCATTGGCTAAAAGTTTTCTAATCAAATTGTATGAATTTCGGTTTCAAAAGCAAAAGAAAGTTGAAGGTTACGAATCCTCCCGAGCACACTCCGAAAACAACCGAATGACCTGTGACGTCATTTTCATTGTTTACATTTAGACCCAGGCGTTTTCTTATGCTTACGGTGGAAACAAGTGCGGTGAAATTAGTTTTGGATGTTTTTCTGTGTTTGAGGTGACTATAAATGGCATATGTAGATGGTGTTTTGTGCCACAATGTACAAATACATCGATGAAAACACCGAACAAGAAATGCTTTCACGCAATCACGACATTGAATGTTTGAAATGTCTTTCTTGGATTCCTCAATATCCACATGCACAATGAATGCTTTACTTCGCACTTTGTGTTCTGGACATATTCTTGCAATGACTGTTCACAGTGGTCCATCTCTCTTCACTTAGACGTATCCTATAGCATTACCACCATAACTCTCACGAAAATCTTTATAATAAATCAACACTTTACACAATTACACTTTGAACACAAATACACAATTAAACTTTGAACAGACATTTAGGATATGAGAATCTATTTTTCGACATTTCTATAGCAGAGAAACAACAAACAATCACAAAATTAACGTCTTATGTTGTTATGTTACTTAAAATTTTGCTTAAATCAACCTTAATTCCAGGTTGAAAAAAATGCCCCGGGTGAGGATCGAACTCACGACCTTAAGATTATGAGACTTACGTGCTGCCTACTGCGCTACCGAGGCTGTTAATTTATAGCTGCTAAACTCTGGTAAAAATATACCCACCGTCGCGACGCGTCGGTAGATTTAGGTGCATGTCTGGTATGGACTTTGAGAAATAAAGCAGAAGTATTATAATGACTATGAGTGTATTGGAAAAACAATTAATAAAGCTCATACACCAAATAAATAATTATATGCATTAAAATGATAAACAACAGGAATGACGATTTTACAAGCAAACTTTATGCTAACAGTTTGTGGACTTAAGCTCCACAAATTTCGGAAGCAGTAAATCGCGTGTCCTTCTTCATAAAAACGCCTACCATAAACATATATACTTTGGGTAAATTATCTCATGTAGTTTTAATAAAACCAATGCACGCTATAGCCTTCGTTTTCAATGAAAACTCTTTAAATATACGGTCTCTTCTACAGTCCTTCACTTTCTCCCTCACAGCTGTCTATCGCTCAGCGAAAATGACGTCAAGCCAATCAGATTTCGTTTCGCAGGCGCGTAAAAAAATTTGAAATTTTGACTATTTTAATCTTAAATATCTCAATTAATATTGAATCAATTTTAAAACTATTTTCACTCCGCAAACTTGTTTGAGTTAAAGTAACATATAAAGATCCGTTTACTTAAATTTAAAATTTTGGAAAATACCCAATTATTGACGAGAGGAAAGGTGGGAGGTAAAAATTGTCAAAAAATTGTTGGAATTATTAATTGATGTCCCCAGAGTAATTTTCTTTCATTCTTTAAAATATGAAATAATTGAGATAAAAAGTTTCACTCTTCGACCAAAATGAGGCCAAAACATTAATATTTGAATAATAACAAGAATTTACATAAGTCTTATACAATAAATCTAAAGGTATTATTTCTAAAGGTATTATATATATATATAATTTAACATATGCTTTTTAATAGTGTTTTACATATACAAATGTGATAAATGTATTTTTTTAATATTGATGTTATTATTATTATCTTTGTATTTATATAAAGCAATTTTCATGATTTTTTCTAAATTAATGTTTGGTGTCAAGGTGAGTAAAGAGAAGGTGGTCTCAGTTGAAAGTTGTGGAGAGGGTGGATGACGTCACAAAGTTCCATCGCTCGCCTGGCCGTGCTTGTTTACAAACAGAATAGCGTTGACGCCGAGGTGCAATCGTGGTGAGTTTGGTAGCGTGCTTCAAGATGCCTGGAAAAAGGTGTTCTGTGGCTGTGTGTAACAACAGTTTTTACCAGGATGGAAGTGTTAGTGGCGAGAAAAAAATTTCATACTTTAGTTTCCCGAAAGAGCTTCTATATTATAGTATAAAGTTGTCACTCAATCTCTATTTATGACTACGAGTATTCAGCTGTGTTATTTTATCATTCATTGCATCATTTGGCATTGTTACTTTGGTATGATTTATGTCTCATGATTGGGACTGTCGTTATTTCTGGAAATTTACTATAATCTAAAACAAATAAAGGAATGTTTTTTATTTTCGTAAATTGTTCGTTTGTTGTTATCAAATGTCACTATAAGCTGAATAGCTCATAGTTCCTTACTGCTGTGCATGGCTAATTTCTGTCGGAAATGTTCTCTTGCCCCAGTTTTTCAAAAACAATGCATAATACCTATTAAGGTACCCAATTTATTTTCCTGAATGTTAAATTCCATCTCTGAATGTAAAATAATTGTGGCAGTAATTCACAGTCTCAGACAAGAGACGATATTGTTAATAGCACAGGCGATCCAGCTGATACCCAATGCGGCGAGAACGACGGGAACTCTCTCTGGGAACTTAGTGACGTCACGACAAAGCGCAATTCCCAGCTGAGACTACCTCCCTTTTAAGTACCTTGGTTTGGTGTAATCTGGTGTGTTCTCTTGTTGCCAAGAAACTGTTTACATTTACCCTGTCAATTGGAATGGTTGATATCATTTTCGTGTATAATTAAAATTTCACAGGTTTGTTGATACATATTTTTAAAATTAGTGTATCCAATTTTAAAAAAATGTACGGTTTAGTTATAACCAAAGTTGGTGTAACAATTGTTATTTTTCTGTTTATAATCCTGTTTACGTTGTTAATTTTGTTTCATGGTATTCAATTAGCCCTGACGATATGGCAATAAATTTGCCGAAACGTTGGCAGTGAAATGAAGGAATTTAATTCACCAAACCTCAATGAATTAAGAGAAGAGATCATTTATACGTGGTCAATAAATACATTTATTATTAATTTTTGCAACCGATTTGTCTCTATTGATCGATAAACAGAATTATTTCAAGTTTAAATGCAAAACTTATGCATATGTATATATATTTTTTTTATTTTCGTTGCCAGGCAAATGTTTCATTGTTTCCGAGGCTCGTAGTACATTACGCACTGGCTATAAAGGCTGAATGCAATGGAATTTAACCTTCTCGTAGCGTATTTCAATAGCTTTTAACGATATTATGCCTTTGACCTGCATTATTAAATGGACGGCTGCTATCATTGCATCGCTGTTAAGCGATGTAATGATAGCAGTCGTCCATTCATCCTTTTCTTCCTGACCTCTACTGTAGCTTTGATACTCTCCTCCATTTGCTCATATCTACGGCATCCATTGGGATCGGACCAGATTCCGCAATTTTACTTCTGAAACAATCCCTCCACCTCATCCTGGGTTTTCCTCTCTCTGTTTTTCAGGGTAACTTTAATCCTTGCTCCTCCTTTAGGATTATGACCTTATTGCTTTCATTTTTATGATTTACAATGTACTATTGTACAAAGGATTTAAGGTTTACCCGGCAAATTATATACGTGAAAGTTTCTTGGGTTTCACACCGGGTAAGATTATTTAAATGGATTTATTTTAATTTACTAGTTATGTTTACACATCTGCATGGTAGGTTTGATAAAAAATAATGTCCGGAATTTTGTTTTTCTCAAAAAAAATTATATATTTCTTAATATAAAATTAGTCCCCGTAAGATGTAATATACTTGTGCCAGTGCTTTTACCAATCTTCGAAGCTCTTCTGGAATGCTATTTTCAGTATGGCATTTCACTTCTGCAGCAATTATGTCTTTATCTTCTCAATATTGACCAAATGTAGTCTTTTCATGGTTTTTTTTATTTCTGGGAACTGAGAGAGGTCTCTGGGGGCAATATGGAGGCTGAGGTGTCATAATGGATTTTAGCCAAAAATTCACTATCCAGTTGTTTGCAGAAGGTCAGAATCCTTATGCCGTGGATATGGGGGTCCTGTTGTACTATTTGCTTCTGTTTATCATAGGGGTCGTGCATAAACTACGTTGCTGTTTTCGGTGATTGTTTTCACCTCCTTCATTGACAACCGTAGTATTTTTCCCAACCCCTCCCCCCCGACATGTAACGTTGTCTCTATAAATGAAACTTTCAGTTCAAAAATATTTCCTCAATTAATGAGTGAGTTTATTTTTAGGGATAGATTGAAATGAAATAAATAAATTAGCTGAACTAGATATAATAGGACCATCTAATCTCAATTGGAATAAGTAATATTAATTTTTGGTCAGTTTCTTTTGGATTTCTGCGATTTAACTAAACTTTTATTTAGCAACATTTTCGCCATGCTATTCTGCTGGCTTTGTCAGGAATTCTAAATCAACAATGAAAAATAAACCAACAGACTTAAGCGGTTATTATGTACATCATGATTAATTAATACTTTAGTTATTCAAAAGTCTTTTCCACGAATAAGGAAGTTTGTAGCCATCTTCTATATTTAGGTTGTTATGTCTTTTTTTCCATTTCAATGGCTTCCCTAATGATCCGTGGATAGTAGCTAATTTCTTCACATAAAACTTACGCCCTTTTGATGTCAATACTGTGACCTTCTAAAAGTGCGTTCTCAGCCACGGCAGAGTGATACCAATCTTTCTTCCGAATAGCCCATTCGTGTTCCTTCAGTCTGCTTCCTATGGCTCTCTTTGTCTGGCCAACATATGATATTCCGCAACTACAGAAAATTTCGTATATGCCTTCGAACATAGTGGGAGATAATGGATCTTTAGCTCCTCTTAACTTTGGAGGTGGTGTTAAATCTTGTAATGATGTTATGCTTTTTCATGATTTTACCAATGCGATCTGTTGTTCCCACGATGTAAGGTAGCAATAACATATCCCGAAGGTTTAGATGTCTCTCTCTCCTTAGGCTTCTAATTTCTAACACTTTCAATTAATTTATAGCTATAACCATTATCCTTCAGTGTCTCCCTTCAATGTTTTATTTCTTCAGATAATATGTAAGTGAAGGTATGTATTTTCTCATGAGGTAGAATAGGTGGAAAATAAACAATTTTTACAATAAATGATCTCCTGTTATCCATGGCATGAGCTTAAATGAGCGGGAGGATAACATTCCCTTGCAAGTTATGCAACCAATCAGAACGTATATGACTTTCCATGGAATGCCTACCCTGTTTCGCACGTTTCCCTGGTTACCACATCCCGGGTCCCTTCAAGAACTTCGTATATGCCTTCGAACATTGTGGGAGATAATGGATCTTTAGCTCCTCTAAGGTGATCATAAACTTTGGAGGTGTTGTTAAGTCATGAAATCAAAAGAAACTTACCAAAATTAAAATGAACTGCAAAAATCTACAAAAAAAGATAAATTCATTTTTAAATTGTAAAAATCATCCATGAATCCCGGCTTAAGGGGCTGTGCTCATCTACTTTAAGTTCTCTCCCCACATTTCTGACTGCTGCCTTGAAAAGTGTCATCACGTGGTCGCTATTTAACCAACGAGAAGGTTAGATTGTTATTGGGGGGGCCTTCGTCAGGAGCCCGGGCACTTAGACCTTTCTTGGTCCATTGTGCCAACCCCATGCCTGTCTGCCACTTGCAGACAGGGGACAAGAGCACCACGGTAGAGGTATAGAGGATTGACCTCCTCCGCCTCGCCCCAGTACTAGGAATGGAGGGTGTACTCCCTCTAACTCTCCCGGTCTGGGTATATCTCCCACCGGCCTCCCGGTGGTCTGGAGGGAGTATCGCCTCTCCATCCACGCCTGGTGCAGGTATGGAGGAGGGTCACCCATCCAACCTCTGTCCGGGCCCAACGTTGCTTAACTTCGGTGTTCTGATGGGAACCGGTGTTTCAACGTGGCTAGGCCCTTGCCCAACGAGAAGGTTAAAATGTAAGCAATTTGATAGTATCAAGGCTTACAACATTGTGGAAGCAATGGTTAATCAGTTGCATTAAGTTAAAATAGAAGCTTATGGGGTGTATGGAACACCCTGGGTGCCCTTCCTTATGCTAAACTCTGTAGTATCTCACTCATAGTAACTCATGTAGGTGACAATAGTTATCCGCACGGCCCTAGAGAAATGTCTTTTAACAAAACCTTTATACTCTCTAGATGAACACTTTGAAATCAACTTCTCTACAATAAGGTTCTAATTTATACTTATAATGTGTTTTGTATTATGTGCATTGTGTTATTTATGTATCCTCACATTAGGCGTATAATGACTGACGAAATCTACCACAATGCCTGCTGTCCAACAATTGAATAAAGAAAGTCAACTAGTCTGTGAAGATGATACAGTGTATCGAAACTAGTCGACAATCAAAGTAAATTTGTAGGAAAAAAAGCAAAGTATTTCTATTTCTTTCTTTAATTGAATAAAGATTATGATTATTGTTTATGCGATTAGAGATGGGCCACTTTGAAAATTACAACGGTAATTTTCATAAATTACCGTGGTATATTTCGTAATTCACCGTGCAACTTGAAAGTTACCGTATTTTTCCATATAATTCACCTATATGTTTGAGATAATTTTTCATACAGATAAATTCCCAACATTTTTTTTAAGCCAAGTTCACATTTCCTACGTGTGTTTAATAATAAATTGAGGCATGCATACAACTCATTTTTGGAATATTTTACTTAAATTATAACATTATAAGATTAAAACTTTATTCTTAGCTTTATTAAAGCGTAGAATATTCTTCTTGAAAATTTTTCATACTTTGACAAAAGAAAGCCAGATTGCGTGTTACTGCCGTAGTTCTTTCTACAATTTTAAAAATTGATGGCAATGGTTAATCAGTTGCATTGAGTTTAAGTATTAGCTTGGAGGGTGTAAGAAACACCCCACGCATCCTTCCTAATGTTAAATACTAGTATTGTCGATGCAACGTTGACTAGTGATAAACGTATGCAGGCGCATTGTAATAGCTTTCAGTGAACCCCCCCCTCATTACCCACCGTAGGTTTTTAGGCCCTGTCATCCCTGTTGGTAACGTACTTCATGCACGAACCCTTATGCTATTCCCGAATTCTGTACAAATCTAAATTCTAACCATCAGGTTTTCATCAAGACGGAACCTGTCAATGAAGTTGAGGAGATACTTCCGACGGGGGCGGATGATCGGGAGGAGGTCATAATTCCAGAAGCGAGAGGAAATGCTTCTGGCGGCAGTGTGCGTTACCGCGAGGTTACGGCACCACAAGTATTGAATGGACAACGAAATCCTCTCGAGCCAGACCCGACTGATGAGGAGTCTGATCACAGCAATCCACAGAAAGCTCCGAGCCTCAAAGAATCGGATCGCAGTGGGATGATCAAGGTGAGCTGTCATTGCATAATTATAATAATAATATTTAATGATCATTCAGCCAACTTTTTGTGGATTACATCTTGTCAATTGTACAAAAAATACATTATTTATTTCTTTTATTTATCAGGCCATTTCTTTTATTATTTTTTTATCTTTCCGTTTTTCTTCTCATTTCTCAAATTTACTGCACTTATTGCTCTGTGCTCTCTGGGCCCATAACCTTTTGAGGTTAGCAGAGATTATTTGGTTATTTATGGAGCCTTTTCTTAGTATTAAATACACACAGGACTTCTGTCTGTAAACCATTTATCAACTTACATAGATAAAGGATAGGTCTAGGGAATAAACTTACATATAATTTTACAAATAATGCTGCAATTATGTGCTATCAAAACATTCCGTAACAGAATAGATTTGTAGATTTGTTAGTCGGGGGGGCCTTCGTCAGGAGCCCGGGCACTTAGATCTTTCTTGGTCCATTGTGCCAACCCCATGCCTGTCTGCCACTTGCAGACAGGGGACAAGAGCACCACGGTAGAGGTATGGAGGGTTGGCCTCCCCCTGCCTCACCCCAGTACCAGGTATGGAGGGTGTCCTCCATCTAACCTTCCCGGTCTGGGTATATCTCCCACCAGCCTCACGGTGGTCTGGAGGGAGTATCGTCTCTCCATCCACGCCTGGTCCAGGTATGGAGGAGGGTCACCCATCCAACCCACGTCTGGACCCAACGTTGCTTAACTTCGGTGTTCTGACGGGAACCGGTGTTTCAACATGGCTAGGCCCTTGCCCCCGTAACAGAATAGAAACAGTTTGGATATTTGGATAATTCTTTTCAATTCTTGACAAAATCGTTGCTTCCATGAGGTATACATTCCTTCTTATGAACATGAATGCACATGTTTTTACTCCCTTTGTTGTGGAATTTTACGAGGGATCTCTCAACATGAATATCTTTTTTTCTGCTACCGTCATGTTGTGCATCGCCACATCGAGACAGAATTAGTTTTAGCAAATGAAATTAAGCAGAAAAGAGATATACTTTGACCTCTTGGCGCTTGGACCACTTTAATTTTTGGTGCTGATAAATAATAGTAATATTTATATTGATCATTCAGCCAACTTTTTGTGGGTTAGGTCTCGTCAATTGTACAAAAAATACATTATTAAAATAGCAAGTAATCTTAAAACAGTTCAAAATATACGTGTGTAAATACATCGCTGCATCAAATCATGTAATAGAGATGTATACATTCATGTTCACAAAACAGTAATCAATACTCGAAACCATAATACCTACTAGTACAAAGAAAAACAAACAATTGCAGAACAACTTGTACATACAACCAAAACAAGTGATGGCATGTAACATTGGAAGGTTAAGTCTGATATGTTCGAGCTAAAAATATTACACTTTTCTAATCATTGCAGTTGCACAAATTATATGGTACGCAGTCACTTGCACGGGTGTGAATAGAGATGGGAAAATTAATGTAATTTTCATCTGATGCAAATTACCACGTGGTAAATTACGGTAATTTTCGAAAATTAAGGTATTATTCCAGTATTTTCTGTTTTAAACATTTAACAGCAAATGTATGGTTAAATTAGAATGCCAATAGCAAAAGGAAGGGGATATGATGTTTAAACCATACCTAATGTAACATTAATCTATTAAAAATGTTTAAAATTGTAAAAAGAAATACAGCAGCAACACGCAATCTGTCTTTCTTTTGCCAAAGTATGAGAAATTTTCAAGAAAAATATTCTAATGCATTACTCTTATAATGTTATAATTTGGGGAACAACGAAAGATATGGTGTTGGTGTGATTTATAGAGGTGTCTGAGGGAATTCCCACAATGCAATGCACTTACTTGTATGTTATGTACTTACCTAAATGTATGATTAAATAAAAAATCTAATAGCAATGGGAAGGGAATAACGAAATTTAAACCTTGCCTAATACAACATTAATCTATTTGAAATTATGAAAAGTGTAAAATAAACTATGGCAGCAACACGCAATCTGGCTTTCTTTTGACAAAGTATGAGAAATTTTCAAGAAAAATATTCCTCTAATAATTACTCAATAATGTTATAATTTAAGTAAAATATTCCAAGTATGAGTTGTGTGCATGCCTCAATTTATTATTAAACACATGTAGGAAATGTAAACTTGACTTAAAAGAACATGTTGGGAATTTATCTGCATTAAAAATTATCTCCAACATATTGGTGAATTATCTATAAAATTACGGTAACTTTCAAGGGGTGCGGTAAATTACAAAAAATACCACGGTAATTTACGAAAATTACCGAGGGAATTTTCAGAGTGGGCCACCTCTGGGTGTGAAGATGCACACCAAAGACGGTGAAATTCGCCTTGTAAAAATTATTTGACTTAACCGCTTGACATTTCATGGAAATTTCACCGTCTTTGGTGTGCATCTTCACACCTGCGCAAGTGACTGCGTACCACATCATTTGTGCATCCGCAATGATGGGAAAATTGTCAAGTTAGTCGTTCTGAAGCGACAATGTTGGGTTTATCCTCCGCGACTGTTGCTCCTCGCATCCTCATATCCTCGGTGCATATCATCTCAGTTGCATGGGCAGTGATAATAATTTGTAGCTACAGTTGTATATTGTATAACTATATATTGCTTAAGTAATTGTTGTTCTAGTATTGTTATGTATTGTATTTGATCACTGAAAGTGTTCATAAAGAGACTTTGGAGCCTTATAGGCAGTAATAATAATTTGTAGCTACAGTTGTATATTGTATAACTATATATTGCTTAAGTAATTGTTGTTCAAGTATTGTAATATATTGTAGTGGGTTAATGAAAGTGTTCATAAAGAGGCTTTGGATCCTTTTAGGCAGTGATAATAATTTGTAGCTACAGTTGTGTATTGTATAACTATATACCGTATAAACTCGTGTAAGAGGTGCACCTTATTTCCCAGAAATCGCAGCCGAAAATGAGGGTGCGCCTCTTACACGAATCTGTCCGTTGCAAAATTCCGTCACCCGAGTTTGAAAGCTAATATCTCAGAGATGGCTCAATCGATTTTAAAATGAAGTACATCAAATTAAAGCTTGTTTATTTCTGAGTTTATTGATGGTGTACATAACATTTTACCGTTTATATCGATTTCAGTGTGTGCTTAAAAACAGAATTTTAGCGCATTTTCCCGGGTACCGGACGGATGCATCGCATTTACGGCTTCGTAATTACAACATTGATCAAGATATCGAAATTTCCTTTACAAATATTGTAGCAAAGATCTTTCCTAACAGCTATACGAAGTTTCATATTATTAATGCATTAGTATTTTAGTTATAGATGCAAATGCACGGATCCGTTAATTGTCCGTTCCGCGCATCCCTGAAAACCGCCGTTTAGACCTTCTTCAAGCTCTCGAGTTCTTCATCAAGAATCCACTTATAAAATCTTAAAGGAATTCGTTGGTTAATCAATATCGATTAACATTTATTTTGGAAAAAGAGCGCGTTCAACTGCCAGGAGCATGGACGGAAGAGAAAGGGAGAGGCACTCGCTGTTTCCCAGTCAGAGGGCTATCCGTAAGGTGCGCGAGGAAGTCTACTACAAGCATTACCTGCGGGAAAAAACCAGTTGTCTTTTCTCTGTGCATGAGTCATTTGCACTCGGTAAATAGTGGCATGGGGCATTTGGGCATGCGGCACGTGGGCATTCATCCGCATTGTCTTGTAGAGGAACGCCCGAAAGCCGTTACCAATATGGAGAAACGCCGCGGAAACCTCAGATCCAAGTGAATACTTACCTCCGGGGTCTATATATGCCTATGAAAAATGCCACGTAAATTATAAGAGAATATCGCAAGTGGAAGGCTTTGAAAATGGCCGAAAGTTCGCAGTTAGGCCCGCAAAACCTCGCAATAGAAGAAAAAAAAACTCAACCTTTTTTCTTCAACTTCGATGCATAATAAGAGGGGTGTGCCTCTTACACGGGTGCGCCTCTTACATGCGTTTATACGGTATTGCTTATGTAATTATTGTGTAATTATTTAATACATTGTAACCATTGCATAATTATATTATAAGTAACTGTTTTATTCTATACATTGCAAATTGCATAGTTGTATACTGTACATTGCAAAATTGTTGTATTTGTCAATACCACCCTAAACTCATATGCTTGCTTACAATCCATTTTAAGTAATATTTTTTTTAAGATGTATTTACAGTTTTTTTTGCAAATTGTGTAATACCTGATTTCCTTTGTCATTTAATCTATATTGTGTTGCATTAATTTTTTCTGCTTGAAAGGCAAGCTACTCCTTGAGCAATAAAGATTATTATTCTTATCATGCACGACCACGTCTCCTGTGCTACAATGTAGACTGGGGACGAGAACAACTTTCGTATAAATACCCACTGAAATTCACCTTTGATCATGATGGCTTGGTAGTGTAACTGGTTTAAAACACCTCACCAGCAATTGGGAGATCTGGGTACGAACCCCACTCAAGTCAAACGATTTATAACATGGGGAATTTCACTGTCTTTGGTGTATTACAGGTGATCCTCTACTTTCGTGCACTCGACTATTGTACAATTCGCACTTTCGTACGCTCCAAATTGATACCTCTTACTTGACTTTCGGACACCAAATTAGGACTTTCGGACATTTGTCGAACAATATTTTTGAATTTCCCGCAATGGTGAATGGCGCATCCCGTCATTCAACTGTTTCATCTGGCACTTTCAATTCACTTTTGTGTGCTCACCAGCGTAGAATCAGAGTTCACTGAGGGTAAATCAAGCATTGATGAGCGGGAAAAATTATCGACGGACTCCCAGAGTGACATCAGGAGGAAGACTAGGCCACTTTATCTCACGTCAGTTGTATCCTTTCCTCTCTCTTTCTTCATACTCTTAAAAAGAAAGTGCCACCAAGTTTCGCTACACCTATATTTGTTAACATCCTGCCTGAGGAACTTTCCGAGAAAAAAGTTTATTATTATATCATAAACCAACAACATCGTGAATAGGTATTTCCCCTGGGTTGCCTATACTCAAGGAAAAGTATTTTACTCATAATTAACACAGCTTAGTACTTTTCTACAACATATTATTGACTGTTTAATCTTTCGGGATTCATTCCGCGATGTTTAAAATTGCAAAAAACAATAATACGCTGGTCCTTCTGCCAGCTTCATCAGGTTAAACTGAACTGATTCCTTAGTCTCGCTCGTCTTTATATATTTGAGTGAGGACTCCCATTGTTGCTGGAATTCAAATTTGAAAAATTCATTTGAGCTTTCTACTTAACATGTAACCGTCTTCTCGGTTGACGTTCTCCGGTCTCTTCGCAATTTCTATAGCCTCCCTGATTAATCTTGGCTAAGTATGAAGTATGAAGTTTTGTGCAGCTGTGGACATCCATATGTAGGGCAAGACATGCAGAGCCCTAAAAATACGCCTCCAAGAGCATCAACGGGCAATTAAAAATAATTATTACGGCATTTCTGCAATAGCCGAACACCATCTCAGCTCATCTCACTCATAATTTCAACTTTGAGGAGACAAAATTAATATCAAGGGAGGTACGCTATTACCCAAGATTAATCAGGGAGGCTATAGAAATTGCGAAGAGACCGGAGAACGTCGACCGAGAAGACGGTTACAAGGGTCTGTTGGAATTGCGATATCTCGTATGGATTACTACTAGCGCCAATTGTTTCAGGCGCAAGTGGAAAAATAAGTATGCATGAAAAAGATAAAGATTGTATGTTTTTGCCATAAATCTTTTATTTTTTGTGAATAAATGCAGTAATTACTGCATTTGTTGTAAGATCTTTATCAGCCCCCATTTAAAATACGCCTGGGATCACACGAGACATCGCTATCGCAACCGTAAGTAAACAAAGAAGATGGCCGAGAAAGTACATACTGCGAAAATGCCAAGAGAAGGACTAGACGGCATTATTGCGCTGCAATCTGGTTCCAGAATTTTTCAGGACGCAGAATTGATTATACAATTACCTTTTTAAGTTTCCCCTGAGTAATAAATAGGTAATTTCCCAATTAAATCTGCAAGATATTCAATTAAAGAGCATACCTGTCGTGCAGTTGCGTTGATAGTTAGTGCCTGACCGCTAGAGTGCTCTGGTTGAAATGTATAACCATTGGAGTAATGTGAGTGTCAGACCCTTGGACGGTTACACATTGAATAGAAAGCTCAAATGAATTTTTCAAATTTTAATTCCGGCAACAATGGGAGTCCTCACTCTAATGTATATAAAGACAAGCAAGACTAAAGAACCAGTTCAGTTAACCTGATGAAGCTGGCAGGACGACCAGCAAAATATTGTTTTTTGCAATTTTAAACATCGCGGAATGAATCCCGAAAGATTTAACAGTCAACACTATATCTGCGGAATCCTAAGAGCTAACATATTATTATTGCACGACACATTTCGCCTCTTTACGTCATCGTCCGGTTTACAAATTATAATGTACTTAAGTTTGTTATAGTTGTTGTAGTTATGGAAGAGGAGGGGGGGAAACCAGATATTGTGGCAGGATTGAGGCTGGAACCTAATGTACAGGGTGTTTCGAAAAGGAACTTACAACTTTGAAAATTCATATAAAATTATTCCAAAAAGATACAGAGCTCGTTTTAGAGTTGTTTTAAAGGGAAACACATCAAGTTTTGACTCGCGTAGTCCGCTAGTGCCTAATCGTGCCGCATAAGCGCTAGCGGCAGTTACGTTAAAGATGGCTGCCTTCACTGGATCGAGTCGGCTCTGGGCGACAGGTTGCCGTTCCGGTGTTTTCTTATTTATAGAACTCACCTCAGCAAACGCTAGAGATCAAATTTTGTTTCGCGTTCTGTTTTCTACCCCTTAGCCTATATATGACTCTGGGGCTGGAAGCTACCCAATTCCACTACCCTTCTTTCCCTATCCTTTTTTTCCCTCCTATTCCCCGCAGCCCTTTCATGCCTTGGTGATGAGCAAATGCTCGCAGACCGAGGCGAGGGGTGGTGCCCTGCGCGGAAGACCAGCTAATACACTGCCTTCACTGGACCCGAGCGTACTAGCTGTGTGTTTTGGTTTGAAGAATCAAAGTCGGCGACAACAGTTCAGCATAATTTTCGTACCAAGTATGCTAAAGATCCTCCTAGTAGGCCTACAATTTACGAGTGGCATAGATGTTTTGTAGAAACAAGGTGCTCAGTAAAACATAAGAAATCCTCAGGTCGTCCAAGCACATCTGACGAAGACGTTGAGCAAGTGAGACAAGGTTATGTCAACAGCCCTATACAAAATCGACCTGGCGTGCATCTTGTGAGTTGCAAGTCCCACGTATACGACGGTTTGGCGTGTGTTGAGAAAATGTTTGCATTTGAAACGGTACCGTTGTGAAGTCGTTTTTTAAACACCCTGTATTATTTCGAAGTGACTGCGAGAGATTTTTTACTAATCCCAATACGAAGTATCACCATGACAAGATTATATCGCACAACTGTTATTTTTGCATCCAATATTTCCCGGCATTGTGAGCCACAAAGATTACACATAAATGCTATATTTTTTGCAAATGTTATAATAATTGAATGCAGAATGCATGGGTTGGTATTATGCCTATGAATATGAATCAAATTCGATATAGATTTATACAATATATGAGCAGGGAATGCGCTATATCTCACGCGATAACACGTGAGATTTAGCGCATCACCGTGGTAAGGATTACGAACATTATGACACAATTACATACGGTAATATATCTAGAAAAGTCTCAAAAACTGGCTGGATATGAGCCCGTGCGTCCGCAAATGCCGTCTACTGGCTAAAGATTGAATCTGTACGAAGGGGACGAAATATTTCGTCCGGAGCAAGGAATAGAACGAAAATGGCAGCAAGGATGAGATAATGCGCCCGCGTCAGAATTTGCTGGACTGGCGCAGACGTGATATTACACCCGCATCAGGGAAGGGTTTAAAACCTCCTTGAAATTCACAGTGAGAGAAGACCCCTGGGTAGCTTAACTGGTTAGAGAACTAAGTGCAAATTTGTCACTGGAGCGCAAGGTCTGGGTTCAAATCCCAGTCCAGGCGAATGATTTTTTCACTGTGAATGTCACACAATTGCGAGTCCATCAGGGGGTGACTCCGTTAAAGTTACTGCACGGCCAGTTCCGCAGTTCTTTGAATCAATTGGATGGATTTTTAATATTTGTGAAGCCAAGGTGCCGATCGCAAAAAAATATTGAAAACCCTACCCATTGGTCTACCAGGTTTTTCTCAACTTCCTTGTTGCTTAAATCTTAAACCGTAGACTTATTGTGCAGGAGCATAATGGTACATGAATACATAAATGGCGTGAATTAATTTCGATATACATAATGGTTTAAAAAATCATTTTAATTCATCATAAGTGAAGTTTTACCATATGCCACTATAATTTCCCTTATTGACGCATAATTTCACAGAAGTTTTAAGTTAATTTACATGTACAAATAAATGAAAGACAATGATTTTTTGTAAATTAAATTAAAGTTGAAATAATTTATTCAAGTGCTTTTGGTTTTTCAATATTTTTGCCCTCTGCAAAAAGAAATAAATTTTTCGGCTGTCTCACACGTGAGCATGCAACATATAGTTGACCATGTGGAAAGCATGGATTATTCAGATTTAATCCACACTATTGAAGCGATTGACCTTGTTGATGGTCATTGAGAAGGCAAGGCAAATGGGGAACTGTAGTCATTTGACTACAACTATGAAATTAGTCACTGAACTAATGGCCTTTAACCACTTCCCTGACAAGCCCGCATATATTCAGGCACCGATATGGTGCAAAATCTGACAAGCCTGCATATACATATTCGGGCAAGTCCGCGATGTCCATATATTTTTCTTTACGCCCGCAAATAGTCGGCCGATGCTAGTAGTTTGCGTTCCTGCCACCTCCTGTACTGTTGAAGGTCCAGAGCCAGCGATGCGGCAAGTGGCGCTCTTTTCAAATGGTAATTTCTAATGTTAAAACAATGGTCATTTTTTGGTAACATTTCTAGCAATTCGAGGGTTATAATTTTTTACGCACTGAAAAGTTATCCCCTTACGAAGTTTCGATCACCTACATTGTCATTCGTAACTATCCGTCTATTTACTTCATTCATGGAGTTTCTTTTGCGAACTTTTTACGAAATTTACAACTCCAATGTTTGTCATATATAGATAATTATTGCAAATTTATGATGTAAAACTTCCATTTCACATGACAAAAAACTTTATAAATGAGTAAATAATTTTTAAATTAGTTATTTTCATTTATATTTCATCATTCACTCTTCATGCGCATTCAATTACATTTTTATTCAACATTTTAGCGGTCATTATAAAAATTGCAATTGCAATTTTGTTTTAATTTTCACTGCTACAATGTATATATGTTACTATGTATATTTGTTACTATATATATTATCTGATTCTATATTATTCGTCCGCATATTTTCTTCCAGTAATTTTTATATATGTTGGAAATGTCTATTGAACCGTTCTTTTTAGATAAAATGGCGTAAGCGTAAATGTTTAGATTTGTTGCGAATGTTATTTCATCAGCCCCTTTCATTGCTAATGGTCTTTATGCTTCAGGAGTGAATAACCATTCGTGAAATCACTATTAAATGGATATTCACGCATGGTTGCCAAGGAAATTTTTACTGTTGAAAAGGAGGAAAAATTGATGAATTTAGAGATAAAAATACAATACTTGGATAAAAATGAGAAGTATAAGAAAATTGAGTGAAAGAAATACTGCAGACTTCTATCGTTCTATGATAAAAATCTCCATCCAATATCTTGAGTGCAAGTTATTTAAAAAGGCAAATAAAGAACACCTCCACAGAATTCAATGCTTTTTGTATGGGAGTACAAGTTTAACAATAATGGGGTAAAAACAACCCCAAAAAATTGGCGATTTTTGTAATTCAGAAACTTTCATGGGTGCGCGCACAACAACTCACCAAAGTTTCATTGCAATCGGATTGATGGTATTGGAACGCTTAGAAGACGAACATACAAACAATCAAATGTTCATTTTCATGTACAGGGTTTGTTCCGAAAGTACGCAAACTTGTCGTAGTGTGGCACGAGAAGGGAAACTGAACTTTTTTAAACTCTCCTTTTTCTTGAACCTTATAACATTTACAGTTAATACTCTTCAATGTAGGCACCTTGAGCCTCAATACAACGATTATAGTGGGTTTTCCATTGTTCTAAGCACTTCTTGAAGTCCTGGAGTGGCATCACCTTCAAGGCGTCAGTTGTAGCTTTTTGAACCGTCTCAATCGATGCAAAACGCTTTCCTTTCAGCACCTTCCTTTTATTTTGGGTAACAAGAAGAAGTCGGGGAGCGACAAATCCGGGCTGTAAGGGGGGTGATGCAGCACTGCTACGCGCGTCCTGGCCAGGTGCTGTGTGACCAACAACGCTGTGTGAGCTGGCGCGTTGTCATGGTGAAGCACCCAGTTGTCAGCAACTTCAAGTTTCTGGTTACAATTTCAAAAACTGGAGTTTTTGCGATTCCTACCTCATCAGCAATGAACTAGAGACTTATTCGTCTGTTGGAGTCCAACACAGCTTTAACGCGAGCCACATTCATGTCTGTTTTTGATGTGGACGGCCTCCCTGAGTGCTGTTCATCCTCTGGTGCCTCCCGCCCTTCTTTGAAGGCCTTATGCCGCATGTAAACCTGTATCCAAGACATCACTTTCTTGCCGTAGGCCTCCCGTAATATGGATAAAGTCTCTGTAAAAGATTTGTTCAATTTCATGCAGAATTTCACAGCGTAACACTGTTCTAGAGTGGCCTCCATTTTCAGAAACTCAAAACACAGACACTACTTCACTTTCCAGGCAATTGTGACACTACCACTGCCAGCAGGTGACTGAGCAAATGCGCGTTTTGAAGGTGAAGGTCACACCCACCTTGCACAACCATTGCTCCCACCGTACGAGCACTTCTTGCGCTACTCAACGACACGGTCGGGTACTGTCAGAACAAACCCTGTATTAGGTGAAGAGTTCTCAGGTTTCACACCAGGTCAGTTTCTCCATAACTTCCAACGCTTCGACGAGCGACTCGCCCATTGTGTTCAGGGATCCAATAATTCAATGCTTATTTTCCCACTTTCCTACCATATACTAAACGTCCATACTGTCCAAACGACTCAATCTTCTTGTGTATGGTGGCTGTGACCGTCCATGTCTCCGATCCATTGGTCATGATGGGAAAGATCATTGATCAAAATGGTCTACTTTTGGTTGACATGCTGATTCCTCTGTTCTTCCATATTTTTTACATGTTTTCAACTGCGTTCTTGGCCATCGCTATTCTGCACTTTACTTACTGCACTTTACTTCCTTTTCACTGCCACCACTGTTTGACAGCAGGGCGCCTAGGTATATGACTTCTTTTCATACCGGTGTATAACGAATGAGATTTACTCAACAGTTGAGATCTCTTAAATAAAACTGAAGTAGTTGTACTGTCCACTTAAATTTTAATGTACAATACTACACTACACGTGTTTCGACGTTTCTTATGCCTGTTGCTCACGGTAAAATTTTCCATAAAAGAGTTTTTAAAAAATTTTTATTGGAAGTTTTATGAATCGTGCGTAAAACATACTTGCTTGCTCATGGTAAAACTGTCCATAAAACCGCAATGTCCTGCCATCTATGAGAAGCTTTGCGAACACGTGAAGTGATAAATGCACTCTCTTTTGGATGACTGTTAAGTTAATAACTATATTTGCATTGTTTATTTACTAACTTTCTGATCACACTCAACGGTGCTATGGCTCTAACGCATTCTTCTAACAAGAAGGATACTTCCTCAACGTTCCATGAACTTCCTGCCATTTTTGTTTACGTTTTCCTTGTCTGGCTTCCCATGGATACGAGATTATTATCAACGCGATGAGCGGAACGTCTCATTGGTTGTTGCATAAAACAGTTTTATGGAAATAGAACCTGTCCTAATCCGTAAAACTTTTTATTAAACTATGTTTTATAAAACGGTTTTATTGTTAGAAAGCTCATTTTTATAAAATTAGTCGATTTTATAAAACGTTTTACCAAAACTTTTACCGTGAGCAACAGGAATTAGGGTGTCATCATCAGGTCTACAAGGTACATATCATGGTAGACCTGATGATGATGCCCTAATAATCGTCGAAACACGTGTAGTGTAATATTTTACGTTAAAATTTAAGTGGACAGTACAGCTACTTCAGTTTTATTTAAGTACTAAAATGCTGTTCCGCCATGTAACGCCAGAGACACTGGAATTTTGTTGAGATATCTGTTTATCATTATTAACATGTTCAATGCAGTGCACAAATCAGACCATGTGCTTCTGAGTGCGAGTGGGCAACGCCAAATTCTCCCATCTAGGCGGTGTTGTCCACCCCGTGGGCAACGCAGAGTACAAACTTCCCCCTCTCCCCGCAGGCTGGCGATAAGGAGTTGGGGAGTAGGAGAGGGGGGAGTCGGCTCCCCGAGCTGTGTGCACCTACTAGTAGTTGTCACTTTGGCATCGACGCTCCACCAGCAGTAATGTCACCACCAGCCCCACGTACACCGCATACTCTCAAGCAGGTTCCAGGCCCCGTGAGGAACAACCGCAAGAGATGCATGCAGTGCTACGCGACGGCAAAGGCAGCTGGAGCTACGCGGGATGCAGCGCGCCAAGCATGCAAGAGAATCACCACCTACTGCGAGCAGTGTCCTCGCAGCCCTTACATGTGTTTGGAATGTTTTGGACGGATACATTCTAGAATGTAACAATTCAAGTGTGGTATGTGATATGTGAAAGTATGGTATGGGATGTTTGAAATTGTGGTATGTTATATTTGAAATGTATTGTGGAAAATTTACAAAAGAAACAAAAAATGATGAAGTAAAAAATACAACAAAAAAACAAATGCTAAAAAAATAGAAAGAGTTAGGGATTTTGGTATTATTTGCATTAAATATTGCGTTGCCCATCGTGTGGGCAACGAACAACCCACCCTGTATGTACGTTCCCTTGTGTCATGACATCATGGGTGCCAACTACCAGATTGATACAGACAGAAATGCACTGAAGGCAGTCCGAGTTCTACAGCACCAATCACGAAAAACGCCCAGTGCCGGGTGTTGTTGTTGCCCACAATGTGGGCAATGCCGCACTAAACGTGTTAACACAAATGACACAGACAAACACGGACTTGATTGCAATGCACAAAATGGTGCTAATAATCATGGGTTCCATGGTGATCCAAAGAAATGTTGCAAGGTGTACTTTGCAATGTGATGTTTCATGATTCTAATATTTTTATTCTAAGGTAATTGATATGTGGATATGTTTTGATATTTGATAATGTGTAATGTAAAGTGGATATGTTTTAGATAATTTATATGAGGACAAGGTTTTGATGTACCTACTCATTCACAACGAATTTACCTGAAATCATGCCCATTGCACTTAAGGTGGTTTGAGTGAGATGTACTTCCCTAGTCATAATGGAGACCATATGCAAATTTTATTTTTTTATTTCAGCATCTGTAAGAAGTATGAAATAAATATTATAATATTAATGGCACAAAGATAAAGTTATGAATGTACAAAATCCCCAGTAATTAAATAATTAAAGCAACATAAGTTTCTATCTTGACTCATTTTTTCCTGCCGTACGGCTGAAAATCCTTCAAAACAGCAGGTTTTTTTGCGATTCTCTAAAAATTACAGTGGAAAGAAATAGATTATTTTTTATAAATAGTTGACAAAACATGCAATCTACACACCGTTAGTTTTTTGAAGAAATCTAGTGGTTATAAATTCCTAATTTATTTCAAAATTCTCCCTCTGGAGTGCACAACCATAATCTATCCCATGTAAAACAGTTTTTATTTTCAGGCAAATTACTCGAAAAGTAGTTCGGCAAGGGGTTGATATTTTGATTTCATTGTAATTATGAGAGTTTTTCCTTTAAAATGAGGCCAAGTTCATCAAATTCTATGTGAAGTGACTTTACGCCCAAACTACCTTAAATTGTTTTTCTCCTCTGCGGCAGAATTCACGTACGTTTCTTTATTCTTTCATGTTTGAAATGCAGGTCAGAACGCCCCAGTTCCTGATGAAATCAGGCCCAGTTGCTGGGTTGCAGAGCCTAACCGGAAACAAGCCCGCCTTGGCCATTAAGCAGCAGAAGGCGCTACTACTAACGGATCCTATGGGGCAGGGAAACGTCGTGCTTCATAAGATGGGGCCGAACAAGTACCTGCCGTTAATGGTTGAGTATCCGATATCAAAATCCCTTCTAATAATAATTAATAATAATATAAAATCTTTATTTTCCCATGGACCATATGAGTTTACACTACATAGGTACAAGACACATCATAATTATAATCCTAACGCATAACAAATAGTTACAGTACAATTCATTAACATTATAATAACACCTTTCTGTTAGGAATTGTTTTAAAGAGATTTTCCATAGTGATGGGACTTATTGATGTTATGCATTTTTGTGCAAGGTAACATGAACATTGTAATGAGGTGGTTGTGTACATTATTATTTACATGCAAATCATAAAGATTTCCCTCAATCAGAAGGAGTGGTCGCATTTCAAGGTGATGTATTGTATGTATGCAGACTCTTTGCAGAAACTAAAAAAAAACTGTCTCTCTAGTGCTGCAAAGGGCAAAGGAAAATGGATTCAAATTTAATAAAAATAAATGTCAATTTAATGCAACTGAGTTAACATATCTTGGTCACAAATTTAATGCTGAAGGTGTTAGGGTTGATGATGAAAGAACAAAAGCCATTAGTAACATGGAACCCCCTATGAATAAAAAGGGTCTACAGAGGATACTAAGTAGGAATGTTTAATTATGTTTCTAGATTCATACCAAACTTCTCAGAAAGTACTAAACCACTGAGGGAACTTCTAAAAAATGATTCAGTATTCGAGTGGAATGGTGCATTGAATGAGTGTTTTGAACAATTGAAAAGTAAGCTAATTAAAGCCCCTGTCTTAGCCTACTAGCCTGTCTTAGCCTACAACGTTGTCTGTGGATGCTAGTCAGTATGGGCTAGGTGCAGTATTGATTCAAAACAATAGGCATATAGCATATGCGTCAAAAGCACTTACTGATAGGCATGGCTTGTAATTGCCACTTGGGATGAAGAACTTATAAGAAGAGAGTTTAAGAACCATTCTACCCAACTTTCCCAGCTGTTTGGGATGTGAAAATAACCAAGACAATGCTCCATTATCAGTATACAAATGAAAAGGCTTTACTTGAAGGTACACATTGAATTTCTCGACCCCCCAGCATATAGCCATACATTCCAACTCGTAAGTCGAAAACTTTCTTTCATGGTCCAATAATGCTTTACTAGCAAATGCCACAGGTATGAAATCACCGTTTACTTTATGGTTTAACACTGCAGCTAATGCGAGGCTACTAGCATCAACAAATAAGTGAAATTCATCCTCGAAACGAGGGAAAGACAGCACCGGGGGCTTAATCAAAGCTTGCTTTAACTGAATAAATGCTTCATTCTCTGCCGTTGACCAGTGAAAGGGAACATTCTTACGTTTAAGGCGATTTAAAGGAATAGAAATTTCAGAATACCTTGGAATGAACTTGGAATAGAAACCACATAACCCCAGAAATCTCGCTACTTCCTTCAAACTCTTTGGAGCAGGGAAATTTTCGATTGGCTTAACTCTATCAGGATCAACTTGAAGTTTTCCATGGGATATCAAGTGGCCCAGGAAGGTGAGAGACGTAGTGCCAAGTTTAACCTTCTCCTCACATACAGTAAGTCCAGCCAAACGAAGTCTCTTAAGGACAGCATCGACGTGATTAATATGATCCCTGGAATTTTTTGAATAGATACACAAATCATCGATATAAGGATACACACAGGAATACTTTAGATCTCCCAGTACCTCGTTAATTAAGCGAGTGAATACTTGGGGAGAATTGGCAAACCCGAATGGCAAACGAGTATATTGATATATCCCGAATGGTGTGACAAAAGCAGTATATTTCTTCGAATTTTCAGACAAAGGAATTTGGTGAAAAGCAGAATTAAGATCAAGTATAGTAAAGTATTTTGCATCAGCTAAATATTGAAATGCATGTTCCACCGACGGAGTGGGATAGCCGTCTATTTGAACTTGCTTATTAAGCTTACGATAATCCACAACTAACCTCTCCGTACCATCCTTCTTGGGAATTAAAAAGGCTGGAGAAGACCAATTTGAGTTAGAATTCTCAATAATTCCCTTGTCGAGCAGCGACTGCACATGTTTTTTCATGATCTGTGCCCTAACGGGAGATAAAGAGAACGGATGACTCCGAATCGGGTTACAGTCAGTTAATTCTATTTCGTAAGTCATAAGCGATGTGGTCCCCAAATCGTGGGTCATGACATCGGGATATTGCGACAACAAATATTTTAACTCACTTATCAAATTATCCGAAGATTTCGATTCATTTTCAATGAGAAAAGGATTGCTGCAAGACTCTGTCGACCGACTGCTGCTTGGCACTTCGGGATACGCACTCGATGCGCAATTGTCAACTGAATAAGCGATAAAATTTAACTTAGTAGCGGGAGATGTTTCAAAAGAGACAGCTTCCGGATGAACAATCATATTGGATTTCCGAATAAAATCAAGGCCTAGAAGAATTGGAAATGGAATATTGGCTACATAAAATGTATGCTGCCAGGAAAATTTGTCGATTTGAACCTTCAGTTGGATCGACATCCTTAATTGAAACGGTTGACCAGAAACTGTTAATAGCTCGATAGAATCGGAAGACTTTTGAGATTTGCCACCGCGAATTTTAAGAGTCTTGAAGAACTTTTCGTCGCAAATAGAAACGGAACAACCAGTATCAATGAGGGCATTGCAAGAAACAGACTGAAGTTTTATCGGAAGAAGGGGCAAATTACTGTTACAATTTTGACGTACGCTCATGAAACTCACGGCTGGTTGGCGTGTTTCACGGGCTTTCTTCCGACATTCCCTTGCATGATGCCCAATTTTACGACAATACGAACAAATTATTTGCCTTGCAGCAACTGGGGAGATATTAGGAGAAATACTATGAAATGTATTGGCGTACTCGGCACAATCCATCAATTGCTTTGGCGCCTGGGTTATGACAGAGTCTAACTCCTCAAAGGTCGTGGGCTGGCGAGCAAACATTATGGTGGATTTAGTGAGAGGATTTAACCCTTGAATAATTAACCGAACGGTTTGGCACTCGGTGAACTCTAACGCCAACACTTGAATCGCGTTACGAACAGAACATACGAAATCATTAGTAGTTTCACGGGGGAACTGAAATCTCTTTACTTTAGTGGTAACAAGACGGTCAAACTCTCGATCACTTACAATTCTTCCCCAAATTCGTTTGGTAATTTCGGCCCACGAAAGATTCTGATTTAACATAGAGAGCCAAAACTGATGAGAACTAGCTGGCAACTTGGTAATGACTAAATACAACAACGTAGACAAAGGAACTAGCGAAAGAGAGACAATTTCTGTCAGTTTCAACATAAAATTATACCAATTTTCTGTATTGGAAACCTCGAATGGTGGAAAATCAGCGATCAGCTGCTTCACTATGACCAGACCTTCAGACAGCGGCAGAATAGGTTGCATTGGGACTGGCGGTGCGACATGGGTTGGATTCTGCTCGTTCACCTGGCCTCGGGGAACCACGTTGGGTGTGGATTCCGCCGGAACACCAGAAGTTTCAAGTGTAAGCCCAGATCCCCCATTAGATCTAGCACGCCTGTCCTCGGCCGTGGTCAAGTAAGCCCTTGCGTACTGATCGACTGAATCACCAAGCATACTGACGAAACTCCACTCAAATTGCCGGAAGATAAGACGAAAATACTTCGTCACACAAGAATTTACACACTAAACTCCGACAGGAATTTACAATGACCTATTCTAGGGCCTCGAACTGGAAACCAGGAACACGAAATAAATTACGAAAAAGAAAACCCTTGCCTATTTAGATTGCCGTTAGCGGCAGAGACAAAACTTCCGTGAAGGAAGAAAATGAAATACCAGAAATAATGACGATCACAGATCCTCATACAACACTCACCAACTGCGTTGGAAAGACAGGAAAAGAACAACCACGCTCTGCTACCAGTTTGTAGCGCTATCGGGAGAAGGAGCAGATTTTCTCGCCGATAACACTCTTGAAAACACAAACTCTTTCCAAGCTCGTGTGAGAAAAATGAGGAAAATGAACGAAACACAAGTATTATCAATCATAAACTTAACTTATCAATATATTTTACAAATCACAAAATAGAACCAAACCAATTACAAGAATTTACCCATAGGTCGAGTGCCAGGCGACCGTAATGAAAGTTTCCAGTCGGAAAATAGTTTAAGTTTAACAAGTACGAGAGGTTGAGCTTCTCTCTTAAGTACAAAAGTGACTTAGTCAGCAGGCTCACACAACGGTGTTACCCGGTCGGCGTCTCGGAAGCAATAGAGAGCGAGCTTAGACATGAGTCAGCTGAGGAGGGGGTCTGTCGACAAGGACGAAGGTGGAATGGGTAAGGTCAGGAGGTTGGCAATTGGTAGCCTTGGAGGGGAGGAAATAATGGGATGGGTGATAGATAGGGTGGCAGTTTTTAATTGGAGCGCCAGGAACTTTTCTGGCGTCGGCCGCAGAATACAGGATCACAGCCTTTGTGCCTTGGTCAGGATGACCGCATTTTTGGTATCCTTCCTCATTTTACTGGCTATAAAAACGGTGCAGGACCTGGTGAGGGAACGGTGCGGCGAACGGAGCGGCGAATGGTGCGGCGAAAGGTGTGGCAGAAGTCGCTGGCAGTAGTCGCTGCATTTTGTAGTCGTAGGCATTTTGGCCGTCGTTGGCGCACATGTCGTTAGCGCGCATGTCGTTCGGGCAAGTCCTTCGGCTAAGTCCGGAGGATAAACAGTCCGCAGAGGAGAAACTGTCCAAAGAGGAGAATTGCCCAAAAAAACAGGGGGGGAAAATGCCACAAGACCCAGACAAGGTATGCTCAAATTGAGAAAGAAATGCTAAGTATATTATTTGGGTGTGAGAAGTTTAAGCAATATGTCTTTGGCAGATGGGTAAAGGTGGAGACTGATCATAAACCATTGGTCTCAATTTTTAGGAAGCCACTTGATAAAATAATAGTACGTTTACAGAGAATGATGCTTCAACTTTAACCTTTCGCATTGGAGGTTTCCTATAAGCCGGGAAAATTACTATACATTGCAGACACATTATCAAGGGACTTTAGTGCTCGTAGTGTGGATGAGCAGTTTGACTTTGATAAGGATATAGAATTGCAAGTGAATATGTTAATCAATAATTTTCCTATGACTGAGAATAACTGGGAATTGATAAAAACAAAAACCCTTGAAGACAGGGTTGAAGGACAAAATAAGATTTGGTTGGTCCAGGTTTAAGAAAGTATTAAGTGATGAGTTGAAGCCATTCTTTGACTTTAAGGGTGAGCTTAGTATTATTAGGAATATTATATTTAAAAAGGATAGAATTGTAATTCCCAATTCACTTAAGCCTGAGATGTTAAAAAAACTTCATGTCGGTCATCCTGGTATCACTCGGATGAAAGATCCACTTTATTTTGGATTAATATGAATAAGGAGATTGACGATTTTGTGAAATCATGTGGAACGTGTGCCAAATTCCAAAACAATAAAACAAGCAGCCCATTAATGTGTCATGAGGTTCCCGAGTTGCCTTGGTCAGATGTTGGGGCAGATACCTTTGAATTTGACAATATGAACTATCTTGTAGTGGTGGATTATATATCTAAATTTATAGAGACTACTGAATTACATGACATTAGAAGCAGGACTGTTATTTGCAAACTGAATTCAATTTTCAGTAGGCATGGAATTCCACATAAATATTCACCGATGGAGGACCCTGCTTTGCATCTGCAGAATTTAGGAAGTTTGTTGGTGATTAGAATTTTTGTCATTGCATGTCTAGCCCTCATTATCCCAAATCCAACGGGAAGGTTGAGTTAGCGGTTAAAACTGTAAAAAACTTACTGTAAAAGGCACGGGTTTCAGGAGATGATGCATATCTAACACTTTTAAACCTGCATAATACCCCTAGAGGAAATGTACCTTCTCCTGCCAACATTTTAATGTCTAGATCATTAAACACCAACTACACCAACACTGTGTCCTTTGAGTCACTAAAACCAAAAGTCGTAATTAAAAGGGCAAGAGATGAGTTAATAAAAAATCAAAAGAAAATGAAAGAACAATATGATGACCATGTACACGCAGAACAAAGGTTCCGTGTTGGGGATGTAGTATCTTTTCAAAAATCACCCAACTCCTTGTGGAGCCCTGGTCAAATTGTAGCTCAGTCTCCTGAACCTCGTTCCTATCTTGTGAGAGATTGTGGAGGGAGCGAGTGCAGGAGAAATAGTATTCACATTTCCCCTCGTCAGTTGGCAACCAAGTCCAACAGTGAAAGTCCACTGGTGGAAGGTAACCAAGATCCAGAGGAATTGTTTTTAAAAGAACTGGATCGGTACCAAACAAGGTCTGGAAGAGTGATAAGCAGGACTCGGTTGTTTGAAGCTTAAGTTTCATAAAAAATTTGTTGGTTATTTATTTATTTGTTATATTTGTTGTTATTTATCATCCATTTAAATTACTTATTATATTTATTTTATCAATTGCTTGCAGTATTATATATTTGTTGTGCGGTTTGCGGTTGTTGCTTAAAGGGGAAAGATGTTGTAGCAAATGAATGGGGTGTGGGCAGTGCCCCGTATGTACAGTGTTTGGGCGAGCGGCCATTAAAAGTGAGAGTTGTACAAGCAGCTGGTGGTTGTGTTATTTGCCTTATCAATCCCCGGTTATCACAAAAGCTTTAAGTTGATACTAGTTCAGATGGCATCAAAGGCATCAATAAAACTTGTTCTCTTATAGTAGAAGCCCCAAGTAGAGTAAGATTTGAGAACAATTTTTGACCCTCAAGTAGTTCTCACAACGGAGGTGAGCCCTGACTTATTTGAAAAAAGGTTCATGACCTTGAGTCAATTGAGACGTAAAAGTTGATGTTAAGGTTTGAGGAATTACGTCGAGTATTACAGCAACTAATTTTCCAGGGTTCAGTGGATATAATGAAAGCAATTCAGGTACTAAAATTGTTTGAACCATCATTTGAATTAAATTGCCTTGATGCGATTTGGACCTCCTTGCGCAAATGTGGACTTGGAGAGATTTCTTTCCTCCTGCAACACTGTGCTAACAAATAGGAGAACCAATCGAAAAGAAGATATTTTGGCCACTCTGGCAATTTTTTCATTTGAAAATACGGACAAATTACTGTAATTTGGCTCTTTATGTAAATTGGTTAGGTATGTGAAGTATACAAAAATATAAAATGTAGGGATGAGTTGATTCCACTTTTTTTTTCGATTCAGATTCTTTCAAATCGATTCCTGATTCTCAATTACGATTCCATCGATTCTTATTCCTAATAACAGGTGGGATATCGATATACCAGTAGCGTACGACTATTATTTAATTTCAAGTACTGGCAGGAATAAAATAACAATGAATTAAGTCACTCAAAAAGTGTATTTTATGACAAATAGCAAATATATCCTCAGCTTATAGTCAATGTTTAAAATATGTACCGTAGAATGGGGTGACTTCGGCCATATTGGGTGACTTCGGCCACGCGCGCACCGCTTCACAAATTGAAACTTTGTTACACAATGCATTAAAATGTACGAACCAGCATTTCGTTCTCGACTTGTCTAACATTGTTGGAGGAGATTACAAGCAGTCCACGCTTACTTTACTCAGTTCTTATGATACCATCGTACTCGGAGGGTCAGACGAAATTTGTGTGTTCTATTGAGAAGCCGTGAAAACCTCAGCCTAGGATTGTAATCGCTAACATCAGGTAAATGAAAATTGCCTTATTATTTCATTATGTTGTTGACTATCAGAATGTAAGTCTAGTTACTTTTTTCAGATTTAACTTGGAATAATATTACTTTCTAGGGTAATAATCGAAATACTGTGGGGTGACTTCGGCCATGCCCAGGAACTACCAGAAAGCCCACGGTGGGTGTCAATACCTGCGTTATGACGAAAATAGTCTTCAGCACGCATTGGATGATGATGCGTCTTAATGATACGTTAAGAATAAAGCAAAATTTTGTTTGCAAAATAGGTGAAATATTATGAAACAAACATTGGAAACTTATACACGGAATTATTTAAAATAATGAATCTTTTTAACTTAATTATTTTAATTTTTTATTTTTATAAATTCAAGGTGTATAAAACTTACATCTGCGAGAGGTAAGTTAAGAAACTAAGAATAAATTTGATAAAAATACGATGTTATTGACAATTCATGAGGAAAACTTGTATTGGCCGAAGTTACCCCATCTAATTCGTGGTAAATTCGTGACTTCGGCCGTGGTAAATTATTTTTTTTATAAGTTATGTTTGCTTTGTTACAAATATTTAAACATGATTTGAAATCCTAAGGTTTCCATGTTACCAATTTAATTTTTGTCAGAAGAAGGAGCCAGTACAGTCGAAGAAATAACAAAAAAACTGTCAAAAATGGCCGAAGTCACCCCATTTTACGGTATTTATCAATCTGGAATGGATGGAATCGGAATCGACTTTAGGCAATCGATTCTCGATACAGATTCTAAGCCTGAGAATCAGTGGAATCGAGAATCGACATTTGGAATCGACTCATCCTTAATAAAATGTGAATACAGCATGGTATTAATTGTTAAAAGTTTCCCTAATCCAACACTTATTGGCAACAAGTATTGGTATTCAACATTTAATGCCAACAGGTGGGCCTGCTGGGAGGAGGGCACTTAATTCACACCAAATATTTTGTGTGAATAACACCAATTGGAGGGTAAAATAACACCGCTTTTGCAAAAAATAACACCACTTCTGGGTATAAAATAACCCCACCTTTTGCAGGTCTCTAGTCATGAGGACACTACGTGTTACCGTACTTGGGCACACCAACCCTAGTAACGCCACTAATCCCTGATGTCTATTCTGAGTTCTCACTACATGAGGGCCCTTGCAGAGAGAGTGGGATTAGATAAATAAATCAGAGGCCAAATGATTGATTAATGTACCTCTCATTACCTCGCATGTTTGTGCCAGTTTTCCAACACACAATTTAATTTCAAACACACTTGAAGGTTATCAGGTTTATTTTCATGTTCAGGTGTATCCGCCTTGAAATGACTAAAATGTAATTTTATTCATATTCTGTCTACGTGTAGAAAAAGTTGTCCTCTATCTGATATGAACAACAAAATAATACCTTTCCATGCTATATTACTCTCTAATTGAACTTGAAATTACATGGTGTTCAATGGGGGCATGAGAGAAAGATGGGGAAAAATAGTATTTTTCCATAAAATGCATGTGCCATTTTTGCGGAAAACTATTTATAAGAAGGAAATAATCCAGAGAAATTGAATAAAAATAAAATACAGGCATCTTACCACCTTATTTTTATAGTTATTGAAGAATTTATGCCTTAATTGAAGTAAAAATGCGGAAATAGTTCTGTAGTCGGCTCCTATGGCTGGAAAAAAGTGCTCATTTAACCCTTTCGCGACGGGGACGTGGAAAACTTTTTTGCTTTGCCAGTACGGAGCATTCACTACGCTAGGATCTTCACCGGTACCTATTTCCCTAACTTGAGTCGGGGGCCAGAGGGGTGTTGAACCTTTTACTCGGCCACCGGGCTGAGATAATCTCCGCCCTTTTCCGCTTGGGGTGCCCATTACGGCATCCGGTCGCGGTAAATGTTTTTTATGAGATAGTTTTGCTAATACATTTGTTGCTAGAGCCAAGATATTTATTTAACGGGAAATGAATTATTCTAGTTTTACAATACCTTAACAGCTTTTAAACGAAATTCTATCATGAATATTATGCTCTTCAGCAACAATAATCGTATTAATGGTAAAGATTTCTTTACACACAAACTACGTTAAAATTGACATTAGAACTTCGTTAAGAATATGTAAATCTAGAGCAAAATAAAAGAAATACACTGGTAATAATCAATTGGCTTATTACACAAAAACTTTTAATGTTGTTATTCCTCTTCACCAGCAAGCAACTGACCGCGGACCCCTGCTGTGAGTGGGGCTCGCACTGCGAGGAAGGGTCGAGGTAATCCCCTTCCGCGAACCGAGAAAGTAAACCTGCGGCGTCCCGAGAAGAAGTCCTTTATAACACACACCTTTTATGCTTGCTTAGTGCTAGCTTAGCGGCACGACGTTCTATCATGTCGTTCGTTCGTTTGCCTCGAAAAATTTATGCCGCTCTATCACGTCGTTCGTAGCGAAGGGGTTAAAATATATTCGTGGAATAATATTTGCATTTTTTATACTTTACATTTGGGTTTCTATAGGTAACGCATTCCATCAGTGAAAGCAGGATTTTTTTGAACAAAATATAAAAAATGTGCAATTTAGTATTTGTTTTGGCTCACACAGTCGCGGCGGAACCTCCTTAAGTTTGTCTCAAACATCGACAATGAGACTCCTAACTTCAAATGGCTCCAAATATTTATACTTTGCCCAATTTCCCCCACATTTGAATGAAATATTACGCAACTTGTCCCAAAGATATTGTAAAATTTTTTTTTTTTAAAGTTGATAGTTTCTTTCATATTGTAGAACAAACAAATATAGTGGAAGTTAGTATTTGCCAGTTTTCCTACACCATCCGAGGTCGGATTAGTGGGGTCCTACTGTATTACATTTCTGCGATGTACATATTTTACAAATTGCAAGTGCCAATTTGCTTGTGGATTATAAAGCATTAACTGTTTTCATTTGTTTCTTTTTCAGCTTACAAAGCAGTCCCTGATACTCCTTCAGTCACCGGGAAATCCTGGCTTCTTACAGGCAGCTTACGTCAAGCCGACTAACATTGTTCAGACCAACCTTCAGCGGCAGGTGCAACCTCCACTGTTGGGCGGTGCGATGCTCCCAGTGCCATCGTCGACGTCTGACGGTGGCCAGGAGGATGTCGGAGATGAGAAGGTGGGGGAGGCAAAGGACGGCCCACCGGGGCTAGTAGACCGGGACATGGGCGTGTCTTTTCTCTGCAAGACAGTCTCGAGCAACCACAGGCCCCACGTGTGCGAGACATGTGGGAAATGCTTCCGTCGCAGCCTTCACCTGCGGTACCACCGTTCCACGCACCGAGATGAGCGGCCATTCACCTGCGCTGAGTGTGGGAAGAGCTTCAAACTGAAGGTATATTATTATTATTAATTTATTGACACATTAAATTTACAGTTCATAGCATCATGTACTTACAGCTAATAATATTGCTTGGTTGAAAAGCAGAGAAGTTAAAAAAAAAATTATTCAACAGCATGTAGTCCCAATTAACTATCCAAAACTTAGCAGCAGTTTTTCTTCTTGCCAATTGATTGGTATGATATATTAAAGGGAAAATTAATAGTGAAACAGAAAGTAATGCTTCTTGAAAAAATATATTCTCATAAAAAGTTATATACATTTTGTTACATATGTATACAAAAGAAAAGTGTTCAAGAAAATCAGAATTAATTTCATTCTCAAGTGTTTCCCTGTGTTAATAATTTATACTTCTTCAATCATCAGTCAACTTAAGTGACTTGTAGAGATCAGACACATCCTTCCTTTCTCCTCTGCTCTGGATATGAAAAACAGATAGCAATGAACAATGTATAACACGATATAAAATGGCTATCAATAAAAAATTGTATTCTAAATATCGTTAGGCTGGTTATATCCTTTGACTTAGATGGCAATTTGTTTTATGTGCGAATACCCGTATAATGAGGGTATTTGGAGTGCAATTTAACTTAGGACCTATGAATTTTTTTGTTTTTTTTTTATATTATTTTAATTGTTACAGTTGTAACATGACCCTCCGAGTCCCCGGCCAGCATCGGGTTTCATTGCCGTCATAATGGCCGGTGACTCGAGAGGGTTTCTGCATTAATCGCAGCCACGTCCGACGCCCATCGGATATGTGGCTACGCTGCGGTCGGGTCATGCGTCCGCAGTAGACGGAGTGACCCCAGGATGACGGCCTTCTGCATGCGTGCAACTAGTGATTCCGCCTGTGCCACGCAGGACGGAATGCACTTGATGTTATTCATCAGCGAGCCCTTAACTCCACCGAGCACACCTATAATGAGGACCACCAGTTTCACAGAGTGTCCGGGGTACATCTGCCGAAGTTCCGAAAGCAGGTCTTGATATTACGTCCGTTTCTGCACCTCTTTCGCATCCATGTTAGTTTCAGCAGGAGCCAAAAACTCGATCACGAACATGGAGCATGTGCGGTGGTCGAGGAGAACGATATCAGGCTTGGTCACCTCCAACTGCCTGGTGGGGGAAAAGGAGTAATTCCACCAGATTGTGCATTTATCGTTCTCCACGACGGACTCAATATCTCCAGGGGCATAGGGCAGCACAGGTGTTTCGTCGATGCCATAATGGTGTCGAAGATGAAAGTATAACACTCGTAGGGCCGCATTGTGCCGAGCTAAATACGCTGACTTGGCGTTATAACTACAGCCGGAGAGAAGATTATTATTATTATTATAATTTATTGACGCATTACATTTACAGTTCATTGCATCATGTACTTCCAGCTACACGTAAATTGGTGTCTCATCAAAAGTAAAAAATATAAAACCATACATTACAAATATACATTAGAAACATACGTACATTACGTAAATTACATAAATAAGCAGCCCTCATTCAGAAACTCATTCACAGTATAATAACTTTTTTCAATCAACATAGACTTCATTTTTATTGATGCGTCTTTTGTCAGTACCCTTTTATTTGTATTAAGTTTTCCCATCATACAATTGTGAATTTTTACACCCTTGTGATAGGGGGAGTTTTCAACTACTTTCAATCGGTGCAATGGTATACATTATATAGAGGTGCTTTCTCCTTGTGTCATGATCATGTTCGATTTCATTTAGAATGAATAAGTTTTGATGCTCTATAACATATTTCATTATTTCATACATATACAATGAGGGTAATGTCAACATTTTCAATTTTTTGAATAAGGGAATTTTTTTTTCTCTCGAGTTGCTTCTTTTGATTCAACGGATGCATCTCTTTTGCAACCTGAATATTTTTTCCCATCCACTTGCTATCCCCCAAAGAAGAAGACAATTGGGTATTTTCCACGTATTTCAAACTTCCGATGTTCTGATTCTGTAACTTGAACTTATTGCATTGGCTAAAAGTTTTCTAATCAAATTGTATGAATTTCGGTTTTAAAAGCTAAAGAAAGTTGAAGGTTACGAATCCTCCCGAGCACACTCCGAAAACAACCGAATGACCTGTGACGTCATTTTCGCTGTTTACATTTAGACCCTGGCGTTTTCTTATGCTTACGGTGGAAACTGGTGCGGTGAAATTAGTTTTGGATGCTTTTCTGTGTTGATGTGACTTTAAATGGCATATGTAGATGGTGTTTTGTGCCACAATGTACAAATACATCGGTGAAAACATCGAACAAGAAATTCATTCACGCAATCACGACATTGAATGTTTGAAGTGCCTTCCTTGGATTCCTCAATATCCACGTGCACAATGAATGCTTTACTTCGCACTTTGTGTTCTGGACATATTCTTGCAATGACTGTTCACAGTGGTCCATCTCTCTTCACTTACAATTAGACGTATCCTATAGCATTTCCACCATAACTCTCAAGAGAATCTTTATAATAAAGCAACACTTAAATTAAACTTTGAATAGACATTTAGGAGATGAGAATCTATTTTTAGACATTTCTATAGCAGATAAGCCACTTATAAAAACCTCTACAAACAATCACAAATTAACGTCTTAACTGTGTTAAGTATTTGCAGCGTAAATATTTGGCACGTACTGTGTTATGTTGATATGTTACTAAGGTACTGTCTGTTTACTGTTGTATGGACTGGTATGGACTTTGAGAAATAAAGAAGTATTATGATGATTATGAGTGTATTGGAAAAACAATTAAGCTCATACACCAAATACATAATTATATGCATTAAAATGATAAACGACAGTAATGACGATTTTACAAGCAAACTTTATGCATACAGTTTTTGGACTTAAGCTCCACGAATTTCGGAAGCAGTAAATCGCTCATCCTTCTACATAAAAACGCCTACCATAAACATACAGTGAAACCTCGTATTCGCGTTATCGGAAATTACGTTTTCCCGCAATGTACACCACTTTTGCAAAGTCCCATTCAAATTCCTATGTTCCCAACGTATGCAGAACCCCGAATTTAGACTATACATTTTTCCGTTTTCCCGCAATTTGCACCACAACGCGCTCTTTTCGAAATCTCTCTTTTCTCGAAATGCACTTCTTAAGTCCATTACTCATGCATATTATCCTTTGTAAATCACTTTTTGACTTGTCTAGTACATACATGCGGAAAAAATACGAAAGAGAGCAGCAATAGGACCTGTTTTAAGGAAGAATTTGAATGTGGCGGGAATAGTATACAGCGCCACTAGTAGCAGAAATTTGAACAACATCAACTCGTAATCTGCCAGATATGATTCAAGCTATGAAATGAATCGTAGTCTTTTTTATGTAAGGCATTTTCATTTCAGTTAGTGATAATTCTATAATATCGTTTTTCTACTCTATGCTTAAAAATTATAATAAATATCTGGTTTTAACTTCATAAATCGCTGAAAGAGAGTACTTTTCCGGCGAATCTTTTGACGCCCCTAACGACTAAGGCCGTATTGGACATCGAAACGCCTGGAATACATGGAACCTTTGGCCAGTTTGGAAACCCCAAAAGCTTTAATTCGCAAATAATCATTTGTAGAAAAAATATATTTGTCAATATAATGAGGAAAATTTGAGCATACAGAAATAAAAATGAAAACTACGAAACATTTTAATGACGCAACACTCCTTGCCGCGGCTGATTGACGATCAGTCGTTCCATCATTTTTGATGCTATCGTCGTGTCGGGAGTTTAGAAATTAAGGTTAATTTCAATTGAGCAGTTTAGTCTGCTTCATCCACATTGCTGTTACAGGAGGCTGGTAAGGTAGAAGGATAAACTTCTAACTTTTCTGCAACAGATAGTTTTGTGCCGTCGCTTCACGCCGCTGGCATCGCTCCGCCCGCTTAGATCGGACAGGTCATAGTAACTGCGTGCGTAGCAAAGTATTTTAATGAAGTTTCTTGCACCTTACAGCCAGACATAATAAGCAATAAAGCATTAAATTTGAGCATGGCTAAATGTGCGCGCCATGAAGTAGTGTAGCCACGCCATGTCACAAAACCATTATAGAGGTTTCTCAGCCAACAGTGAGGATTTCTAACTGTAAAGAAATTACTTAGTAGGTAGTGACTGCTGTGAGCAAATGCTTGAGGAATTGGAGAAAATTGAAAATAAAGTGTACAACATTATAAATAGGCAGAGGAAGTCTAAGCAGTTGAAAATATCAAATTTCTAAAAATAATCATATGCTATATTCATTAGATAATTTCAATGGTTGCTAACAACAAATCTAATGTAAATCACCCAGCCATCTTCATCCTTTCCTAATTTTCAATTTGTCTGAGATGTTCAATGTATTTTTTCATCAAATATAAATAAATGAAAAGTTCTAGGTCAAGGAATAAATTATGACACTGCTCTATTCCAGTTTATCATTGTTTCTTATTTTTACGCTTGCTCCAGTAAAAGAACATGGATGTTTAGGTGAAAATTCTACTTTTCCCGCAATTTGCACTTTCCCGCAATTTACACTTTTTTCTAGGGTCCCTGGAAAAGTGTAATTTAGGGGTTTTACTGTATATACTTTGGGTAAATTATCTTATGTGGCTTTAATAAAACCATTGCACGCCATAGTCTTTGTTTTTAATGAAAAATCATTAAATATACGGTCTCTTCTACAGTTACTCACTTTCTCCCTCACATCCGTCCATCGCTCAGCGAAAATGACGTCAAGCCAATCAGATTTCGTTTCGCAGCCGCGTAAAAAAATTTGAAATTTCGACTATTTTAATCTTAAATATCTCAATTAATATTGAATCAATTTTAAAACTTCTTTCACTCCGCAAGCTTGTTCGAGTTTAAGTAACATATAAAGATCCGTAAACTTAAATTTAAAATTTTGGAAAATACCCAATTATAAACTATTTATTACAGTAGATATTTATACAGTACAGGACCTCAAATCCGGAAAGCATGGGACCGAGTGATTTCTGGATTTTGGAGTTTTCTGTATTTTGGGTCCTCATTAAGAGAAATCGTAATACTCACATGTTTATTGAAACATTCACCTGAATTAAGACCATGTTACAATTTGTAAAGTCTTACAAAAAGCCAATTTTAATGGTTTAAGCATCCTTAAAATGTTCATAATAACAAAAGATGAGCCTTACAACATTTTGTTTTCAAGTACACAAGTTAAAATTTGATAGAAGTTGGATACATATCATCTAATGTTAATTGTTTCGTTTGCTTGTTTGAATCGTCTCCAATAGTTCCACGACAGGAAGCGATAGTGGCGCTGCGTGGCGGTAGAACGAAAAAACATGTGGAGGGAGTTTGAAAAATTTGCTTCAAATCTTGCTGATTTTGGGTTTTCCGAATTTTGGGATTACGAATTTGAGGTCCTCAACTGTATTTTGCGTATATTTCAGAGGTGATTCCTTTTCACAAAATTTGAATTACTGCAATCAATGCGTTGTGACGTTAATTTGAAAATTCTTTTGTTTCGGCGAATGCGTGAGCAGTGGAACATGCGCTCTGAAAACATTCCACACTTGAGTTGTGAGTGGAGGTGCAAACTCACCCCGCTAGGTAACTCATTTGTTTCTAGCTCCATCATCTGTCTATCCCTAAACACACAAGCAGCACGTGTATTTCTATCAGTCGAGAGCGGACGGTCGCGGAGAGAGAAACAGATGCAAGTGGATGGGAGGAGGGGGAGGTGGGGGGAGGAAGTGAAGGAGGGGAGGGGTAATTTATTATCTTTGAAGAAGTTAGGATTCGTCAAGCGTATATTGTGGGAAGATTTTCGGATGAAAAAGTAAAAGAGAGGTGCTATTTCGCACTCGTCCGGCTACACCTTGAATATGCAGTGAGCATATGGGATCCGGTGCAGAAAGACTTAATCCGGGAACTTAAAATAAAATGCAAAGGAAAACTGCACGATTCGTCAAAAACTGCTACGGGCACACATACAGCGTTGTTACACAGATGTTAAACGCATTAGGCTGGGAGCCGCTAGAGACTCAGAGGCTGCGCGCTAGGCTTAGATTGCTCGAGCAATTGAGAATAGATATATATTTTTAAGATCGACACGGAGAACATCATATTAGAACCCCACTATATTTTCAGGTCCGACAGAAACGATAAATTAAGAGAGATATTTTATTGCCTAACGGATAGGTATTATGGGAATTTGTTTTTCCCCTGAACAATAAGGGACTTGGGATAAATGCTAGGTGTAATTTCATTAGAGCATTTCCATTTTAAATATGTAAATGGCTGGTGTCCTAACACCCCCCGCCACACGCCTATGGAGGCGGCTTGCTGAGTAGTATGTAGATGTAGATATTTGATTGTTGGGTATATGTAACCATAATACGCAGTGTATCTGGTAGGTAGACTTGTGACAGACACCATGCGTGACAAAGCATAGCAGGCTCTGTTAAGATGGGCTGATATACTTCTTACTATTAGTTGGTCTCTCCATTTCATGGTTTCATCTCTCTGCACACATTACAAGTTTTACATTGTTTGAATTGACATAAGCTAACCTTGTTAAGCTTGTATTATAGTAATTTTTATTTGCATGTGCACTTGTCTTGCAAAAAAAATAATAGGTGTAATATCGTCCAAAAATTCTTATGAACACTCATTTCCGTTGTTCGTGGACCTCAAATTGTTGCCACTAAGGCATTTGTATTTATTTGCAGTCTTAAAAATTGTTTTATGCCAGAAGTGGCAATATGCCGAGTGTACTATCTGATAAATGTAAATATAATTTAAGGAATGAGTCAAACATTTTAACAAACAGACCAAGATTAACTTTATATAAACGCTGCTTTCTCTATATGGGGCCAAAGATATTTAATTTACTGCCCGCTGAAATTTAAAAAATTAAATTCTCAAAAAAAATGTTAAAACTTGCCAAAGACTGGCTTTTTTCTCAAGAAAATATTGAAAATCTATTTTGATGGTATTTTCATTGTAACAATACTTAAGTAACAGTTACTGCATTTGTTTTTATGGCATAGATTTTTGTAATTTGCTGGTGGCTCAATTCTGGTCTTATGACCTTGGAGACCACCTAAAGCTCCTGCTCCTTTGCTGTTACCAGTTTGTGCAACCAAAAATTTTGGGAGTAAATAAATTATTATTATTATAAAGATAATATTTTGGGGATCTACCCATCTGTGTATAAATATATATTCCAATTAAATCAAAACTAGAAGCTATGACTTGGTGGAAGGGCTCCATATTAGCAATTAAAATACTTTGTGACTTCCACAGTTTATTTATTTTTGAACTACCGGTTTCGGCTGTCAAGCCATCATCAGGTAAATTCTTATGTGCAGGTACCTGATGATAGCTTGACAGCCGAAACCGGTAGTTCAAAAATAAATAAACTGTGGAAGTCACAAAATATTTTAATTGCTAATATATATTCCATCTCCAGAAACGTGCTGTAAGAATCATTGCCGAGAAAGGCAATTGATCTCCCAGCAAACCAATTTATAAGTACAGTGAGCTCTCAATTATCCGGGCTAATGTAGGAGAGAGGACGCACGGATAATCAGAAAATAGGGATACTCCAAACATTCACTTTTATTTCTTATAATTTTCATAATATAGGTAAAAAAATTATGTACTATCATTTGCGTACATTGTCCGTTATTTTAGATTGTTTCATGGACTCATTGCGAGATTTCTTATGCCGACCGCGTATCTTTTTAGCAGCGATAATGCCATTGTAGTCGTATTCCCACTGCTCCGTATACTTCAGCAAACCATCCACAAAGTTGAGCGCCTGGCTGTGATTTATGCATTCACTGCTCCCCTAGTTGTAAAAAGGGAGGAATCAGGCGAGATGTTGTGGAATATGAACATAATAAGAACTGAGACGATGCAATTTTCCACAGATAAAAATTTTTAATCAACCTGGGTTTTGTCATGCAGTGCGTCGAAACCTGGGTCGATTAAAAATTTTTTATCCGTGGAAAATTGCCTAGTTTTAGTTCTTATTATCTCCTGGTCGTCTTCATAATTTACTCTATTTAATTACTTTAGCTCTCCCCACTCCCTTCCTCTCTCCCTTGTCCAATCGTGGCGTAAACAGTATCGCTATCAGTCACATGCTGGAAACCCGGCACACTTTCATCTCTCTTAAGGCCGTTTTACACGATGAAAGATTTTGTACAAACGAATGTACGTGAGATTGTACATTTGTCTCAACGAAATTAGAACAGGTTCTATTTCCCGTGCAGGCATTGAGACATTCGCACAAGTGTTCATACAATTTGCCACTTTACACGATATATTTTGCCCCATGCAAGAGTTCACGGAAGAGTTTGTACAAACAAATGTACCGTGTAAAACGGCCTTTAAGCCTTTCTCCCAAGTTCTCTGCATCAACATTTTCAAATCTTTTCATGATTTTCACTAAACCCCCCAACTCGGAGTCCTGCCTTTCAGTTTCTGAAAATCCCCAATTATCACCTTTGAGGTTAAACAAAAGTTACCTCCAAGAATGAACAAGTGTAACAGGTTTCATTGAGGACCAGGCCTTTGACACGCCATGAATAGAGTATTTGCACCCGGGAGGATTACGATTGAAATGCTGTTGATTCGATAAAGTGTATGATAAATAACATTACTTTCGAATAGTAGCATTAATTGTTGCTTAGTTTGCGTAATAATTAATATTTAATATGCATTGTTTTCGCATCGATATTGTGCAGACGAAAACGCTCAGCTATTGGTTCCTTGGTTTGTGACGTCATTTCGTACAGCGTGCAAAGTGACTGCATATGCATTTTGATTACGGTGGATCGGAGTAAAGGAAAATACGTTTAAGGACAGTATTCAGGCTTTTGGTTCTGCGATTAAATTATTTAATATTATGATCGCTATTTAATAATTTAATCGCAGAACCAAAAGCCTGAATACCATAAATATGAGCTGCGAAAATCTACAAAAAAATATGTTTAAGAACGTTCGATGGTTTCACTCAACTTAAGGGAATTCGACGTAACTTGCTGGTAGCATTAATTATGTTTTCCTAAAGCTACCAGAATTTATTCAAAATTATTTACCTGCAGATTTCTTATGATATTTGATGTGGAAGTGGGCATGAAAATACATGGGTTTATATGAAAACACGAGGCACGACTAGCTTTATTCATCGAAAAGAACGTTTTCTAGTTAAGAATAAGAAAAACAAAATAATTTAAATCATCCATAGAATAATATATGAAAATCATTTGATATACTTTGTTTTTATTATCTTGTTTTTCTTATTCCTAACTAGAAAAAGGTTCTTTTTGATGCATTTAGCTACTCATACATACCTTGTGTTCCCATAAGAACCCATGTAATTTTTTGTCCACTTCTCGATCAAATATCTCAAGTAATCTGCAGTAAATAATTCTGAAAAAAATCAGGTAGATTTGAGACAACATAAGTAATGCTTCCAGCAAGTTTCGTCGAATTCTCAGAAGTTGAGTGAAACCACCGAACATCCTTAAGTGCATATATCATGGAATCAGGTTTCGTGAAGGCTTCTTAAAATAATCTCCCGACGGTCGATGCTTTAATGATTGGCCATTTCCTTAGTGGCCATGCCGATTATTTCTTTTCACGACAAATTTTGTTGTGTTACAACTTGAAAATGTAACACCATGAAACGCATCCTGTAAATGAATGAAATGCACTGGAAAGTATTGCAATGCCTTTTCAATTCAACCCACCCTGATTCTCTGTTAGCAACCCTCACCTTAGCTTCACCCAGTAAAAAGCTTTTTATTCTCTAAATATACAAAGCAGGCGAGAATGTTCTGGTTGTATTCTAGGTTTCTCTCTACTAAGGTCTGCATTACTGTACCGTACCTACCATTAAAATTAGGTACTCAATTCTTTAACAGACGCTAATTCTCTAAGTACCGTGATCTCATCATGGGTTGACTTTCCATTTCTGAAACCAAACTGATCATGACACAAGGATTTGTTTCCCCTCATCTCCTTTCGTCTATTTATAATCGTCAGTACCACTTCTACTGCATGTGATATTAGGCTGATAGACTTAGTCCCCACATTACGTTGTTCCTCCTGCATAACTCTACCTTTTCCCCAGGTCCTTTCTCATTCACAGTCCATACTCTCCCATTTCATTTCCATCCCTCTCTTCCGTTACTGCCAAGTTCTGGTCCCCCATACCAACTTTTTTCTACCTTGCTGCTTATATAACACATCTACTAAGTGTTTCACTATGTTTTCAAACAGTCATGTGGACTACCTCTGCCTGGCTACCTTCCTAATTATCTGGTATAGGTGACCTTACCGGGAGTACTTACCAGTAAGTGACTCTCACCAGTCCATCTCTAGAGGTCATTGGTATGTAAGCCGTAATACCACTGAGACAAGGTTGGTGAGAAATGCAATAACTTTTCCACGCAGTTTATATAGTTTCTCTAGTATTTCCTTGAAATAATGCTTCTTCTCATGAAAACATTACTTCGAACAGTACAGCACCGATTTGCTCGATTAACTGTCTGCTGGATCTGCCAGTTGCCTTAGCCAGTCCCCCTAATCCCTCCCCAACTCTCCCTTTCCTTCCCTCTTACCCCTAAAAACCTTCAGTATCACACAGGTGTGGTTGCAGAAGACCTAGAGGAAGAAAGTCACAGAAACAAAGTTCAAAGCTACTGTAAAAATGATCATGAATGGATTACGTCTTTTTCGATTATTAGTTTAAGGTTACTGCTGCAGCTCCAGATGCTGCCACTTGTAGACATACCTAAAGATAGAAAGCTGGGCAAAGACAAAGTTAACACAAAGGTTATTAAAAAAGGCACAATTCAAGACAAATTAAAGTAAAATGTATTAATTTATTGCTATTAAAATATAAGAGTAATGAATCACTTTGAATTACAATTTTTCATGGGATTAGAAAAATAATAAAAAATTACCCAGGAAGCATAGTAAAATAATATAAATAAATGTACCATTATAGAACAGGTTTGTACCATTAGCATATTTAGTTACACAAATGCAATAACAATATTTCATGGCTCAATCTATGAATTAAATCAAGTGCGAACAATTTGCCTCTCTCAATTTATTAGAGCGCATGCAATGATGATCATATAATCAGCCATCTTAACCAGATTGTGATCCATGACTGTTGAAAGTTTCAACATAGTGAAGTCCCTAATGCGCCCAATCACTCGCTCAACGTGTATCCTTAGGTTTGCAACCTGTTTTGTAAGGCGAGCATGAATGTCCCGGTCAACTTTAAGTGCAGCCATGGGCGGGTGGCAAGGAGGCTCTTCCCTTTCTTCCAACTGATCTGAAGGATCAACAGGAGGGAAATCTGGTAGATCCTCAGATTCCTGGGTGTCATCCATTTCCTCGATAGCCGCCACTATTTCCTTCTGTCTCCACTTCTACACAGCATCTCTCTCGCTTATGGGCTGGATAGAAGGCCTATCTTGACTAGCAAAAATGTGAGGCAAAACACCTTTCCTCATGCGAAGGTTGCAACCCATCAATTTCCACCGCATAAAACTTTCAGTATCATCTTCCAACTGCAAAGTAAGAGATAAGTCATTAGGAAACAATACACATTTTAACTCTCATGATATTTCAGTATCAACAACATCTACACTGCTATTGATTATTCCCCACTGATATTTAAAAATAAGGCTATCGCAAACAGGTGGCTCAGTTAGCGGTGTTAACATATTATCGTAACTAGGAAATTATGCTCTTATATATTGTATATCATAAACCACGACCACCATTTTTATAATAACTTCAACTGCAGATAACAAACAATAGCTAGAGCAAGGAGATATCTGGTATATTAATAATAAAGAGTGAAAATATATTTAAAAGTAACCCAAGAGGATATGGGACCAGGATTAGCCGATTAAAATAAAAATGTCAGTGTAATAAAAGGTAAGATTGCATCCGTGGGCAGCGACAAAATGTTTATGTTCAAAAACTAAAGTACTCCCGTAGGAACATTTTCTATGAGGAGTAATGAAAAAAAATGTGTACCACTGATAGAGATTAGACAATGAAGCTGATAAATAGGACTTACTCCCTTGCAATTAGTATTCGTTAACAAGGAAAAAATGAAATACAAGACTAGAAAATATAGCTGAGCACAGAATTCTTAGAATATTAACCGTAACGTCCACATTATATAACACTGCTAATGGCATGCATGACACTTTTAAGAATTCACTATAAAGAAGGTCAGCAAAAAATTTTTTAAAGCACTCACTCTCTCAGTACTTCAACCTGAAGGGTGGTTGTGATAGGTAGAGCTTACCCTTCATAGGCATGTGAATTTCACACATTTAGGGTATGGGGGCCACTTCATTTGATGCAATTTTTTTGTCCAAAACTTGTATCCAAAGTGTTTTTCCGAAAAAAAAAAAAAACACTTTGAACAAAACCTGAATACCCACCCAATGATTTACTACAATGCCATGAAATCCTTCATTAGAAAATCTTAATGAAGACTTCTGTGACAAATAACTCATTTCCTGACATTGATGGTTTCGGGCATAATTCTGTAGAAGGATAGCATGATGAACTTTCAACAAATAAACTTTGGGGCTTCCACACACAATTTCATCATTTACATTGACACTACTACCTGATGATACATAGCAGACAAAAGCCAGATGAAAGCTACGTCCATCTCATTCCAACAAACTATCATATCCAATACTTAGACAGTGCAACCAATAACATAAGAATTGTTAAAATAGTGTCACAAACGGTTAACTAGGCATTATTCAATTCATTGTCTCGTGCACTTCAACCCCAAAAATGAAATGTATACTGTGGCCATTAGTTCAAGCTTGAAACCGATCCTAATGACGACTAAACATTGTGATAACCCCATAGTACTCCAGGGGATAACAACATAAATGAAATCTCAGTGCATGAATACAACCAACACAGTGATTCATGATGTTTTACATAATTTAGGAAAGCATTACAATATCCTATATCCAGATTGAGACTTACGTTGAAATGATCCTCACAGCATCGCAAATGGGAAGATAGGAATAATGTCATCTTCATCAGGTCTCGCCATGCTGCAAGTAGCCATTTCCTCCTCAATACTGGGTCGTTTGGCACGCTCACGAACGTCTTCTCTGGCGTTGATATGCTAGTATTCGTGCACTTGGGAACGAAGCAGTAAGGCTTCTCGGTAGGTATTCCCTCGTCCCGCGTTTGTTTCTCCATGCCGAAGAGGTTAAACCCGTGACTATACTGAAACACAGAGAGAAAACAGGCACTTATTAGGAAATGAATAACCGATGAAAGTATGACCACGTTATAATCAAAGTAGAATGAAACGTAAGGTAGTAGATAAAGAGCAACGTTAACTTTCTCCACAATATTGTATCCTCAAACGGTAATTAAAAACAAATTGAGGTCACGTTACTTGGAATTAAGGCGAGAAAACTTTCACGCAACGTGCAACTATTTCACGAAGCATGGTCCAAGAGGTTTGTAACGTCAATCAACTTGACTACAGACACACTGTAACTTCATACTACACATCAATAAATCTTTACCGTACACATTTAAGTAACGGAAAACAATGTAGCACCATACTTACCTCCTTCGACCCTCACAATGCAGCGGATGGAGACTGCAACCGGAGACAGGTCCAGCAGATAATAATCTTGCTGTTGATATTTCACTTCCTCTTCTTAAATGAAACACCGGAATAAAAAATTGCCGAATGATAAATCCGCAAACGAACACAAAAGCGAGAACCGAAGAGAGAGCAGTCGATGGAGAGTTCTTGTCGTCAGCGTAACCGAGAAATAAATGATCGAAAATATGGGATGGCATTGATGGGATCCCCTGCCACACACCCCTGAGGTGGCTTGCAGGATATTTTGTAGATGTAGATGATGGCATGTAAATACGTTGAATCTATTCCACCAGTCATTCCATGCCTTAAGGCTTAAGAATTCTTTCCAAACTCAGTATCCGCTGTAGAAGGGCTCACTGAACGCTATGTGACGCTATGCCTGAAAACACACAGTACGAAATGACGTCACAGCTCTGAGAATATGGCTGCCTGGTGTTTCAGCGCAACATTAATTTTGCAAACTTTAATAATTAATATCTCACTTAAAAAGTACCTCACTTTTCTCAGACTCAGGATTTAGCCTAACTGAGGCTTAAATTTTTTTTAAAGATCGCTTCCCAAAAACGTGCAAATACTCTATTGTATCCAATATTGTCATTTTCTTCCAAAAGGTCAATAAATTTTCATCTTCATTGGCCAACGTCCTGAGAGGACAAACTCCTTAATTTCTTTTCAGTGACGCGATGATGCTGTAGCAAGCTAAAAATTGATTGGCTAGAATCGATTTTGATCGGTTTTTCAAAACAAAAAGTCGACTTCAAACATCGATTTTATATTAAAATCGAAATCGATTTTCCAATCCCTAGTGTCACCTACAAGAAATCTTGGCTGTGATGGGCTCCAAGTTTAATTCTGAGTGGGCTATTGGATTCAAAGAACTGCGGAAATGGCCGTGCAGTAACTTTAACGGAGTCACCCGCTAGTGGTCACACAATTGTGTGAAATTCACAGTGAATAAATCATTCGCCTGGACTGGGATTCGAAACCAGACCCCCCGAATTCGCGCCACTGGTATAGCTATCGGCGCGAAATCGGGGGGTCTGGGTTCGAATCCCAGTCCAGGCGAATGATATTTTCACTGTGAATTTCACAAAATTGTGCGCTATTGGAATCAAGGCTCAAAAAATCTGAGTGTCAGGGGTTAAAGTTGTAAATAATATCAATTCTTTTAAAGCTATTTCGAAGAGACACTTCCTAAACAAGATGTAAGGCATCATCAGGTACAGAAGTTTTTACCTGATGATGCCGTGTATCGGTGAAAGTAAAAATTTTGTAGAAAAGTATTGTCATCGAGTTCATAAACTTAGCTCACAATTTCACATGTGTTCATTTGTCACAAAACCTTAGCTCATTCATTAAGGATTATTTTCAACATAACTATAAGTCTGGATTCCCGTTGCCTTTCGCCATTGCGATTCCCATTGCCAACGTCAAAATTGGTACACTTTGGATTATTTTGAAGAGTTTATTTTTTTTCTACAGAAGTATTTCATGTATGGCATATTTAATGATATTCTGGGTTATTTTTTGACTTCTTAGGTCCAGGAAAAAAATTGATGAATTTTTATGCAATAGTAATGGAATTATGGGTGAAAACAAAAATCAACATGCGTTGCATGTTGCGGCACTCTAGGGACCATGCCCAAATTGCAATCTCCGACATTCCAGAAACTATTGACAGTAGGGAGCTAAAATATTTTTTGGTCACTCTTCTCATCAAAATGTATGTCCACAGCAAATGTCATGAAAATCCGAGTCTGTGGGTTTTATTTGGTTAAAACATTCGTTGATTTGACATGGAATGACCCAGTACAGTGGTGAATTTGTAACTACCTAATTACAATTACAAATAACTCTCTGAAAAAATAATCAGTAGGATAATGAGTACAATTACAGTTACTTTTCATTTTTCCCTCGTAAATAACAAAATTTTCAATGTGTAGCACAGTTTTGTTTTAATATCGGGTCAATCCACATTACCTATGTGGTCCAGAAAAAGTTAAATTTGTTGATTGGTGATTTATAATATTTTTTATATTTTTACCATACAAACTACCATTTATTGAGAGTACAAATATGTCATATTTTATTTTTTTAATTCTATTTTCCTGATAGTGGCCATTTTTATGTTAACGAAACACCGATTTTAGGCGATTTTAGTGTTCTGCAGAAAAGCAAATATCTCCAATTCTGTGTATCCTAGAACACTCAAACAAAAACCAATTTATTCAGTAAATAATGAACTTAAATAAATGGAGGGTGATTTATCGACCTAAAATTAAGTCTAAGGGTCCAAATATTGCTTCAAAGTTTTCATCACTTAACTAAAAAAAATCAATTGTTACAATTTTTTATATAGGAAGGCAAGATATTTAATTTTTTATTTTTTTTATTTGAAAGGTATTAAGCCATGCTTTAAGTATGCAGAATTTTAAGCTGTGGACTTAAGTGGCTATTTTATTACATTTTTTTAAAGTTCTTGATTTTTCAAAATGTCCAATGTTTAATGTCCATTATCTCGGTTGGGCATGAAAATAAAAATTTGAAATTTGGCCAATCTATAGTCCTTTACATGAGGAATAACCAGTATAAATTGTTTTGCAAGAAAACCTGCTGTTTTGAAAGGTTTTCAGCCGTATGGCGGGAAAAAATGAGTCAAGTTAGAGACTTAAGTAGCTTAATTATTTAATTACTGAGTATTTTGGTCGTATATAACTATATCTCTATGCCATTAATATTAAAATATTTATTTCATACTTCTTACAGACACTGAAATCAAAAAATAAAATTTTAATATGGTCTCCATTATGACTAGTTGGGAACTATGTATCTCTCTAAAATCACCTTAAATGTTGAAAATTGGGAATGTGCCAAAAAATGTATGAATTATTTTCGTGCCATCAAAATGTTGTCTCGGGTCTCTCTTTCACGGAGGGGTCAAGCGGGAATCGGCAAGTCACCCCTCCGTGAATGAGAGAACCGAGACTCAGCTCAGGATGAATAATAATAACATTCATTTGCCCAGTGGATCGAGTCACAAAGTTTGCAAACAATATAAGGCACGTCAGGAAATAATGAATGTAGTAAACTAAGTATATATCAGCACTACAAAAAAGTTAACATCGCACAGCACCATAACAGCAAGTGTCATTTTTACAACGCGCTGCGACCTTCATGGGCCTGTAAGTCCTTGATGTCATGAGAAAAAAATAAACAAAAATTGGTTTTGTGTCTTAAAGACATGTAGTAGTAAGTGTGTAAAATTTGAACTTTTTCTGAAATATTGCTGCAACAACTTTTTTTTAAATCTGGTGAAATGGTATGGAATGACCCCAAGGGCAGCAGATCCAGTCCTTCGTACGCCAACCTTTTCCTCGAACAGAACTTAAGTTTTGGGAGAGGAATTCCTCTCCCAAAACCATTTAAAAGCCTCTTCTCTGGCTCAGATTCATATTTTCCTACTTCGGCCACATGACATCCACTCCCTAAATTCTTCCATTTCCTCTGTCAACGCATCGCAAGTTGTGGTGCTGTTAAGATTATTATTTTTAAATAAAACTTAACATGCCCTTAAGCCCATGCCCTGTCATGTACATGGACAGTCACCCATGGTAACTGGACATGGACATGTATAAGGCATATTTAATTTCAAACAATTAAAATATGAACAAAAGTGATTTACATGTTAAGCCATCCATTAAAAATTCATTATGCATGTTTTATCATAATAATAATAATATTTATTTTCCCAGTTACAAAGTTTGCTCACAATATAAGGCACGTCAGTAATTAATAAAAGTAGTAAACTATTCATAAAATGGGCAACACTCCCAAAAAAAGGAAACATTGTACACCACCATAAATATTAATTCATCATTGATCAATAAAAAGATGATTAGCTTGTAAGGGATCTGCCATTAACTCATTGGCATCATAGTTAAGCTTTTCAATTAGAAGTGCTTTCAACTGTCTTTTAAAAGCATCACCACTCGTGGATTTTATGGGAATGGGCAGATGATTATATAATTGAAGTCCCACCCCTCCGCAAACCGTGTAAACATTTAGTGGTCCTGGCATATGTTACGTGTAAGTCATTACGGCTTCTCACGAAGTGATGGTGAATGTCTTGGTTTTATAGGAAAAGACGATAGGTTACCATGGGTGTAGTACATGACAGCAGATAGAGTGTAGATGCAAGGAATTTGGAGAATATTTAGCTTCCTGAAAATAGGATGGCATGGGGCATTGTAGGGCTCTTTAGCCATTAGACGAATTGCTCTTTTTTGAATTTAAAAAATATTATTTGCTTGATGGAAGAGCCCCAGAAAAGGATACTAAAGGATGTTAACTTCTACTAAGCGAAGCCTGCCACTGTCAAGTGTTTATTCGTGATGCACATATTGTTTGTCCTGTTGTCTTTATTTTTTAACCTTAACGCTATCTTAATGTACCACTGTTTTGATGATTTCTATGTTACCTTGTAACCAACAGAAATAAAAATCATTATTATTATTATTATAAGCGACAGGACGAGCAAGTAAATGACAAGCTCCCAAGGTCTCAATCGCTTTCTCTTCCTTCCCTGCAGACTATCCTGACGACTCACATGATGACCCATTCCCGCGAGCCGCCCCGCTTTGGCTGCGACCTCTGCGAGAAGAAGTTCCCGACTCGGGCCCGGCTCAAGTACCACCAAGTGGCGCACTCATCCGAGAGGAACTTTGAGTGTCGGGAGTGTAATAAGCGGTACAAGACCAAGAACCAGTTGGGCGTGCACCTCAGGACTCACTTGTGGAGGGAGCCGCCTTACCCGTGCCCGTCGTGCGAGCAGAGGTTCAAGCAGCTCGTCGGGCTGCGGAAACATCGTGCCCGACTGAACCACTAAAAGTGTGTGAGATGCTATTTGTGTGGAGAGAGAGGCGGAAGGACTCTCGTTGTGATTGAGTGTGTGTGAGACATTGTGGTGACATTGAGGATACAGTGGAAACATTCTGCTTGCTCTCAACCGGTGAGCAAGAAGTTGTGGGTTTGCGTGAAAAACTCGTCAGTCAGTCCAAAATTCAGGGTAGGTACAGCCTCGGAAAATTCAAGGGGAATTTGATTAATTAAGAAAGGAGGAGTTGTCTTGGAAGTATGCGTGCCCATGTCCAAATGTGACTGTCTTCAGTAAGTGAGAAACTACCTTTTTAGTCGTCTGTTGGTGTGTGGATGTATGGTTTTTTTAATTCATGCAAAATTATCGATGCATTTGGATAAATGTGCATTCGTTCAAAATGTTCTTTTTGGTGTGCTACATAGCTGTCATTACAGATGAGTAGAGATGGGAAAATTATCGTAATTTACATCTGAGGTAAATTACCACGGTAAATTACGGTAATTTTCGAAAATTACCATAATTTTCGGGGCATTTTTCAGTTTTAAGCATTAAAGAGAAAATGTATGGTTAAATAAGAAAGCCAATAGCAAGAGGAAGGGGATACGATGTTTAAACCATATCTAATACAACATTAATCAATTATATATTTTTAAAATTGTAAAAAGAAATACAGCAGCAACACGCAATCTGGCGTTCTTTTGTCAAAGTATGACAAATTTTCAAGAAGAATATTCTGCTAATATTTACTCAATAATGTTATAATTTACGTAAAATATGCCAAAAATGAGTTGTATATGCCTCAATTTAAAATTAAACACGTTGAAAATGTGGACTTGGCTTAAAAGAACATGTTGGGAATTTATGTGTATGAAAAATTATCTCAAACATATTGGTGAATTATCTAGAAAATTATCGAAAATTATGGTAATTTTCAAGGGGCGCGGTAAATTATGAAAAATATCATGGTAATTTACGAAAATTACTGAGGTAATTTTCAAAGTGGCACATCTCTAGAGATGAGCCATTCTGAAAATTACAGCAGTAATTTTTCTAAATTGCTGTTGTATTTTTCGTAAGTTACCGCGCCCCTTGAAAATTACTTTAATTTTTTGGTCATTTTCTAGATAATTCACCTATATGTTTGAGATAATTTTTCACACAGATAAATTCTCGACATGTTCTTTTAAGTCAAGTCCATACACATTTCCTTCTCGTCTAATTATAAATTGAGGCATGTACAACTCATTTTTGTATAATTTGACTGAAATTTTCATTTTTGTTTGGTGTCTTGCATCGAGCGATATTAGGACTTACAATAGTCCTCTCTTCCGTACAACTCGTTGGACAAACACACACAACCATGCCGTGGGAGGTGTAAATTTCATACCCAGGCAGGATTCGAACCCACGACCTTTGGTTTCGCAGGCGAGGACTTAACCTCGCCGCCACCGAGGTCGGCAAAATTTTCGCCCTCCGGGTGGGCATTGAGTTATTGAGTAATGTATGAGAATGTAAGACTTAAGGTGGCTGGTCTAGAAAACCAAAGTGAACAGATTTTCTTAAAAATTTCCAAATATATTCCTTTTTGGTTATTCTATGGAATATCAAAGAAAAAACGTGGGATCATCGACATACTTTTTGTGATATTTTAGATTCTTTTAACACGAAGCCTTTTGGCGCTCTCCACTCCAATAGGATAAATTACGCACTTTCTCCATTCCTACTGAACAGATTTCAACCAGAAACTGATATAATGTAGCTCTATTAAATTAAAATCTATTCTGAAAAAATCATTCAATACTATCGACTGAAATATTTCGTAAATACGATTAAAAAATATGTATGCGAGAATTTCAAATGTCGCGCGCGACTATGAGGTGTAAAGTTGGCAACGTGGCACACTAAAGTACGGGACATGCTAATCAGAGGCACGTGTTGCAAAATGGACGCTGTTGCCGGATTAAAAACGAAAGATAAATAATGTATAGAAACATATTTTAACACTAGTTCGCTTTCGAGTGACAATATATCTTCATTAAAATACTTATTTTGAATTCTATGGCCACGGATGTGAACTGTTTTCAGAAAATTAATTTTGCAAAAATGACTTAAGAAATGAATCATGTCTGCATCTAAGCAAATTTTCATGGCAATGTGTAAATTTAAAGGACAATATTTCAGACAATATTAGTACCTAAAACCTAAGTCATTCCTAATGAATATAGTACAACTACGACCTATTATTTAAATTTTAAACCAGCGTTAAAATTTCAGTTACTAAATTTCTCAATGACTAATGATTACCCGACCAGCCACCTTAAAATAACTTAGTTAACTCCACTAATTATTTATTATCACGACACTTCTTTAAACGCTTCACTTCAGAACAAGCTTCTGCACCTGTCGATGCCATAAATCAGTGAAACGCGTTGTACAATAAAATTTTGTAAAAAAGCACCAAGTATTACCTTTAATCGTGAGTACTAATATAGTAGTATGTTCACTTGAAAGTCCTTGTGGTGAAATTCATCCGTGAGGTGTTTTGCTAAATTTTTATCTTGTGTCTCTACATGCCCTATGTAATATGTACCTATGTAATACGCCAAAACACTTGTCATTAATGTAAATAAAGTGGACAGTACTGTACCTGTTGATTTTCATTTTCAACAGCGGAAACATTATTATTTAGACCTCTTCTTTTCACTTATCGAGTTTTGGTAAATTAAAATTCTTTTTTTTTCCTCACTGCCAACTTTTCGGAAAATTCATTGCAATCCTCAGGGCTAATTGAAAACCATTTAACAAATTTTTCATTATAAACAAGATTATAAACAGAAAAAAAACTATTGTTAACAAATTTGGTGATAACTACACTGTACTTTTTTTTGTATATCGGGTACACTAATTTGACAAATATCAACAAACCTGTGAATTTTAATTACACTAACATGATGTCAACCATTCCAATTTAGCAAACAGTAAATATAAACAGATAGACGGGTAAATATAAACAGTTTCTTGGCAGCAAGAGAACACACCAGATTACACCAAACATAAATATAGAAAAAATATTGAAAATTGCTTTATATAAATTCAAAGATAACAATAACATCAATTTAAAAAACAAACATTTATCATATCTTGTATATGTAAAACACTATTAAAAAGCATATATTAAATTATATATAATACCTTTGTTGACTAAAACTCAATAAGTTAAAAGAAGAGGTTATTTATACGTGGTCAATATATACATTAATTATTATTTTTGACTGCTGAGCTTGAACTTGTGGGTTTGTGTGAAAAATTTCTGTGTCGGTCCAAAGCTCAGGGTTGCGACAGTACTAGAAAATCACAGGAAACAAGAAACCAGCCAGGAAATTTGTTTTTTTTTAAGTCAAAATCTAATAGTTTGAAAAAGAGAGGAGTACCTTTTTAAGCACGGTCTGTTGGTGTGTGGAACTTGGGTTTATAGTATCATTTCTGAGTGAAACAGTGGGGGGCAAGTCAGTAACCTTGGGGCACCTCAGATGAGAGAAAGAGATCTCTCCCTGACATTTCTCCCATCCCAAGTCTAGAGCTGGATGGAGAAAACTCAGCCGCCCGAACCGGAAGGAGTAAATTGAGAGTATCGATAATTCCTCCACCAAAGCTGACTGGAGCAGGTATTTCAGTGACCTTCTTTTGAGAACCAATGAAATTGACTGCACCTTTCCAGGCTGACGAGAGCACTGTGATTTCTCTGCTTTGTTTCCAAACATTCTGAAGATGAATATTTGCATTTTTTTTTTTCATTTTCACTGTTGCAAATTATATTATAGTTAGATTATCAATACCAATTGAACTGCCAAGTTTCTGTTACACTCCATCCTAGTTTAAATCACACCGATGGAACTTATTACTGAATCATCTTTAGGGAAAGGGAAAATATCCCACTATCTGGGCAAACCTCATTGGAAGTGCGTTTGTTGGAACAGCAATACATGGATGTAATACTGAATAATCAAAGCGAGCAAAATCAAAGTTTTACTCTATTTAAAACATAGACTATAAGCTGAGGAAATATTTGCTAATTGTCATTAAATACACTTTTTGAGCGACTTAATTCTATTTGTTATTTTATTCCAGCCAGTTCTTGAATTTAAATAATAGTCGTACGCTACTGATATATTGATATCCCACCTGTTATTAGGAATAAGAATCGATGGAATCGGGAATCAATGGAATCGGGAATCGATTTGAAAGAATCGGAATTGAAAAAAAGTGGAATCGACTCATCCCTAATAATTATCTAAAATACAATGTGATTTATTAACACACTAGTAGGCCACCCGGCGTTGCTCGGGAAGGATAAGGGGGATACTTGGAATTTATGGTAACATAGCAGGATTTGTAGGTAAAGGAACAAAGCAGGTTAGGTGACGGTCATCTAAATAAACAGAAAACAGTGTAAAAAGGCAAAATAGAAAACTCTTTATTGCCGGAATGCGAAACTGATGGGGGACGGCTAACAGCACTTCTTTATAGACTATGTTGGCAGTTTTTCCTGTGGGGGTGTATATGTACAGATGGTTTGCTGATCCCACTCTGGAGCAGGCCACATAGAGCTGGCCATGGGCAAAACAGTCTTCTTCCAAGTGTATGCCCACCGTTTTGAAAGTTTGTCCCTGAGACTCATTTATCGACATTGCAAAAGTGAGTTGCACAGGAAACTACAGGCGTTTGAAGTGAAAGGGCATCTCTGTTGTAATTAAAGGAATTCGCAGAATGAATGTGTTTTGGCCTTCCCAGCACCTGTTTGTATCCTTGACTCTATGATGTGAGGATGCAATGCCTTGACTGTTAATCTGGTGCCGTTGCAGAGTTTTGGCTGATCAAGATTTCTTAGAAGCATGATGGAAGCACCAACTTTCAGTAGGAGTCAGTGAGGAGGGAAGCCTGGAACGTTCAATGAATTTAGAAATTCCGTGGGATAGTTAATGACATCCTCCTTGTTGATGGGGGTATCTATAGATTTATAAATGCAGGGATCTCCGTGCATTTTTCCCAGCAGTTCCAGATTTATTGATGTAACCACTACATTTTTTGGCACTAATATTGCCCTGCCAGATAGCCAGGACGGATCCATTTGATGGGCGTTGAAATTTGGGAACACTTTGTGTATGAGGCCATTAACATTTTGAACTGCTGTGTTTATTGTGGAAATACTGATGTTGTTGTTGCAGTCAGCAGGTATGTTTGCTTCAACTAACTGCAGTAGGTTTTGTGCAAATGAATCAGAATCCGGATCGCCAGAAAATCTTGCACGCACGTTGGTTGTAAGTTTCTAAGTTCTAACATGGCACCACAAATTGGAAGATTTCAGACATGCTGTAATTTCATCAGCTTTTGTTCCCTGGGGTATGACTGGGAGAGTCTGACGAAAGTCTCCAGATAATACAACGGTTATGCCCCCCATCAGTGTTGCTGTCTGTCTTAAATCATGCAAAGATTTGTACAGTGCTTCTAATGCCCTTTTGTGTGACATAGTGCATTCGTCCCAAACTATAAGGTCACACCTTTTCAAAACTTCACAGTGAACGGTGAATTTGCGAACAAAGGCAGTATCAGAAATGGAAGTCGCCAAGTTGGCCTTCACCTCGCACACAGCGCACACAAACATACTAATATGGCAGATTGAATGGGGTTGTTATCGGACGATGGGGGGGCAAGGGCCTAGCCACGTTGAAACACCGGTTCCCATCAGATCACCGAAGTTAAGCAACGTTGGGCCCGGACGGTGGTTGGATGTGTGACCCTCCTCCATACCTCTACCAGGTACATGGATGGAGAGATGATACTCCCTCCATACCTATACCGGGAGGCCGCCAGGGAGACCCAGACCGGGCCGGTTGGAGGGAGGATATCCTCCATACCTCGTACTGGGGTGAGGCAGGGGGAGGCCAATCCTCCATACCTCTACCGAGGTGCTCTTGACCCCTGTCTGCAAGTGGCAGACAGGCATGGGGTTGGCACAATGGATCAAAAAAGGTCTAAGTGCCCGGGCTCCTGACGAAGGCCCCCCCAACAACAATCTAATCGGAAGATGGGAGAGTAAGCAGAGTGTGGGGATGGGTGATAGGTGGTGCTGAGCGTACTTGCAGGGTTCGGGAATGAGAAAACGATGCTAAGGATGCGTCGGGCGCAACCGAAACTAGCACTACTGGGTTTGGGAGCATGAGATGCACCTATGTACCAACTTTGGTCGCAATCCTTGCTGCTGTATGGAAACACATAGCGGACGGACAAAGAGAAATCCTCTTTTATATATATATAGAAGATGTATTTTAATGGTTACCTGAGGATAAATGGATGATTGAGTTGGAGGTTGAAAACAGGGTAATAGCTGTCAGTTGTACAAGCATTTCATTAACGTTTCTGAGAAAACAAGATTTTAGCTTAAGGCGATATTCAATCAACCCTATTATTAGGACAGGGTGTCTACTGCTCCTGGAATGTCCTTATATACTGGAATTGACTCGTTAGACTCTCGTTTGCACGTTCTTGAAGAGACCCGGGATTCTGAATGTGGTAACCAGGAAAACGTGCAAAATAGGGTAGGCATTCCATGGAAAGTCAAATACGTACTGTTTGATTACATAACTTGCAGGGGATGTTATCCTGCCACTCATTTCAGCTCATGCCGTAGATAACTGGTGATCATTTATTGTAAAAAATAGTTTATTTTCCACCTATTCCACCTCCAGATAAAATACGTACGATACCTAACGCTGATGCGTAGGTACTCAATTACTAATGATGATGACAATTGTACTGGTTTGGTTATTAATGATGACGACAATTTGTAAATACAAGAAAGGAATCCTAAAGCTCTTGGATATAAAGAATCACAAAAAATACCCAGCCAAGACTTGCTAATCAGCAATAAACACTTGACTGTCTGCGATGAATTTCTTAAGGCACATCATAGTATGCCTTTCCATCCAGATTCTTTACCATTTGTCGCAGAAAAAGTATTAAGTAGCTTTCTATCAAGTCCACAACAGTCGTGGCCGAATATTTTGTGTGTACTCAGTTATTAAATTTGTTCATGTGCAATAATTATTTTTTAAATGAAGTTTTTTACCTTTCAGTATATAAGTAAAAACTTAAAATTACGTTTGACACCTTAGGCACCATGCATAATCTACGTTACCAACTAAGGGGGGTGGGAGGGGGTTGCCTACAAACCTACGGTGGGTAACGAGAGGGAGGAGGGGGGTTCACTCAAAGTAATGTAGCTGTTACAATGCGCCTGTTTACGTTTCTTACTCGTCAACATTGCATGGACAATACTACAGAGTTTAACATGAGGAAGGGCACGTGGGGTTTTTCATACACCCCAAGAGCTTCTACTTGAACTCAATGTAACTGATTCACCATTGCCTCTACTATGTTGCAAGTCTTCATACCGCCAAATTGCTTACATTTTAACCTTCTCGTTGGTTAACACGTTCCCTGCCACCGAGTTTTTGACGAATTCTCCCGAAGCGGCAGTGAACGTGTTAAATGGCGTCCTCATGTATATTCATGACTACACTTTTCAAGGCAGCAGTCAAAAATGTGGGGAGGGGAGAGAACTTAAAGTAGATGAGCACAGCACCTTGTGCCTGAACTGTTTTTCAACTGTTTTTCAGCAAATGAATGTTTAAATAAGAAAGCTAATAGCAATAGGAAGGGTATAACGATATTTAAACCATACTTAATGCAACATTAATGTATCAGAAAATTTTAAAAGTGAAAAGAACTACGGCAGCTACACGCAATCTGGCTTTCTTTTGTCAAAGTATGAGAAATTTTCAAGAGGAATAGTCTAAAGCTTTAATCTTATGATGTTATAATTTAAGTAAAATATTCCAAAAATGCCTCAATTACAAATTAATCACGTAAGAAATGTGAACTTGGCTTAAAAGAACATGTCGGGAATTTATCTGTATGAAAAGTCATCTCAAACATAGTAGAATTATATCTAGAAAATTACGGTAATTTACAAGGGGTGCTGTAATTTACGAAAAATACCACAGTAATGTACAAACATAATATGTAGCATTGATGACACGATGTCGCCAAGTAAGGCATTTGTGCCATCTCGGACATGGACATCAAGTGGTCTCGTGTTTCCTCGTCTGAAATGTGGGGAGGGGAGGGAGAACTTGAGAAGTAGATGAGCACAGCACCTTGTGCCGTGATTCATGGTTGATTTTTAGAATTTAAAAATGTATATTACTTGCTCCAATTGAGATTAGATAGTTCTATTATATATCTAGTTCGGCTACTTTATTTGTCTTATTTCAACCCATCCCTAAAAATAAACTCACTCAACAATTGGGTAACTATTTTTGAATTGGAAGTTTTATTTTTTACAGGCAACGTCACTTGTTGAGGGAGAGGTTGGGAAATATACTACGGTCGTCAACAAAGAGGGGGGAAGGGGATAAAAATGTCACCAAAAACAGTAACGTAGTTTATTCACAATCCCTCGTGGAAAACCTTTTCTCCAGCTTTGGAAGCAGTTAATTTGGTGGAAAAAGTTCTATCAAGTACGGGGACGGAAGCAGCCGTCGTCAGTGATTTTGTGTCTCTTTTGAAAGTGTGCGTGGAGTAAAACTATTTTAAATTTAATGGGGAATACTACAGGCAAATGAAAAGGTTAGCAATGGGATCCCCTTTGTCACGGCCATTAGCCGACCTATTTATGGACGGTTTTGAACAAAAACTGTTCAGTAGTGGTTCAGCAGTGGCGGATACAGAAAAAACTCAAGGGGGGGGGAGGGGATACAGAAAAAACTCAAGGGCAAGTTATCGTGACAATTGTAGCTTTCAAACTGACTGCCTGGCAGCGACTCTGCTTCCCTCATATATGTAGCTCGGTTGTTTCGAGAACATTCGGTGCCAGCATGTTCGCTTCCAGACTTTTAAGGAGTGTGAACAAATACAAACAGTAGAATGTTCGTGACTTTTCTCGAACAAATTCCAGACAGAATAACGTATCTAGATCACTAGAATGGCCGCGACTTTTCTCGTAGGTTAGCTATCTATGTGGCAGACAGAAACATAAAATATGATGACGCGGACGCGCGCATGTGCTACGTAAGAAAGTACAACTACTCGATAACTTGACTCAGAGTCGACTGACGAAAGACGATCGAAAAGCGTGCGGGCTGACTGGCGGGGGCGGCAATGTGGGCAGCCCCGCAAGGGGGGGCGCGCGCCCCCCATATGTATCCGCCACCGTGGTTCAGTGAACACTAAAAATATCTATTGCTGGATCCGTTATGTGGATGATGTTTTTGCAATATGGACTGGCACTGAAAGGCAATTGGACAATTTTTTAATGAGTTAAAATGCCCAGTGCGAAAGTATCAAGTTCACGCGTTAGAAATAAAAAGAGAGAAAATTGAATTTTTTGGATGTGACAGTGTCCAAAAGGGGAAAAAAAGTTATTAATTTACTATATTTCGCAAAGCCACCACCAGAGACCGTAAAATCCCCTCTGACTCCCGCCATCACGTATCCCAAAAGTTGTCAACATTCCACTTCTTGCTGAATTTCCCCCTCTCTAAAGAAAAATTTTAATGAGGAATTGTAAATTATTTAAGCAATAGCAACTTTAAATGGCTACAACAAATCCCTAGTTGATAAAATGCTCCTTCAGAAACGTTCCATATGAGCAGGTTTACTCTTCAATCCAATTTATTTATTTTTATTATTTTATTTTTAATTTTATGGCCTTCATTGGACCACTTTAGTCATCTTTTCTGGATTTCTTCTGTTTTCTGTCTCAGCCCAGTATGTCTTCATTCGCTCGGATCGTAAGCTTTCTTTCTTCATCTGAGATCATCACCCTTAAGGAATTCCTATTCTCTGTTTGTTGATCTTGGTTTGTTATAGTCTGATTTGTTTGTCCTTGAGTTTCACGATAGTCTTTTCTTTCTAATCATCTATTGTAATGTTTAATTCACTCATATCTTCCTTAATTTCTGCCATCCATCTTGCGCTGGTCTTACTGTTCCATATTTTTTTTATAATCATTTTGCTTATTCTGTTTTCTGGTGTTCTGATTAGGTGTCCAAAGAAAGATTTGTTTCTTTCTCACCAAGCTCATTACGGGTTCTATTTCTCTGTATAGACTGTTTCATTGGAAGCTTATCTCCAGTGCCCGTTTTCTTGGTATTTTTTATTTATGCAAGTTCTGACTATTCTCCTTTCTATCTTGAGTAATTTATCCATAACAATTATGTTAGTTGTTTTGAAGATGGTTTCACTTGCAAATGTTATTTCTGGTTGTATAACTGTTTCATAAGGTCTTAATTTTGTGGCTACTGAGAGGCATTTTTTGTTACATGTGTTCTTGGTGATATATTGTGCTCTAGTCAATTTATGAATTCTATTGTTCCACGTTGGTTTCTCATACAGGTTGTATGTAATGATTTCCCACAGATTTTTAAATCTGTCCACAATTTTTATCTCTTAATCTTCTACCTTGATTTTGTTTGCGAGTGGAGGGACGGTTAGCATAATTTCTGTTTTCTCAAATAATTATAATAATTTATTTTTGTCCAAAGATCTTACAAAAAGATATAAGACACGTCAAAAAAAGAGGAGGAGATTAATACAAGTTAGCAGTTCACAAACATCAAGATGAAATGTTACGTACAAAGTATATATTAAATTCACATACAATATATTTTCAACATAAAAAAAAGAAGCACTAGATTGTAGAGTCAGTTAGATATTGAGTCACAGAATAGTAATTCTTTGCGAGTAGGAATACTTTCAACTTCCTTTTAAAAGACACCAATGACTCACATGGATTTTTCAAATGGTGCGGAAGTTTATTGTAGGTTCGGAGTCCCATTTCTCTTGGACCTAACTTAGTCCTATTTGTCCTCACTGTTTTATAGTGAAGGCTTTGCCTATTTCTGGTTTCATACTTATGAAAATTGGAGTTAATTTCAAACATGTCCAGATTTTTATGCGTACAAATTAGCAGAGATAATAAATAGACACATGGTAATGGGAGGATCTTCAAAGTTTTAAAGATGGGGTTGGAAGGAGCGTCATAAGGTTTTCTTAATATAATTCTAATTGCCCTTTTTTGCAATGTAAATATTTTGGATGCGTGAGGTGATGAGCCCCAAAGAATTATGTTGTATGACATCAGGGAATAAAAAGCACCATAGTATACAGTAAGGAAGATATCTACATCAACAGAGTTTCGGAGGTGGCATAAAAGGTAGCAAATAGAGCTAAGTTTATTGGCTAAAATTTCAATATTCTTCTCCCAGGGCATATTACCACTTATATATGAACCTAGAAATTTAGTTAAAGTAACATTCTCAATGGACTTTTTATCAATTTTAACTAAAATACATTCAAGGAGATGACTTTTACACCCAAATTGAACAATATGCAACAAAAGATATTATAATCAAATTATAACAAATAAAGAAAATTTTCAGTGGGGTCAATTACCTCATTACCAAGCCTTGTGTGAAAAAATAAGGTACCTGTTCCCTAAAGGCTGATTTAGAATAGCTTTCTACAATAATAATAATTTAAAGAAAATTTTAAACAAAACAAGAGATAAAATTGATCCCTTAGAAAACAGTGGTATATATAGGGTTGCCAACCATCTGGAATTTCTCCGGACAGTCCAGATTTTTATGCCTTTGTCCGGAAAAAGGAATTGCCTTATTCTGGATGGCATGTTGTCTGGAATTCATGAAAAAGTCACATTTGCACTACATTTTAATGAAATTAAGAGTATTTATCATCAGTTAGTAAATAGTTATTGTTCATCAAAATATAATGATAGCTAGAAATTTACAAATTGGATAACGTTAAACTGGATTTCAGTTTTTATTTCTTTAAACCCTATTTCATCTTTCCCAAATTTTTTTACGGAGCGTGCTTGTATGAATTTTATATTAAAATCAAGCAAAATACTTGAATTAAATTGATTGCTATGTTATTATTAATTAGTATTAGTAGTAGTACTAATTAGTATTTATAATTACTGTATGAGTTGATCCAAGATTCCAATCCAGTGACATAACCAAGTCATTGAATCTTTAACCCTTAAGCTGCTGCAGCTATAGCACATGTCGTCCACCCTGTGCGGGAAACTTCCTACTCGGACGGAGCCTGTCCCTCCTTCCCACGGGCTGAGGCCGGGCAGTCACTTTTATCTGGATCCCAGGGGGTGGGCACCGGAACTTGTTAAGGGATTAGTGGAACTTTGAACACATTTTGAAAATTTGTTTAAAGGCATAATTGTTAAAAACAAATATGACAAAGTTTTTAATAGCAACTTCCTGTTTAGTTTGATACCAAACACCAAAGAAATCCGTTGATAATTGAGCTGGGCACGAGCATAAAACAACTAACTTTTGAGACAACCTTAACCCATTGAGCGAGGTATCGGAAGAAAGGGTCGTTCCTCATTGCGGTGGTATGCGATCCCTAAAGAGTGTGAGAAGTGAGTGGTTTGGGTAATAAAGGGTGGATTCCCAAATATCCACCGCTGGAAAGAAAGAGTTCGGGTCATAAAAATATGAAAGGGTTGAGGGAGCAGGTAGACGGAGAGAGGGTCAAACGTACAAGAACGTTATTCCCGCATTTGCCGATACACACGTACATGTACATTTCCCGCAGCCAAAGGGTTAAATTACTTGTCTGGCTGTTTTGAAGGTAAAAAGGGTCCAAAATATTTTCGCCTCCAGCCCAGACTGTATGCCAACTATACCAGTGCTTTGTCCGGGATTCTAGTTGGTAACCCTAGGTTAATTAATGTAATGGAATGCAACGAGTGCTCTGCGGCCTATATTGGACAGACGGGGCCGCACTTTCCGGATGAGAGCAGAAGAGTACAAGAGGTGTTTTTGCAGAAATGTAACCTCAACCTCACTTTGCCAAACACCCGTGGGAGGAGAACCACATCAGTGATTTCAGCCCGAAGATTTTGCACCGGGAGGAAAAAAGTAAGAGTTGGAGATAAGGAGTCATGTGAAGAAACGTCATCTATGTAAGTAAGGCGTCCATTAATTACGTGAGGCGATTTTGGTGATTTTTCGACCCCCCCTGCCCCCTTGGTGAGATGTCGTGAGATTTGGCTCGACCCTCTAATCTCACGTGAGATTTTAAAAAATGCGTATTTTTAGTGTAAATACGTTAATCTGTGCTTGATTGCATTGGATTTATATTTTATTAAATAATAATTTGCTTAATTATTTTTATTTAAGACTAGTATTTAAAGCTACTAAGAACGTAATCTAGAATCAGAGTGAGAAAATCGAACAATAAAATATTTGGAATTGGAACTACTAAAATTCGAAAATTAATACTCCAATTCTAATTCAGTCCACGGGGACTCATGTGTGGTCTTAAAGAGTGACTGCTGGAACCAACATGTCCATGTGATTTGTTTACACATGTTTTAATTAATTTAACCAAGTTTTCTCTCAATTTTACACTGTTTCTAGCGGAAAAAAATTACGGGATATTTACTGAGACCCCCCCCTCTCCCCTCACGTGATATTGGGTGAGATTCGGCTCTACCCTCTTCCCCCCTAAATGCCTCACGTAATTAATGGACACCCCCTAATGACATCCTTTTTGAAAACCTTTCCCCCCTCCTAGAAGCCTCTCCAACCCTCACGGAAAAAACAGTAACCCGTAATCCTTCCCCACTCCCTCTCCCACCCCACCCCATAAACCCCTAGGGTTTTCCATCCCTCTCCCTCCCTTCTTCCTCCCCCTCCCCTCCTTTCCCCAACCCCTACTCTGGATGGTATATATGCATCATGTTTTTGCCTTCACTCTTTGTACCTGAAGACGATGCTGCTGCGTCGAAACTAGTAATACCATGAAATAAATTGGTGGAATAAAACAAAGTTTTCTTTTCATTTATTTGAAATGTATGTCATTCTATTTAATTCATCATTCTTCCCAAGGATAGGAAGTACTTATTTTGTGCAAATGATTAGTGCCAGTGTACATAGTGTACTATTAGGTTCTTTAAAATGAGTAGTTTGCGACTAGGCCATGTACACTTGAGCAAATTTGTTGTTTAGGGAGAAAAATTGGGCAAGGGCCTAGCCATGTTAAAACACAGGCTACCGTCAGATCACTGAAGATAAGCAATGTTGGGCCCGGACGGGAGTTTGATGGGTGACCCTCCCCCAGACCTATATAGGAGGGAAGCCCCAGACCAGGAAGGTTGGATGGGTGGCCCCTCCTCCATACCTACAGGGTAAGATCAAAAAGTAGTAGGACTGAATTAATTTAAATGTTTTTAATGAACTAATCGGTACAAATCCTTAGTAGTCCTCGAAATAGCACCCTTGTGCTTCCACATTTATGCGTATAACGCGATTCCCATTGCGAGTACGCCTTCTGGAACTCGCTTTCCGGGATCCCCTTCAGAGATCACGTCATGGCTCCTTGGTCGTCTTCTACGGAGCTGTATCGGTTTCCCTTGAGGTCCCGCTTGAGCCTAGGAATGAGGAAGAAGTCTGTCGGTGCCAGATCTGGACTGTAGGGGGGGTGAGGCAACATGGCAACCTCAGGCTTGGACTTAAATCCACGTGGAGGATGTGGACGTACGCGGATCAATACGACACTTCTTAGCAGAGGTTAACGGAAATCGACGTCCTTACTCTCTTCTTGCCCGCAGGTGACTGAAAAAAAAAATCGGTCTCTTCGGAAGGCTCCCCACTACCACGCCCAGGTGGTCCAACCCCCCTCCACCACTCAGTTTGCACTACAGAAATTCAGTCCTACTACTTTTTGATCCCACCGGGGTGGATGGAGAGGTGACACTCACTCCAGACCTGTACCGGGAGGCCAGAGGGAGATATACCCAGACCGGGACGGTGGGAGGGAGGTGACCCTCTTCCATACCTGTACCGGGAAGGTTGGGGGGTGGCCCCTCCTCCATACCTCTACCGTGGTGCTCTTGTCCCCTGTCTGCAAGTGGCGGGCAGGTTAAATGTTGGACGGCACAATGGACCAAGAAGAGTTCTGAGTAGAGATGGGAAAATTACCATAATTTTCATCTGAGGTAAATTACCACAGTAAATTACGGTAATTTTTTAAAAACACAGTAATTTTCCAGTAATTTTTTAGTTTTAAGTATTAAACAGCACATATGGTTAAATGAGAAAGCCAATAGAAATAGGAAGGGAATAACAATGTGTAAACCATACCTAATACAACATTAATCTATTATAAATTTTTAAAATTGTATTAAGAACTACGGCAGCAACACGCAATAATAATAATAATAATTTATTTTTGTCCAAAGATATTACAAAAAGATATAAGACACGTCAAAAAAAGAGGAGGAGATTAATACAAGTTAGTAATTCACAAACATCAAGATGAAATGTTACGTACAAAGTATATATTAAATTCACTTACAATATATATTCAAACATAAAAAAAGAAGCACTAGATTGTAGAGTCAGTTAGATATTCAGTCACAGAATAGTAATTCTTTGCGAGTAGGAATACTTTCAACTTCCTTTTAAAAGCTAGCTTTCTTTTGTCAAAGTATGAGAAATTTTCAAGAAAAATAGTATAAAGCTCTTATAATGTGAAAATTTACGTAAAATATTCCAAAAATGAGTTGTACTACATGCCTCAATTCATTATTAAACACATCGGAAAAGTGAACATTGGCTTAGAAGAACATGTTGGGAATTTATCTGTATGAAAAATTATCTCAAACATAGTAGAATTATCTGTAAAATTACGGTAACTTTCAAGGGGTGCGGTAAATTACAAAAAATACCACGGTAATTTACAAAAATTACCGAGGTAATTTCCAGAGTGGCCCATCTCTATTTCTGAGTGCCAAAATCCACACTATCTTTGGTATGCATTTTTAAACTCAACCGAAATCCTCTCCCCTCACCTTCCCCCATCACTCCTTTCCTCGCCTGGAACCCTAACTATATATTCTCCGCCCAACCTACCATTTAAATACTCATGACTATTGCACAGTGTGGTGAAACATACATCATGCCAGCATAATAAAGTTTGTGGAAATCACAATGTTCGTTGTTCTCCCAACATGTGAAACTCAGCTAATTCAGATTACTCTGGTGATATTGTCCATCTATGAAATGTAACTGCATTGAGCTACTCGCGCTTAGAGAAGACCACACATGATGGCTGTAAGTATTACTGGACACCACAAAGCAAATGATTGTGAGACACACACTAAACATTTTCACGGCAGATCCATTTGAATATCTGTTAAAATTCTGAATTTTTTTTGTATTCAGAAATACACCCAGATCACTCAACTAATATCAGATGGGCAGGCAAAGTGCTGTACACATGCTTAATAATTATAACATCAAGTGCATTCCGTCCTGCGTGGCACAGGCAGAATCACTAGTTGCACGCATGCAGAAGGCCGTCATCCTGGGGTCACGTCTACTGCGCACGCATGACCCAACTGCAGCGTAGCCACTCATCCGATGGGCGTCGGACATGGCTGCGATTACTGCCCAACCCCTCTCAAGTCTCCGGCCATTATGACGGCAATGAAACCCGATGCTTGCCGGGGACTCGGAGGGTCATGTTACAACTGTAACAATTAAAAATAATGATAATATTAATAATATTTTATTTCACCGATTAGCAAGAGTACAATTACATGGCTACGTCATAGATAATAAACAATCTATATAACAAAAAAATACCATGATGAAGTGTCATTAGAATTACAATTAGCAGAGGAAAGACAATTTTTTTAGAGACAAATTATCAGAGAAACGGCTAATAGCAATAATAAATACATAAAAGGATTAAATGGAAAAATACGATAGTATGGACAATGCTAAAATAGGAAATGTCACAAGTGGCTTCATCTGATTCACAAAGTATGTTCCATATATTCAGCAATGCTGTAATAATAGTTGTATAATATAATAATGTTCTACTTTAAACTCAGTTTTATATCAAATCAGATTCCTGCGAACAACAGTATCGATCAATGTGCTGAAATCTGTATATCATTCAAATTTCTACTCCAGAGCCGCATATGGAATAGTCTTCTGGGGTTCGTCAGCAACATTACTGGAAAAAATCTTTCTGGTCCAGAAAAAGCTAATAAAATGCATGTTAAGTAAACCAATGAGAACCCCGTTATAGTTATAATTTAAAATATGCCCAAATGCCCAAAAAAATGTTATAATTTAAGTAAAATATGCCCAAAATGAGTTGTATATGCCTTAATTTAAAATTAAACACGTTGGAAATGTGGACTTGGGAAAGAACATGTTGGGAATTTATCTGTATGAAAAATTATCTAGAAAATTACCAAAAATTACGGTAATTTTCAAGGGGCACGGTAATTACGAAAAATACCACGGTAATTTACGAAAATTACCGAGGTAATTTTCAAAGTGGCCCATCTCTATCTATAATATGTCAGCATAGATATCTTAACCCTTTAACCCTTCCGTGACTGTGCGGGGTAAGTTAGTTACCCCAACTTATGTTAATGTTGTATAATTTTTATATTTTCAATTTTTTTCTTTCTATATTTCTTGTATTTGAGCACAACCACTTTGTCGTTTCTTTGGTGACGATTGAAAATTTTTTCTATACAAATTGTTTCTGAAAACTGTAATTTTGTTAGGTGGGGTAACTGAGGTACCCCGCACAGCTGTTCTCGGGAAGTCATAGTGTGTGAGACTCGTTGCCTGTGTGGGGTAATTCATTTACCCCAGCATTCTTTTCTTCAGTTAACGTCTCATTCATTGCATTAAAATATATTTTATAATTCCACAAATCAGATTTTTAAACTTAACGCTACTATGTTTATCAAAAATACAGCTCAGTCCTTCACCACGGTGTACAATGTAGTTTCGCACCTTTGGGGAAGTTGTTGTCTACTATCACGTTACCACGCCTCACCTTTGGTGGAATTGATATTTTTTTTTAGAAGTCGGGAGTCATCATTGAAACGTTATCCTCTATATCTTATGACTGGAATTACATAATTATTCTGCGGCGATTTATTCATTCAATGTCATTGAGACTTCCTGGGTAAAGAAACTTTTTTCTTGGCTCAATTTCGGGGGAGTATTTTTTAGATGAGTTTACATTCACCCCTAATACATATACAAAGTGAACATTCTGAAAAGTGTTGCAAAATTAGCCGATACAATACGTATAGGCAACTCAAACAAATTTTACCGTCCTAGGAGAAGGTATATAAGACCGTGCCCTCGCCTGCAATCCAACAATATAGTTCTGTGAGTGTTCAGGCACTTACTTGCTTTCAGAATGAAAAGGAGGCTCTACGGAGAGGCTGAAGTGCGTAGGATTTTGGAGGAAAGTGACGAGGATTTCGAAGTGAGTGAAGAGGAATCGGAAACCGAAGATGAAGCAGAGGAAGTAGAAGACTTCGAGGATGAACTTCATTGCGAGTTGCCGAGAGAAATCGCTACTGGTAACTCTTGTAGCCAGGGTGCTTACAGGTCCAGGTCAGAATTTCAGTGGAACACTAATCCTCCAGTTTCCAGGAGACGGAGAATACACAATATTGTAACATCCCCGAGTGGACTTACGCAGCACAGATTTGTAAAGAAATGTTATTATACGTACAATTGGTAAAATTAAAACAATACAATAGCTTCTGTGCATTCAAGTTTTCACATTTCATTTTTGTTACTTTTTGGCATAGAGAATTTGGGTGTTGATTTTTTACTGAATGTTATTAGTTGGAATACAGTCCGGGACAGCTGTCGCATTGCTTCAATATGTGCCCGTTTTTGAGGACAATGAAATTTATTACTAAAAAAATTTACCCATAATTATTCTCAGAAAGATAATTAAATTTACCAAATATGCATATATTTCAATGAAAACATTACATCGCTGAGAGAGGATTTCCAACTCTTTTTGAATGAAGAAATGATCCAGGAGATATGTGCCTGTACGAATCGTGAGGGCCATATCACCCAAGCTAAGAAGAACATAAACCAACCCGGACAAGAAAAGCCATGGGAAGAAGCGACTGAGTGAAATATATGCTTTCGTGGCTATATTGATTGCTGCAGGAAAACACCGTGTAAGAAATCTCCATTTAACTGAAATGTGGTCAGAAAATGAACTTCTTAGAGAACCTTTATACACTGCAGTGATGTCCCGCGATAGATTTAAAGTCCTACCAATTCCAAAATTTTCGATTCAACGACAGGGGCATAAGGGTAGCTAGAATGAAGAATTCATATGATAAATTTGAAGCAATCAGGTCAATTTACGACCAATTTGTGGCGAATTGCATTAAATGTTATATGCCGTACACTAACATAACGGTGGATGAACGGCTTGCCAATTTCAGGGGTAAATGTCCATTCAAAGTCTACATAAAAAGTAAACCGGGTTGTTATGGAATCAAGATCTGGGTATGCGCTGATTCGGAAACGTCTGATATTCTTTCTTCTCAAGTTTACGCCGGTAAGGTTGGAAACTGGAAAGAGAAAAATCAAGGACAACGGGTTGTAAATGACTTAGTGCGACCCTACTATGGGACTTACGTGGCGTGGGGTTACATGTGATGATTTCTTTACTTTCATTCCACTAGATCAAAAACTATTTGAAAATAAAGTTGCAATCACTGGTACACTTAGGGCAAACAAAACGGAAATTCCTGTTGAATTTCTCCCGCATCCATCTAGGGAAATGTTTTCAAGTTTATTTTGGTTTACTAATAATATCACTACGGTTTCCTATTTCCCTAAAAAAAAGGAAAGGCCGTCATTCTTTTATCAACCCAACACAATGACTCTGAAAAAGCAGGTCCAAAAAATAATTTCAAACCAGAGATAATAAGGGGCAGTTGATAATAACCAAACCAAAGGGGCAGTTGATAATGGGGATAAAATGACGCGGGAAAATGCATGTGTCCGTAGCACAAGAAGATGGCCATTTAGAATATTCATGGAAATCATAGATATGGCTGCATTAATTTTCCTTAATAATTTGGACAAAGAATCATCCCAATTGGAAAGCTAATGATCGAAGTAGAAGATTTTTCCCTAAGAAATTGTCAGTCGAACTCTCTCAAAATAATGTTCTCCAAAGAAAGCAATTATCTCATGATTATCATTTGCCTTCAAAAATGTAATACATATATTTTTGAAAGAAAAATACTTATAAGAGTGAGACAGAAAAAATGGCACGCAAAACAGCACCCCAAGTAGATCAAAGCATTGCTATTCTTGTCCGAAAAAAGAGGATAAAAAGACTAAGGTGCATTGTACTGGATGTAACAAAGCAGTTTGCAGCTCTCATAGTGAAGAAAAATAACTTGAATCTTGTTTTGAATGCCGGGATGGAAGTTGAATACAATAAAGTTAATAATGTTGTGAATTCAATAACGTCAACATTCTACATGTTGCCATCTTATGTACTCGTATGTCAATCATAGTGCAATTACAATAACAAAATATGAAATATTTCAGCTATTTCACACAATACCGACGTAAAAACCTAAATGTAACCTACAATGTATTAAAAAATTTAACAAAACATGCAATTATATCACTAAAAAAGAACCATGATAGTGAATAACAAGAAAGACTAAAAAACAACATTTTTTTACAAATTATAAATGGGGTAACTGAAATACCCCACATAGCCGTTCGCGTAAGTTTTCAAGGCACAGTCACGGAAGGGTTAATTGCTCCCATCGTCTATTGGCGATTTGAAGTATGGTTTATGGTTTTAGTAAAAAAAGTTCAACAATTCGTATTCAACAGTAAAATCAGACGATAATTAATCATTGTAAATTTTAAAACTTTTTTTCCTTTAAATAAAAAGTGACAAATTTTAAAATTATTCAAAAATTTAGAAAAAAACAGTTTGCATTTGGGGAGAGCTATATTTCAGATTATTTGCACAGTCAAAGGGTTAAAAATAGTATATTATGGCCTGTTCTATTCCGTAATTTCATATGGAATTGTAATATGGGGATGATCATCCTCATTAAACCAGGTATTTTTATTTAAAAAAATAATAAGAAGCATGTGTAAAGGGCACTATCGTGCACACTGCCGACCTATTTTTAAATACCTAGGAGTATTAACTGTACCCTGTATATACATTTACCATGCAACTGTATTTGTTATGAAAAACAAGAATGAATTTAAACTGAATGATAGTTATCACTGTTACAATACAAGTAATGACATACATGTGATATCAGCAAACTTGTCTATGGTGGACAAAGGGCCAGGGGCAGATTAAGGTTGTTGTTTTGGGGGGGGGGGTTCACTACTTTCCACGGCTCCTGCCCAGACAGCACACCGGTAACCGTATATATATACTGAAAGTATACCACATGTATACTGTTTCCTTGAGAATCTGTATACTTGTTTTAGATGCTAAGTATACATAAACAGTATACAGAAGCGTATACGTAAACAGTATACAAAAGGTATACATAAGCCTTTAGTATACAAAGTGTATACTGTATACAGGAAAAGAAACGTGCTGTAAACTCGATTTATTAATAATATTAATATTATTTATTATTATTAATATTATTAATTATAGTAATATTACCTCGATTTATGGCCCGTAGGCTGCGGGTCTGCAAAGTGCGCCCCTAGCTGAAGCTAACATGCGTGAATTCGAAAAATCTTGTTTATTATCAGTAATATTGCATTTATATGCATACTATGTGGCAATATAGAATAACAGTTATCTGGCATTAATTAATGGCAAATAACTTATATCAAGATTGTATGGCATTTCCTCAAACTATCACGGATTTATCATTTAATTATTATAGTTCTCGAAGTCACATTTATCCACGGAAGTGAGTACATATGTACGTCTTTCTCATTTTCTATAATTTAGTAATAGATGCGAGATTGGGAGCGTAGAAACGAAACGTCTATAATTGTGCGATACAGGTAGCATTACGATAGGTAGTTACGGGGTAATATAATATGGCGTGTTACATCATGCCTTTGCTCGATAGCAAATTCAAAATGAATGATGAAAAGCTATCTTTTTTTTCACTGGACATCCAGTGAATGTCCATCTGATATCCAATATCTACTATATGGATATCCATTGGAATTCCATTGGATGTTTAATGATTATCCATGGTATGTCGAGAAAGAGGACATTTGGATATCCATTAGTTCTACATTAGACATCTATGGATGTCCAATGGATATCTTTGTGCTGTGTGGGTATACATCTTGTATACTGTATACGTATGCTGTATATGCATGGTAGGAGGACATTTGCTACATTATATACATCTGGTAGATGGGGGTAGAAGGTGTTTATACGTATACGGTATACGTGTACCTTCTACTGTATACACATGTTATACACTACATATATGTATATTTAACATATACAGTAGCATGTGTGCTGTCTGGGTGGAAGGGTATGCCTCTCAACGAAACGGGGGTCCGGGCAGACCTCCCTCGGAAAGTTAAAAGAAATGAAGTGCTTGGAACGTAGTTTTGGTGTGGCTATATTATAAAGTAGATGTGATAAATAATTGAGTAAAGCTCTCTAATCACAGTTGAAAAACGTTTACAAACAATGTAAAGAATACCATTCTTGTGAAGATGCAGGTCTCCCGGACACTCCAATTATATTTAAACATTGTTTATTGAGCTGGTGAAATAAAAACTTCCATTGGAGAACCACCTTAATGATTACCATATTTTCTATTTTCCCGGGAATTACAGGGGGGGGGGGCGGCCACCCCCCCCTTAATCCGCCCCTGCAAAGGGCCAATATCAATATGCACAAAATTGTTCAATAACCTAACTCATTGTTTAAAAAATGAACAAAGATTTCCACTGTTCAAGAAAATGTTATTTGATTATCTGGTCGATAAGTGCTATTACAGTGTAAATGAATTTTTATCTAATTGTATAACTACAATTTGATGTATATCTTTATTTTGTCTTACTTGTTAATATAATTGCCTTTATTTTTGACGTGTCCTATACACCTGCCATATGTAATACTGTGCATTGTTCTTGTGTAATTTGTAATACAAATTTAATTTACTTTGTAAACAAAAATAAGCCTCTATCAGATATTTCAGTGTCTTTTGATGGTACATACAACAATTCCAAGGAGTGATAATTCCTCCTTTCTGGGTGTTACCCTAGATAGTAGACTAACCTGGGATGGCCATATTTCTAGTCTACGTAAAAAACTGTGCAGGTTTTGGTTTGCTCAATCAGGCTAACGGTTAATAATGAAGTGCTAATTTCAATTTATTATGGTGAGTTTTATGCCCATGTTATTTTTAGCATTCTTTTTTGGGGCCCTTTACCCTATGTGCTCTTGTTGTTTTTAAAATACAAAAGAGGATAGTGAGACTGATGTGCAATGCACCCCTTAGGGCTCCATGCCGCCCTCTCTTTAAAAAACTCTATTCTCCCGATTCCCTGTGTATACATGTTCAGTGCAATTATTTGTGCTAAACGTAATATTGAATTGTATTCCACTAATGATAGCATTCACAACCCTTATACTAGGACCTGTGGTAATTTACATATGAACTTAATTAGAACCAGCAAGTCCAGTTTTCCCCCCAGAACATGGGACTCATATTGTATAGTAACAAGCTTCCTAGAGACATAAAGAGTGTTGAAAAAAATGTCCATTTTTAAATTTAAGGTGGAGGAATTTTTTATGATACATTTATTTAATCTGTTGATGAATATTTGACTATGTAACTATGCTCTGTATGGATATTATATATTGTAATTGAACATCGATGTGCCGCATATCATGGAACATGTATGTGCCTAGATCCTCAGGCAAATAAATATTATTATTATTGTGCCTGCTGGACAAATAAACTAATTATTATTAATATTTACCCTCCGGACTTAAGCGAAGGACTTGCCCGAGGCGTGCTAACGACATGTGCATCAACGATGACCAAAATGCAGAGACTCCTGCCAGCAACTTCTGCCATGCCTTTCCCTCGCCAGGTTCTCCATCGTTAGTCTCTGTGGCGGAACATCTAGTTTGAAGCACCACCACTAGGGACCGCCACCTGGCTGAGGTCGCTGCCCTAGGTCCCTGGAGTTGCCGCCAGGGTACGGGGAGCCTAGCGCCAGGAAGGTGCCACAAGAGGAGACACGCAAGAACAGCGAGAGAGAAAGGACTTCCTCCCGCGCGTGCGACGACCGGCGGTGTACACAGAGAGAGAGACTAAAATGACTTGTATCGCTCAGCATCATTAAACGTGGTCCGACTATACTTATATTTGTTATTATTGAAGCGAGTTTAATTACCGTGCCATCAAAACCCCCTTCAGTCTCTGAAGTGAGGGAGGATTCCAAAAAAAGCAGTCATTCCGACCATGGCACAAGGGCGGTGATCCTGTGTTCTGCGGGTGGAGAAAAAAAATGTTCCTGGCACTCCAATTGAAAACTTCCACCCCATCTATCACCCATCCCATTATTTCCTACCAATCGCCTATATCCTAAGCTTACCCATTCCACCTCGACCTTGCCGACAAACCACCTCCTCAGCTGACTCACCCCTGAGAACGCCCTCTTTTGCAGTCGAGACGGAGTAACATTGTTTGTGTGTGTTTCAGTCAATTATACTTAAAGAGAAGCTCAACCTCTCGTACTTGAATAAATTATTCATTTTCTGAGTGAAAGCTCACATTATGGTTGCTTGGCCATCTAACTTGTTGGTAACTTTTTTGTAATTATGTGAAATACATTGTTGGTTCAGTTATTTGATTGATATTTATTATTATTTTATTATTTATTTCATTTTCCTAGGACCATAAAAAGATTTGTTGGTACAGGACTCATCAGTTTACAGATAAAAAACACAAACATTGTGTTTACACGTATATAAAAATACAGATAATACTGAATACATTTTTTTAACACAAAGTTCCCTTTCCTGAAATATACTTTTTCCAAACTTATAAATTATAACTTAAAACTTCCTGAACAGTGTAATAACACCAGGTCAAGAGAAACTTATTCAACATTTTTTTAAATATTTCCACTGACCCATCATTCTTCACACTGTCCGGTAACGAATTAAATATTTTTGCACCCATAACCATTGGGTTATTTGATGAAATACGTTTTTTGTGATAAGTTGCATGAATAAGTTTTGCATTTCTAGTGGCATTATGAGAATGAACCTCTCTGTTGAAAGTATATTGCTGTATATTATTTTTAACCGGAACAGCAACACAGTAAATGTCGATTGCTGGAATCTTTCATAGGTTCAACTGCTTCATCAGTGGTTTGCACGAATTCTTTTGAGGAACACCCAGCATACATTTAACTTGTGTTACATTACATGTGAAATACTAGCTAGTGTTACATTTAATTTCCTTATTTGTCTCACCCAAGCTTGGAAAGAGTATGTTTTATACGGGTGTTATCGGCGAGAAAACAAATTTCCTCCTCCTGTTAGCGCTTTACAATTTAGGTTTCAATTAATTAATGCCAAATAACTGTTATCGTGATGCAATGGTATTTCCTCAGACTATCACAGAATTGCCAAATGAAAGTTAGTTCTCAAAGTTGCATTAACCCACGGAGGTGGTCAGGTATATAAGGCCTTCTTGATGTTGGAATTTTGATGTTTGGTGTGAGAATATGCACGTAGAGCCATAGGGTAGCTAATCATGCGAGGTAAATACAAGGTTGGATTATAATTTAATATAATACAGCATGCCATTGCGTAATGGTACATAAATAGTATTTATATATAAATTATAATTTTTTATTTTGAGAGAGCAGGGAAGTGTCAGTGGAGAAGGCAAGGGTGTGCCTACTCATTGTGCAAGGGTGTGTGGATTGCGTGCTGCCGCCGTGCGCTATGGGAACTCCACGTTAGACATAAATGCTTTGGTATGCTCCTATAGTGTAAGGAGAGACGCGCAGTCATCCATGGATATTTTGTGGATTCTAGTTCTGGCCCAAGTGAAGTTATAACGAGGTAGCCACATATCTGTATGTTTCAGCATTTTCGGATGGCCTTTATAAGCATAGTGCATTATTTATAAATATGTATCCACTTGTTAAATATCCATAGGCTATTCATTAAACGTTCAACTACTGTTGTCTTTCAACGTTCAAACAACATTACATAATGGTTCAAGTTGGTCACATTGAAACATCTACATAACGTTCAGTGAACGTTAACCTTGAATATTTTAACGTAGTATAGATATTCATAATATTCAAAGGAAATATTGTATGGATGTGAAATGAATGTTACTCTGCTGTGTGGGTTTTAAGCATTCTGAATAAGTTATTGTTATAACTTTAGTGAATTACCTAAGAGCTTAAACATGTGAAACGAAATTCAAAATGAAGTTAAAATAACATTAATTATAGTATACACCATCATTATAGTAGGGATGGACAAAAGCGTGCATTGCAGTAAACGTGTATGTACACGCTTGCTATTCAGGGATGTACACTAGGGGTGATCGTCAGAAACTTTTTTTCGAATTTCGAGGGGCTTGGGGTCAGAAAAGTTGTGTATAGGGCTCAATATAAACCAGGAATTTTTTCAGAATTTTTGTCGAACGTCCTGAGGTTCCGCCAAGCGGTTACCCTAGTAAAAATTCCAGCTAGAAATTGGACACCTCTAGTAGGATATAGCTGGATCCTGTTTTCTAGCAAGATCCAACAAGATCTAGCTAGATCCAGCAAGATCTAGCTAGATCCTGCAAGATCTGGCTTGATCCAGCAAGATCTTGCTAGATCCTGCAAGATCTGGCTTGATCCAGCAAGATCTAGCTAGATCCAGCAGGACGACTGATATTCATGCAGAATGTGTCCAATTTCTAGCTCGAACCAGCAGGATCTGGTAGGAACTAGTAGGATTCAGCAGGAAATTATTCAAGTCCAGTAGGATGTAGCAGGATAAATATATTAGTCTGCATACTCACTGGATACACAAAGCAGAGGCACCCTGCTATTGGCTCCACCTTCCTCACTAGCCTTTTGGTCCCCCCTCCAGCTCCCTCAACATTACCTGATTGTACGTCTGTGTTTCGTAAACCTCCTATTATTGTTGTAGAACTTAGTTTTTGGCGCATTCGTTGAAAATATTCAAAGTTGAATTGAATGACGAACGTCGATGTATCTCCTAAATGTTGTTTAAAATGCGATTAATGAACTTTGGAAGCGATTTAACTCTTGATTGTGGAACATTTTTTTGGGTCCCTTACCCAGATGATTTTCGGAGTTTTTGGCACCTTCGTTGAAAATATTTTAAGTCCTAAAATCGTCTGGATAAGGGACCCAAAAAATGTTCCAAAATCAAGAGTTTAATCGCTTCCAAAGTTCATGAATCGCATTTTAAACAAGATTTTTGAAAATGTATCGATGTTTGTCTTATTTTTGCTCGTTTACTCCAACTACATGCTATTTCCAGCTGAATCTTACTGAATTCTAGTAGGTTCCTTCTAAATCTTGCTAGATCTAGCTGGACCCTGCTAAATATTCTACCTGGGATTTTTACTAGGGTAAAGTTTAACAATTTTAGGCCATTTTGGTAAAAATTTGAAATTAGCGAAAGCACATGCCTCGCCTAATTCTTTTGTATGAAACACTTGCATATTGTCATAAGGTAAGTGAAAAGTGGCTTGGAAGTAGTTAAAACCCAGAGAAACAATAAAAAAAATTATTAATAAAATTGAGGATATGCAACCCGGCAAGCACGCCATGATGGCCTGGTTGGGCGGGACGTGATCGTTGGCTGCAGGATTGCCGTTACTAGTTTAGAGGAGTGTTCAACGCCTACGAGGGGATAAGGGAGATAACATTAATCGATTTACTGCTATCTAGCTATACTTTGAGGCATTTTGAGATACATATTATACATCTTGCGTATGAAACACATTGTAATTATTTTCAATTTAATACATTTTTCTCCAATGGAGTTCAACGGAACCTTGTCATTATCTAGTAAACACCGTGGCAGTGAAAATGTATCATCATAATGTTTCGGGAAAATATCCTGTACTATTCAAAATTACAAAAGGTTTTATTTTTACAATGTTCTTCCCTACAAGTCTGGCTCACACAATCGCGCGCGGAAAGAGGGGAGAATTCTCTTACTTTCCTCTATATGCTAAAGTTGTAGAGGTAGTGTTTTCTCGTGAAGGAATGAATTCAAAGAGGAACAGGACAAGAGAGGATTTGAGGTGTCCAATTTTTGGTCCACCTGAGGACATCTCATCGCGGCAGCTACATACCATTGAGGATGTCATCAGGTTTTACAACAGCGTTCGGTATATCAAGAAAGCAGAAATGAACGGTAAGGATCCTCCATTATCTAATATTTTAAAGCAAGTCACTGAAAAAATAGTGATGATATGGCAAGCTGCAAGAATCCCAACTGTAAGCAAAGGGAGAGTTGTAAATCTGATAAAAGTCCACCATTCCACATGTAATAAAATCTTAAAAGAACATGGTCCTAATAGATCCACCATATTCGAAAAGAAGAAAAACGAGGTGATAAACGCTTTTAAAAAACTTTTTGATACATGCTCTTGTAAATGTGAAAACAGAATCTTATGACTGCCCTCTTCAACGTAAAGTTCCTGTGCAAGAATGGGCGTTCCTCTCTGATCAGCGTGGAGACCGTCTTATGGTAAAGTCTACCTTGGACAAGAAAACTATTGCTACTTTAAATAAACATTTGTCGAGGAGAGAGATGGAGGGTCGTCATGCTTTGGCGAGTTCGGCAAGGAGAGGAAGTGAGTAAATTTCGACGGCAAGATAACGAAATTGAATCGAGTGAGAATGATTCCGAGAAAAATCATGAAACAAAAGAAGATGATCAGTCAGACAATGCTTCTGAGTATGGACAATCAACCTCACAAAGAATAGGGCTTAAGCGCAATTCAACAAAACTAACTGCGCTTGCAAGGGTATGTGACAGATTCAGAGTTCCATCAGCTACAGGAGCAGCATTAGCAATGGCAGTATTAGAAGATTTTGATATTGTGAACAAGGAGGACTCATCCCAAGTCATAGACCGTGTGAAACTTAAAAGACAGAGACTGCAATCAAAACTAGGAGTAGAAAAATCAGAACATAGTGGGCCCGCAGTGGGGATTTTCTTTGATGGAAGAAAGGATAAGACAGTAATTCAAAATAAGAAGGGGGAGAAATATTACAGAAGTACCATTTTAGAAGAACACGTTGTGATTATATGCGAGCCTGACTCGATATACATCACTCACGTGACTCCTGTTTCCGGTACAGCTAGAGATATTTCAAGATCAATCATGCAATGCATGGAAGAGCATCCTGCGATACTCTCAAATATTTGCGCATTCGGCTGCGATGGTACTGTTGTAAATACAGGAAAAAATTGTGGAATCATTAGGATTCTGGAAGAGCATTTAAATAAGCCATTGCAGTGGTGCATTTGTCTTCTCCATTTAAATGAACTTCCACACCGACACGTTATTGCTCATTTAGGAGTTTTGGCTGGACCCAAGAGCTACACTGGTCCCATTGGGAAGCAGATACAAAACTGTGAAGATTTACCTTTTGATGACTTTGAAACCATCCCTGCTTGTCACCCCGATGTATATATTGCTGACATAAATAGTGATCAGGCGTACCTAATAGATGTGTCAAGAGCAGTTGCGCCCGGAAAATGCCCGATGGGTTTAGCTGAACGATCACCGGGAAAACTTTGACACACCAGATGGGTTACAACAGCCGCTAGAATTTTACATTTGTGGTTGTCAACGGAGAATCCTTCAGAGGAACTGCTGATACTTAGAAAGAAAGAAAAATAATAGTAATAAAAATACAAATGCAAGCACCCACATACTAGACGCTCAGCTGATAGTACAGGCAAACAGCTGATAGCTCAATTGTCTTCTTTGATGTAAAGGGTTGCCTTGCCATCGGGTTTTGCTCCGGGGGCTCAAAGTTTCTAGTTATGGCCCTGCATAGCGTACATCAACTTTGCTCCCAATCTGTGTTAAAGTGCGCTTCCAAGTGCACACGGTCTGTAATACATTGAAAGCAAGTGTGCTGCTTTGTCACAAAGTGATTAGAGCTCCGTAGCAAATGGAAAGCACACAAAGTTTTTTGTCATAGAACCCCAGAAACAAGTGAATGATTAAGAGTTAAACTTTAGTTTGCTGCTGCGATGCAGTCTGCAATGAAAGTAGATGGGTGGGTCCCTCCGACTGCAACCCATAATTAAATGCGTGAAAGTGCAGCCCATAAGATGCAGGCTGAGTTAAGAATGCATTTTCGAGTAAATAAATGTGTGTATTATGGGCCGGGAAATGTGAAAAATGATAAATATTGACATTGTTGCCAGATTAAATTATGCATGTGCTTTTTTTCCCATTTATCAGTAGCCTCCTTTGGATTCTCCATTTTGTTGACAATTCGTCAATTATGCATGAAAAATTATAATTCTTATATACAGAAAGTATACATTAAGATGTGGTTCATGATTAAATCGAAACCTTACTGCGTTGATGGAGCTCAACACATGTTCGACTTGGTGCACTCCACAAGGTATTTAAGAGAAGACCCACTGAAAGTTGTCGATCCAGTTCTACAACGTGGTGCTTTCTGGTGTCATCCTGAAAACATGCTCATCAGTATGATGACGGATGAAAGTAAGAGAGCAAGCCATAAAAAAATACTTCAAGTTAGATACACAATAAACGAAAACAATCTAGTGAGAAAATTTGAAGTGCCCCAATTACAATGGAAAGCAAAGACGCATAATTATTTGATAGCTTGGTAAAGTATTGTAGTGACTGAGCCTCCACTTCAAAAGAGTTTGACTGAGGAAGACATCAGAAAAATGGCAACTAACGTAATAAGATCGGAATTGCCAAAATTCCTGTCCACACTCAAAGTGTTGAGAAACATGTTCGTCTTCTCGTGAACGATGCGTCTGCAGCAGTCTATGGGAGATACAACAGAGATATGTTCATCAAAACTATCATTGCGGAAAGAGCACATATGCCTGAATTCTGCCATAAAAGTTAGTATGTACAAGGTCCACGATTCAAACTAAATGCTAAAAGTGCCCATTTTGGTTGGGAGGTTGGGTTGGGCACGGGTGGAACTCGATGCGTAGCCACCTCTTCGTGGTGAGTTCTTGGTTGTTACTGGAACGGTAGCAAGCGAAGAGCTACGAAGGCATTAAAAGCGATATTCACTTTGTGTATGCCAGGTTGCCTATCCTCAATTTTATTAATAATTTATTTTAGTGTTTCTAGGGGTTTTAACTACTTCCAAGCCCCTTTTCACTTACCTTCTGACAATATGTGTTTCTTACACAAAAATCAGGCGGGGCATGTTCTTTCGCTAATTTCAAACTTTTACCAAAATGGCCTAAAATTGTTAAACTTTAACCGCTTGGCGGAACCTCAGGACGTTCGACAAAAATTCTGAAAAAATTCCTGCATTATATTGAGCCCCATAAACAACTTTTCTGACCCCAAGCCCCTTGAAATCCGAAAAAAAGTTTTTGATTATCACCCCTAATGTACACGTCTAACCTTTCCCGACACATACAATAGTTAGTTTCTGGCCCCACATTCCGTTCAGCCGGGAGCCTACAGATATATGTACGCCTAGAGTGTTGGAGTCCCGCACTGATGCTTGCAGAACGGCAGCCTGCTAAGGTCAAACTGTGAGGAAGATGTGACTGAAGGCGGTGACAGTAGTCACCCACTGTGATCCAGATTCCAGGAAGTACCATGCACACTGATCCACCTTGATTTAAGGTCATATTAAGTGACTGCAGGGGATGTGTGAAAAATTCGTGATCAAAAGTGGACGATGCTAATGTGTATTATTTTGCAAGAAAAAGAAAAAATGTACATGTACAAGAAAACACGTCCCATCCCTAATCATTACTCGTTGAAAGATGAATATCTATAATTACTATTGAAAATTAAACCTGACATTTGACCAAGTGGGAACAAAATTGCATCCTAAATTAAAAATATTTCGAATATTGTAGGACCAATGTATTACGTCCCAACTTTGCTAATGTTTATATCAAGAACACTATATGCAGTGTTCTTTGCATAAGTTTAATTCTCAGAATTAGTATAACACATATTTTCATAGATAAACAATTTTTGTTTGACAATAGCTCTTTTGTTTATGCAAAAAATGGCATTTTTGCACATTTCGAGGGAATGTATCATCATATATGTACAAATATATCCTTGGATTTAACACTTAAGATATTAGATATACACTTAAGATTAGAATCAACATAAATACCAAGAAATTTAGTATGTTCCACAATATAAAGATCTGTATTTAAGTAAGCCATTATTGTCAATAAGGCTGTCTAGCAGAAAACAATGCAGTTAGAGTGTTATCACGGTTGTCATCTAAAATTAAGTACCTAATTATTGTCACACGATATTTGCATGCATTGTATTAGGGATTGACAAAAATCAATTAATGCGTTCACATTCTTACTTTTCACTAAAATGTTTACATCGTCAGCATACATGACACATTCTATATTATTTCGATACCCTTCAGTTGGTATATCATTAAAGAATATTAAAAAGACCAAGGGACCCAACAAAATTATATCACGTCTCTTGACCATGGTGACACAACATACGTTATTGACGGAAAGGACGCCCTAGATTGAACTTATAAATAGGTACAAGAAGCATAAAGAAGATACGTTAGATCTTTCAATTAAAGCAGGAGAAATTAATAAAGACAAATAAAAACACAAATGGCTTTATAAAATATATGAGCGCTAGTTTACGTTCTGTTATTTATGGAAATACAACCCTGTGTAATGAAAATTCGGCAAGCACCGCGGCTGTACGTGAACTCGCTTCGTTGTCAACCGGCAAACACAAACAGCAATATACGAAAGCAATGTATATTAAAACTGAACAACCCTTGGAGTGTTGCTTCTGCTCAACAGATAACTACAATAAGTTAACCAATCCAAAGCAAGAAGCAGTTTACTCTAATGTTGCAAACCTGAGATTTAGCCATGCCGAGCACAAACTGGACACTACACCATCTCAAGTATAAATATTTACCCCTTCAAGTTCATTAGTGAGATCAATAAAGAAGCGAATAACAACACATGAAGCTGGTTCCGCCTTTTTTTGAGAGAAAAAGACTGAAAAAACACCTGAAAGAAATGGGTTGGGTTAGTAAGACGCCCGAATCCACCCGCACGCCTTCAGCTTCGCGAATGAACAAGTTTTGACAAGTTTGGACCTCGCTCAACCATGGATCAACTCATTGGAATGAGCTGGTCTTTAGGTAGGTCATTATGATGAGTCGGTCAACTTTCCTTGCTGTTCCCCTCCGCTCCCTTCACCCATTACGTCAAATATAATATTTAAATAATAAATATTTAATTATATAAATATATATATATATATATAATATTTAAAAAAAATATATAATTTAAATACATCACCAAGTACGCTCCGCTAAAAACTTCCCGTTGTCGCCGCTACCACGCCAACGCCACAGTTCCCCCTCCCCTCCTCCAGCTCCGCGCTGTTGCCAAATCTCACAATCTCAGTCTGTTCTCAAGCCGAATGGTAAACGGTCATGAAAGGTCTGGGGTAGACGTCCGACGAAAAAAACATTTAAGTCCTCGTTCCCGGAAGGATGTATTCGTTTCTATTCTCTTGAGAAGTGATACCTTTAAAGTTTTGTGCCTCGCGATGCCGTCCCGGAAGAGAGGTAACTTGGGTGCCGGATCTCCGGGAGCCCAGAGCTACGACAGGTGAGGGAGACGGAGACTGAAGAGCAAAGACATCGCCGTCTCAACTTTCTGAGAGTCAGACAGTGTGTGGCCCGATCATCGGAGACAGTAGACCAGCGAGAGGCGCGACTCAGGTAAGGATTTTCAGACACGTAATACTGGTGTCTCGTTAACCGGTAATTTTTATGCTTTACAACACCTAATTATAAGTAATTCATGCCTTATTATCCATCACGCCATTCCCTATATGTCATGGTAGCACAGCGGAAGAATCAATAGGCCTATAAGACGAAGAGATTAAAGGCGCGCATTAAGATGATAACTATTAGCAGTATTAAGAAAAGGAGAGCGTGAACGAAGCAATGAATGGATGTATGAGTGATGCGAAATGGCATTGTTTGCGAGGATATAGGGCATCATGGTGGAAATTATGAAGAAAGAGCCAGTTTTCTAGGCCAAATAGCATAAAATAATCTCTTTGACTTCGCCTACGCCGAAAGGGAATGGCGTGATGCATATGTTTTCAAAAACCTTGGAAAATGGTTCTGTTTTGATAATGTATTCTATATATAGAATACATTATCTAGTGCCCTATCATTATTACTATAGTGCCCTATCCTTGAGAGAGATATCTTCGTACTTTATGACACCAAATTATCAGTAGTACATGCCTATGTCCCCATCACCTTGTAATTTTTGTAGGCCCAATGGAAAACTTTAATTGTTGATGTATAATGCCTTGGCAACAGGCTTTGCTATGAGGAGTTATGCGATACTTCCCAATCATTTCATGCACGTTCGCCTTCAGTTACATTCATATTCAATGCTTTTGTACGTATACCTAGATCTCTTCTTCTGTAAGATTTCTAACATCAGTTAATTTACCTACAACTTTCTCGGTCCTCCCCTTCATCTCACTCCATTAACTCCTTTATCATAAAGGTTTCCTTATCGACCCTCTCCCATTTTCTCGACATGGCTTGGGTTACCAAATCACCAAGTTCAGCTGGCTGCCACTAGGTTTTTTATGTCCTTTTTCAGCCCCCGATTAAATGTCCACAAAATAGGGAAACCCCCCGGTTTTTATGATCGCTGCCCAGACCAGCTTGTAAAATGGTATAACCTCAATCCTTATTTTTGTACCTACACTAAAATATGATAAAATAAAAGACTGATTGAGGTTTAACTCAAAACTTTGGGTTGTTTGATCTGACGTATTTGTAAATATTAGCCCGCATTCAGTTTACATTAAACCACCCTTCTTACTTATTCTTACTCCTGTGGCCATTGAAAACCTAAATGGTCTTTTGCCTCGCCAACTACCACTCGCCTCCATGCCCTTCTGTCTTCTGCTGTGTCGAGTTGAGCTCCCATTTTTTCCAGGTCCTTCTTCACTTCGTCGCTCCAGCGCATTCTTGGTCTCCCTGTTGGTCTGATGCCTTCCGGTTTCCTTTCCAGATCATTTTTATCATTGTGCTGTCACTTCTTCTGTGGACATGGCCTAGCCATCTTAGTTGTCTGCTTCTGACTATACCCACAATATCTGGTCCTTTGTATAGTTCCCTCAACTCTTTATTTTTTCTTATTCCCCATGTCTCTCTCTCTTTAATGGGGCCGAATATTCGTCTCAACACTTAATTTTCAAACGTTATCAGTTTTTTGTGATCTTTTTGTTAGCGACCATATTTCGGAACCGTACAGTAGTACTGGTTGGACAATTGTTTTATAGATACGAATTTTTGTGTTTCGTGATAGGAGTTTGCTCTTCAAAAGTTTTACTAGGCTCCAGTAGGTTATCTCAGCTGCCGCAAGTCAGGTGAGAATTTCGGTCTCCTCTTTGTTGTTACTTGTTATTGTTACCCCTAAGTACTTGAACTGATTTGTTTTCTTGAACTTATAATTGAGTATTTCTAAATAATCTTCTTCCTCTTCATATCTGCTTATTTTCAAACCGCCCTTCTTACAGGTTTGGACAAGTTTCGACACACACACGCAAGATCTTTCCCTATGTTGTCAAATGTCTTCACCGCTTCCCCACTTCCCTTTCATTGGACGTACGAAGTACAAGCACAGCTCTTATTGGCCGTAAATTACAGCGTTGATTTGAAAATATATCTCTTGGAAAAAGGCAACACTCAAAAACCCTTAAAAATTCATTGATGTCGGAAAATCTCACTGGATTTAACTATATTTGTACTGTATGTATGACTACTATATTTTAAGAGGATATCAAATTTGGGAGGGGGTATAATGGTAAATTTGTGATTACCTGCGAAATGGAAAAGTTACAAACTGTTTTGCGGAAACAATTCCAAGAATAATAAAGATAAAATTTAAATAAATTGCTGAAACCTAAAGAATAATTGCAAATAGTGATTGCATAACTTTTTCATTCGTTCGAATTCTCGTGAAGACATTTACACTCTTTATAAGTTATTGCGCGTACGCCTATAAGCTATATGCCTTTGGTGCTAAACAGTTGCTTGACTACCATTGAAATATGTATATATATATATACATGCATAAATAAAACAGTGATACACTAAACAAACACAGAAACACGCAAAAAGGACACTCACAAAATAAAACTTGTACGTTTCGGCGTCAGGACGCCTTCGTCAGCGGTAGAGGAAACGAAGGCGTCCTGACGCCGAAACGTACAAGTTTTATTTTGTGAGTGTCCTTTTTGCGTGTTTCTGTGTTTGTTTAGTGTATCACTGTTTTATTTATGCATGTGCATCGTCGCCGAGAGCGATTTTCTACCAAGACATATATATATATATATATATACATGAAACGAAAATTTCGCCAATAGGCCACAATATAATAAAAAAACTTGACAGGGGGTGGGGAAAGAAAAGTAAAAAGAGAGAGAGGACTTACTGGGACGTTTCGGGCATGTAGGCCCTTCTTCAGCTGTAGAAAATTGAGAAGTACCGCTCCAAGGTAGGGGAAGGGAAGCGGGGAAAGAAGGGAAGTGAGGGGAAGTTGTGGTATAGGGGAGGGGGGATGGGGATGGGCACTGGTGTCGCACCTATATGTCTAGGGGGGAGTGCAACAAAGTAGGGAGGGGTGTGGGTGAACTGGGATGAGTTGAGAATTGAACCTGGCTGTCTAAAAGACTGCAACTGCTTGGAGATGAGAAAAATGTCATCGGAGGGAATGAAAGTGTTTCAGTTTCGCCCCACCCCCCTTCCTCTGACTTCCTCCTAAATCTTTCCCAACATGTCCTAGAAAAAAATGCCTTCTCCTTCAGAGACCAAATCTTCCTGCAAACGAAGGGCACAGCAATGGGTACGAGAATGGCTCCTTCGTACGCTAATCTTTTTATGGGTCTGCTGGAGGACAATTTTCTATCTTCCCGGTCCCTCAAACCCCTATTTTGGGTTCGTTTTATCGATGACATTTTTCTCATCTGGACGCACGGTCCTCAAACCTTGTCCACCTTCCTTTCCGATCTCAATTCCTCTTTTTCTGTCTCATTCACCTTTACCACTTCCAGCACCCACATTACCTTCCTAGATACCGATATTTCTCTTTGTGATAACAAATTCCTAACCTCCCTACATATCAAACCCACTAACCGTCAACAATATCTTCATTTTGACAGCTGCCACCCTTACCATACCAAACGTTCCATTCCTTTCTCCCTTTCTATTCGTGCGCACCGTATCTGTAACTCTCAAATTGCTCTCGACCACCACCTTAGCAACTTAAAAACCGCTCTCCTTAAACGCGGCTACCCCTCCCCTCTCCTTGATCGCCGCATCCTACCCTCCACCACCCCTTATACTCCTCGCCCTAGATCATCCACCACCAAACCTCCCTTGAACCTTTGCACCACATTCCTTCCGGGGCTTCACCAAGTTAACCTCATCCTCAAGTCACTTTTCCCCATTTTGAGCGACAGCCCACTCACCTCCGACTTAATCCCCAAATGTCCTACCATTACTTACAAAAGACCGGCCAACCTCAACAATATTCTACGCCCCCACCAATCCTGTCCCACTTTGATCCCTCCTGAAATCCCCGGTACCTTTCCCTGCCATAGACCTCGTAGCAAAACCTGCCCTTTAATATGTAATCTCTCTTCTTTCCACAGTCCCAACAACCCCACCCCATTTCCTATATCTTCCCACGGCAGCTGCACTACCTTTAACGTGGTATACCTTCTGCAGTGTAAGGTCTGCCCTTGCTTTTACATCGGCGAGACCTGCAATCCCCTGTCCATCAGAATAAACGGACACCGAGCCGCCCCGCCCAACTTCCCAGTCCCAAAACACGCCTCCACTCATAACCTCAAATTCGACTCTTGCTTCCGTCTCACCATCCTCCACGCCCTCCCCGCTGACGCTTCGAACACACAACTTAGGAACACTGAGCTTTCTATTATTTGGTTTTGTCGCGCCTTTTCCCCTCCCGGTCTTAACATCATGCACTGACTTTTTGTCCATTTACTTTCTCCCTCCTCCTCCGACGCCTTTTATTCTCCTCCCCCACCCCCTCCCAACTTAGCAACTTTGTTGCACTCCTCTAAACAGCCAGGCGCAATTCCCTACTTTGTTGCATCATCATCCCCCCCTCTAAACATCCAGGTGCGACACCACGTGACCTTTCCCGTCCCTCTTACACTCCCCCACCCCCTCCCAACTTAGCAACTTTGTTGCAGTCTTTTAGACAGCCAGGTTCAATTCTCAACTCATCCCAGTTCACCCACACCCCTCCCTACTTTGTTGCACTCCCCCCTAGACATATAGGTGCGACACCAGTGCCCATCCCCGTCCCCCCTCCCCTATACCACAACTTCCCCTCACTTCCCTTCTTTCCCCGCTTCCCTTCCCCTACCTTGGAGCGGTACTTCTCAATTTTCTACAGCTGAAGAAGGGCCTACATGCCCGAAACGTCCCAGTAAGTCCTCTCTCTCTTTTTACTTTTCTTTCCCCACCCCCTGTCAAGTGTTTTTATTATATTGTGGCCTATTGGCGAAATTTTCGTTACGTGTATATATATATGTATATATATATATATATATATATATATATATATATATATATATATATATATATATATATTATATGACTGTCGATGGCATAGTTTGAATCAATGACATACGTTTTTATTTACTAAATATACTGCAGTCGGTGTCAACATGCAGGTGGATGCAAAGATTATTATTCAAGCATTTCCTGACCTTGAATATCCGCACTGCCGCACGCAATAATTATGCTATAACATACTGCTGGAATGATATATGTGACTAGTGAATTATAATACATAATTTTTGTATACATGAAAATTTATTATTATGATAAAAAGTTAGCATTTTTGAGATCACATCCGAGTGAAGGCGTGTGTAACATTTAAGTAATTTAAATTAACCACCGAGAAAGTTGTGCTGGTTCATTTTCAATCGAAGGCAATTATATTGGGGGCCGATTCCATAACTTTACTTTACGAGAGAGCACATGGAGTATCATGCATCGATTTTTAATTTCGTTGCGTATTTTGGACTTCGCCGTGCATGAACGTTGCCGCATATCAATAGCGTAAACGTTAAGGTGATTTTAAATGCTTTTTAAGAATATGGGACTCATGGATTTAGTGTTCAGTGATGCTCACCATTCCCCCTGGCACACACCTTTAGGAAATGGTGGTGTGCATGGTATTACGTTGATGCGTCAGCCATTAAATATGGAATTGAAGGCCAGTATCTCTAACATCGATTTTGCGTTACATTTCCGGACATATATTTGTTAGTTATGGGACTCTTCGATAGGAATTCTTTATGGAAAACCACAATGGATTCTGGAAGAATAGGTCCTGTGAAGCCGTCTTTTTGTGCATGATATTCCAGAATCGGGTGAAGGTAACGCCCAAGTAGAAACATTTCTCGTCTTCGAGCACCTCATCTTCAGGTCACGAGGCTCGAATGCGATTGGTTAGATATTAATATTATAAGCTGGAGAATCGGGATGGGCTAACGCTGTTGCTTTTTAAGGTGTATTCAGAAGAAATGGTTAGGGAGGCATGGGGGAGGAGGAGGTAGGAATGAAGGTAGGAGGGGAGCTGATAAAATCAGGGAGATTTGCAGATGATCAGGCATTGGTTAGTCAGTCAGCCAAGGGGTTGCAGTCAATGGTGAATGCATTAGAGGTGCAGTGCGAAAAGTATGGGATGAAGATGAATCACAAGAAAACAAAAGAAATGAGATTTTCTAGAAGTAAGAAGGTGGGGCTGATTATAAGGCTGGGAGGGCAGAAGATAGAGCAGGCAGAACAGTTTATGTATGTGGGTAGTATTTTGGAGGAGAATGGGTTTAGTGGCAATGACATCAGATGCAAAATTGCACTAGCTAAAGAAGCATTTTCGAAGAGAAGGGAATATATGAGAGGGGTCTGAGAATAGACGTAAAGAAGAGTCTGGTGAAAACTTGAATATGGAGTGTGGTGCTATATGGTTTGGAAACTTGGTCATTTCGAAGGGAGGATGTGCGTAGACTTGAGACGTTTGAGATGTGGGTTTGGAGAAGGTTAGCTGGATGGCGAGAAAGACGAACGAGGAGGTATTGGATATGTTTGGAGAGGAGAGGAAGCTTGTGGCAGAGGTTCGGAGAAGGCAGAAGAGATTGATGGAGGAGGTTTTGAGAGGAGAGGGCATGTTGAAGGGAGTGACAGAGGGGAGAACACTGGGGAAGTGTGGAAGAGGATAGGAATTCTGGACGAAATAAGAGGAGGTAGAAGATATGAAGAATTGAAGAGGGATCTAATAACGGGCCATGATTAGGAGGGAAAGCGAGGCAATGTCTATGAGGTTGGGATGCAGAATGGGGACTGTCCAAGAACCTACCAATCAGCTGGTGGAATACTTGAATGAATCTCAGGGAAGGTCTTACTCTGTTTCTGGCTGTCTTCATTAGACACTTGAATCTAAAAATATGCCGAATTAGGTTGTCCCTCCTTTTTCTTTAGTTCTTATAAGACTTCAATCATCTTCAACTCCTCTCAGTGCCTCTTCATTAATTGATTGATAATTCCAATGTAATTCCAATTTTATATCCTTCCATGTATAAATTCTCCAAAATGATGATTTTTTTAAACAGCTACCATTAATTTGTTTGTAATTCTAAGAGCGGTTCTCCTCATGCATTCTATTTTCCTGATTCATATCACAAAGAACAGATGGAGTGAAACGAGTGTTGCTCTACTGACCACGATGGTGTCCACATTCACTCATGTGAGGAAGGGCCGCAACCCTTTTTTCTTTTATTCCCCATGACTCCTTAAGTGATGAGCAGAGATGATTATTTTTCAACTCACCTGGAGGCTGACTGCCATACATCACCTGGTGGAAACCCTTAAGCGTAGCCCCGAGTGTGCCTTCGTCCTGATGTGAATGTCGTGAACGAAATAGACTTACTTGCTTGACTTATTTCCTTTAATCCCTTGGGGGACATAGGGCCGCAACCAGAGACCTCCACCGGACTATTCTGGGCCATACCTTTGATCTCCTTTTCCCTCTTATTTCAACTCCATTTCTACCGTCCTTTCCTTTGTAGGTTTTTTAACTTTCTCCTACTCCCATGCAGATTCCAGTCCAATGCTTGCTTGCTAATATATTCATTTGGCCTTCTCAACACATGCCCAATTCATCCCAATTTTCTTTTCTTTATTATTTCTCCAATCACGGTTTGAATACACTTGCGCCACTGCTCTGCGTTTGTTATAGTTTCTGGGCAATAAATTTTGAGAATTTTTCTTAAACATTTGTTTACAAATACCTACTTGTAATTTGTTTGTAGTGGTTTTGGAGACTTCCCATGTTTGGCATCCATACAAAAGAACAGATTTTACATAACTTTCAAAAATTCTTAATGTTGCTCTTCTTAATTTTTGTGACCGCCAAATTGGCTGCAATTGTGCTAACACACTCTTTGCATATTCATTTCTCTGTGTCACATCTTCATCCGTTCCACCTTTCTCTGAGACAATGCTCCCCAAGTACTGGAAATGATCGACACTCACTCAATTCTATTGCCATTAACAAACTACTCTTCATTATTTCTGTGATTGATTCTCATTTTGTTTGTTTTACTAGCATTTATCTTAAGTCCAACCTTACAACCTTCCGTTTGCAGTTCTCCCAATTTCTCTTTCATATCAGAAAACTTATGCGATAGCAAGCACAAATCGTCCGTGTAGTCAATATCCTCCAGTCTTTGAGTCATTCCCCATTGTATACATCTCTCGCCTACAGACCCTTTTCATAACTCCATCCAACACCATCAAAAACAGTTTTTGTTTATCTTCAAAGTAACAAATATTGTTTTCTTCTTTTGCTGTCCTTGAAGGGAACCTATTGGAACCCGTTTATCTATTGTATCTTAAAACCTTTATTCTTCTTTCACAGTCTTGTGTTTGTCTATGAGAGGGAGGAAATTTTTTTTTATAAAAGCTTTATAGGAAAGGGAATCTACCTTAAAACAAAACGTCTCATACGGGCAGGTAAAATGCGAGCAGCCCCGTCGTAGGCTGCTTGCATTATGCCGTATGCTTACGTTGTGCCATATGCTTACGTTCCATGAGCTTCCAGCCATAATTGTTGACGTTTTCCTTGTTTGGCTTCCCATGGATATGAGACTATCAACGTGATGAGCGGAGCATCTTATTGGTTGTTGCATAAAATTGTATTATGGAAATAGAACCTTTACTATTCTGTAGAACGTTTTGTAAAACTAGGTTTTATAAAACGGTTTTATCGTTAGCAAGCTCATTTTTATAAAATTAGTTGCTTTTATAAAAAGTTTTACCAAAAATTTTACCTTGAGCAACAGGCATAATGGTAAAATGTCAGTAAGGCTCAGTAAGTTTTGTTGCGTTCTTTTTATAGTGATACATATATAATAATTTATTGCTTCCTTTTTATACAGTACTTTAAAACACATTTTAACCAATATATGGAAGCTTTAGGTTACCCCAAAGATAAATACCTGTGTGGGGGTAACCAAAAGTTACCATGCAAAAATCGAAATTTAACAAGAGAGTATATGTTCCAAGTTGACATCAATGCTACATTACACAATATCACTATTTACAAGGCTGTTTCTGGTTACAGAAACAATTTCATGAGAACTAATGAACATAACTTCAATGTCATCCAATTTAAAAAGCAATATTTTGACTTGTCTCTATGAAAAATACCTTTTTTTCCATTTTTACATGCTGTGGAAGTAGGTTAAAGATCTTTGGTGCTAAATAAACAAAACTTCCCTGGAATATATGGCCTCGGGGGGCAAAACATTGTATTGAATATGACAGTTCCACTTGTACTGTCTTGCCACTATGCCAAGCAAATTACCACTCCACATGTAAACATTTTTCAATACTTTATATACAAATAAATATCGTAAAGGCAAAATTTTCAGGTTGCGGAAAAGAGGAAGAGTGTGATGGAATCGATTTGTAAAAGTAATTATTCGTATTATTCTTTTCTCGAGGGCCACAATAGGTTTGATAGTGCACTCATGCCCACCTCCCCAGCAAACGATTGCTTAGATTCCTCCCCAGCAAACGATTCCTTAGTTTTGAGTTTACAAGTGCATAGTTTATTTGCCTTAGAAAGGGCGTTGGACATTTGTTATGTAGAAAATATAAATTGATCAGACATTGTCTCAGAACCTAAGCTACACCATCCATACACGTTCAATAACAACACACTTTTCACAGTTAATGACAGTTTATTCTGTAGCGTGATATACTAATTCCCAATTTAACTTATATCTGTTACATAAATCATGTTTTAAATACATATTTGGTTTTCTTACTCAAAGACAAGCTATTGTAGCCAAACCACTTAATTAAGAATCTTAAGTCTTCATATATATTTTTTTAATTATTCCATGAAGTGTCCTGTCATTTTCACCTGTTCAAATGCACACTACTTACGTGTTTATTTCTTTGCCTCTTTGTGTTTGGGTTTAAATGTGTTAATAATTTTTTTTTACAACCCACAAGAATTGTAAAATAGCTATTTTCTCAAGGAATGCATCAAATTGTAGAATTTGAAGCCTTCCTTTAGAAAACCTTGGGACCCCTTCCTCTATGATCTAAACTTTTCTTTCAATACTGCCATACATGCTAGCACTGGCCAATCACCTGCAAAAATAATGTTTGGTAGACAACTGCCACATCCTCTTACAGATCAGTGGTCAATTCCTATTGAGTTGTTTGGGGACAAAATTAAGGATGATCAAGGAAAATCTTACTTGCAACAAATGGTTATCAATCTCAAAAAGACAAAACAAAGGGAGTCTTTTAACAAACTCCACTCTCCAGTAAACTTTGCCCCAGGGGATTTAGTTCTTTGTGAAAATCGTCCTATTAGCTCAAAAGCAGACAAGAGAACAGCAAAACTAATGCCTCTTTGGGAAGGTCCTCACCTGATAAAGAAAAAATATGTCATGTTTCTCAGTTAAAAACTTATCATGGTCATACTTGTGAATTCTCTCTAGCTCAATATGGTGTGACTATCGCATGTGTTAAATAAACTAAATGAAATATCATGATTCTATTTGAACACGCTGTTACCTGTTGCCATTTAGCTGATCAATATGTACTATTTATTCATATATTATTGTGTACCTACAGTTAATGCAAATACTTAATAATGTGAATACATAGTGATCACCAAACGTATACTTTTGTCTTTCTCTCAAAGTGTGCAAATTGTGATATCAAACGTCAGTAGCCATGGAAGAGATTACCCAGTGGAGCACCCGAGCAGCCTTCACCACCAGCATACGCAGGGAAAGAATCAGATCTTTAGTGACATCTGTTGGAGGACGAATAAGTGTGATTGGAGGGCAATGGGGGTAGAACAGTAAGGAAAATTCCCGAGGTGACTCACTTCCAGATAAGTTGTGGAGGGTGAATGGCTGATAAGATTCATTCATGTGTGTGACAACGACAGTGATTATACTATTGTCCTCCCAGGGTGATAAGTGCATTTTTATGGCGATAAGCTGTGTTACTGGAAAGGGTATCATTTATCATTCACGGCCTGGCTACTTAGTTTCTGTAGTCAGGTCATGTTATTGTGAATTATGGGTCGTAATGTCAAGTTTCTGGCAAAGGGGGTGCAATCCCATCGCCCGACAATCATCATAATTGTCACAATCAGCACCCAGCTCTAGCATTATGCTTAACTGGTCTGGGGTCTAAACCCCCAACAAATTTTGTACTTGAATTATCCATGACAGTGGCTACTAAAATATTTTTCTCTTCATTAGCTTTTTCTAACACGTTTGGCTTAACCTGGCTCGAGAACTGATTTAATCTCACGTCTCACCCAACTTAATTTTCCATTTTTTGCTGTGTTTCATGGTAAATAAACTTGTTACATATGGGTAGTGACATTGGATAGATTTCAATCTAATCTGTCATTGAAATGACTCCAATCCTATTCTAAGTCATTCAATCGACCCAACTTTCTTCATTGACTGTGTCAATGCTTAAAGTGCAACCCAAGTGGTTGCATAAAATCATGTAACTAGTTTTTAAGGTTCATGAATATGGTTTGTGGGGGGATCCACTCACAGAATATTCTTGTATGATCTTTAATATTATGAATACTATGGTGAAATTCGTATACAGAATAATATTGGTATATTTGTATTGTTATTATAATTATCTAAAGTATATTTAACTGGTGAAACATATTGCATAGTAGTACTTTCAATGAATATAAGGTTTCTTTCATACTTCCAATGAACAATTGTATAATCCTGCCTTCAAGATTATTTGTTTTGTATAGTGAACTATTCTCATTCTAGTTAATTCATTACACCACTTTTTTCCATGTAATTTGGCAGCCTTCGAGGAGTGGCGACCATCAATGGTTGGCCATGGCTGTGTGAACAAGTGACATACTGAAAGATTGTATCAATTTGAAATTGTACTATACTGGGTGATTAACTTCAAAATGTTTATTAGTGATTATCCTTCTACACTGGGTGATCAGCTGTTCCACCTCTGTGGTCCATAAAGACGACAGGGCTCTTTGTCTGTATGGGTGTGTGTGCTCAGTATCTTGGCGATATTGTTCAATTAATTGCCTCTTAAGCCATAAATTGGCATTGTGAATCCAGTGAAAGTGACCCTCTTGCAACAGTAGGTGTCATTGAATCAATCATTATTCCCCATCCGGGAGTTAATTCTGTGCTGCTTTCCCCCAGTGGATGTGGCATTTTTCATACAACCCCACCCCCCTGGATGATATCCCTTTTTTGGTCAATTTCCCCTCTTTGGACAGTATGCCCTCTGTGGACTGTTTGCCCTCCGGAGTTAGCCCAAGGACTTGGCGCTCATGACAGGGCGTGCCACGGACCCCTCCAAGGCTACCAATCGCCAACCTCTTGACCTTACCCATTCCACCTTCGTCCTTGTCAACAGACCCCCTCCTCACCTGACTCATCTCTGAGCTCGCCCTCTATTGCTTCCGAGACGGTGTCCGAGTAACACCCTGCTCCTGTGATCCTGCTGACTTTGTCAATTTCTGTACTTAGAGAGAAGCTCAACCTCTTGTACTTGTATATTTTAATCGTTTTCTGAGTGGAAACACTCCTTACAGTCACCTGGCACTCGACGTGTGGGTAAATTACTTGTAACTAGGTTGGTTTTATATGTGAAATATATTGATAGTTATTGATTGATAATACTTATGTTTCATTCAATTTCCTCAATTTGTCTCACCCGAGCTTGGAAATTGTTTGTTTTTACGGGTGTTATCGGCGAGAAATACTATCCCCTTCTCCCGATAGCGCTTCAAACTATGTAAATACTTAGTTAAATTGGGAATGAAGAAATATTCAGGCCTGGATGATATCCCTGGCTCACTCCTTAAAGATTGTGGGAATGTAATAATAAATCTCTTCTGTATCTCATCAACCAGTCACTCCTCCATGGTGAATTTCCAGACATTTTGAAAATGTATATGATAATTCCAGTGTTTTAAAACAAAGGTGACAATAATTCAGCTACCTATTATAGGCTCCCATCTCTTCTCTCTGAATTCTCCAAAGTAAAGGAATATGTTCTCCACACAAGGTTGATGGAGTTTTTGGAGAAGCATATTGAAATATCACAGTCAACATTTCTGTAGACGGAAGTATAACTGAATAAACTTTACTATGCATTATTTTTCCCTTTTTGATAATTTATTGCACGTAATGGGAAACAAAACAAGGTAAGTGAAAGGAACTAGGCAGATAACCACCATAACATCTAAATTCTCTATAATTATAATAATTCTTAAACCTAGCAGTCACAATTGAAAAAAACACTTCGTTTTAGTAATCTTGAAAAAATAATAATCCCTTCATATTTCATTCTTTTAAACATGAAGCACCCTTATTTTCTCTCCTTATGTCTTTCCCTTCTTCTTTTGTTTGTTGAAGAATTTTTCTTTCGAGCACCATATCTTCCCAGATTTCCATTTTCTTTCTGTGGAGTGCCATTCTCTCCTTACGAAGCTTAAGGATTTCATCAACATTGTCACTCTGCCTAGAGTCCTCCTCCTCGGACCTCTTCAAATGCTGCAGCCACTGTTGCTCCAGCTCAATCCAAGTGCGAGAGTTACCCTGCTACCAGTTCCACGCGGAGGTTTTCTTTTGGTGATGTCCATACCATTTTTCTGAAATATTCTCACCTGCCTTGCTGGTATCCAGCTGTGGGTTTGAAGGACCAGGCTGAGATTGGGATGAGGGCTCAGGTGACACCATTGAAGAACTGAGAGGATTATTTGGGGCATTCACAACTTAATTGTTGATGTATTGGCTCTAATTGAAGAACCCGCAACATATGAGCTCCTTATGGTGCTTCTCTTCCCAAATATTTGAAAGTATTTGAAATGCATTGGTTCGCTTCCAGAGGCACTAGGGCCCATATTTAGAGATGGGAAAATTAACGTAATTTTCATCTGAGCTAAATAACCACGGTTATATTACGGTAATTTTCGAAAATTAACGTAATTTTCCAGTATTTTTTAGTTTTAAGTATTAAACAGCAAATGTATGGTTAAATAAGAAAGCCAATAGCAATAGGAAGGGAATAACCATGTTTAAACCATACGTAATACAATATTAATCTATTAGAAATTATAAAAATTGTAAATAGAACTACAGCAGCAACACACAATCTAGCTTTCTTTTGTCAAAGTATGAGAAATTTTAAAGAAGAATATTCTAATGCTTTAATCTTATAATGTTATAATTTAAGTAAAATATTCCAAAAATGAGTTGTACTACATGCCTCAATTTATAATTAAACACGTAGGAAATGTGAACTTGGCTTAAAAGAACTTGTTGGGAATTTATCTGTATGAAAAATTATCACAAACATATTGGTGAATTATCTATAAAATGACGGTAATTTACAAGGGACGCAGTAAATTACGAAAAATACCGCAGTAATTTACGAAAATTACCGAGGTAATATTCAGATTGGATATAATATAAACCGAAGGCACTTTTAATAGTTTTAATCTCAGAAACAGTGGCCTGCAGTGAGCTCTATAGTGTACTTTACAGATTGTTCTAACGAACTTTTTTTGGATGACGAAAACACTATTTAAAAACGACGTTGATCCCCACAAGACTATTCCATAAGATGTACGTGGGTAAAATAGTCCGTAGTAAAGGGTCTTCATAATTTCTAAGCTAAGTGTGTTTCAAAATAGATACCAAATATTGGTTCCCTTCCAGCGGCACGAGGGCCCATATTGCACTTCTTATATTTTGACAACAAACTGTTAAACTTATTCCTCACTTGTGAGGCAGTCACCTTTAGAAAAAGAGAAAGGAATGAACTATAGAATTTGACTCCAAAAAGTAATGTGTGTACCTACGTATGAAAATGATAATAACCTTATGGCCAAGATCACTCATCTCCGCTGATAAATTTTCCCAAAATTTAGGCCTTTTCATAACTGAATGTAACTCATCTGCCCTTGCTTCATAAGCGGCAACTAAAGCTAGCACCGCCGGTTCTGGCCAATCAAATTCTGCAAAATAGGGTACTTTGTCAACATTTTAGTTAATGGTGGAAACACAACATTTACGACATCATACCTATTATTCATGGACACTTATCTCAGTTGCCACAATGAGAACCATACGTTCATTACAGGTGATTAGTAAGTGGGATTATAATCACAATTAGATGATATATGAGAGGCATTATACACTGATGAATGAAAGTGTATGGACAATGAATATATGGCTGGCAGAAGATTTTATACTACAATGCATATATACAGTCTATAGACTATGGTTCCTATAAGGACGTCACCGAAATATTGGAGTACACAACATTTATGACGCTATGAACACTCATGTCAGATATATTTTGGGATTCCTAAGACACGGCAATACCATGGTCCTCCATCATACCATCCTCTGTATTTTCTGCTGCCACATTCTTCACAACTTCAGCTGTGTGCAATTCATGTGTCTGCTCTTCAAGGAATATTTCCTTGTACCCAGAGAAGCATGGGTGCCCAACCAGTTCACCAATTTCTCCCTCCATCCCGCACCAACGTATATTTGATTTCGCTTTTCTGTGTATAAAGGTAGACACAACGTCAAAATTCATATCAACCATAAAGGGAATTAGGTATGGTAAGGTATCTCACAATATATATTCGTTGACGTAATTAATTAATTCCATTTTGATAATCTGCTGTACCATATAACTGTATATATGATTTCGTTTCTTAGAATATAGTAATTACTGCTCACATATTCCATTTCCGCTTAGGAGAGAATTCTCTTCTAAACAATGCTCACTGATAATTGCAGCCTCTTGATCCGCTCTCAAACATAATTACTGTCTCTGATAAGGTATACTGCCAAGACACTATTGGATTCATATTTACATGGACGATATACATATCACATTTTTAGAAATGATAGAAATCGTGTTGGGTTATTGCGACAATATTCTCTGATTTAAAATTAATGTAATTATCACAGTTTATACTTAATTTCATATGGAGAATTTTGGCCTTTCGTATATATTTAATCCATAATAATACGAATAGGACATTCTTTTCTAACACAAAAGTGGTTTAAGTTACATCTTGAAAGATGAAACACCGAATTATTATTTATTTTTTCAAGTAATCATGTTCTATCAATTTCCCTGCCATCACAAGTTTTCGTCTGCTAGCACAGATGGAACAGAGGTCCCGATGATTTTCTATCTGCACTGCGCTAATAACGTCACAGCGACAATTGGAAAGCCCCCTGTGGAATCGGCCACCAGTGACGTATCTCAACCATGGATCAACTCATTGGAATGAGCTGATCTTTAGGCAGGTCATTGTGATGAGTCGGTCAACTTCCCTCCACCTCCTCCAACTTCCACCTAGTCACGGTGGCTGGCATGGGGTGTCAACAGCACGTTTTAAAGCTGGTCTGCTGATCTAGTTCCATACGCAACAATAGATGGAATTAGTTGTCACCGCGAAATTCGAATCCACTTGCTAACCAGTGCTTTTTCTTATTTTCCTTCAAATTAAAAATAACTTCCCTTCTTCGAATTGAAATTTATGTACAGATTCTCTCTAAGTGCCACTATTTGATTTCCCCGAGCAATATTTTAAAATTTGTAAACGATTAAGAAGGTGCAGACTGAAAAATTCAAATGATTGACAACAATTGATACAAAGAAAAAACTTCAATTGCAAAGATACACATTCACACCAACAGTGTATGTAAGACAAAGAAATACAAGAATATTTTTTAAATAACCAGACATAAATAATCGATTTTGTACTCAATTTCGCATGAAATCGTAGCAATCAAGGTGCTTCTTCACTGTGGAGATTCTTGCTAATGCATCCTGCAGCAGGATACCCTGGAAAAATAATTCATATTAATGAATCAGGTGAGGAAATAAAACACCCTAAAGTACATTGGGGCCCAGAAATGGGGAAAATGATGGATTTTGGGAGCGAGTAATAACGATGGAAACATATTACTGGAGGATTTCCATCCTGCAAACCAAATATTTATGCCATTCAAGCATGCAATAAATAGGATAACTAATAAACTATAAATTGGACTTTTTCCCACAATCAAGCAGATTCATTTTCAATTTTTGTAAGTACAGATTTTCATTCACGAATATTTATAAATTATAATAATTCTCAGTATGGGAAATGTAATAGGACAAACACAAGCAAGGATGAATGATAATTAAGAAAATGTTGTTATAAAAAGCAAGCAAAACTCATACAGCATGATAACGGAGTTGTTAATTGTGCATTGATAAAAAAAATTGGAACTATTTTACATAATCATGACATTCACCATCATATTTTGATAGTTGACTAATATAATAGCAATGAATGCTGCATAACATTTGAAGCAATACCTTTAGAGAGCTTACACCTGCTGCTGGCATACTTAAGAACTCTCCATCTCAAAAGGAAGTAATTCTTAAATTTTAAAAAGCTGTTTCACACAAAGCATTTGAGGTACAATCTGCAGGTCACCAAATGAATGAAATAGCTAGCTGCAAAAAGCAAATCATCAACTGATACAGTGGCGGATACATATGGGGGGCACACGCCCCCCCCCTTGCGGGGTTGCTCGCATTGCCGCCCGCTCCTCTCCCGCCAGTCAGCCCACACACTATTCGTTTGTGTCTTTCGTCAGTCGACTCTGAGTCGAGTTATCGAGTAGTTGTACTTTCTTATGTAGCACGCGCGAGCGTCCGCGTCATCGTATTTTATACGTTTCTGTCTGGCACATAGATAGCTAACCTATGAGAAAAGTCGCGGCCATTCTAGTGATCTCGATACGTTATTCTGTCTGGCAATTGTTCGAGAAAAGTCGCGAATATTCTACTGTTTGTATTTGTTCACACTCCTTAAAAAAAGTCTGGAAGCGAACATTCTGGCACCGAATGTTCTCGAAACAACCGAGCTACATGTATAAGGGAAGCAGAGTCGCCGCCAGGCAGTCGGTTAGAAAGCTACAATCGTCGCGATAACTTGCCCCCCCCTTGAGTTTTTTCTGTATCCGCCACTGAACTGATATTTATAGTTTCATCCAAAAGTACTTTTGGGATAGCAATTGACAGAATATTGAGAGTGCAATATGTAAATATACATATTAATTTGTGGAATTTCTTAAGTGTAAAGATTCTTGGATAGGCTATTTAATAATAATAAATAAATAATAATAATATTTATTCAATTTGTTCTAGGAACTAGTCCTGTGGAACATACATCATTTGTATACACTTATTATTCAATGGACAAGCACAAACAACCATTCCCTGGGAAGTGAAAAATCCTCCCCAGGCGGGGTTCGAACCTGCGACCTTTGGGATAGGAGGCGAGGACGTTACCCCGCCGCCACCGAGGCGGCGAATGAGGGGCGAATAAACATTCTTCATTTAACTACCAAAACACATCTAATTTATACTCTAATTTGAAGTCCACATACATAAAATTGATAATTCAGAATACTAACTCATTTGACAATGACCATCAAATGACTTCTACCTTGAGCATTGTCAAGACAAAGCAACAGAATCCCTCCTACTTTATCCGGGCTTGGGACCGGTAACATTGGCCTTGGCAAACTCAATAATTCTGAAGGCGGAGTTAAAGTAGGGACATTTATATGAAAAGAAGTGATGTATGCCATTGAATTGAAATAGATAAGTGGACAGAGAAGAGAGAAACCTGGCACCTGCATTAGCCTGCTCTTAACGAATAATGCCAAGGGGGCCCACAGCTTAACGTCTCTTCCAAAAGACAAAATACTCTCTATTAGGTATAAGAAGTTGTGGTGAGGTCAATGCATGGGAATAAAGGGAAAATAAGAAGAAAAAGGTTATCAAACAAAATTGCTTAATTGCCACCTGTGCTATAAGGTAGCAAATCTTCTCCTTTACTGCTTCTCGGTGATCTTTAGAGATGAGACACTTCGAAAATTACCTCGGTAATTTTCGTAAATTACCGTGGTATTTTTCATAATTTACCGCGCCCCTTGAAAATTACCGTAATTTTTTGTGATTTTCTAAATAATTCACGTTTGAGATAATTTTTCATACAGATAAATTCCCAACATGTTCTTTTAAACTAAGATAGATAGATAGATGGATTTATTTGTCTGTGATCATTTTACAATGAAATAAACATCGTCAAGTTATAAATAAGACAATAACACAATACATTAAAATATTACTACACTGCTGAACAAATCAAAAGATTATACCATATATATACTGTCAAAATATTCTTGTACAGAGTATAAAGGGTTAGTTATCAACCAATGCTGAAATACCCTTTTGAAATGAGCCATGTTAGTCTGTTTAGCCTCATGAGGAAGCACATTGAAAAATCTAATACTAGCTATATTTAAATAATTATATGTTTTGGTTAGACGGCATCTAGGAACATCAAGAGTATCACACATTCTCGTATAGTATGAGTGAGAGTCTCCTCGAACGCTATAACTGTCTAAATTTCTTTTAACATAACACACACTTTTAAAAATATATAGACCATACACAGTCATGACTTGCAGTTGTTTGAAGAGGGGCTTACAATGTTCACCTGGCGATGAGTTGGTGAGTAACCTCATTACCCTTTTTTGGAGAATAAGAATCTCCTTGGTGGCAGTAGCATGTCCCCAGATTTCAAGGCCATAGTTTACTTTGAAGCCTTTGAAAGTTTCCCAGCAACAGATAAGCTATGACGTTATATAAGTTATGCTCCACATTTCCGACGTGTTTAATTATAAATTGAGGCATGCATACAACTCATTTTTGGAATATTTTACTTAAATTATAACATTATTGAGTACATAATTATTAGTAGAATATTCTTCTTGAAAATTTCTCATACTTTGACAAAAGAAAGACAGATTGCGTGTTGCTGCCGTATTTCTTTTTACAATTTAAAAAATTTCTAATATATTAATGTTGCATTAGGTATGGTTTAAACATAGTTATTCTCTTCCTATTGCCAATAGGTTTCTTATTTAACCATACATTTGCTGTTCAACAGCTAAAAGCCTATTATGATATTAGTGAATATTTAAATGAATGTATGTAAACCCATTTTACTGTACTTTATTTTATGACTTGTTGTATATTTTCATGTGACCCTTGACGGAACCGGTACATTGCCAATTCGGTGTGTAATTGAATAAATTGAAATTTAATATTTAGAGGATTCACTGACTGTTCTAATCTGATACTCATATTGTGTTATAATTATGTGTTTATTTCTTTTTTCTTCGGAATTACTTTTCGTGCATATGCACTATGTATTGTCTATGATGTAGCCTATGCATGTATTTGCCAATGGTGAACAAAAAAAAATAAAAAATAAAAAAAATAAAACTAAAAAAATACTGGAAAATTATGGTAATTTTCGAGAATTACCGTGGTAATTTACCTCAGATGAAAAACGGTAATTTTCCAATCTCTAGGTGATCTGGGCATGTTAAGAAATCAAAATTAACAGTTGCTTCCACAGTAGGAATGCACAAGGTGGACAACTGATGTCTATGTGCTAACAGCTTCAATTGCATTACAACAGCCTTCACTCCATCATGTATGAGGATGCAATCACTCGCAGAATAGCATCCATTGCAAAGCTGGAGAAGAAGATGCTAGCTGAGGATTGAGGACAAGATGTTTATGTACAGAGGCAGGAAGCACATTCAAATTTTGAAAGGATGTGAGCACACAACATAGATTCAACAAAAGGAATGTTCCTTAAACGAGACTTTTAGATTTTAAGGTCATCAGCCTGAATGCTCGTCACATCTTCTGCAGTACTCCCTCGTCCTTCATAAAAAAAAACTCCTCAGATCAGTGAGAAGGCTACAGCCATCAGGAGCTGTGTAACTAATATGAAACTACTCAGGATTTCAATATCATATCTTTCTATTATTTCATTACTCTCATGGCGCTTAATTAGAGATGGGCCACTTCGTAAATTACCGCGGTATTTTTCGTAATTTACCGTGCCCCTTGAAAATTACCATAATTTTTGGTAATTTTATATGTAATTCACCCATGTTTGAGCAAATGTTTCATACAGATTAATTTCCAACATGTTCTTTTAGGCCAAGTTTACATTTCCTACGTGTTTAATTATGAATTGAGGCATGTACAACAACTCATTTTTGGAATATTTTACTTACATTATAACATTATAAGAGTGAAGCATTAGAATAATCTTCTTGAAAATTTCTCATACTTGGACAAAAGAAAGCCAGATTGCGTGTTGCTGCAGTAGTTCTTTTAACAATTATAACAATTTCTAATATATTAATGTTGCATTAGGTATGGTTTAAACATCGTATCCCCTTCGTATTGCTATTGGCTATCTTATTTAACAATACATTTTCTGTTTAATGCTTAAAACTGAAAAATACTGGAAACTTATGGTAATTTTCAAAAATAACTGTAATTTACCGTGGTAATTTACCTCAGACGAAAATTACGATAATTTTCCCATCTCTACACTTAATCAAAGAAGGTACTGTTGAATTTTTAGGGCTAGATTCTTGTTCTTCATTAAGCTTAGGAATATGTTTATTTCTTAATGTATCAATATCACAAATGGACCTAAATTTTTCTTTGAAAATTTCGACTACATCATCAAGTGGTATATACATGCCACTTTGATGTTTATTACCAGATCTCAAAACAGAGAAAAATTAAACAAATAATGAACCAACTGCATCTGGAGTAGGTGAATGCGGCCTATCAGATTGAAACCGAAATTGTTTTGCTAATTGTTCTTTTCTTGTAATATCATCATGTTTAAGATGAATTTCTAATTCAAATACTTCTCTTATAAAAGTATTATTCACTGGCGAAAATATAACCAATAAGATAAAAAACATGGAAGAAGAATGGACGTTCTCTAGAAGCCTTATCTCTAAAAGTACAGATTGGTTTTTAACTAATGTTGCTCGCCTAGGAGAAGAGGAAATAGGATGATTTTTACGTGGTGTTGCTAATGTTTGCCTCCTTGCACTGATGTATGTACTTATAACCGTCATTGCGAGTCCACTTAATATGTCTCTTGCAAATATCTTCATAAAATGTATAATCACTTTACTTAAAAATTAAAAAAGTAAAATTCACACGTAAGAGCTTAGGCTCTGTGAACAAAATTTAAATTGTCTAGATTTCGACTCTTTTTAGCTGCAAATTATAAGATTTTTTTAAATTAACTAACTATTCCGCCAAAAATCTTATTAATTTTCGCTTAAAAATACTCAAAATCCAGACGATTTAAATTTTGTTCACAAAGCCTAATTGTTAGTCCAATTTCATTGGTATTGGTTTGCTCATTGAAATTTGCTTGTGTGCTCTACGCTGATGATACTACATTCCTACATAACTACTCTAATCACTCTGATGCCATGAACAGACTTCCAGCCATCATCAAAAAGGCGAATGAATGGTTTTCCGCCAACAATATTTTCTTGAATCCTGATAAAACCCAGTTTCTTCTATGCTCTCTAAAATCAGCTGTCAAAGAAACTACCTCTGTGAAATTGCTGGGATTTCACTTACATTCCAAATTAACCTGGAATGCTCATGTTTTACACGTCAGTAAGAAACTGGCACGAGCATTATTCCTGCTCAGGAAGTTGAAGCTATATGTAAGTAAGGACTATTTACTCATTGCCTTATTATGCTTTTTTTCATTCCCATATTACGTATGGTATAAGACTGTGGGGACATGCTTCTGGCACTAAAGCTATACTTATACTTCAAAAAAAGGCTGTACGAATTTTAGTCAACGCATGTTCCCTAGAACACTGCAAACCTCTCTTCAAAAATCTTCAAATCATGACAGTTTACAATCAGTTTATATTCCATTCATTAGTACATATTAAAGAAAATCTGAGCATTTACTCAACAAGGGCTGATGTCCACTGTCATGACACCAGAGCCAAAAATTCCAAGGATATACCACTCTGTAGGCTTGATAAAACATACAAAGTAGATGGCCTACCCATCAAATTTTTCCCAAACAGGCCCCCAATTTCTGCCAAGTCAGCCTCTAGTGTGGGCTTCTGTAAGGCTCTCCGAGATTGGCTTACATCCAACCCATTATATTCCCTAGAGGAATATTATAACCTAGATTTCTCCAGCCTAAAACTCTAAGGTCTATTGTTTCATTAAGTGTATTGACATGATCTGCCTTGTTATGTTCCTCAATTATGAGATGTTTATTTCACTCAATTATAATTTTGAATTAATTTTAAACGCAATTATTCACATGTACCACACCTTGACGATACCTATCATGCGTATTTATGCTAAAGGTGAATAAAGAATATTATTATTATTTGGTCTGACATTGCTCTTGCAGGAAAGGAGTCCATTGGTAACAGCTGTTTTTAATGCTGAAACAAACTGTTCTGCATTAGGGCAGTGGTTGCTGCCACAATTATGCCTAAGAACATTAAACAGGTTTTTCAATCGGATCCTGATTGAGGTTCCTTGTTGAGAGCGTTTTAAAGTTCAAGGTTCTCAATGTTTGCCAAAGCAACTGTGTGGGTCTAATCGTGGCTACCCAACCGTTTTGAGAGGGGGGCTTGATATGCTTACCATACTTCACAAATCGCCACTTACATAATTTGCTTGTAATAGATTCCCAATAAGAGAGGCTTCCCTCTTTCGGTGGGTGCTTCAACACTTTTTTACTGCCTGAGTTTGAAAAATCACCATTCAGACTATCAAAGAGCCGGTTGCCAGACCCTCAATTCCCAGTTTGTCTGCAATGTTGAACACAAGGGTAATTAGTTAATTATATATAATGGAAATGGGATAAAAACATGAACATTGAGAAGGCATACTTTTGGCAACCATTGTTTCTATGGCCGCTCCAACAGTGCGGCTGAAAACTTCAGCAGCATAACGCACTCTCATCTTCTGAAATCCATTGGGATCCAAGTGCCTTTGGGTTAGCCTTGAAACACTAAAATGCAGACACATAATCTAAGGGCCCTATTCTGGATCTGAGCGCGCTATTCCACGATCGAGCTATTCCACACCTCATTATAGCTCACGACCGTATTCTGAATCGAGCCGAGCAATAAATTGCCCGGTTTCGAGTGGCTATAATAAGTACCGCCCCTTCCGGTATGAGAGGCGAGAGGAACAGTAAGCAGAAATTCCGGCAACCAATGGCAAGCATTGTTTACATATACAGCTGGAACTGCTTTCAACATGGCCACCTCGATCGCGATCATTCCCTCTTATAATCTATGAATTATTTTACGTCTTAAATAGATAAAATTATAAATATAATACTTTTTATGTATTATTAGCTATAACATTTAACTAACAAGCTTGAAGAAATGTATTCCGCATGACTTACGATGATATTATGGAGGAGCGGTGAATGCTATTGTGAGTCTTCTGCTGTAATAAGATTTTAACATAACATTTTTAAAGTTATTTATGTAAATAATGCCTGCGATCCACAGTATTAAATAATGTTTGGAGTTTCCTCTTTCCCTTTGCCAATTTTGTGATAGTAGTGAACCTTATTATGCTATCAGCGAGTCGTATATCTCATGTTGACATTTGTATTTTTGTGACTGGCTGTTTTGACATGCAAGTATCGCCAGTAGTCCTTCGGTCGAGAACTATCATTATTGTAATACATGTTATTATAGTCTATATTTATTATTCAACTAGTAGTAATAGCCTGGGAGCTGCTTAAAGTTAGTAGTGGCATTGACGCGACGGTAAATGTAAGCTAGAGATGGGCATAGAAAAATGTTAATATCGGTCTCAGTTGAAATGATACAGAAATAATTTTAGTGTCTTTATAATTGTTGAGGATTGGCTACTTAGTAAACACCTGAGGTTTTTGTCGGTAATGAAAAGTTTATGAATTAATTTCCCTGAAGAAGGCCCCATGTAGGTACGTGATGTTATTGGACTTGTTGTTGATGTTTACATAAGTTTGCCATTACGATACACGAAAGTGGTGTGCTCTTTTTAATTTAACCCTAGTATATATGTTCATACATATGCTTGGGAAATTCCAAAATTATAACCCAGATTTTTGTAGTGTTCGTCTTCCCTATAAGCAGGAATAAGCGATGGGAAACATGCCTTTGTGCTGGCAAATTGCATTACGGAGTATGAAATTATTGTATTGTATATTATAATGTTATCGTGTGACCAGTAGCAATTAAAATACGTTCAATTCATAATGGGAAATAATCCGCAACAGAAGGGCAGATAGACGATAGTTCTCTCATCGTAAATATATCGGTCTCCATTGAAATGATGCAGAAACAATGTGACTGCCTTTATAATGGTTGAAAGTTAGCTATTACGTAAACAACTAAGGTTTTAGTGGGTAATGACAACTTAATGCATTATTTTGAAGAACCCATTTTAAGTGAATTTTTACCATTTTCATGGGGTGAAATTGCACTTGTTTGAGTTGATTTTTACTTAAGTTTACAATTACGATTCGGCAAAGCGAATGAAGTTTGGATAAATATAGCGTGCTGTTTTAAATTAAACCCTCGTATACTTGTGGGTACGTATATGCTTGGAAATATCTTTGATTTTAGCGGAGTCACACTCTAAAACTATCGTGGTTAGTGTCCGCTTTCGTCACACCAGCCTGAACGTCTTTTTCACTCAGTTCAAACTAACGTATTACCATGAAATCCATGTCAGTCATCATGCCAAGTTTGCGCATTTATAAAAACTTTTCATTCTGCGAATTAACCCATTTATTTTGAAATAGTAATGTGTCAAGCCGGAGAAGTGTCATTTTCCCTCTCCGCCGTACGTGAGATAGGGTCGAGCTATTGAGAATAGCCCGGTATCAAAGATCGGGCAATAATAATTCGACCCTCACCGGTGCTATCCGCCGTTCAGAATACCGAATAGCCACCGCGCTGTTGTCATCTTTAGAATAGCCACTTCCGGTGGCTATTTCATCATTGAGAATACCGAATAGCCACTGGGTCTCCATAATCGTGAAAATAGCCACTTTTCGCGCTATTCTGACGAATAGCTCGGCCTTATTTTCATTCAGAATAGGCCTCTAAGAAAGGCAATATGTGCACAGGTAGAAGAAAAGTTTTAATGTGGAATAAGAAGAATTATTCATTCATCAATATTTAGTAGTGAGAAAATACCAAGGGGCCTATTACGAACGGCTCACCGCATGCGGTGAGACTCCGCCGGCGGTGTCACTCCGCTCGGAAGCGCGTTCACCGCCCCAAGCGATTACGAGTGGCTGCCGGTCGGAGTCATACGACGGCTAGGGGGTCGGTGTGATACCGCGGCCTGATACCCTGCCTTTGTGACTCCGACCCCTTAATGGCGGACGTTTGTTTACCTTTTTCGGGTCGAGCTGGCGTTTTTAAAGTAAAATATCCGACGATAGAGACTGGGAAGCCCTCATATTTTGTATTATTTATAATATTAATATCTGAGTAAGTTCATTAAATATAAAACTGGAGCAATTGGAAACCAAAACTTTTATAGTAAATTACATCGTTGTAGCAGTCTGAATCACGGCCGTTGGAGGTGGATACATATTGATTGTAAGTTGGTTTTATCGACGGTACCTCATTCGTTTATGTAATTAGAACAATTGTGATGTTTTCTAATGATCTCTATGCTTTTATATACAATAACTTCATCCATTTATTCATAGGTACCGGAAAATTCGTCGTTTATGACTGCCTGTGCTTGTATTGTAAGGTGAATACACAGATACAACTTTATCTTACAAGGGTGAATACAACTTTTGCTCGCTGCTTGGAGATTTCTACGAACATCTTTTGTGCCAAAATAGTGTTATTTTCAACATGACTACTCCCGTTAATCTACTGCTGATAATCACAGTGCCAGTGGTGTTGTAATGCTCAAAGTTTTATTAGGCTGAAAAATATCGCAAGAGTTGTAATTATCAGTGTTCCATCGTGATTGGAATGTGAATAGTGCTATTATTCTATATCTATACTCACGTTAATCTACTGCTGATAATCACAGTGCCAGTGGTGTTGTAATGCTCAAAGTTTTACTAGGTTGAAAAATATCGGCCAAGAGTTGTAATTATCAGTGTTCCATCGTGATTGGTATGTGAATAGTGCTATTATTCTATCGAGAAATATCTGACGGTAATGTAAAAATTGCCACTGGCGTGTTCACCTCCGTTATTCACCATAGAGATGATATTTCACGATCAAGCTATCAAGAGTGAAGTTTGTTTATTCGAGTATATGAATCGTATCAACGAATAGTAGTGAGAAAAGGCACCTGTGCCACTTGCGTGGGTTAATGTAAGGCTTAAAATCAGTGAATAAATAATAGTTTTCATCATAACGAGCCCTGTGGTTGTAAGTTTTACGTGATGAAAATAAGAATGGCAGTGACTTCCAGTTTGGATGATTGTATTAGCCTATTTCCCACTATATTTTTATGGTGTGTGCTACTATATCGTTTGTGGATTTATCTATATTATTGAAATACGTTGTCGCTTGTGTGTGCGTGTTGGCACAGAACCGATTCGCGATCTCACATATGTATTGTGGGCAGACTGTTTTTCTGTGATTGTGTATTCGTGCAACCAAAGTAAATGGTGAAACTCTGTCACATTATCATGAAATAAAAGTGTCTTTTAGTAATAAGTGCACTTCTTGTGTTTCTTGAACTGTTTATTGGTTTTCACAGATAACTGCTTAAAAGTTATTTTTCATTATTTTAAAAAGTGCCTTTCTTGTGCTCTCTGAATAGCTTTCCAATCCCCATCACTTAAACGAAAGGTATGCAGAGCAACAGATTTTTTGTTATTTCACAGGAATTAAGTGTTTTTGCCTGTGATTAAGGCTCTCCAGATAAGTATTCGTTGTGGATTTTCGTGCATTTATTTACGTATGCGCATTGCGGTCGCAGCTTTAATGCGCTCAACTCAGATGTCTGCTGGAGAGAGTTCCCGCGGAATTAAAGAACTACAAACGCTTACCATTGGCTGCAGCTGTTTCCGTGTTGAAGGAGCGCAGAATTTTTCATATAAACGTCACTTCCGCCGCATCGCTCCTCTCCGACCCCTAGTGAAGTCCTCTCCGCCCGGCGGTGTGACTCCGTACGTCCCATTCGTAATCGCAGGGGTCGGAGTGACACCGCAGGCGGAACGGAAACTCCGCCTGGCGGAGTCTCAACGTCCTCTCGTTCGTAATAGCCCCCCAAGTTGATCAATAACTCTGAAATGTTAAGCAAAATGTAATGCTCACACAACATGAACTATAGAAAGGCAAATAAACATGACACATTTCCAATTGACAATTACGTATTCTACCTTAATTAGTACCTATTGTCATTACTTACGGGTCAAAAGGGTTGGTTACTGCTGAATCTCCGGCCAAAGCCCTGATATGAGCCATGTAAAGTTACAGTCTCATTACCAATGTTAACCTCAGCAGCTATGTCATACTTAAGAAAAAGGTTTCGAAAGCACTTTAATAAATGAGGTGCATCGAAAATAGTGAAAATTTTATCAGCATCCAACTCAAAATAAGGATTTGTATAAGTAGCCCCAAGAATATTGAGGGCCTTCACATTATTTACCCCCATGTCACACATTGTTGATACAACCATCAGACCAATGCTTTTCATGGCAAGCAGGACTTCCTTGATTAAGTCAGCCAAAACTTCTGACTTTGTGGCTGCCTCACTAAAATAGTATGCCACTGGTTGCTTCCATCAGCCCCCAACACTTCTCACTAAAAATACAAGGGCTTGTCGGGCAACTATGTGCAGCCGATCATTATTTCCCCTATCAACAAATCCCATAATGAGGTCATTATGCACATAATATAGAAGTTGGGGCTTGATAGCCATTTCATCAAACATAAGTATAATGCATACTTTGTCCTCATTTTTATATGCTGAAACACTATCTGCCAGCTATGTCAATATATCTCCATTTAAACCAGTGTGAAAGGGAACAGAGTTCAGCAGAGGAAGGAGAGTGCTGCGAGACGGTAATGGAAATAAGGACCGGAGGTGCTTGTATGCCTTAGGTCCCTTCTTCAGAAGGGATAGAGCAACCAATTTTGATGGCATGACCATCGCCTTCCTTTTGGCTGCTTCTGTGCCTCGGTCATTACTGAGGAAGTAAGTGCAAAACCAGCAGGAGACATTGCTTTATCCATGCAACTCAGCATTCTCTGCCAGGAACTCTTCATCTCCTCTTTGACTTTGTTTTCATGACAATCTTTTTCAACCGACACGCCTGTCTCCTTTTTTTCAGGAATTCTCTATAGAGCCCCCTTTTCCAAGGGGTTAGATCCACAGGAGACAACCCTAAGTCCTTTAAAATTGCTCGAGGGGAACCTATTCTCGAAACAGTGCTTGTCGAGGATATATTTATCGGAATGGGTGAAGCAGGAGCTCTTGGCCATGGGGTGTCGACTGTACGTTTTAAAGCTGGTCTGCCGACCTAGTTCCATACGCAACAATAGATGGCGTTAGTTGTCACCGCGAAATTCGAATCCACTTCCTAACCAGTGATTTTCTTATTTTCCTTCGAATTAAAAATTACTTCCCTTTTTCGAATTGAAATTTATGCACAGATTCTCTCTAACTGCCACTATTTGATTTCCCTGAGCAATATTTTAAAATTTGTAAACGATTAAAAGGGTGCAGACTGAAAAATTCAAATGATTGACAACTTGATACAAAGGAAAAACTTTAATTGCAAAGATACACATTCACACCAACAGCGTATGTAAGACAAAGAAATGCAAGAATATTTTTGTAATAACTATACATAAAACTCGATTTTGTACTGAATTTCGAATGAAATCGTAGGAATCAAGGTGCTTCTTCACTGTGGAGATTCTTGCTAATACCTCCTGCAGCAGGATACCCTGGAAAAATAATTCATATGAATGAATCAGCTGAGGAATAAAAACACCCTAAAGTGTATTAGGGCCAAAACTGGGGAAAATTATGGATATTGGGAGTGAGTAATAATGATAGAAACATATTACTGGAGGATTTCCATCCTGCAAACCAAAAATTTATGCCATTCAAGCATACATATTAATTTGTGGAATTTCTTAAGTGTAAAGATTCTTGGATAGGTTATTTAATGATGGGCGAATAAACACTCTTCATCTAACTACCAAAACACATCTAATGTATACTCTAATATGAAGTCCACATACATGAAATTGATAATTCAGAATACTAACTTATTTGACAATGACCATCAAATGACTTCTACCATCAGCGTTGTGAAGACAAAGCAACAGAATCCCTCCTCCTTTATCCGGGCTTGGGACCGGCAACATTGGCCTTGGGAAACTCAATAATCCTCAAGGCCTCTGAAGGCGGAGTTAAAGTAGGGACAGGTATATGAAAAGAAGTGGTGTATGCCATTGAATTGAAATAGATGAGCAGACAGACAAGAGAGAAACCTGGCACCGGCATTAGCCTGCTCTTAACGAATAATGCCAAGGGGGCCCACAGCTTAACGTCTCTTCCGAAAGACAAAATACTCTCTATTAAGTACAAGAAGTTGTGGTGAGGTCAATGCATGGGAATAAAGGGAAAAGAAGAAGAAAAAGGTTATGAAACAAAATCAAGTAAACAAAATTGTTTAATTGCCACCTGTGCTATAAGGTAGCAAATCTTCTCCTTTACTGCGTTTCGGTGTTCTGGGCATGTTAAGAAATCAAAATTGACAGCTGCTTCCACAGTAGGAATGCACAAGGTGGACAACTGATGTCTATGTGCTAACAGCTTCAATTGCATTCTAACAGCCTTCACTCCATCATGTATGGCATCGAGGATGCCATCACTCGCAGAATAGTCAGCATCAGCATCCACTGCAAAGCTGGAGAAGAAGATGTTAGCTGAGGATTCAGGACAAGATGTCAATGTACAGAGGCAGGAAGAACATTCAAATTTTGAAAGTATGTGGGCACACAACACAGATCCCACGAAAGGAATGTTCCTTAAACGAGACTTTTTGATTTTAAGGTCATAAGCCAGAATGCTCGTCACATCTTCTGAAGTACTCCCTGATCCTTCATAAAAAAAACTCCTCAGATCAGTGAGAAGGCTACAGCCATCAGGAGCTGTGTTACCGTTGCTCTTGCAGGAAAGGAGTCCATTGGTAACAGCTGTTTTTAATGCTGAAACAAACTGTTCTGCATTAGGGCAGTGGTTGCTGCCACAATTCTGCCTAAGGACATTAAACAGGTTTTCAATTGGATCCTGATTGAGGTTCCTTGTTGAGAGCATTTTAAAGTTCAAGGTTCTCAACTTTTGCCAAAGCAACTGGGTGGCTCTAATCGTGGCTACCCAACCGTTTTGAGAGGGAGGCTTGATATGCTTACCATCCTTCACAAATCGCCACTTACATAATTTGTCTGTGATAGACTCCCAATAAGAGAGGTGATGGCTTCCCTCTTTCAGTGGGTGCTTCAACACCTTTTTACTGCCTGAATTAGATATATCTCCATTCAGACTATCAAAGAGCCGGTCAACTTCCAAAATAAATTCAGAAGTTGCCAGTCCCTCAATTCCCAGTTTGTCTGCAATGTTGAACACGAGGGTAATAAGTTAATTATATATAATGGAAATGGGATAAAAACATGAACATTGAGAAGGCATACTTTTGGCAACCATTGTTTCAATGGCCGCTCCAACAGTGCGGCTGAAAACTTCAGCAGCATAACGCACTCGCATCTTCTGAAACCCATTGGGATCCAAGTGCCTTTGGGTTAGCCTTGAAACACTAAAATGCAGACACATAATCTAAGAAAGGCAATATGTGCACAGGTTGAAGAAAAGTTTTAGTGTGGAATAAGACGATTTATTCATTCATCAATATTTAGTAGTGAGAAAATACCAAGTTGATCAATAACTGTGAAATGTTAAGCAAAATGTAATACTCACACAATATGAACTATAGAAAGGCAAAGAAACATGACACATTTCCAATTGACAATTACTTACTCCACCTTAATTAGTACCTAAGTCATTACTTACGGGTCAAAAGGGTTGGTTACTGCTGAATCTCCGGCCAAAGCCCTGATATGAGACCATGAGCCATGTAAAATTACAGCCTCATTACCAATGTTGACCTCAGCAGCTAAGTCGTACTTTAGAAAAAGGTTTCGAAAGCACTTTAACAAATGAGGTGCATCGAAAATAGTGAAAATGTTATCAGCATCCAACTCAAAATAAGGTTTTATATAAGTAGCCCCTAGAGTCTTGAGGGCCTTCACATTATTTACCCCCATGTCACACACTGTTGCTACAACCATTAGACCAATGCTTTTCATGGCAAGCAGGACTTCCTTGATTAAGTCAGCCAAAACTTCTGCCTTTGTGGCTGCCTCACTAAAATAGTAAGCCACTGGTTGCTTCCATGAGCCCCCAACACTTCTCACTAAAAAGACAAGGGCTTGTCGGGCAACTATGTGCAGCCGATCATTATTTCCCCTATCGACAAATCCCATAATGAGGTCATTATGCACATTATATTGAAGTTGGGGCTTGATAGCCATTTCGTCAAACATAAGGATGCATACCTTGTCCTCATTTTTAAATGCTGAAACACTATCTGCCAGCTGTGTCAATATATCTCTATTTAACCCTGTGTGGAAGGGAACAGAGTTAAGCAGAGGAAGGAGAGTGCTGCGAGATGGTAAAGGGAATAAGGACCGGAGGTGCTTGTATGCCTTAGGTCCCTTCTTGAGAAGGGATAGAGCAACCAATTTCGATGATGTAGACCATCGCCTTCCTTTTGGCTGCTTCTGTGCCTCGGTCACTACTGAGGAAATCAGCGCAAAACCAGCAGGAGACATTGCTTTCTCCATACAACTCAGCATTCTCTGCCGGGAACTCTTCATCTCCTCTTTCCTCTTTGACTTAGCTTCCATTACAACCTTTTTCAAACGACTCACCTGTCTCCTTTTCTTCAGGAACTCTCTATAGAGCCCCCTTTTCCGAGGGGTTAGATCCACAGGGGACAACCCTAAGTCTTTTAAAATTGCTCGAGGGGCACCTATTCTCGAAACAGTGCTTGTTGAGGATATATTTATTGTAATCGGTGAAGTAGGAGAATCTTGGCTACTGTCAAGACAAGCAAAAAATGGAGAGTTTTCTCCAGGAGAAGAATCTTGAGCTTCAGCATGTGATGTAGAGGCACCAACATTCACCATGGATGTATTGCACACTGAAGAATCAGGAGATATGATACCTGAAGTAGTGGCAGAAGCAAGTGGCAAGAAAAGAGTTGGCAAGGCATTAATATTTAATCTATTGCAGATTTCATTGGTGAACTGCTCTCTTGAAAAATGTCTTTCACATATACAAAAATTATTGTTCAGCTTTGCAACATCTTGCCTGTACAAATCTGGGTTGCCACATAATTCTCGCCACTCTTTTGCTCTGATGCCAACCAGGAACCCATGGACAAAAGAAAAAGTTGAAGTGAAAAGCAGAGCCAGAAGATGCCCAGAGGACATTTGATACCAATTGTACCACAAATGAAGGTAATGGCACCCACAAACTTGATTGGAGAGAAACTTCCTTTTGGACAACAAATCTCTTCAACAACAGAAAGTTACCTAGGTTCTTCAAGTTAAACGTATTAATTCTTCACAGTTACCTTCACAAAAAGGCACCAAGTTCATGCTATCCAAGTTACCTGTACAGTACAGTAACTGGGGTTATCGATCAAGAATAACCTGGGAAAATTTGAACAAGAGTTAAGGGCTCAGGCCACTTCAATCTTAGGTGCGATCAGCTCCATGGTCACATCAGAAAACTATCCTCAACATTATTTTGCATTGGAGTGAAATGGAAGTATATGGTGTGACACTGTACCCAGGGAACCTTACCTCATTAATGACAGACATTCAAAACTTGCTTAAGTTAGTCAGGATATTTTGTACAGAGTTTCTCATGGAACCAAGTTGGTAGGTAGCATGGAATGGTGGAACTGATATAATAATAATAATAATTGAAGGGCCAAACGTTTGAAGTTTTATTTTACAGAGTAGAATTCTGATGAACACACAGGCCATGTCTAGGAGAATTCTACTCTGTAAAATAAAACTTCAAACGTTTAGCGCTTCAGGAACATTTTATCCTTTTGGCCTCAAATTTGAACCACCTATTCTACACACCAAAAGCTATCGATTTGGGGGTGTTAGCCAAAAAAAATTTTTTTCACTCCACCCTAATATATATATATATATAACTTAAATTAATTTAATAAAATTATTATGAAATTGAGGTATAAAAAGGTAAATACATAAAAATACATACGTAAACAGAGGACAAAGTTTTGATATGAAGGTATCACATTCTTAATTTATCACCTCGTTACCTAATTTAACACTTATTTCTTAAAACTTGAGGAAGAAGAATGAAAAAGATCAAAATTTTCACAATATAAATTACAATCAGTCATTGCTATGTAAATAATCGTGTTTTTTTAGCAATAGGATGGTTGGTAAGCGACAGAAAAAAGGGGCTGAATTTCTCGTATGGATGTTAGGGATTCTGAAAGTAATGGAGAGACAATAAATCAGGGGATTTGATCTTATTATGTACCAAGGTAACATAAAGTAGTGAGATGCAATTTAAAATTTTAAAATATTTACAAATCTGGTTAATAAACCCCAACATTTTGTAAGCTTTAATAGAAATTTGGTCAGTGTACATTTTAAAGCTGAAGTTACTTTCAAATAAAATGCCTAGGTCAGAGATGTAATTTAATCTTTTCAGGGGGGTACCAGCTGAAAAGTAGTCACATTTTTTCGGTTATTTTTAAAATATGATTGAATATTGAATGACCTCCAGGATAAATGGCCATCACAAGATATTGACAGACTGCAAAGACTGTGCAGGAATTCATAAAAACTGGGAGTCTTTGAAGTCCACCGATAAAGTTGTGTTAGCACTTATGTTAAGAGTTAGCAAGCAGAGAATATTTTAAACTAATAGCATTCCTACAACATTTAGCACCAAGTACCAGGTAATACCCAATGAAAGGCTAGTGCTTGGAAGCCTAAAACAAGAAAATAATATATTTAATACCGGTGTTAATAAGCATCCGCAATTATAAACACTTAAGATTAGGGCACTGTTACCCCACCACCTGCTATAGTTAGAGCATTAGGTATTACAGATTTTATTTCCATATAGCTGGCTTCATGCATCACCCGTTCATTGGAATATTTAAATTTTATCTGCCAATAGAAGTACAGTCACAGTGAACACTCCATGCACCCAGTAGGTAAAAAATTAAAATCATTGGGAAAGACAGATGAAAGCATGACAACCTCAAGCATTGATTTCAGCAACCAACATTCAGCCACCTCCTTCCAAATACTCCATCGAAAGAATGATAAACATAAGGAAAATACTCACAAGATTTGAACAAAGTTCTTCACACAGTAAATACTCGGCATTAAAAATAACTAGAGGAGGGTCCAATATGGAGTGCAATAATGAAGTGTATAGGCAGTATTAATAAGTCTTACAATCGCTCCCTTTAACATGTGCCGCTGCATATTTCACTTCAGAAGTGAAGCTGCAACACCACCGATGACTTTGCAAGTCACATCAATTATCGCCATCGGCCATATTCTGAGCAATGACTTGTATCAGCCTATGTCCCCATTTAAATGTGAATCGGACGGTGATAATTACTGACGTACATTTTACACCGGATAAGTTACGCTCTTAACTTTTCCACAAATTAATGCGGAACAAATTCCTGTAGTATACACAAGGTACAATATGTGAAAATGTTACAAGCGTAGCATCTACATACTTCGAGAGTAGCATCAACAATTATCACCGATCAGTATTCACAACTAGCCCAGTAATACACAAAAGATACGCACTAAGACAGTTGCCTAATATTACTCTTCCTTGAAAAAAGAATGATAAAATAAACACAATAAACACTAACACTCAACGGATAGAAGATACAACTGATAGACCCTTACCTGTTGACTGTTCGGGGAAAACGGAAAAACTTACAATCTTTCGATTGACAGCCTGTAACTGCACACTTATTACGCATTTTGAACCTAGAAATAACAATCAAACTTGAGTAGGCTTTCGCCAAATTCACCTTTCACCTTCAATAAGAGGAAGAATTCAGCTTTCAACAACACCACAAACGTAAACATCAACCATGCGCTTGTTCGTCGTAGCTTGCTGCGACGGTTACGACAACCAGTAAATATACACATTGACTTTTAAAACAAAATTTGAGTAACAAAATAAGTGAATTTGTCTTAAAATAAATAAATAAAGCATACTGTACACATAACAGAATTTAAAATTCATAATAAACATTCAGTTATAGCTTACCGCAGCAATAGGTGGCTCTGCTATCGCCTTACCACCTTCGGCCGGGCCACTTGGACGGCTTTGTCTTGGCTACCACGGTGGCGACTCTCAACGCTAAAAATCGGGATCTTCGTCCCCCACCTCCTAAAACTGGTGAGGACCTCCCATTGGCCGAGAGCACGGACGGTAAGGCGGGCCATTTGAAACCTCGGATCCTACGCGCCCCGGTTCCCTGCACCCCCACCCCTGCGAATATACCATAATTTGCATTCCCGAATGGTAAATAATAAGGTTAAAATATATTTTTATGTATTAATTTATTGAACAAATAGAAAATACAAGAGAAATAGCACATCATGAACAAAGCCATATCAAAACAACATGACTGTCTATGCCAAATGAAATACATAATGTGATAAGTGTCAAACTTTTCACACACCAGAAGCACTCTGAGATAAATTTACCATGTAAATGAAAACATTACAGGTAATAGCACATCATGAACCAAGCCATATCTACACAACATGACTGTCTATGCCAAATGAAATACATAATGTGATAAGTGTCAAACTTTTCACACACCAGAAGCACTCGGAGATAAATTTACCATGTAAATGAAAACATTACAGGTAATAGCACATCATGAACCAAGCCATATCAATACAACATGACTGTCTATGCCAAATGAAATACATAATGTGATAAGTGTCAAACTTTTCACACACCAGAAGCACTCGGAGATAAATTTACCATGTAAATGAAAACATTACAGGTAATAGCACATCATGAACCAAGCCATATCAATACAACATGACTGTCTATGCCAAATGAAATACATAATGTGATAAGTGTCAAACTTTTCACACACCAGAAGCACTCTGAGATAAATTTACCATGTAAATGAAAACATTACAGGTAATAGCACATCATGAACCAAGCCATATCAACACAACATGACTGTCTATGCCAAATGAAATACATAATGTGATAAGTGTCAAACTTTTCACACACCAGAAGCACTCGGAGATAAATTTACCATGTAAATGAAAACATTACAGGTAATAGCACATCATGAACCAAGCCATATCAACACAACATGACTGTCTATGCCAAATGAAATACATAATGTGATAAGTGTCAAACTTTTCACACACCAGAAGCACTCTGAGATAAATTTACCATGTAAATGAAAACATTACAGGTAATAGCACATCATGAACCAAGCCATATCTACACAACATGACTGTCTATGCCAAATGAAATACATAATGTGATAAGTGTCAAACTTTTCACACACCAGAAGCACTCGGAGATAAATTTACCATGTAAATGAAAACATTACAAGTAACAGCACATCATGAACCAAGCCATATCAATACAACATGACTGTCCACGCTAAATGAAATACATAATGTGATAAGTGTCAAACTTTTCACACACCAGAAGCACTCTGAGATAAATTTACCATGTAAATGAAAACATTACAGGTAATAGCACATCATGAACCAAGCCATATCTACACAACATGACTGTCTATGCCAAATGAAATACATAATGTGATAAGTGTCAAACTTTTCACACACCAGAAGCACTCGGAGATAAATTTACCATGTAAATGAAAACATTACAGGTAATAGCACATCATGAACCAAGCCATATCAATACAACATGACTGTCTATGCCAAATGAAATACATAATGTGATAAGTGTCAAACTTTTCACACACCAGAAGCACTCGGAGATAAATTTACCATGTAAATGAAAACATTACAGGTAATAGCACATCATGAACCAAGCCATATCAATACAACATGACTGTCTATGCCAAATGAAATACATAATGTGATAAGTGTCAAACTTTTCACACACCAGAAGCACTCTGAGATAAATTTACCATGTAAATGAAAACATTACAGGTAATAGCACATCATGAACCAAGCCATATCAACACAACATGACTGTCTATGCCAAATGAAATACATAATGTGATAAGTGTCAAACTTTTCACACACCAGAAGCACTCGGAGATAAATTTACCATGTAAATGAAAACATTACAAGTAACAGCACATCATGAACCAAGCCATATCAAAACAACATGACTGTCCACGCTAAATGAAATACATAATGTGATAAGTGTCAAACTTTTCACACACCAGAAGCACTCTGAGATAAATTTACCATGTAAATGAAAACATTACAGGTAACAGCACATCATGAACCAAGCCATATCCAAACAACATGACTGTCTACACAAAATGAAATACATAATATGAAAAGGTAAGTGTACGTGTTAAAAATAAGAAATATAACAATAATCCTAAGTATTAATTGGGTTAGGACACTTAAGCAAATATTCTCGATTATAACACCAATGCAATTAACAAATATTTAAACAAAGTCTAATAAATGCACTATCCATGAAACAGTGATCATATTGAGTCTCACTCAATGTTGACGGAACATTCCCTAACACATGCCTTTGTGTTTACTTACAGGGTGTACCATACATGGGTCATCAATATGTTCTGCAATTACAATTGAAAATGAACAATGACAATAGAAAACAAATAATTTGAAAAAAAAAAAAAAAAAGAAAAAACAATTTCACATCAGGTGATGTTATAATCGAGAATTTCTAAATTTAAAAACAAAAATGAAATAAACCCCCCTTTACTTATTTAAACTACCTATGCCCGCCCCTCTTCTTAGAAAAATATTGAAGAGCCAAGAGATGAATGATATCCATTGCCTCAGTTCTTTGAGTGCGTTTACCACACAGGTAGCTGTTCACACTGTTGCACCATGCCGTGACAGTGGCATTCACCACAAGTTTACAAAACTTTTGCCCATAACTGGCATGATGCTCATCACAGGCAATATGGCGGAAATCAATCCCTCTTAGCAACATACTCCTCAAAGTCGACCCAACACCAAGCCGGTGGGCGAGATCCGGCAGATCTCTATGAATTAGCCTGGTGGCAAATTCATAGATATCTGAGAATTCCTTTGAGGGGGCCACACGTCCCTGGAAATTGGGTACTTGTACAGTGGCACATTGTTTCAACAAACATTCAGCACACTGAACTCGTCCCAATTTCCTCAGCAGATTTTCGGCTGAGATGTCCGATATGGTGGAACCCAAACTTGAGGAGGCTCTGGATCCTATTGGTTCAATGATAACACCTTCCTCACCACTGTTATCATTGGGACCAGGGGAAGATGATGTGCTAGGGTCAGATAATCCTGAAGAGACAAGGAAACTTTTCAGGTTATCCAGCACCTCACAATCATCTTCTTCGCAGTTTGCCCCCACAGAGTGAGCAGATACCATATCATTCAAAATCAAAGACTTGTAGGCCCCCACAAAGTTGGTGCATGTTGGATAATTGTTTCGGAATCCGTAGGAACGGATACACCCAAACTTATTCTCCAACGGATCCTGATTTAAGTTTCGGAGGCTAAGATGTTTCATCCCTTGGCTCCTTAAAGAAACCCACAAATCCCTAATATTACGAAGTGTCCTAGCCCAATTAACAAGGGAAGGTGTCTTTCTTTCCTTAGAAGTTAGAACCTTATTGCTGCAAGTGTATTCCATGGATTCAAGCACCTTTATCGCCTCAGCCCAAAATTCCATGTGCCCCGAAGAAGATGATACTGCACACAGGAGAGGCTTCTCAGGGGGTGGTGTTACCAATCTTCCATTAACGCTGTCAAAAAGTTTGTCAAAGAAGGATAACACCACCGACGTTTCTGCTGCCTGTGGTTCAACACCACTGTTAGCTGCAATGAATTACAAGCAAGATTAGAAACATGTCATTCATCAGCTTCATAAGCATGCTATTCCAATTAATTCATCTGCTTCGCAGTTCATGAATGAAAATATAATCCATTACAGTTACTCCACATGCACTAATGCCTACTATGGCTGTTTAACTCTTGGATACTTACGTATTGCAGATGACAGCTTCATAACCACTGAGAGTCTGTCGCTTAACACCTGTGTGCAGTATTTCACCTTCATCTTCCTAATCTTCTCAGGGACAACATGGAAGTCCGTCAACCTTGGCACGTACCGCCTCTCACCACAATCCATGGAATACACTTGCAGCACATGACGCCAGGAAGCAATACCATTGACACCACCCAGAGTAAATTTTAAATCCTTAGTAAGGAGGCCATTTCTAATCCCCTTCAACAGATGAGGAGGGTCATACAAAGGGATTATTTTCATGTCATTGACACAAAAATAATCGCCTCTGTATTCCTCTCCACGCCTGAGGACTGCTGCGCGTGTGTTAGCACAAAGAATGTTCACTAGGGAACAGTTAGTGGGTGCTTGGTCACAAATTGTTGCAGTCACCTTGAGTCCACATTGTTGCACTCGGCCAATGACAGCCGAGAGCAAGTGAGACAATTCCAAGGCATTCGCACTACCTGAATGGAAAACATAGGCCACAGGCTGCTTGTACTTCCTTTTTAAGCCTCTCACCATATATACCAAGGCCTTATCAGCGAAAGCCCTAGATCTCTTCTCCCCACCTAAATCCACAAACCCCTCGATATAATCAAGGTGTTCATGAAAATCCAAATGGGGAGTCAAGCTCATTTCGTCAAACATTACAATGCAATGCCGATCAATGGCCTTCACACTCTTCTCCACTGTGACAGACAAATGATTGAACATTGCATCATTAATGCCAGTCGAGAAGGACAAGCGTGATAGAAGCCTTTGTAATGTTTTCCTAGAAGGAAGCACAAACGCTTTAGACAAGTAGTCATAGGCCCTTCCACTTCTTTTCATAAGAGAAAGAGACCAAACTTTGTAGTCTAAAGAAAACCTACGACCTTTGCTTCTCTTCTGATACTGCGACACCTGGCACTGCACAAAAGACGAGACAGTCTGTGGTAGAGTATCAAGAGCCCCCACACCTCGGTTTAAACCTTCTTCGGCAGCTTGCAGCCGTTGCCTAAAACTAAGAAGTTTTTTGGAGGAGCGAGAAGCAGCCTTCCTTAAAAGCTTATTAGTGTTATACAACGACCTAGCCTTGGGTGTCAATGATATTGCTTTCCTGACACCGATTCGTTGAAGGACACCTTCCCTCTGTCTGTGTGATTTCTGTGGTGTTGAGGGATGCCTCATTGGTGTCTCAGCTTCCACAGGGTTTACTGAAATGGGAAACAATGCAGTCATATAAATGGAAACACTCATAGGCTACATCACAGTGCATACATTTTAAAGTACACAGAAATACATCTGATCTTCACTTTTTTAAAACTTTAACAAAACGAATAAACTTCATTTAAAACCAGTGATTAGTGCCTTATATGTTAAACTGCATGTAACTAAAACAAATTGAATAATTACCCATAGATGAGGAACCCCCATTGCCACCGGTGACAGTTTCCACAGCTAAAGGTTCTACAGGGTTTACTGAAAATAGGAAACAATGCAGTCATATAAATGGAAACACTCATAGGGTACATCACAGTGCATACATTTTAAAGCACACAGAAATACATCTGATCTTCACTTTTTTAAAACTTTAACAAAACGAATAAACTTCATTTAAAACCACTGATTAGTGCCATATATGTTAAACTGCATGTAACTAAAACAAATGGAATAATTACCCATAGATGAGGAACCCCCATTGCCACCGGTGACAGCTTCCACAGCTAAAGGTTCTACAGGGTTTACTGAAAATAGGAAACAATGCAGTCATATAAATGGAAACACTCATAGGCTACATCACAGTGCATACATTTTAAAGCACACAGAAATACATCTGATCTTCACTTTTTTAAAGCTTTAACAAAACGAATAAACTTCATTTAAAACCAGTGATTAGTGCCATATATGTTAAACTGCATGTAACTAAAACAAATTGAATAATTACCCATTGATGAGGAACCCCCATCGCCACCAGTGACAGCTACCACAGCAGGGCTTCTCGGAAACCTTGTTGGAATGGCATCTCTTTTCAATTTTTGGGTGCCCTCGACGTAACAAGTTACGGAGAAATGCTTGAAGCATATTCGTTTATTTCTATACACCACCATAGGGTCTAAGGCATTCAACTTTTCGTCACCGATCCTTTTCAGCCATTCGCCAAACCTCTTATTGCGGTCAGAATAAGGGTGTGGAAATCTATAAATCACAAATAAGTACGTAAGTAAATAAAATATTTCTTGTGTCCTACCACATCCTCTATCTCATATTTCTTAAATGACAGTTCTAATGCGCAGAATAAATCACTGCATATTGGCTTGGACATTATAAAAATAAATTTCGACAAGAAGTGTCTTTTCAAGAGATAACACCCTGAGCAACAAACGCGAAGGACCTTTTGCAAACACAACAAATCATGGACATTTAATTGATACTATCACTTGCATATTCATCAAAATTCTTACCTGAAACGCAGTTTCTTGTTCTCTCCACAATTCTCCACACAGCAACGTGGCCAAGTCATTATAACTAAAGGTGAAATACATAAACATCATTTCCATTTCACGAAATACATTTGAATATTTCCTATAACTTATCTCCATATATTATGTTACACTTACCAATTTTACACGTAAAGTGGATTTCTTGAATTTCTTGAATAGCTGTTTTTAGGCCACGAGGCTTCAAAACGTTCAAAATCTTTAAAACTCCGAGCGTTAGCGAACAAGTGAAGGTAACAGCGCGCGTGAATTTCTAGGAAGGCGTGGATTCAAATAGTGAGGTATCCCCATTGGTTGTTACGAAGTTCCCCAACCCACAATACCAGTGTCCGCCCTCTGTTGGCTACTGTCAAGACAAGCGAAAAATGATGACTGCTGTCTCCTCTGCGTTAAAAACTTCCCATTGCTGTCCCTACCACGCCAACACCACAGTTCCCCCTCCCTCAGCTGCGCGCTGTTGCCAAATCTCAGTCTGTTGACAACAACAAATAACAAGTGAACATCCACAGCCGTACGCTTAAATAGCCGCTTTCAATAATTTTGAGTTTTGCCGTCGTTTTCAATTATTAATTCATAAATAATGTTAATATAATCATTTTAAATGCAGCTTTTGATACTTACTTATTAATTGAATTCCCTAAATTTTATTACAAACTTACTTAATCGCACGTATTTTAAAGCGTAAAATTGTCGTTCATGTAATAACTCGGATGGGTGCGAACCGTGCTGATTGTTTATCAGGATCGCGAGCAGGATGGTAGGAGTGAGGGTTGTATGCGTGTTTGACTTTTGAATGTACCTTAATAAATTTACTAATATGCGTCAATTTATTGTTCCGAAATAGTATTTGGAAAGTCTTGTTACGGGTTTTGGGCTTGACTTTTCCCTAATGATTTTTTGCAATTGTTTGCTTGGTGGAAGCGTAAGGTAAATGTTTACGTTTTTTTGCTGTGAGTGACTGGAAAGTTTCAAAATGCATCGTTCCATCGACCATAGTTTGTGTAGATTGTGCCTTTGTAATGGCTGGCAGTTAGTTAACATTTTCGAGGAACAAGGTGGAGTTGAATTCGTGGTGAAAAAAGTGATAGAAGAACTCTTGCAGCTGGAAGTGAGTACAAATCATGGCATACATATAGTTCTTCTCTTTAATTGGTATATTTAGGTACAAAATTTATATTATCATTAGATTAAGAATTTCTTGTGGTAAATAAATGATACCAATGTGTTTTTACAGCAATGTTTCGTTTTGTCAAAGTATGATACTTACATTTATACAAATGCGCATTCTTCCTCTACTCATAGGTATCAAATTCAATATCGTCAGTTTCCTAGGTTTTTCAAAAAAAATGTTGACCGTGCTGGACGAAAGCTCACCTTTACCACATTTCTAATTATATTTTATTGGAAGATAATTATATGATATATACTCCTCATAGGTGGTGAATGAGTTGATGTATCCATGGATGGTGTGTTCCAGTTGCATGGAAAAGTTATCAGAGTTTTATCTGTTTAAACGCCGATGCTTAGAGAGTCAGCTCGTTTATGACAACCGAGTCAAGAGAGTAAGACTTTCGAAAGTAAATGGGCGGAGAGCTGAACATGAAAAGGTTAGTATTCAGTATAGGGAAACTTGCTACTATCATTCTCAACCGTAATGAGTAAAGAGGTGAGTTATCCTGCACTCGCATGAACTTGTTTGATTTCCCTGCTGGAAATTTCACCTACTGTTTACAGTAGCCTATAGGCTTTTTGGAACACTCTACTGTTTTCAGTAAGTCTACTGTTTTCTACTGTTTACAGTAGGTCTACTGCACTGCTACTGTTTTCTACTGTTTACAGTAGCTCCACTGTACTGCTACTGTTTTCTACTGTTTTTACTACTAAAAATATAATTAGCGACTACTCACTTTAATACTACTGCGAAATGGCATGATTTACGTCATCGCAGTGTACCTCCTACCTAACGCTACAATCCCTGCCTAACAATTTGACTCAACGCCCCTGTGCTCGCACCCTTTACTGATGAAGAGGCGTTGAGAAAGACGTATATAATTATGTAGTCACTTCCGTGGATAAATGTGACTTCGAGAACTATTATCATTAAATGAAAGTTCCGGGATAGTTTGAGGAAATACCATAAAATCTTGATCAACTTTATTTGCCATTAATTAATGCCAGATAACTGTTATTCTATGTTGCCACATAGTATGAATATAAATGCAATATTACTGCAAGTAAACAAGATGTTTCCAATTCCCGCACGTTAGCTTCAGCGTCGTAGCATAGGGGCTGGCCAGGCGGGTGGCTGCCAGAGGCACAACCCTCAGAGGGCACACTTTGCAAACCCACAGCCTGTGGGCCGTAAATCGAGGTAATATTACCTCGATTTATGTGGTATCAATGGTATCAACCAGTAACTGTCGTTTCGGGGCAGCTTGATTCTTTTTGAATCACCTTGTCTTACCTAGAGAGGAATAGGTTGTTTCGTCTCTTATTGCATGTAACACGCTACCTCGTTTCACATTGTATTATCTCGGTTCAAATGTGCAATAATCAACTCGTATTATGGCGTAATATAGGCGAACGAAGGCAGTAAGTGGAGTAATATCGCGGGGTACATTGTGCATGCTACTTCAACAGACAAAGAACCGTACACGAAGCGGCAGTAGAGAACCACTTCCGTATGTTTCGTGTACGGTACTTCAACAGTCAAAGAACCGTACCTACACCGAACGTTGATTCGCTTCCTTAAGCGAATCACCGCTTCTTGTACCCTTCATGACCGGTCGAGGAAGCGGAACATTTTCGCCAGGGAGAGACTTGGGCCAGAAGAATGACTCCTATGTTGAACTTGTTGAGGGATCATTCGGTAAAATTGTTCACATAGTTGCTGTGGGGGATGCACATGTGGAACTTTATGTTGTTCTCAAGCCGCTTCGCACATTAAATGTCTGTGGCCAAGATAACCTGAAAATTGTAGTTGGTAGAAGAGGGAAGTTTTGTACACAATTTTCCACTGTTAAATGTGTCTCAGTTCACATTCAGGTTGATAATTATGAGTATGTAAGCTCAGTTCCATTTAAACACTTTTGTTTAAATATGTAAATTTGTTTGTTTTTTTGAATTTTTAATCATGTATACCTATTTGATTGTTTATTCACCAAAATACAATGCCCTTCTAATAATTAAATTTTGTAGTGCTATTTATTAACTACCTATATATATCTGCCTGTACCTATCTGTCCCTACTTATCTGAACAGTAGAAAACAGTAGAGTTCAGTTGGTTTATAGAAACCAGTACAATTCAGTAGGCTACTGTACCCATAACAGTAGAAAACAGTTGGGATCCAGTAGAGTCCAATAGAGTGCAGTAGAGTTCAGTAGGACTCAGTAGAAAATCCTACTGAAACCAGTAGACATTTTTAGCAGGGTTTGAAGCTGACTCATTCATGGTGCAGAATACATTACGTATTCTGTACCATGTCTTGCTGAGCTTTTTTGGGTTAATTTGCACTTACGTCCTGCCAGCCCAAATTCATTTTCAACCTGGTTTCAACATAGCTTTTTCAACCAAATTACATAAATTATTTCTGTACACTAATCGCATTGTAAAAAATCTGTTCATATTGCAATTACGCCAATATTAAAGTCCAGGATTAGAGGAATAGTGACGTGGTAGGACCTATAGAGCTATATTATAGAAAATGGCAATTTATGAGTGGATTGAACTCTCCAAATAAAATTAATTTATTAACTCGGATCATTGACATAAATAAGCCTCAGCTCTGAGATCTATTTAAGAATATTTCCAGTTCTAACTATTGGATAATTAAGATAAATCGTGCAAGATTGCCTTGAAGGGCTCATAGACGGAAATTAAACAAAGATAAGTAGCTAGGAGAGGTAATTAATTGCCGTGAACCAACTTGAAGCCATCTTCCTCATCCACAAAATCCGAAATGGAACAAGTGAGCAAAGTCATAACATTATATCCTGTTGATTCAAAATGGATTTAATTTATTTACTGTTGTGGGTACCCAGTTGGAAATATTCTATTAAGAAATGGAATTGAACGCCCTATGCATTCCATTAAATATAATTTATTAATGCCAAATTTCAAAAGAATTTGCCAATAATTTTAATTGCTGTAGGTACTTAAATATTTGTGCTAGTTCACATATTGAAAGTAAAGAAAAAAATGAAGCAGAGAGACCCACCGATGGGGCAGATTGGGCTTCTTTTCAAATGTGGTAGAAAAATATACGACTCCTGACAAGAAATGATTCGTCTATGAAATGGAACTAGATGAACGAAGATGTATGAATGCATAATCATTCATTTAGAGCTCTGAAAAAACTGTTCTGAAGGCTCAAATTACAGTAAAAAGCACTAGACAGGCACTAATGTACGATTTGATCCAGTGAAGTGGTCGTCCCAATTAATAATAATGATGAAGAGCGTGGGAGTCGCTGCTCTTCTCGGTTTAAATAAATATGTACTGCTACTGGTTATTCCATTACCTCCTTTCTATCAACTACCGTAAGAACTTGTAATAAATAAGAAAGTGAAATTCTTTTGTAAAATAAATTATGGACGCGCTCTTGAGGCTAGATAAGTTATCCTTTTTATTAAATTATTTCACAAATTGTATGTTCACCTGCAATAAAGTAGCTCAAATTTCATTCTTGAAATTTCCATGGTAATAGGTCTTATGCCAATAACTATTATCCCTGTATATATTTCACGTTTCGTATGCGGAAGCAAAAGTCTTTTTGAACTCAAGTTGTGCCGCCGGTCGCTCCGCCATTTGTAAACACTTCAGCGCAGACCCGTTCCAATCGTCTGCTTCAATGTGGGCTCGTCTGTTTCAGTCTATTGCGATGTGAGCTAATCTGCGCAGGGCGATTGGAAAGCACCCTTCTTCTGCCGCCTTCTTTTAAAAATCTCCCCGAATCACGACCTTAATTCTTTCCAAAGACATATATTTATAATACATAATAATACCTTTATTATCCAAAGATCATGTGTACAAATAAATTACAATGATATAGGATTGGTCAGACAAGAAAATAAATGAATATACACCAAATGTCAGAACAAAAGTAAAGTGTAGGCCGACATGGATATATGTACATCATGTACATTGTAATATATTTCACTAATAATTATATATCTATATTTATAACTTTCAAAGAATTCATTCACACTATAACATGACAAATCTAGTAAGTGGGTCTTCAGTCTCAAGCTAAAAGTATCCTACATCCTTAATTTACTTAGGTAGATGATTGTAAAGACCTTTGCCCAAGGACCATTCAATGTGAGTGAGCGCGAGTGGTGATAAAAATGTCTGTCCTGTTTTTTTCTAGTGTCATATAACGCTGTGATGTTTCATTTTAGTCTGTATATCGGGATAAATTCATGCCATCCATATTAAATTTGATCGGAATGACTCGCCATTCACTAGAGGATGTATTTATGTGATATATGTTTAGTTTTTCGACTTGTAATTTTAAGCGTTTGGTAAAATGGTCAAGTCAATACATTTCTATTGATGGCAATTATATCTAATTGTTAATCATCAGGGCTGAAAATATATATGATAATGAGATGAAACACTGTTACATCATCAAATTCATCTTCCATGTACGCCATCGACTCATTATTACCCGCCATTGGTTTAGTAAAGGGAAAAATCAGCATTTAGTTTGATGATATATATCAACTGAGTTTGTTGTGGCTGAAATTGTGGATCAATTCTACTGTAATTTCGCTTTTCTTCAGTATTTACTTGTTAGGAATTAGGAACAGATGGTTTTTCTGCCTCACTCTTTTTATGCAGAAATACAATCTCCCACAATACAGGAGAGTTGTTTTATAAACAAGACAAAAAGCATCACCATAGTATAGTATGAGAAAAAACAGCGTGTATGGCAAATTGCTCACTCAATGAAGTCCTCCAAACAATGTCTTTATGATCAACCATTTTCTCGACACATACAAAATTAATCTATTAGAAATTTTTAAAATTGTAAAAAGAACTACGGCAGCAACACGCAATCTGGCTTTCTTTTGTCAAAGTATGAGAAATATTCAAGAAGAATATTCTAAAGCTTTAACCTCATAATTTTATTAAAATATTCCAAAAATGAGTTGTACGTGCCTCAATTTACTACTTAACATGTAGGAAATGTGAATTTGGCTTAAAAGAACATGTTGGGAATTTATCTGTATGAAAAAATTATCTCAAACACAGGTGAATAATCTAGAAAAATACAGTAATTTACAAGGGGCGTGGTAAATTAAGAGAAATACCGTGGTAATTTATGAAAATCGCTGAGGTAATTTTCAGAGAGGCCCATCTCTACTGACACGTAGCTGTTGCGAATTTATTTCATCCTCATCAGAAAAAGTAATGAATTAGTATTTAGTAGCTTGAGAGCAAGACAATGAAAATAAGTGTTTAATTAGAAAGCTATTTAGCAATGTCTTTTGGATTTGCATTAAGAATCGATGTATTGACAATCACTTATTAAAATGAATTACCATGCAATTAATTGAATTAGATGCAAGCAGTGAGCTACTGCCGACAGTTCTGTAATTATATGCTACTGCAGCAATGTCAGTACTGCATCACGTACTGTTTTATGGCATCACAGGCAGTGAATTTCAGAATGGGCTATTTTATAATTAATTTATTAATTATTACTGTAATTTTCTAGATAATTCACCTGTTTGAGATAATTTTTTCATGCATATAAATTCCCAAAAATGTTCTTTTAAGCCAATTTCACATTTTCTATGTGGTTAATAATAAGTTGAGGCATGTACAACTCATTTTTGGAATATTTTAATTAAATTATAAGATTAAAGCTTTAGAATATCCTTCTTGAAAATGTCTCATACTTGGACAAAAGGAAGCCAGATTGCTTGTTACTGCCGTAGCTCTTTTTACAATTTGAAAAAGTTCTAATACATTAATGTTGTATTAGGTATGGTTAAAACGTGGTTATTCCCTACCTATTGCTATTGGCTTTCTTATTTAACCATTGTTGGGCATCGGCCTGCCACAATGGAAACACCGGTTCCTGATCAGTCACCGAAGTTAAGCATCGTTGGGCTCGGCTCAAGGTTGGAGGGGTGATCCTCTGATTCGTCCGAGTGCTGTTGCACTGCCTGTACGTGGCAGACAGTAAGTGCAAAATGACATTCGAAGCACGTTAAACAAAACTCTCACTACTACTACTACCCATGGTCGTTTGTTTTTCTTTTGCATATTTTAGTAGCTCATATATTGTAACCCTCACCCCTTTAGCTTTCGGTTACCTTACCTTTCACTTGTCTTCCGGCTAGCTCATTTGTTTCCTTCCACACACACTCTTACACAGGTACATGTATTACACGCATATATATATATATATATATATCAATACCCTTACTGTACCGTTCAATTAAGGAAATTAAACGAAGAAAACATTTATATTTTTCATTCACAAATATTTCTGTATTCAATTTCTTTAGTTTCGATTGGGCCCAATTTACAAATTAATAGAAATGTCATTCTAATTACTAATCTTAATTAAATTTATATATGTAATTTTGCAGTGGGCTGTTTTTCTTTTTTTAAATAACCATTTCAATGTTTATATATTTCCACTTATCGTGGCTACTGGTCTCGGCGATCCGCTGGACCGCGACGTTGGTCTGGCGTGCACCTTCCCATCAGGATTTCCTCCCGGTGACTCTTCGTCCCTGCTCTTCCCTCCGTTCTCCCTCTTTTCTCCGGCGTCCGCCGTGTAGTCTGCTCTCCTGGCGCGAACACCTTATCTTTCCATCCTCTACGCGCCCCTTTTCTCCCGTTCTCCTCTCGTACCTTTTTCACTCTCACTCCCGTTTCTCTCCCGGTCCCGTAACTACTCACGCTCGTTTTCTCCCCGTCCCGTCACTACCGACGCTGTTTTTCTTATTATTGCCCCCTCCTTATCTACGCTTTCTCACCCATTATTACGCCGTGCGTAATGCCAAATTCCCGGCGTTCGACGAATGATCCATTGTTACTCGCGCCGCGGGTGCTGCCAACCCGTGGCGTTTAACCCGTAGGGTTACAATATATATGTATAAAGAATACACTGTCATTATTCTTGCTCAGGTATAAAACAATTCTTTTGCAGCCTATTATAAACTGATTGTAAACTCATTTCTTGCACTCATCTGAAGTTCCTTTGCAAATTGAAACAAAAGAATATCAGTTCAGGTCACTGGCCTAGTCAGTTTAAGAAGGAAATAAAACCTTTAAAAATGAGACAAAAATAGCCATTTTCATTATAGAAATCCTGAAAAAGCGTGATTATCCTTAATTTTTGGCCCATAGTAAAGCGTTCTGACAGGATTATAAAAAAATCAGCTCGTTTCCTATGTTCTTAAAATAAACCAGTCAGATATTCTGCTTTGTTTAAAATAAATCATTGGTAGCATTTTTGTCAACTGTGCTGTATAAATGGTTGAAGTGTGATTGAAGCCTAATTGAAGGAGATGATGTGATCTTCCGATAAGCTGTGTTCAGCCAAGGCAGATTTTTCCGGGTGGAACAACCTAATCTAATGAATGAATGTTTATTGGCCCCTAACAACCTAAACAACAACATTGGAACAACCTAATACACCTCTTCTATTCGGGTCTCTATCATACACCCTGTTTCTCCTATATATATTTTTCCACACTGACATGGGATACTATAAACTCCAGGTGTTTTGAGTCCCAATTTGTCCTTGACTCGCACTAAATTGCCACGCAGTTTTTTTGGTGGTTTATGAATTGTTTCGATGTTCCAATTATAATATATGAGATGGCTATATAAGCGCAGGCGTAATGCCATGCAAGCTTTATTGCTCTGAGGACGATGGAGGAGTATTCCATCGAAACGTCAGCAACCCAAAATCTTACTCTGCTGGAGAGCCGAGAATTATTTATTAATATCATTCGCCGAGAAAGAACCAAATCCTTTAAAACAATATCAGTTTAACAGGGAAATCAAACCCTTTAATATGAGACAAAAATGGCCATCTTTGTTATAAAAATCCTGAACAAGCGTGATTATCCTTAATGTTTGGCCTATAGTAGAGTGGTCTGACGGGATTATAAAAAAAATCAGCTGATGTCCTGTTTTTAAAATAAGCCATTCGGAAATTCTGCTTTGTTTAAAATAAATCATTGGTTGCATTTTTGTCATCTGTGCTGTATAAATGGTTGAAGTGTGATGATACTTTCAGGCGACCGCTGTGAAAATTGAGGGAAGTGAAGTGAATGACCAATTGGAGAACTCTCCCTCGGCTGACGATGAAGGACCTGTTGCTGCTGAATCCACTGCCGTGGGCATCCAAGTTGATCCTGAGGTGAGATGGCCATGAAACACTCTTTACTCTTTCACTGCGCCGGACTTTGATTCCCGTGCGCGATGAGGTTTCACAAATATGTATCTTCCAGCAAATAATAACTTGGATGCAGGTAATTCACATTTTATTTCAAGAACAAAATAAATTATAAATTCGTTTTTGCTTAAAATGCCACAATCACTTGCTCACAGACACTATATTTTTAACACGATACTATAACTATTTTGATCACCAAACACACTCCAACGCCAAACTAAATAAAATATGACCGATTTGCCAGAGGCTGGAGGAAAAGTTCAAGGCACTCCATACACCAGAGACGGACGATACCATCGAAAAGAGCCTACTCTCGAACAAGGGAAGATTGGAGTGGCGGCAGTTCATGCCTATGAAAAGAGCTTCATTTGGCAAGTATTTTTTCTTTGTGAATCGAGAACTGGTGTGGTCAACGACAATTTACACGGGAAAGGGGACTGTGTTGGATAAAGACTTTGCCCATTTACCCATGACCTCAAAAGTGATGATGAATCTAATGAAGCCATTATTTGGCCTATGATATTGCCTCACGATGGATAACTTTTATACATCTCCAGATCTAGCCGACTTGCTCACTTCACACTCCACTGACTGCTATGGAACACTGAGGAAAGGGACTTCAGCACTCTTCAAAGATAATCAAGCAAAAGAAATGAAGTTTATTGTTTTTGTCATAGAATGAATTCTGTTATAACATTTTCAGAGCGAAAGTCGTCGTCATGCGGGTTGCCTAACTCCCATGAATGTTTGTGCGTTGTTTCTTGATGTACTATGGACAAAAAGTAATAGTTAACATTAACGTTGTCGGCTAAGTATATGCATTTGCATTATAAACTAAATTTATTCATCATTAGATGTCTGACTAAGGTTAACGGGAAGGAAAGTTATTCTGATATGCAGATGGCCTAATTCTCTTAACTTAAGGGGCAACATTCAGAAAATATTGAATAAATCATTAGTTATTTGGAATAAAAAATAAAGGAAAACATTTTCGGATTTGCCTCCCTTTAATGCTTCTGAATCTGAAATTAAAAAATATGACTTTTTTTGACCGGTTTTGTAAAAAAAAACCCGTCAGGGAAGCGATTAAATAATTTATAGAAACATATTTTAACTCTAGTTCGCATTCGAATGACAATATATCTTCATTAAAATGCTTATTTTGAATTCTATGGCCACGGATGTGAACTGTTTTCGGAAAATTAACTTCGCAAGAATGACTTAAGAAATGAATCAAGTCTGTGTTTAAGCAAATTTTTATGACAATGTGTAAATTTAAAGGACAATATTTCAGAATGTACCTAAGACATAAGTCATTCCTACTGAATATAGTACAACTACGACCTATTATTTAAATTTTATACGATCATTACAATTTAAGTAACTAAATTTCTCAACGACTAACGATTACCCGACCAGCCACCTCAAGTCCTCATTGATTTCTATACTTTTCATGGTTTGGCCGATAAATCTTTAACTGGGTTCAAAATCTGTCCCTAATCGAATTTGAGACCTTATCTAATGCATTCCTCGTACCTACAGAGGAATTCATAACTCATAAATTATAGCATGAGTTTCCATTCCATGCCTATGACACGGTTTCCATGTAAATAAAATATACTAACGTTGAATTATTGCAAAAATTTGAGATTTTCGAGCGTAAAAATCCAATTTAAGGAAAAAACAAGGTGTATACGAAAATCGAATGCAAGAATGCAAAACCTTGTTCTTTAACAGGGTGGCGATCGTCAGGGAAAACCGGGAAAACCTGGAATTGTCAGGGAATTTTGAATTTCTGGAAAAGTCAGGGAAATGTCAGGGAATTTTCGTAACAGTCAGGGAGAAACTGGGGTAGGAAATTCTCATTATTTTTCTACCTTTACGTTTATCTGCCAGTCTTTCCCACCCTTTACTTTACTAAAACATTTCACCAACTAAAACTAATGTCCGTCGCTGACGTTCATGGAATAAGTCCCATCAATTCGTGGCTCATTCAGTTGTGAATCTTAGTTATTTAGTAGTGAATCAGACGTACAATGTATCCCTTTTGCATATCCTTATTGCGGTATTTGCCTAGTAATGTCAAAATTCATTATCACAATGTATTACGCTAATCACAAGGAATCCGAGGCTATGCTGTTCGGAAAATTTTACCTCGCATTTTACTTCCGAGGCTTAGCTTGAGAGGTAGCTGGAGCGGCTGGAGCATACTAGCTCGTAGTAAATACATGCTTACAGTTGTAAAAATACGAGACAATGATTATTAAAATACAATACGTAATACAAGTACGTTTAAACAAAATCTTATGCAAGATCATCTTCGATTCCCATATCGCCCTTCGTGAAACAGTAAGAAGAGCCCTCCTCCCCTCCTTTCACGCTCGACGTAATTGTTGAGTAGCCCCCTTAGCTCCCTCTCGAAGCAATTTAGTCAGGTCAAAAATCACCTCAAACATGATATTGCTGAATATGATGCTGCCGTTGCCAATTGTCTCCTGTCTTCGCTCGCAGTGGCGCGCTTACGTTTTGTTTGTATATCCGAATAGTTTTACATCGCAATTGATTTGCAATACTCTTGCAATCAAGGGGTTATAACCACGTCAATCAAATTGTTATTCGATTCTGAAAGTCACTCGCGCTATCCGATTTTGATCCAGTCCAACAACTTGGCTTTGGTTTGTATTTCTCGCGCACCCTAGTGATACATTTGCCGGAGTCCGAAGTAAATTGGCCATTGAATTTTCCTTCGATACCTTTTCACTAATTCTCAGCTTCCCAGAAGTACCAAGACGCGACCATAATTTGGATGAGAGTTTAACTTATGAAGATTTAATATATTTTTTTCATTAGGATGTATGTACACGTAGCTTTTAATGTAATGATTTAAGCCTTTAACATTTTCTGAGTTTTGACGAAAATTTAATTCAGAAGAAATAAAATATTCCAATAATAGGTGACCTTTTGGCGATTAGTCAGGGAAATTGGTAAATCCGTCAGGGAATAGTCAGGGAAAAGTCAGGGAATTTAAAAATTGGATATCAGTAGCCACCCTGTTTAAGTTATTTAATGATAAGCATTTATATTCCATATCATGAGCGTAGGAAATTAAAGAAAGCAAAAACAAAGAGACCACTGCACCAAATCTTATCGTTCCTCGCTTGTTAGAGAAGCTCACGTGCCAACACTCATTTGTTGAAACGACTCGCATTCCGCCTATGGTACAGTGAATTTAATAATTCAGGAACCTTTGCAGTCGTGGCCACAACAACTCAACAAAGTTTCATTGTAATCTGATTAATAGTATTGGAGCGCATAGTTATAATAAATACCATTACCATAAAATAAGTCCATAAACTAATAGCGATAGTGTTTTTGAGGGGTAAAAATGCGAAATTGGTGATACATAAATAAATAACGACGAAGAGGGCAAAACTAGGAGATGAGAGGAAGAAATAAACAAACGGAAAAATGAAGGAAGAAATCTATAAACGCGGAAAGACGGAGAAAAAAAATAAATAAATACGACGTGGAGGTAGAGAGGAAAAGTGTGTAACCCTCACCTTCGTCTCCTTTTATGTTACCTTTGTGTATTATTATTTAGGTTATTATATAAACAACATGCAAAAAACATTTATGGTTGCTTAATAGTTATATCTTTAATTTTATAATAATTGATTGATTGGGCCCAATTTACAAGTACAACAACTTTTCCGATTTATATAATTACTTAACGACTCAAATGGTTGTTACAATTTTCATTCTCAAGGGCTTGACTTTTAGCCTTGTAAATTAAACCCACATGACGACAAATGTTTATAATGGCACTTATCGTGATCCTTTCGCTATCGCCGCAATTCCTTCCTTTCGGCTCCTTTCAGCTTTCCTTTCTTTCAGCTTTCCTTTCTTTCGGCTTTCCTTCCTTATACCTGCTCCTTTAACACTTCCCGTCACTTTTTTGACAAACCGGCTGCTATTTCCACACTTTTATACCATGTATTTCATCTTCTTTCGCCTTTTACCAACCGAACTCTTATTCTGCTTCTAACCTCTAACTCTCACACTTCGCGTCTATATATTCTCCGCGCGTCACTAGTTACGATCTCTTTGTTTCCTTGTTTTGTCTCTTTTCGCCCTAACTACCTATTGTTTCGCTATTTACTACGCGATATGTTGCTATTTACTGCGCGATATGTTACAAGTGAAAGGTGTTCCAGAGAAGGAAAATCTGGCACATCAGGCTACAGCATACTCTTGATATCCCCGTCTATAGACTGAGAAAGTCACCTGACAGTTATCTGGTGATGGGAAGGAATTGTTTTAAAAAACTGCCTGTGAGTATTCAAATTGCACCTCTATGTATGCTTAAATCAAAGACGTACTCTGGGCTTTTCCGAAACTCTTTTTTATTCACTCAACGAGTTCTTTACTGTTGAGATTGTTGATGTATGATTTGTGTCAACTGTTGCGCAGTGGTTTCCTTTCATTGATTATGTTTATATAATGTTTCGGAACACATTGTAATCTTGACAAGATCTACAGCTGTACCTTGCTCCTGTATCAATAAAAGTTTTTATTACTATGATTCATAATTAACTGGTGCTGATATTTAATTTGAAAGTTTAAACTATTATGACGATACGTAATAGCTTAATTGCTGATGTATTCCTTCTTCCAGGTTGAAGTGAAAGTAGAGGTTGACATAGGAGACTCATTGCTGGAAGCAGAGGCTTGCGGTCAGGAGAACCAACACAGGGATGAAACCACAAGCCTAGCGCCATCGGCTGTTTCTGATGTCGAATCCCTATCTGATGTGATGGATATGGTAAGGCAATCACCGCTTGGACTGTATACCTTTCAGTGTCCTTGACAGAGTTGCTACAGACCAGGAGAAACCTGGAGAATTAATTGGAAATTGATAATCGACCTGAAAAAGTTATGGGAATTGAGAAGTTAGTCTTGAAATTTGCTTTTCAAAGTCAAAATCTGATTGCTTTTAACAAGAGAGGTGTTCTGGTTCCTGAAGAGTGCTAACTCTAAGAAATGGTCTTCAATCAGTCACTTAAGTAATTACCAAATTCAAGGAAGCAGCTCACCACAAAACTCAGTACTCCTAGATTTACAGTACTTATTTATTATTAAGATACTGATTTTTACAAGTATTATTAGTTATATTAGTGCATAGGTTTCCGCAGAATCAATCAGTTGGCATCAGCATGGCTTCTGGGATTTTATCGCAAGCAATACGATTTTTGGACAACAGTTTCACTGACATTCCTGTCAGCGTCTTCAGGTCGAAGGTGAGGGACATTGGTATTAAGGGGGATTGAAGGCTTTTCTCTTGGACGTTGCAGATATGTATGGAATAGTGACGTATCTTTGAAGCTCTGATATCATGTTGGCCATCTGGCAGGTGCTTCTCGGGACCAGCTCTTGGTTCCATAGTTCCTCGTTGTGTTTGGATTTGTGGACCTGGTCTTTCTTGTAGCCATTCCGATGAAGCGTTTCTGTGATTTGTTTATTCCTAGCTCCAATCGAATCTGCTTTTGGAGTTATTTAAATAATGAAACTAGTATTTAGTGGCAAGGTGATCAAATATCTTGTGTCTTTACTAGATTAATGACGGTCTTGTTGCTGCTCTGTGGTAGTTCATTTTTTTAGTGTTCTTCTCCAAGTCCCACATAGATAATAGCTGTCATCTCTGTTGAAATTCTGTGCCGTCTTGAAAATTTCATTGGCTTCCCATACTAACCTAGAGTAGCACTGGTTCCCCTTGGTTATTACTTCCGCTCCTAGGAAGTCAATGTTTTTTCCCGGTTTGATTTTCCCGGTGACAAGATGATCAGACATCTTGTGTTTAAGCGAATAGTTTCAGGCTTGACTTTGTGGAAGTCTTTCATAATTACAAAAAGAAGAAACGTTCAAATGGTATTTATCCACACTGATTTATTGATACTACCGACCCAGGTTTGAAAGTTGCTTCTTTCTATAATCTTGTGTTTATACTGGATGAATGGCAGTTTGTTCTTAGAGCCTTAATTGGTGTTGCATTTTTTCTTCCAGGTCGATGTGGAAGAAGATGTTGATGCAGGTGAATCGCTGTCTGAAGCAGAGATGCACAGCGAAGGGAGCCTGTGTGAAGATGAACCCTCAGACTCTGCAGTTTCAAATGTGGTGTGTCTACCCCTTGAGATGGATGATCTGGTAAGGGCACTTAAGCCAAGTAATTACAACCATGTGGTGTAAACAGAGAAATAGTGAAAATGGATGTGTGATTTTCTAATTGACCGGAAACAAATTGGTAGTTATCAATGGCATTAGTTACAACATGGTTAGAGTGACTTAAAGAGTCCCACAAGGAAGCGTGATTGGCCCCCTGTTATAACGCAGTGATGTAAACAACATTAACACACCCAATGCGGATGCCTTGAATTCAAGGCATCGGTCCCGTTACTTTTCTCGGCTTTTCCTAGTTCCAGCGTTGGCACTGACACTTGCATCTTCCTCCAGCGTCTTAGTCTTGCTCTAGGCTCTTAGTCTTGCTTGCTTGGATGAGGTTCGTTATTTGCTGGATGTGTATTCTTTTTTTATAAATAAACGAAAAAAACACTTCAGCGTGGGAATAAATTTCATGTCAACAAGTCAGCATTGAATGGGTTAACTCTAGAGTAAGTTGTGAAATTCTATTTTTTACAGACGATGCTGTAATTTGCCAAGCCATTGTCACAAATTATTACTTAGAAGTTCTCTCATTGTGCCTTAATTACGTTAACTCATTGTGTCTCGAGTTAGGGCTAGTACTTGACCTCAGTAAATGCTCTGCTGTACACATATTACAAAATAAATCACTCAAATGCCATGTCTGTGAAGTGGGAAGGGTAAATAAAAAGGAGTTTGATGATCGTATGTTCAGACCTAGCGCATGGAAAAGACATGAAATGTTTGTGGCATTGCATTAAAGAAACTAGGATTTATCTAGCAATTAGTAGAAAAGGTTCTCTGATGAAAGAGGGATGCTGCTTTGCTCTGGTTAGGCCTCATCTTGAATACCCTAGGAGCAGTTTGGACCCTGAGCATGGAAATATTTTTTATGCCCAAGTGAATAAAATACTAATTAAAGCTCAAAACTTTGTTTAAAATTGCTATATAGAGAACAGAGAGTGTATCGCACAGTGAATGAAAGGACTAACTGTAAGATGGGAGCAATTGGAGACTCGTTAAGACTAAGGAAGGGTTCCAAATCAGGTATACCAACTTAGTACATGTGTACCATGTACTACATTCAGTATGGCCACATTCACAAAGTGTAATAGACAACTAGTGCTTTTGCATACTTTTGGTCAAGACTACAGGCAGTCCTCGACTTTCGTACACAATGCATTCCTGAAGACGTGTACGAAAGTCGAATGTACGAAAGTTGAACAATAGAGTCCCATACTAATTAGGGGTTATGTTCCCGGAGAGTTAAATATACATAGTAAAACCTTTTATCAATTGTAAGGAAATTTTATTTTTAATACAAAAGTTTAAAATACATTAATTATATTTAAAACAATACGTAATTTAAAAACTATGCAGTCTTGATGAATGGTTCTAAAAGAATACCGTTGTGTATTGAGTAAACATACGTATTTATAATTTTTCCCAAGCATAAATTAACATTTTACTGATAATGTTCACTATCACTATAAAGACACAAAACAAGAAGCATCACGACATTTAATTTTTGGAACCTTCAACTCGATGTCATTTAATTTATTATAATTAAAGAAACAAAATGTTGCAATTTCCTAAACTGGACAAAAGGCAAACAAAAATAGAACGATGTTTCCTAGGTACATGCCATACACAACTTCGTGAATTTCGCATTGCACTTCCCAGCATATCGTACATGGTCTATAATTTTATCTTTCCCCTTGAACACACAAATGAACGGCTTAAGTTCAATGATTGTCTTGCAGCAAAAGATCCTCCCAGTTTAGCACGTCTAATAATTCCCAACTTTTGCTCGACAGTATTAAGTTTATGTGACCTACGCGTATTTTCGTTGGTCTCAGTCACATCATATTTACGTTTTCTACTCATTCTTATCATACGACATTAATTAAATTCGGTAAATAAACAAGTTATACCTTGCTCTAAGTTAATACTGCCCACAGTCGCATATACTAGCGAGCGAGAACGCAAGATGAAATAGTTTAATGCTGGGATGCGCCATGCACCATCGCGGGAAATTCAAAATATTGTTCGACAAATGTCCGAAAATCCAATTTTGGTGTCCGAAAGTCAAGTAAAAGGTATCAATTTGGAGCGTACGAAAGTGCCAATAGTATGAAAGTCGAGTGTACGAAAGTCGAGGACTGCCTGTACATCAAATGAGTGATGAGAGCCATCATCTTGATGTATCTCATGTAAACGCTAAGAAATTAAAATTTACGGGCAAGGAAAGTTTATAAGGTCATGCAGGAACACAATTGTGACATTCCACAGAAGAAAAATCATTCGCCTTGACCGAGGTTTGAACCTGGATCCCTGGATTTCATGCCTAGTGCTTTAGCCAGTTAAGCTACCGAGGCACCCTCCTCCCATCTGTAGATCTTTATTGAGGGCTTTATTGGAACAAGCTGTTCTACACTGATTCAGTGACATCTTGTGTCTGGAAGTCGGGAACAACTTGTTCTTATAAAGCCCTTAAACATCCACAGGGCAGGAGGACGCCTTGGTAGGTTGTAACCTCAATCACCATTCTCCTTTCTCATTAAAATAAAATTCAATCTGTTGGATTTAACTGTTATCAACCGAGCATGTCTCTCCGGCACAAAAAAAATATCGCTGACTGCCGAGCGTGTTCATATGGCACAATGCATCCTCCTTTCATTATCAATGCCCCTGGTACGGTCAAATGATGGAAAGTCATATTTTTAAGGGGCTTTCGACTAAGAATACATCTTTCTTCAATCTGAATTTTTTCTGTGGATATCTCATGGTATTATATGTTGATTGACGTTATATCACATGAAGAAACCAACTCTCGTCAACAAGGTTTGCTAGCCGTTTGTATGAGGAGGGAACCGAATACTTTCCTCAGTACAAATGAAGTTATAGACCGCACAAAGATATATATTTCTATAAGAGAAGCATTCAGAATATAGAAGGTCCTCCAAACATGAGAATATTTTCTTGGTTATGTCAAGATAATGAGATTTTGTTCGACTATCTTTCGCCTAAATGATGCATCTCCTTACTCTAGGTTTGTTTACTTGGTGTGAGACCAGGAAACTTCATCCTTTTGCCATGACAGAGAAGGATATACAGCCCAATTATATTCTTATCATCTCAGAAAGCACTCAACGATAGGAGCATCTTGCTTTCATGAGAGGTTTTTTCCTTATCGCCATACGTGTAATAGGTTCCGCTGGACCATCTGTCCTCTGAATGACTCATCCTCTTTGTTCGGGTTTGCTTATCTCGCTGGTAAGGAGGAAAGGGAATCTTTATGTGAGCACAAATCAAGATAACAGGATGCTGAATGATGCCTTTGGTAGCATGCAAGCCTTTCTGCATACATACACTTTGAAGTGCTTCCCATCTGCAAATCTGTTGTGACTAACATTTTCATATCATCTCGGACTGGCTCGGTGAGACAGTCTCCCCTGAAACTGATCGTTCAAGAGTGTTGAGTGCTATGGCATGAGTATTTTTGAGACAATATTATTCGTAATATTGTAGTTCTAGCAATATGGTTTCTGGAAGAAGAGGAAGGTATAGAAATTCTGACAGAGAGCAGTTGTGATGGAGACAGTGACACGGATGTTGAGCCCTCCTGGTGTTTACCGTTGTGGACTTTCAAGTGTAATGTATGATATGAATTGTGTTGTTGATGCTGGGTTGCTGGGGGGTTGTTGATAAAAAGGAAGGGGGATTGTTGTGTGAATTGGATTTGGAGAGGATGCTGGATGCATCAAGAAGGATTGTATTGGAAAGAATAAAGAGTTTTGAAACGAAAGTGAACATCTGACGTCAAAGAGTGCATGCGCTCTCCGGACCATCGTATAGATTAGATAAAAATCAAGCACCACTCATGATAGAGAATAGTCCCCTCGATTTTGTAAAATTATTTTCTGGAAAAAAGTTATTTTGAAACAAGGTGATTGTGTCATTCAAAGGACGAGTCATTTTTCATCAGTATATTTCTAAGAAACACGACTTTGGTGCCTGGAATGTGAACTTGGGCTGTGTGTAGACCTCTTTTTCATGATCTATCGCACAGTTGTCAATATAAGAAATGTGTAGCTGGCTGACATCACTATGATAATATTCAGCTCGAAGGAAAATGTGCAGGTATTTACGAAATTTACATGACTTCTCGTAACTGTGGGTTTTATTGCCAAAGTTGCTATTTTAGTTTTTGAACTACAGTATATTTCCGTATGCAAGGTGAACTCATGTTTTCGTATCAGAAATATAAAAAAATATCATCATACGTACTAGGTTTTATCATCAACCCTCAGCAGTACCTTGAGCCTCCATCTCTCTCCCTCCATCTCACTTCTTCATATCTCTCTATTGCCCCTACCTTCCCCTCCCATCCTCCACTTATCTCTTCTCCCTTCTTTATCAAGAATATTTTCCCTCACTCTAACCCTTTATTTTTGGAGACATCGTCTCTAAAAAGAAATGGTTAGAGTGAGTTACTTCGGCATCAGCTACTACAGCAACTGCAATCAGCATATTTTTTTAATTTATCTTTGCAACGCAAGCCACTGAAACTTGACGTCGCGAGTGAATTGACTGCGATTAGTGGGCGGAAACGAGAGAAAAATGACAACAACCTTAGCCAGTTTGATTAACTTCCTGTAACAGCATTTATATAACCACAATTATTACAATAGAAAACAAGCCCATAGGCTAAATACCGTTAACTTGGTCTACACGAGATGAACACAAGTCGCAATTGGAACCAAGCTGATACATCCTTCTCCGGCCACGGTCAGGTTAAAAGAGAGCTAGTCTGTTCACAGTACACTTTGTCAGCACAAGAGTGGAAACAGCTGACCAGTGGAGGAGTGGGGAGAGGAGGGGAGGTGCTATCACACTTTGGATTGGTGGGAGTGTCTGCAGGTCGACTTGAAAGTGGAAAAAGATGTCAGCACCAGTACGGACCGAATAAAAGCAGGGTGCTTGCAGGAATCGCGATGACTTGAATGTTTGCGCTGACCTGATCCAGGTCGCAGCACTTGCCTCATCGCTCTCTGGCACTTTGCGAGACCCGACAGTCTCCTGCGGTTTCAGAGTCTCCGAGGATTTTCTAGTCTCAAGGTTTCGAGGAGGAATAATTGGCACATCCTAACTAGTTATGTGACACACACAGCTGAAGTGTACTTATTTCTGCATAACCGTTGAGGATACTTCTGCAATGGTTTTTTCCACCCATTGCATTTTTCTCCTTGTTGATTGGAGATATTATCGTCAGTGCCCACCTATAAATCAGTTACTTTTGGCATAAAGTGCACACTATTTACACTATCATATCCTTCCTTCATATAATTTATTTTAGCTTGTAACTATACTATTCGATAGAATAGAACATATTATTTATTTGTCAGTGAATCCTAGAGATAAAGCTCAGGGTATAAATAATATCATTAATCAATATTTCCAATGTTCATCACGAGATCCTATCCTCGGCTTCTGGGCGGGTATTATTGCCACCCTTTCTCTCAACCACAGCTACACACACAACATATGGCTGTGGTAATCTATTTGCTCTGACTGAGGATACTCTAAAAAAGAACTATTTTTTACTTCCTTGGAAAATATAGGATCTGCATATCCCTGTGGTATGAATTGCAACCCTGGGTTTGCAGCATCTCTCCGCAGCAGGTTCCTCTAAGAGCTATTTTCTTTCTTTCATAGGACTTCAATTTTATCAGGGTGACCACTCAACCTTGAAAAAACGATGCATCAGCCGTGAATTTTGTGTGTGAACCTTCAATTTCAGTGATCAAAAATAGTCTTCGGGTGTGCCGCGTGATATTCAGGTTTACCCTGACGTTTCGTGACCTCTACTGGTCACTTCTTCAAGAGGGAATTGATGTCCTCGTTGCCGGTGAGGAATATATATATAGCTCAGAAAGGTGAGTTGGATGGGGAAGAGGGATGAGGGGTGGAGGGAGAGGTACGTGACAAATATTTATTGAGTATTGGCATCCAAGTGTGGCTTATTTGGAGGCCACAATTCTCTATTGAAGTTTTCTTTATTCTTCTTAATCTCAATGGCCTCACGATACAGCCTGGGTTTGAACCTGTTGACCTTGGCGATTACTTTTGTTTTTCCGAAGTCGATCTCATGTCCCAGGGCTGCATGTTCTGCTACTGCCGACTTCGATGTCTGTCCCAGTCGAGTGGCCCGTTGATGTTCCACCAGCCGGGTTTTGACGCTACGTCCCGTCTCCCCGAAGTATTTTTTCTTACATGTTCCACAGGGGATTTCATAGACTCCCTCAATTTGCAGGGGAGTCCTATCTTTCACACCTCTTAAGAGCGCCTTCAACTGCTGGTGTGGTCTAAAGGCAGTCTTAATTTCATATCTCCGGAGAAGATTCCCTATCTTGTCCGTCACGCCCTTTATGCAGGGAAGGCAGGCTCTCTTCGGGGTGGTGGTGTCGTTGTTTGTCGAAGTCACTAATTCAGGTGAATTTCGGTTGGCCTTGTCCTTGATTTTTCTAAAAGCTCGGGAGATAGCTCCGTCGTCATATCCATTCTGGCGTAAAATGGCTTCAAGTTTTTGTTTCTCGGCTGGAAAACTTCCGTTGTCGCTTATCCGTGTGGACCGTTGTATAAGGCTGTTCATTACACAATTTGCGCAATTTGCGGCACACCCGAAGACTATTTTTGATCACCATGAGCCACGAAAGCCTCAATGAACTTAAATTTCAGTGTTCATGGGCCGTTTCAGTCAGATTTTAAAATTGTACAACACCCTTTGTTGTTTCATTTTGAGACTAAATCTGGGGGGTCTACAATGAATGTTATACTATGTGCTGTTTCACATAATTTAACTCGTTGCGGACTGATCACAGAATTCTCCGTGTTTTGGTGTGTGAGAACAAAACTTATTCTGCTTATTTTGAAAACAGTTATTTATGATCCCAATAGCTTCTGGTGTATTTGGGAATGTTCTTTCAATAATTTAGAATAGTAATATTCCATTAAAATTTTTATTTTATAAGTTTATTTTATTTGAAAGTGTTATGTTTTCAGAACTTCGTCTTACGTATGACGGAAATTTCACTGCACGTTATCCCATGGGAAAAGTCATATACATATGATTTTATTCAAATAAAACAAATATGTTATTGTTCAAACGTTATATTAGTATGAATGACAAAATTTTAGCCTGTAATGAAGCTAAGGCAGGGCTGCAAGCGGTCCTACAAGTTGAAAACATAACATAAACGAAACGCATCACTAATGACCACGTTTTTCCCTTCCATTCCCCACTCCTCGACCTCCCGCAGTTAATCCCAAACAAACCCTCCCATCACCTTCGGTCAGTCATCCTCTCCCCCGCCCCCTCCTCTCCTCAGACCCACGCTCAGCCCAAAACCTCCACCCCTTCCCTCACCCCCTCCTCCAGCCCTCTCCTTCCCACCTGCACACCCAAGGGTCATACAACGCCTTTTCCTCCACCCCCACCCTCCTTACCATTCCCCTCTCCCTCCCCCATGTGACTATATATTGAGGGTTATCTATCTTGTAAGCAGTCCTGATGATGCTGCAGGCAGTGAAACATGTTGGCTCAATAAATAATACTCTTCAGTGGAATAAGTGCAAAGTAATTTATCCTTTTCCTAAAACTTTATTCACATGAAAGTAAAGCAAAATAAAAAATATCTTACTTTCCAAAAAAATAACTTGCACGTTCTGCCTAACTAGAAATGTACGATAACAAAAAAGTAAAATATTTACTTCGTTGAGTGATAAATATAATGTGATTACATCACACACGTTTTCCAGACTAGAAGAACAAAGTCAAGAACACAGAGTCAAAAATAGCGACAAGTCACCCGTCATACAATGTTATTATCGCACCATCCAACAAAGGTGACTTTGATTTCGACCTTGACGTTAACCCAAAAAGAAAAACAGCAAAGAATCCTTCGCTCGCGCACATAGGACGACCCTGATTTTTTAAGCGGATAAAAGTGACAAAAAACCTCGTCCTATATGCAAGTAAATACAGTATAATAATGACTTTTATTGACTTTTTAGCATAATAATGACTTTTAATGACCAATATCAGAAATAATAACCAATAATGGTAATAATGACCGACTTGCAGCCCTGAGCTAAGGCCTTCTTGTAGCTAAGGCCCCTCTGAGCCTGTCGTCTCTGGTTCGTGCTCATCCAGCAGCGAAGATTCTTTCATCTAACTCTCAAGGAAATGGAGGAGAAGGCCTCATAACTCATCCTCAGCAAATTACGACTCGTGGGCACAACACAGGCTTTTGACTGAATCAGCGCCTTCTTCCCCTTTTGGCTTCTCGCTAGGCCTCTTCATATCTGACCGTAAACAAACCCAGCTGAGAGACCGAAAGATTGGAATCAGCTTTCAACGTTTACCATATCGTCAGCGTCCTTCGTAGAAAAGGACCAGATGCCCAAACGCGTATCTTCTTTAGGGTTATGAGGCTTTTCTTGATGAGGATGCATATTAGTCTCTTCTTGGGTGTTCGAGTGTTGTGTGCACTGTACTTGGAGATCTCAAGTCACTCAGTTGACGGAATTATCTCACTAGATTAATTGTGTAGTGCGTTTGCATATGGTTGTGCATAAATACGTAAAATCGTGTGGTGATACCAACTAGGTTTACCAATAATACTTGAATGTCTGGGATGATAAAGGAAAGGCAAAGAGCTTGGAAAAGGTCCAAAGGAAGGCAGCAGGGTACGTTTTGGGGATACAAAAAAATACCGATAGTGTTAGCAGCATGTTAGAAGAATTGGGGTGGAGTCCACTGCAAGATACAAGGAAAGTAAATAGGTTATTGGGAATGGGTTTAAAAGCTACTCATAACATCCAGCATGGTTGGAATTGGAGAAGAGGCTGGAACCACTAAAATGTTTTGGGAAAAAATGACCACCAGCTGAAACTAAAATTAAGGAGGCTAAAAACGAATGCTGCCAAATACTCCTTCTTAAATCGTGGGGTCCTGGAATGGAATTAATTACCAGAAGAACTCACAAAACCTTTTCCAAGAAATGTAAATATTTTTAAAAAATTGTTACTCATAAAAAACGAGGAGTGTTTGATGTTGTATGTAGGTTTATATATTTTTTAAACCTTGTTATTAATTTTATTTCAACCAAAAATAATGATATATTGTCACCAGACAATGTCTAATTGCAGTATCAGTGTAATAAATAAATAAATATTTCTCGTTTTATGAAGAAATTACCCCCAATAGCCCTTGTAAGAAATCTATAACTATGGCGTCAACGAGTGTTGGTGCATCTAGTGGAATGATGGAGGATATATGCGAAGAACTATGTATTGATGTATTATCGGACGTGCCAGATGATTGTGTAGAAGATAGTGAAGGCTCAGACTGTGAAATCTGAGTGGAAATTTTTGGAAGATGGAAAAATAGAAGATCTACACAGCTAGTTTACACTGATAGTGATTCTGAAGGAAATGACTTTGATGGCAGCTTTGTGAATGACACCGCTGGGAAATGGAACAAGCATGATATCCCAACAGTTTTGGAGGAATTTCAAGGCATGGAAGGAATCATCAATCCACCTGACAACTTTGAATGCATTTTGGAAGTAGTAAAATTGTTTTTTGGGGTGGATCTTTTTGAAATTATGTGCAAAGAGGCCAATTTGTATCACATGCAAAATGAAAGTAAATATAAGGAATCACAGAAAACCGGGAAATGGAAAAATGTAACGGCAGGAGGGATCAAGATTTTTTTGGCAGTTGTTATATTGATGGGAAAGGTCAAGAAAGACTAGATAAATGAATATCGGAGCACAGATGCGTTTGTGGGGACACCAATTTTTGTAAAGTTACTTTGCTGGAACAGATTTGAGCACATTTAGAATTCTTGGCATTTTAGTGATAATGAATCAAATTCTGACTCCACAGGTAGATTTTATGAAATAAGACCAATAATTACATACTTTTTAGAAAAATGCAAATCAGTTTATTCGCCCAGGTGAGAGCTCACTCTCGATGAAGGAGTAATACCTTGGAGAGGAAGACTGAGATATAATGCAGGTAAATTGTTGAAGTATGGGTTATTGGTGCGAATGGTGTGCAAAAGTCAATCAGGGTATATTTGCAACTTCGAAATATACACAGCTGAGGGAAAAAATTAGAGGAAACCATATTGACTCTTCTAGATCCGTATTTACACCGTTGGCATCATGTGTTCCAGGACAATTACTATAACAGCGTACAAATAGCTGAAAATCTTCTACTTTAAAAAAATTCATGTTTGTGTAAATATTACTTAAAAACAACAGGTTTAAAGATTTTGATACATATTACTGAAAATATAAAAGTTAGAAAACAAGAAAAAAATATTCCAGTTTTAAATTAAAGTAATTCCAAAAATTAAAGTAATTTAAAAGTAATTCCAAATAGTCAAAAATATTCCAAAAAACCCTGGACCAATGTTTATCATCCCACTGCGAATCCTACGCTTTACCCCTAGTCTAACAGGTAATTGGAATTTGTAGGATAGATTTACTGGATATATTGTGCGTGGCAGAATTCTGTAGTTTTTCTAATACATTTTTCTCTTGAACCAGGGCGAATGAAGCCAGAACCCATCAACCATATTCCTATCTAACTGTCTACTCTCACATAAAAAAGGTCTCATCTTTGTTCTTGCTAAAAACAGGGAACTTCCCACTGAATTTAGGAATGAAATCAAAAGTATGAAGAAAGGCAACTACACGTTGTGTAGAAGAGGAGAGGGACAAGAGGGAGGTGAGGATGATTTCAACTATTCATAACTCGAGTATGGGCAAAGGAAAATGAAACAGGTGGACGGAAGATATACAGAAAAAACCGACATGTATTTTGGAATATAATAAGTACATGGGAGGAGTAGATAGAGCAGATATGTACTTGGCATACTTTTCAGTGCTTAGAAAATCTTTGAAGTGGACAAAATAAGTTGTACTGTGGTTAATCAACAGTGCCTTATTTAATTCTTTTTTAGTGTACAAAAACTTGAACACATCTAGCCGTATGACCTATAAAAAATTTGGGTAAATGAGCATTAGGGTCCAGTCTGGGAGAAACTTTTTTGTGAGAAACGTAGAAAAGTGAGGGGTATAAGAGAAAAGGGAAAGGAAAGCGAAAGGAATGTGCATTTAATAAATGTAAGATAGTAAATCGTGAGATACTTAGTTTTTGAGAAAATAAAGTTTGAAAATAACCAAATTCGCTTATTTCTGGTGATATTTTGACGCCATATTGTTAGATTTTCTGAAGTCCCGGTAGAGGGATACGGACTTATTTCACTTCTGAAATATGGCATACCCAACAACGTTCCGGGTCTGTGGAGTGAAACGGATGCTAGGGTGGGACGGTACGCGGCCTCGAAAAGGCCATTTCCAAACGGAAAAATAGGTTATTTGGTGGATAGTTATGTTTTATTTTCACGAATACCCTTCTAAACCAGCGATGCAGCCCTGCGGGCCGCCCCGTTGTTGATTACACAACCCACCCCAATGGTGATTAGTTTGCGTAAAATTACGGCGAGAGGCGAGTTGTTGATGAAAGTTCCGTATGAAGGCAGTGGAATGAGGAACCTTCAAAGATTATAGGGTAGCTCCGAGGGGATACACGTCCCTCTTGTGTGATAAAGCCGTCAAAAATCAGGAATAGTTTAAAGGTGAAGGCAGGAAAAGTCATGGGTGGTGGGTATAGAAAATGAAGAAACTGCTTGACCGCTGCGCCATCTGGGGGAACTAGGAGGAAAAGGTCAGTATTTCCAACATGGCGTCCAGAAATAGATTCACATCACAGGTTTTAGTGAACAGTTTACGAAAGAAAAAGGGTTTATGAAGGAAATTAAAGGTTAGTATAAATGCGCACATGTAGCGTAGCAATATAAGTTTAATAGGTGGTATAAGATGATCGGGAGCAGGTGAAATTAATTTTCTCCCAGACTGGACGCTATCGCACGTTTACCAAAATTTGTTTTGGAAGTAGCCAAGGGTTGGGCTAAGTGTGAGAAGAGAATAAGTGCGTCTTCCAGCAATGACAACATGGATGGCAAGAGAGGAGGGCCAACTCAGCAAGCGCCTCGTCGAGAGAGGCAAGGCTAGCGGGAGGAATGGCGAAACACTCACTAGAGAGGATAGTGGGGTATGGGAAGAAGAAATATCCATCATGCATGTGCCGAGTTGGTTCTGCAAAAAAACTTTGGAAGGAAACTTGGTATATCTGTGGATTCTGTATGGTTCCTCTGCATACAGGAATGGTTTTCATCCAATATCATACCAAAAAGAAATACTAAAATCTCTGATGAGTAAAACACTTCTAATTTTATTAAAACAAGTTAAAAATTAAGCATGCTAGACCAATTTTCATGCATCAATGTCATCTAGGTTAGGTCATACCTTTAAATACCCAGTCCTACCGGAAGAGATGGAATTTATATAGCCGGTCCGCAATGTATTAATACAGATCCTATTGACTATTATGTTTTCCAGTGTCACGTGAAAGAACATGTTAACGCAAGTGAACCAGTGGCTGAAGGAGATACAAACAGAGGGGTGAACCTTGTTGAGGATGAGTCTGGAGTTGTGTCCGTCTCCAACGTCGTACCTCAGCCGCATGAAGCAGGAAACATGGTAAGGGACAGTTTCCAATGGGTTGTCATCTTTCCTCCTCCATCTCTTGTCACACAGCGAATGGTTTTGTTAATTCATTCATTAAATCTATTAGCATCACCTTTGTGTACCTATCTCTAATAATAAAATAATCTTATTTAGTTTTTTAAACATTAATTAAACGGAAACACATGCAGTGGCCAAAGACATTGGAAAACAAACTAGCCAAAATAAAGAACTGCAGACTAATTAAAAATTTTCAAAATTAAAAATTTGTATGAATAAATGTTAAATGATCAGTTGTAAAAATGTTAATTTAACCTGTCAAACAATTGTCTTGATTAACTAGTATTGTTAAATTGGGCCCATTCCATTTAAACAAACCTAAAGGTCATCAATGAATTGCTGATGTCTGGTGAATAAATGTATGCACATATATGTTATCTGTACGTAAAATGATTTAATGTGTTTGATGTTATATTTTATGGATTTCTACCAATGAGTTGCCAGGAAATTGATATTAAGGATAGATTGAGTTACATGTGACCAGTAGTCATCAAAGGGATAAGAGGATCAATAGGTTACAGTATGCACCGAGGTTTATTCCTCATTTTACATAAAAAGAAAAATAATTCCCCCACCTTCTTCGTCTCCGGACGGTCTTCTTCTCCGGGGCTACCACTTTTTCTCAAGGCCTTATTTTCTTTGAAGTACGCAATAGATCTACTGGTTAGGGTTTTGCCTTATTGGTTGAATTCTTATATATATTTTTTACTCCCTTTATATATTAGCTCACACTGTCTGTCTGCTTGTCTGTGTACGTACAAACCCATTTCCCATTTCATCCAATCGATCTGAAATTTGGTCCATTGACTCCTTGTGACCAACGATTAATTTTCCCATCTCTACACATAAATACACTCTTGACTTAAGTATATTAAAATGTATTTGTATGAAAATTAAAGAGCATTTAAATAGCTGAGGTTATCTGAATAAACTTGCTATCACTCGTTAGCCCAGGGGTATTGGGGTAGTGGACTGTGTAGTGGAAGGTGTGGTGTTCAATTCCCTGCTGAGGAAATAATTTTTCTTCTTTTTTATTCAAAGCCATTTCCACTTACATCTTTAGAAATTTTGTTTTCATCATCGCATTACCCTCTAAACCTTTTTTTTTCAATATTTTGCTCGCTAATTATTCATTAATGACGGCAATCAAAGCCCTAAGCACTAAGCCCTTGGACCTTGTGGGAGGCCGCACTGCAGGTTGGGAGGGTAGAGGCTGGAGGGTAGAGGGTGGATATATCCATGGCGTATTGTGCCATGGAATAGTCAATGCGGCGGAGTCCATATTTGGGTTTGCACGCTTTTCCAGAAAATTTATTCTTCAGCAAAATGATAACGTCTCTTTCGCTCAGGGAATTTAAAGAGGGAGATGACAGTTTTGGTCTCATGGCGCCATGATGCATACCATCTATACCAATTTCCTTGGCATTTTCTGCCCATAGTGACCTTAGTATTTTGGAGTTCTTCCTCAACTTGTCTGCGGGATCCTAGATCGCTTTCCGCTGGTAAAATACTGCAATTAGATGCTGAGAGGGTGGTGGGTGATGGAATTATCCAACATAACTGATTCTATGGCTACCCGTCAAGAGACATGCTAGGTGGGTTGGGTAGGGTAATAATGTGGTACGTCCTGTATTACCCAGTAAATTAAACTCTTTAAATAACGAATATGACAGTAGGGAATAAAAGATTATCACAAAGCACTTACAAATAAGGGGTCGTGCATGCACTACGTTAATGTTTTTGGTGATTTTTTTACCCCTCGCCCTTTTGTTGACAACCATAGTATTTTCCCAACCCCTCCCTGCCCCCCCCTCCCGCCCACCCCTCCTCAACATGTAACCTTTGACATGTAACGTAGTCTCTGCAAATGAAACTTTCAATTCAAAAATATTTCCTCAAAAACCTATTGAGTGAGTCTAGTTTTAGGGATAGAATTAAATCAGACAAATGAAGTAGCCAAACCAGATACAATAGAACTATCTTATCTCAATTGGAACATGTAATATTCATTTTTAAAGTCTAAAAATCAACCATTAATCACGGCGCAAGGTGCTGTGCTCATCTACTTCTCAAGTTCTCTCTCCTCTCCCCACATTTCTGACTGCTGCCTTGAAAAGTGTCATCACATGGTCGCCATTCAACCAACGAGAAGGTTAAAATGTAAGCAATTTGATGGTATGAAGACTTGCAACATTGTTAAGGCAATGGATCGGTTACATTGAGTTAAAGTAGAAGCTTATGGGGTGTAAGAAACACCCCACGTGCCCTTCCTCATGTTAAACTCTGTAGTATTGTTGATGTGATGTTAATGAGTAAGAAACGTAAACAGGTGCATTGTAACAGCTACATTACTTTGAGTGTACTACCCTCCCCCTTGTTACCTACCGCAGGTTTTTAGGCGACGCCCTCACCCCCCCTAAGTTGATATTTTAGTTTATGCACGAGCTGTAAATGAAATACATGTGCACACAAAGTATAGATATTCAGTATTTTTAATTGAGAACTGCTTAATAACTACTGGATCCATCCAACGCTCCTGAATGGTACTTCTTCGGCGGTGGGGTAGGGGCTACCAGGATATCCCATTACTATACTGAGGACATTGCCTAAAATGTCTATTTTTTCTTTTACTCAGGAAACCAATTTTATGAAGTTATAATTTCATTTAGGATCATTTATGGCGAAGTTAAGGCAATTGGTTACCGCCTAAAAATGCCTATTTTACCTGTTTATGCCTTTTTTCTGCTAATATCGCCTATTTAAGGTCCTAAAAAAGCAATATTCTTCTCAACGTCACCAAACATCTCCTTAGTGCAGAGCTAGTCTGTTATTTCAGTTTCTTTTTTAATCTATCAAGGTTGAAATAATGTCATTAAACATGCATAAAGAACAATCATCCAAAGTATTATTATATAAAGAGTAGAAAAACAACTATGGTCATTTTACATGATGCGTACATGCGATGGTTTCAATTGCCAAAAACTTGTTTGTGAAGGCACCACTCAGTATTACTAAGTTTAAAGAGATACTGCCCGAAGTTGCTCTGCCTTCACAGCCAGTATTGATATTATGGGGAACATGGCTAATTACCGCATTATACTCTGCAGATAAAATTATTGAAGTACGTGAGGTATGTGACAGGAATAATGTGCACCTCTGATACATCAGTTCGAACGTCTTTTTCACCCACTTAAAGCTACACTATTGTAACTGATTTCGCTCATCTTTTATACTTCATGTCAATTCTGTCTATAAGAAAATTAAGCCATCATGGCACATGAGTAGGTTTTCTATAGGCAACAGAATATCTGGATGATGAAGCAAACTGCATTCTCGAATCCAAAGCTGCAGAGTTGAATCTCGATGTCGACACAGATCCTAAGTTTATCAGATGCAATTTTGGTTAACTACCATCAAGAATGTCATCGCTGGAGGAAAAAGAACTACTCCTTGTGGCAGCTGTGGAAAAAAATTCGAAAGGTGGAAAGTGAACTTATTATACCAACTGATGTGGGAGAAGCCTTGATTTGAAAATTCAAGAAAGTTATGCGAAGAACGGTTGGGAAGATGTCCAGAAAATTGCAGACATTTTATCAGGAACTTACGTTGCTCCAGGACCAAAGATGGCAGCAGAAGAACTTGCACCATTTAAGTATTGCCCATCACCTCGTGTGAGGTTGAGAGGTCATTTTCATACTATAGAAATATCCTGACTGACACTCGGCATCAGTTTACAGGAAAAGATTTAGAGTAATACATTGTTGTAAAATGTAATGCAACGAAATAAGTAAACCTTTTGTATTTTATGTTTCTTCAATTTCTACGCTAATTTTATTTCGAGTTCTATCCTCTTTCCTCTCCATCAGTTTTACCGAAAAGTAAACGTGTATTTCAGCCCAAGATTTAAATTTCAGATGCTTCTTTGTGGCAATAAGCCACATTATGTTTCTAGCCGGCCACAGTGGTGGCGGGGTAAAGTCTTCGCCTGCTAATCTTGGGATTACGGGTTCGAGTCCCGCCTGAGCGGGTATTTTACCACCAAAGGTGTATATGTATGTCAAGTTATGTTTGTCTGGTCCCTGGAAAACCTGATTACAGGCTTAGCCTTTTTGGATTCCAGGACAGACAGAATTTTCCGAAATGCAAAAAATATTTTAAGTGCCTATTTTGAAGTTTTTAGTGCCTAAATGTCCTCAGCTTACCCATTACACATTCCATCACCTGGACTGAACCACTGAAGTATGTAATGCTATTCGAGATAAAGAGGGATAGACTTGAAATATTCATCTGCTCTCGTTGAGTGATCCATTTCAATAATGTTTTGTACTTGCTATTTAAGGCTTTCGGTCCTGCGATCAATTTTTTAAATATTATACATTGGTTTTGTCGAAGCCGGCAGCATAGCATGGTGAAAAAAGTACTGCACAAAGAAAGCAGTTACTTTCCGTGGCTCACAAGGGAGGCGATTGAAATAGAAAAAAGAATAAATAATATCAATAGAGAGGATAGTTATAAACTCCCTTATACCTGGAAGAGACTTCTTCAAAATTAAGTTTTTATTCTCAAATAATCAACTGTTGGAATAGTTTATTTATTTTTTGAAAAAAGACCATTGGTGTTCTTAAAAGCCCGACAAAGCAGGCAGCACAGCACAGCGAAACCATTGCATAATATTAAAAAAAAAAATAATCGCAGAACCAAAAGCCTTAAATAGCTGCAAAAATCTATTAAAAAATGTTTTATACTTTTCCCCACTTTTTGTTTTTTTAAACACACTACCTCCATTTCCACCTCCACTACATGTATTTTCCATCCACAGGAAACCTTCATACACAAGACCACATAACTCCTATTCGTTTAACCATTTTCCCCCCAAGAATGCTGCTCTTAAATTCTATGATTCATCGCCTTTTAAATATTTGCCTTACCCCAATAGCTATAAAATAGCAATAGATTTAAAGCTTAACTGGATACTATAATTTCTATAGCAATCAACAATGGCTTTACCCCGGATTTAGTCTACAAATTACTTAGTAAAAGACGAAATATATTATCTCTAAAACAGACTTCCTTCGCAGAGCCAACTAAACCGACAAATTCTAAGTGGTGCTTTCTTCCTTTCTTGGGAGACATTTCACATGAAATTTCGAACCACCTTCCAAGCTCTCTGTAAGCCGCTTTTTACACACCACGAACCCTATCCAAAATTCTAGTGAACGGTAAAGACAAACAGGATAAAACTTCTTAAGTCGGGTACATATATAAAATTAAATGCAATAACTGCAAAAAAGCTTATATTGGTCAAACCGGTCGAAATTTTAAAACACGCATAAAAAAACATGTCCGTAGTATACATAATAGAGATTCTGTCTCTCTTGTTGCTAAACACCTTATAGAGTGCAATCATATCAGTGAATTTACCCGTGAAAATTTATATTTCCTCCCCAAATATTTAAAAATGGATGCATTAGAACAAATTGAAATTATCAGGCATTCTCCAAATGGATATAATGAGCAGCTTTTTACACATATCACCCCCCACTACTCCCTGAAAAAATTTCATTAAAAAAACGTTGACCTTTCTCTTAAGGTAGAACCTGCGCTTCAAAGTACTGCTTTCATTACATAGATGAACTCGACAGAAACAAGATAAAATGGTTCAAAATGTTATTAATAATAATTGAAAATAATTTTCAATCAATCAACATGGCTGCACATTACATGAGTTTTCTTCAAAATGAAGTAATCCTGTCGTATGAAGAATGGCTTTTATATTGACGCCATGTCTCAGAGGAATTTAAAAACTTTCTCTGGAACTGCTGTAAAGCTGCATAGTCATAAAATTCGAGATGAATTAAAACAACAGAACTTGTGAGTGCTTTTGCTCTTTTAATGTAAACGTAATTAAAACAAATGTATTATATATAATTGCTGACGATGAACTCGACAACACTGTGTAGCTGGTCAACATATCATAGTTTCACTCCGGTCTGGCACCTTTGTTTGTTTGCATAGTATCACTCCAATGTTTTTGTTTACTCCTCGAACATAGTTGCCAAGTCTGTTTCAATATGGTGGCTACGGAACGAAAGTAAGACTCTTCATCGCTTTTCAAACATAAAGTAACTTAGTAACTTATCAACATAACACAATACGACTGCTCCCACCTCAACAATGGTGAAAGTGAGATACTCAACAATTAAATGTTCACCAGTAACATTCTGAGAGCTGCAACGGTAGCGAATTGACGGGATGGTGGAACATGTATGCTGTACTCATAGTTTAAATGGCCGATAAGGTAACCTGAAAATAATTCATTGTATCCGTTGATAATTTATTCACCATATGGTCGTTTTTGAGGTAGCCTAGTCGAGGAAAATCTCGAGAAATAAAATGTTTAATAGAGGGACGACACCATTCCGCCATAAGAGCAATGTAATTTGAGGCTGAAAATGATGATTTTCAAATCGTGATATCAGCGCTAAATGGCCGATTACCCCAAATTATTTTTTCACAAATCGACTAAGGAATAATTTATCTGCAATATATTAAAATATCAGGGCATGTTATCGAAGGTGCTTGTAGTAGATGTTCTACCTTAACACCACCCCTTGATTTCATTTTTTTTGCCAAGCATTGTACGTACATTTTGGTTGTTATTATTTTCATGTTAATATTTTTTTCCCTCCTTTTCATTTTTGTTTCATTTCCTTTTTGTTATTTTTGTAATGTAAACTTTTCTTTAACCATTCAAGCCCGGAGGAGTATTAAATGAATCCCATCTCGTAGGTCGGAGGAGATTTAAATGGAACCGCTGGTTTTCCACTGATTTAAATGGAATCGCCGCGACGTAGTCACTACATCGCTCGTCGTTGAAGGGTTAAAATCAAATTTAATGTTCTGTATCGAACAGCAACAACAATATAATAAATGTAAACAAACTACTACACCTGACGATGCAATAAAATTGGTGAAACCCGTAGTGTAACCCATATTGGCAAAACCATTGCATAATATTAAAAAAACATGGTCTGCGTCGGACCAGACGGTGGAAGTTATACTTCTTTGGCCGGTCGCACACACCCGCTCACACACACAGGCAGACAGGATATATAAAATGAAATAAAAGACATTTTTTCTCTATCATTCAATATATTTCTCTTCGATATATTGTTATGAGTGATTTAATTTTTATAATATACACCTATATATTATCTGTTATATACACCTATATAGTATACGTACGTTTTTGTATGGTTTTTTGTACGTTCGAACTTTGAAAAGAAGTTTTGTTTAAACAAAAATCGCCCCAACCGGGAATCGAACATGGGACTCCTAGGTGAAAGTCGAGTGCGCTACCGACTCACCCATCGATGCTCTTGTTCAAAGTTCGAACGTACAAAAAACCATACAAAAACGTACAATTGTGGATTTTTCTCACCCAAAAAAGAGCGTGACGCGGTTTCTCGACCAACATCCCATCCCAAAAGTCTCCAACGGGCGCAAAGAAGTATAACTTCAAAAAAAGTTAATCGTAGAACCAAAAGCCTTAAATAGCATATAAAATGAGCTGCAAAAATCTACAAGAAAATGTTTTGTAATTTTTTACACTCTTCATTTTTTATAAACACTACGCGTTTCACCAATTTTTTAGGCATTGTCAGGTGTCATGGCATCATCATCATCGGACAAAAAAAATATATATGATGATGATTTATACCAGATGATGACCATCTCAAGCCATCATCAGGTGCAACATCCAAATTACTGTTGATAAAGGGTGTTTATACTTAATTTATAATGGAAGAGAGAAGGATTTCTGGGAAATTGAGAGGAGAGGAATGGCAGGAGACCAATACAGTGGTAGGGTGACTCAAGGTCATATTTTGGCTCCATCCCACCAGAGTTTGTCATGGGGATGAGGGGAAGGAAGTAATAATTGCAGGGATAAGTTAGGAGATTTGAGGAATAAGGTGATGTCACGTTTTATGGTTCTGGTTAGACTTACCCTTTATAATCTAACATTGTTGACGAGTTGATAAGCCTGCAGACAGTATATAATATAAATGAAAATGCCGAAAAATGTCAGAAAAATAACTTAATAAGTTAATGTAAGGCTTGACAGTTCTCAAAAAATAACTTTAAAATCCCCTTGACAGTTTTTTGGAATTATTTAATACATATATTACTTTAAAAAACAAATAATTGGTGCATTTTGAAAAATGCATATGGCCCTGCCATGTAGTAGTTAGTGGAGAACATATAAGGGAACTCGATTGCCATCTATTGTCACACAACTGAATCACTATGCCTAGCAATTAAGTAATAGGTACACACATACGTACATGTAGCCTTTTTGACCCTTTCGCTGCTGTGGGAGTAAGAGCTACGTTTGCTCAGTGGACTGATGTGAATGTAGCCCCTACATTCCGTTGGCATTGTCGTTCCTACCCACTTTTTCACATCTCAGGGGCTGGCAAGTCTCCGCTAGTTGACCACATCAAAAGGGTTAACCCTTTCCGTGCAATGCACGCATATATTCTTGCGGTGAAAGCAGTGCCCGCAGTGCTATGTACACATATATGGATGCGACAGAAAAAGTGTCTCAGTGCTGTATGCATATATGCGTGTTATCTATTTCTCACTTCTTTCTAAACTATCTCTCTGTCTCTCGGCCTTGATTCTTCCCCTGGCCTCAGAAGCATCCTCTCCTATTTGAATAAACTGCAGTTTTTCCCCTTGGCTCACGTGGTTGCTAGTTTATGACCTTTCCAAGACCACCCTCAGCGCACATCCCTTCGGCCTTTCTAATTCAACAGATTGCTTACCATAAACTGAGAATACAGCAGATTGTATGCGTAGCGTTAATGGATTCTTTCCTCCCTAATTATTGAGATACTGTCCATGTGTGTTTACCGGTTATGTCTTCCCAGCAATTGGGCCACCCATGTGCTTTGTCGTTCAGGTCATTGTAGGAAACTGTAGTGAAAGAATGTTGTGTGATTTTTCCTCTTAATTTAATGAAGTGGTTGTTTTTTGTTATATTTAATATGAAAGGCTATGGGTATGTACGTATGATTAAGTTGCTAGGTGTAGCGATTCAGGTGTGTGCCAATTGATGGCAATAGAGCTTCCATACACGTATCCACTAACTGACACACGGAATGGGCGTTTACATTTTTCAAAATGCACAAATATTGAATAGGCTACAAATATGCACATGTGACTAAAATGTGTATGTGAATGGTAATAGAACTCAAAGTGCTTTTAAAAATATATTTAACACATTGGTAATTTGAAACGGAAAGAACTTGTCCGTCATATGAAAAAGTTATGAAAATTTCATCCACACTGAGTCTTTAGAGCTATCTTAATGTTAGGCAGAGATTGAATGTGAAGGCATGGGTTACCAGGCAGTTAATCACCAAATAAATACATGAGGTGTTTGCTCTTTTGGTAATGGTATATCTGCAGTAGAAAAATCTCCTGATCTCTACTCATGGACAATGCCCAAAGTTAGATCCAACCTAAGATCTGGTGGCATTTAGTTGGACAGTATATGCTAAGAGAAAAAACGCTATTTTATAAGATTTATACTTTTACACTCCTGACATTGACTTTTCCGTTAGCTTGGATCAGACTTTGTGCATGATAACAATTATTTAAAATTAATCTGAATTCAGGTTTCAAAGTTTCAAAGTATTTTTCACACCATGAAAACATAATGTATGGTATACTTTTACAACATTCATGGCATTTGTATTGTTATTTCCATGAAAGTAATATTGAAGTTGTAGCTCATTAGTTGGTATGATCTTATATTTGCAGTTATCATCACTCCTTTGAGTTTCAGATGTGAATAATTTCTGGTTTTCCACTTTCTATGATTGCAGGTGGATAACGGTTACATGATCGGAGGCATCACAAGAGTATGTGAAAAGATATTTAATGGTCCAGGAGGTGAGGCACCAGAAATTACTCAGAATATGATTGATGTCATGAGCACATACAAAAATAACACCATGGAAATACATAAGCTCATGAATTCGGATTCTCACGCAAAACAGTTTGGAGATTGGATGGAATATGTTTGCAACTATTGCGGGATTAAATATGCTGATAAAAGTGAGTTACTTTTGCACATTAAATACCACGTTTCATTGAAAACATTACACGTACAAGGAACATCAGTATTCAAGTGTGAGACATGCGGGAAGGAGTTTGATCGTGAATGGAAGTTACGAAAACATTCCGGTACACACAGTACTTTGAAGCCCTACAAATGTGAAACCTGTGGTAAGGATTTTAAACGTGAGCAAAGTTTAGTGACACACTATACCTTACACTGTGAATTAGAGCCATTCAAGTGTGAGACGTGTGGGAGAAACTTTTCTTCACAGGCAAGTTTAAACTATCACTCCTTTATACATAGTGGATTAAGGCCATTTAAGTGTGAGATATGCGGGAAGGACTTTAAAACAAAGTCTAATCTGGAGACACACTCCACCATTCACAGTGGTTTAAAACCGTTCAAATGTGAAATTTGTGGGAAGGGATTTGTTCAAAAATGTACTTTAGTTAAACATTCCATTGTGCACAGTAGACCCAATAAATTTAAGTGCGACACATGTGGCATGGCATTTGATATGAAGACTAGTTTAAATAAACACTTACCCATACACAGTGGTATAAAGCAATTCAAGTGTGAGATATGTGGGAAGGCGTTCTATCAGAGAGGTTCTTTAAGCAAACACGTAGTCATCCACAATGATGTGAAAAGATTCAAGTGTGACACATGTGGGAAGGGATATCATGTGAAAAATGATTTGGCAAAACACTGCTATGTACACTCCGGGTTTAAGCCATTCAAGTGTGGCACGTGTGGCAAGGAGTATCGTCACAGAAGTAATTATAATAATCATTTACAAGTGCACACTGGTGTGAAACCATACAAGTGTGAGACGTGTGGAAAGGAGTATCGTCATAGAAGTACTTATAATAATCATTTACAAGTACACAATGGTGTGAAATCTTTCAAGTGTGACATGTGTGGCAAGCAGTTGAGTGGAAGAAGTACTTATAATAATCATTTACAAGTACACACTGGTGTGAAACCATACAGGTGTGACACATGTGGAAAGGAGTTTTATTTGAAGAGTTCTTTGCTAAAACATTCTCACGACCACAGTTCAGTCAAGAATTTCGTCTGCGATATTTGTGGGAGAGGATTTCATTCAAAGTATTTTATAGCATCACACACTCTACTGCACAGCAAGGTAAGGCCATTCAAATGTGAAACCTGTGGAAAAGGATTCAAGCAAAGGGGTCATTTAAATACACATTACACCACACACAATAAATTGAAGCAATTTAAGTGCGAGATATGTGGCAAGGGGTATCGTGTGCGGAAGAGTTTTTTGAATCATTTAATCAAACACAGTGGTTAGCATCCATTCAAGTGTGAGATGTGCGGGAAGGTGGTTTGTCTAGATTTAGTAACTTACTCCTAAAGACAATGAATGTGAGAATTGTGCTATCGAAGTATGATGTGTGTGACGGAGTTTATAAGAAGTATGATTTAATAAGGTAGTGTTCCAATCCACAGTAAGGCATACTAGTCGCACTTAATTTTACCCATAATCATGAAGTGACAACACAATTTCCGTCTTTTGAACAAATCTATGGCTGCATAAGACTGATACTGGCAAGAATGAGAAAAGGCTTACTAGCCCACTGTACCAGTCATGTGAATTCACCAAGGCATCTGTGGGTCGATTATGTAAATGTCAGAAGCATCATAATATTCATAGCTATTATGGCGGTTTCATGACACGTATGAATTTTTTAGTGATTATTAAAGTCCTCATTATAAGTGATTATAAGTGCATTAAGTGCTGCGGAGTAAAAGGGTACCAAAATTAAGTTTTGTTTGGTTGGTTGCCCTTGGTAAACAAGGAAAGTGAATAGAAATCACCAATGCATCCTGATGTCCTAACCAAAATATTATAATAATAATTTTTTTATTTGTTCTGTGGGATTTCTACAAATCATAGAACACGTCATAAATACATGTAATTTAAACATATTTTACATGTGCTTCAAACTCAGTCAAGGAATAATATCTCTTCTTTACCAGAAATGTACATAATTCTTTCTTAAATTTTATAACATTATCAATTTTCTTTATTTTGATAGGAAGATTATTGTAGACTGTTGAGAGCCTGTATGTGGGACTTTTCTTATGCTGAGCACTATTATTGGGAAATATATGCATATCACAATTTCTTCTTGTTCCTTAGGAATGCACATTATCATTCTTTACAAAACATTCAGAGTGTGTTTTTACAAATAAGGCACAATACAATACATAAATACATGGAAGAGTCAGAAAGCCATTTTCAGCAAAGACAGGCTTGCAACTAACTCTAGGTTTTAAATTGAAAATAACTCTCAGAGCACTTTTTTGTAAGGCAAAAATCCGTTTAGAGAGGGTGGAATGACCCCAGAAGATAACATTGTTGCACAAATGAGTATATATATAACTAAAATACACCATTTTTAATGTATTAAATGAGACAGTGTTTCTCAAGGATCTGAGAATGTATATACCACGAGACAATTTGTGCGAGATAAAGTTAATATGATCCCTCCAATCAAGAGTTTCATTTAATTTTAAGCCTAAGAAAGAGATGTAGTCAGGATGTCTGATAGTGGAGTTGTTAATATAGAGGAGAGGTAACTGGTCGTGTTTAGTATATGCTGAATGAAATAGTAGAAAATTTGATTTGGTCTCATTGATTAGGAATCCATTACTGTAGGTCCATTCAGCCATAGATTGAACGGCTTCACGACTCAGGTTAATAAGCCCTTCTAGGGTTTTGTTTGAAAGTGTGTGACTTGTGTCATCTGCAAACAGAGTGACAAAACCCTCTTTCAAGTGACAAGGTAGATCATTGATTGCGACAAGGAACAGAATGGGTCCCAGTAAGGAGCCCTGTGGTACACCTCGGTTCCAGATTTTCATATCCGACATGTGTGCTCTACTAAACCCATCATCATCAATATACTTCAATTCCACACACAATTTCCTATTTGAAAGGTAAGATTTGATGAAGTTCAGGGGAGTGCCTATCACTCCAAGATCCGACAGCTTCTTTAATAATATTGAATGGTCAAGTAGATCGAAAGCTTTGGTAAAATCATAAAATATTCCTATTGTACTTTCCGATCGATCTAAAGAATCATAGACATAATTTAAAAAATTGAATATTGCTAGCTGAACTGATCTACCTTTTATATAAGCACATTGATTTTCATAGAGCAATTTTTGAGTGATTAGGAACTGAATTAGCCTCTTAACAAATATTTTTTCAATTATTTTTGAGAAAGACGATACTAAAGTGATTGGTCTGTAGTTTTTAGGATCATTTTTTGGTCCTTTTTTGTGTACTGGTATAATTTTCCCAATTTTTAAGGATTCGGGAAAGACACCTGAAGAAAAGGAATCATTTATGATATCACAAAGTGGTACACAAATCATATGTGCCACAGATTTGAGTACTCCTGCTGGTATTTCATCAAAACCTACTGACCTGCTGTGGGATAGAGATTTTATTGTTGATTTGACTTCTTCACTATCAGTGGGATGTAGAAACATGTTATGCATATGAAGGTTATGTGGAGAAGTGTTTGAATTCATTTCTTGCCTGCCTCTGGCATTCATTAAAGACGACTCATCTAGGAATGTATTAAGGAACACTTCGGAGACATCTTTAGGATTAGTTATTGTTATTTTGTTTATACACAACTCAATATTTGAATATTTGTTTATGAATCCCGTGTGTCTTTTAACAAGATCCCAGGAACATTTGATCTTGTTATTAGAGTTCAGAATTATTTCATCATTTCGCATGATTCTGTCTTTTGTCGCACATTTGTTGAAGTGTCTTTTTAATGCTTTGTACTCAGGAGGAAGTTGTACATTGTTTCTTTTGCAATCATTGTGCCAGTGCCTAAGGTGCTGGCTCATATCATAAAGATGGGGTGAAAATTGATTACAAGTTCCTTGTCTTACACGAACTAACTGTTTTGGGAAACAGTTATTGAACTGAGCTGAGAAATTTTCTAGGAAACTTTTTACCCTGCTATTGGTGTTATGTTCCTTCGAATCGGAGGACCAGTCTACAGACATTATGGCGAACATAAAGTCATCCATGTTTGATTCTTTCATTTGTCTCCTCAACTCTTTTCCATGCCTTGTGGCCGATTGATTAAAACATGTTTAGTTATTATAGTTACTGCGGAAACTATAAACTAAACGTAAATGAGTCTTTCCAGCATGAAAACAAATATGTATGAGCTTTAATATAAGTTTATGAAAGAAATTATATGAAGTAATATGCTGTATTACCAGCAGCAGTTACCATGAATTTCCCATATTTTGACCAATATCACATAAAAGGGATAAATATTTACATCATTAGGCGTAAGGATTTGTAGGATTCTGGGGAGGTCTCATAATAAATAGATCGATATTTTGATTGCAATGATGATAGCATTTTGACAAAAAATAACTGAAGACTTCTATATATTTTAACAAGAAGTTGTTCCTTGTTTGAAAATTTTATTTGTAAAGTTATGTGTGCAAATGAATATAGTTAGTGGGAGTAGGATTTACGCACGTACATTCACATGCAGTTATCATTTACAAGTTTTCAGATAATTGTTCATACAAAATATTTGGAATAGCATTCAAATAAAACAAATTCCATGCATTTAAATGAAGTGAGAAATCTGTAAATTAGAAATCAAGTATCCAATAGACATATTAGGTGTGCGCATCATTGTGAGAGTCAAAATTGATTGTTGAAAAACTACTCATACACAGCATAATATCACAATACCCTCAAGGAAGTTCCACCTTCATCCTAATATTTAAACGTTTCAAAAACATTCAGGGATAGCATTTGATTGAAGATGACTCAGTCATGGATGCTAAAAATAGCGTAGTTAAGATTAAATATGTGTTATAGATGATTGAACGTTCTACGGCCATTAAACAGTTGGAAGAAAATAAATTCCCCAAGGCTGTACTCTTTAATGGGCGAAAAACGGGGAGGGAAAGAAGGGATGAATAGGGTTTTGAAAGGTTAGTAGGGGCGTTAACCAGACCGGACAAAAAAGCAAAAAGAAAACAGAATAAAAAAATTCTTTCTTAATTAATTAAGACAAGAACTCACTCACACACTCTTCTCTCGGGTTTGCTCAAGGAACAAATTTCCTCGAGGGCTCAATCACGCACACAGTCAGGTTTGCGAAGTATTAACTTACACCAGTGACCCACTCACACAATTATTTTTTGTATTGTATTAATTCTTTTTTTCTGTTTTCTTTTTGCTTTTTTGTCCGGTCTAATTACTAACCTTTCAAAACCCTATTCATCCCTTCTTTTCCTCCCCGTTTTTCGCCCATTAAAGAGTACGGCCTTGGGGAATTAATTTTCTTTCAATTAAATATTTATTATTGCTTGTATCATTTATTATGCTAGCATGAATTTTTTTGGCAAAATGTATTGTGTGCACTAAAAATTAGTTTCATATTATCACTACTGTTATAGACTCCTCCACTTTTGTCAGAGTAAATATGATGCCATTTATTGTTCAAAAATTAAAAATTGACTAATTAATTTAATCTGTAGTGACCAATGGAAAGAATCCTATTCCATGGTGGATATGGTGTGTTTTTTTGAAGCATCATATTCTATGATGGTGGTGTTGTATGTGACAGTAATGATGACTATGCCTTTTTCATTATGGCTCCTTTGCACCAGCCTTCAAAAGTATGATGCACGGTCATAAGAACCATAGTTGTGGTGCCTATGATATTTACATAATCGACCTGCTGCTATGGTAAGGGTCATGAACTTCGTGAGTGATGGTGAGGGCAAATTTGATTGCGTGTTAATTATTTTGCATTGTTTAGTTCAAGAACTAATATTTTGTTCATACCTAACCTAATAACCTTTCTTTAGGATAGTAAAGTTATATTTCTCCACATCTATGCACAAGTGCCAAATGTCCATTCTACATTGCAAGTAGGGAACAGGTTCATACTGAATGTTTTACATGGTACTTACTAAGGTTTACCAGGTTTGGAACACGGCCTAACACCTTCCACTTAATGCAGGTTGTAAATGTAGATTTAAGTAATTTATTTAGAGAGACATGTGGCTGGGAGTGTAATGTGAAGAATATAGTTGAATGAAACAGGGAGGCGTGTAAAGTGGTCTGAGACTATTCAAGTGTGAAACGTGAGAGGAGTAAGAATCCATTCAAGTGTGACACATGTTGGAAGGAGTATTATCTGAAGACTGATTTGCCGTATCATTCCTTCGAACACAGTTTATGGAAGCCCTCAGGAAATACCATTGTTTTCATGATGTTGTTTATTGACATAAGATTCACTTAAAATATTGATTGCAGTAATGTAATCAACATTGCAGTCACCTACTGGCCGGGCTGAATGGCTGCTTTGATGGTTCCCTCTATTTATGTCGGATTGTTGTGAAAAAATAAATTGATCAAAATAGTGTGATGTGGTATTTAAGTGTTGTCTCCTTGTAAGCTGCCATGATTATTTTAAAAAGACTCAATTCCTTTGTTAACCACCCATTGGTGCAAAACATCAGGCACGTGTTTTGCATTAAATTGAGCTTGAAACATCTCCAGAGCAGTGAATATACTATGGTTGACTCTACTACTGCAGGATTAGGATCTTGTGGTACAGCTGGCATTGGTGGACAAAGTCTCCATGAAAGGAAATTAATTCAGATTTACTGTGTCAATTTATTTATTCCTTTTTCATTACAGAGACTTATAGTGTAAATGTACTTTTACAGAATCACAGCTTCCAACTATCCGTGTTGGTATCTATGGAACGATTTATCAAAAATGCAAAGTTTTACAAAAAAATCGATTATTTTTCACCAAAATTTTAGGTGACTCTTTCTAAAACTTAATTCAATGATAAAAATAAGAACTTCCATTAATTATTTTTTAAACATAGTATTACTCCCATTTTAGTACGACCATTATTTCTATAAAAATATTTAATTAAATAAACTATTACACACCAAATAGAAAATTATAACTCACAAACCTGGGTTTCGGCGTTTGAGCGTCATCACCAGGTGAAGTGTCGGAGTTATCAGTCCCTTAAATAAACAAAAAAGCTAGTGTGGAAGTAAAACCTCTAGACATAGCACTTGAATATTTCAGCTGCATAGCTTGGGAGCAATCTAAGATGACTTAGACATGAAAATTTCTCTTTAAGAATCCCCAGAGCATTTTCGACAATCCTCCGAGTACTCCTGTGAGCTATGTTGCATCGTCTCACGGCAGGGTTGTCCAAGTTGCGGAAGGATGGTGTCATAAGCCATTCTCTCACAATCAGTGGATAAGCGGAATCTCCCAACAGCACTCCATTAGGAAATGGTTGCCAGCCATTATCAAATCACTCTTTCAAAGTATGGTTCCCCAGAACCCTTGAATAATGCACACTTCCTGGCCAATTTGCACTGGTTTAGTCCAAAAAATGACAATCCAGTGACGACCATGCAATTTGTAGAATGATCCCCTTTCCTGTCGACATAATTGGCTTTGTGATTTGTGGGTGCATCGATTTTGATTCAAGTTCCATCAACGCACCCACAAACTTGAGGCATACCACCAACGGCATGGCACTTCTGCACTACATTCTCCACATTGGGTGGACAGTCGACAATGGCAGGAATTAACGTGTTGTTCACGGCAGTCTAAACCCTTCTCATACACCGACAGACTGTTGACTTAAAAACACCATGCATATAACCGATGGCATGGTATTGTACACCACTTCCTAACCAATGCAAAGAACTAATTTTGGAGAAAGTTTCCTCTACTTGTTCATCGCTGCAAATCGTCACCAATCTGAGTAATAAGCTGTTCCATTTTGTGTGCAGTCATTCTGAATCTCTCTATGATTTCATTGTCTGAGTTAAATATTAAATTTATTCTCGGAAAATTCTTCTTCTTCTATCTCTTCCTACTCCAACATATAAAACTATGTGGGCACGTTCCACCAGGTCCATTTTTCCTCGTGTTCCGTGTTTCGTAGTGATGTGATGCTGTTACCACATTACGTCGTAAGTCACTTTTCATTTGTTTCCACAGTTATTTACGTTATTTATTCCGATTCACTTCCGGGAAGTAGAATTTCCTGACAAATTACTAATTCTTATAATTTACAAGTCTGTTTGAGAGGCAGAATGTGTCGTACTCATGAAAACACATGTGAGTAATCACTTGTCACTTGTGAAATGGACTTGTAAACTTGTAGCTTTGAGAAACGTGTCCCTGATAGAAAGACATTTAATCAAACAATTGAGCTTTAACCTTGGCTTTTTTTACAGCCACATGATAAGCACTTCTTTAGGGTGAACTAAAAGAGAAAAATGCCTAACACAATATTTCTAGCTATGAAATGCCAGAATTTATTGTGAAAACCTTTACTCTGTGGTGGAAACAGCAACATAGGTAAAGGAAACCATCAGCCTGCAAGCATTAAGATGACTTGATGGGTACAAAGATGGTTGACTGGCCACATTCAAGCTTCAAGCATTGGCCACGCATTCAAGCGCAAATAACAACAATTACATTATTACAACAAGGTCCTATAATTAGTTTTTGTTGAAGATTTGTGATTAGAAATTTTGTTTTTGAAATACTGTGAGGTTTGTCCTGTTTTTCTATGTCTTTTCACATTCCTTGCAAGAAAAGTATAGACAAATTTTACCAATGGCAAAACTGATGGCAAGCCTGACTCCACAACACCTGGAAAATACTCCTGGATAGAAACATGCCAAAATCAGGGTCTTCGATGCTGATGGACCACGCTAACATAAGGCCTCCCTGAGGACAGTATGAATATGTGCCCATTACCGTCAGTCAGCATTCATACCTGATCTGAAGATGTGGCCTGCATAGGCTAAGAATCATTTTTTTGTAAGTCTTTGGACCCACAAGAGAAGAAGGAACATGGAGAATTAACCAATACAAAAAAAGAAGGGAGCTATTTGAAGCACCAGACGTTGTAGTGGAAGCCAAGAGCCGACGATCACAATGGACTGGGTACATAGTAATAAGGGAACATGATGCCTCAATAGAACAACAGGGATGCGACAAGTCAGGGAAATCTGGGAAAGTAAGGGAATTTGAAACCCGCCAGGGAAATGTCAAGGACAATCGTTAAAGTGTCAGGGAAAAATTGGATAAGGGCGAAGGTCGAGGTCAGTGGCCAACTCACCCCAACTATAAATTGGTACATTGTTGCCTGAGTCAATGCTCTATTTTGCCATAGTTTCATAATTTTGACAATAAAATTTATGAGTAAAAGTAACACTGTTTTGTCTTCTTAACTTTCATTTGCACTTAAAACTTTCACTGCTCTCTGTACATCAAGGAACTTGAGGAAAAATTCAGGAAAAATGACAATTATTGTCTGGGAAATGTTAGGGAATTTCTTTTTCAAATTCTTGTAACAACCCTGAACAAGTTGGGAGAGAGAACCGTAATGGAAGAAGACCTGCTGGACACCCAAAGAAGAGATGGAAAGACCAAGTATTCATAGGCATGAATAAGATGAGGGTTAACGAGGAAGATTGGAAGAAATGGAAGCAGATCGTTGGTGAGGCCAAATACCACCATGGGTATCAATGGCCACGGAAGTAAGTAAATTTAGGCTAAGAAACATTATCACCATCTATATAACCCAATGCAGCAAAATCCAGAAATCATGGAAATGCCTGCACTAGGGACTAAATACTTGTAGACTCTTCTTAAATATTATATCAGTGGGATTCGTGTTCAGGGACGGAAAAAGGGACAGGACCAAATGATGGAAAAAGGGATGGCAATCCCTATCATTGCCACTATCCCTGAAAAATGATGACGTCAGAGCTGTAGGGAAAGCTATCCCTTGAGCTATCACTGGAGCTATCCCTTAAAAACGATGGAAAAAATGATCGTGTGATTCAGGCTTAATATTGAATTTGAATGCCACTCCCCCATCCTAAACTCCTCCTACCGAGAACCCAAAACATGACTCCCCCACTCCAAACCAACCCAAACTTAACCACCAAACCTCCCCTCCTCCCGACCATCCTTTAAACCCCCCCCCCTTCCTCCCCCCACTTCTGTATAACTGGATGTGTATATATATACAAACCGCAAAAACTGGAATGTAATCATACCTGAAGATGGCTTAGTGAACAGCCGACACACGTGTAGTGTATTTTTTAAATAAAGTGGACGTACTACATCGATTACTTTCTACATATTATCTGTTTTAAATTTAGTGTTCCCTAAAAATCGAAAATAAATTTGGCAAGCACTTGCATAGTATTCCAGATGTAAGTCATCGGCATTACTTGTTCGACAGGTGAGCCATAGGTTGTCTACCCTCTACATGCTAGGCAATCGTGTGTGCTTGGAACAGTTGCATCACGCAAGGTGATATACCAGATGATGATGGGATGTAATGTTATGTATGGCCCAGTGGTAGAAAAGACAGAGGAGTTGGAGAAGGAATCTCTATTGTGTTTGAGTGAGGCGCACTCCGGTCGGGATATAAAACCCCTACAAATTAATAAATTAGAATAATCACTTGTATTTGTTTTTTTACCCTTTTGTATGGTAATTATAAGGTTCATCCTTCCAACAATAATTTTAAAAAATAATGGTCCGAATAGCATTTAAGAAAAATAAATTAAAAATCTACTAGACAGCTTATCAGAATTATTTAAAATTTATTTGGTAAAGGTGAGCTTCCGTCTCGCCAGCGTTGACGTGATTTTCACTCACTTTCAACAGACATATCGGTACCAAATTCACTTAACTTATTATGCATACATTGAGCATTTGTAAAATACTTTCAACACAACAATGTAGTTAACACCTCAAAAACTACTAGTCACATTAAATTTCGTAAGCTTTCATACAATTTTCAAAAAAAAGTTAACCGTGCGAGATGGAAACTCACCTTTACCATTTATTTATTTTTTTGAAAAATGAGACGTGTTTTTATTAAATACATACGCCCGCACCATGTCGGTTAGTAGAGAATGTATAATGTTGTTTTAATTTAATGACGATTAACTTGGGAGTTAATTTAAACTATAATACAAAGATTATATACACACCTCCCAACAACTCGCGATGCACAATACTACGTGCGAAATTAATCCAGTAATAGATAAAACCAACAATAATTGAAGATTTTTCACTCACTTCCAGCTGCAAGATCATGCTTCTATCACCATGTCTTCACCACGAATTCCATTCCACCTTGCTACTCGAAAATGTCAACTAAGTGACAACCATTACAAAGACACAATCTACACTTACTATGATCGATGACACGATGAATTTTGAAACTTTCTATCACTCTCCGAAGACATGTTTAAAATTTAGAAAAAACGCCTTTAGTGAGCGATAAGTCTCACATAATGCGTGACCATTAATACGTCTGTCCTAATACTATTTCGGAAAAATAACTAAATGCATGTTAATTAAAATATTAATGATATTCAGACAAAACATACCTGCGACGCTCACTGTTAACTGTTAAATTTGCCCGCAATCACGATTATCAAAATTCACCAAATTGACGTTATTTCCGCCAGGCGCTCCCAGCAAAGTAAACAAATAACAAGTGAACATCCGCAGCCGTACGCTTAAATGCCTGCTTTCAATAAATCTGAAATTTTGCCGTCGTTTTCAATTATTAATTCATAAATAATTTCAATATAATAATTTTTATTGCTGCTTTTGATCTATACTTATTATTTTAATTCCCGAAATTTTATTAGAAACTTACTTAATCACACATATTTTAAAGTGTAAATTGTCGTTCATGCAATAACTCGGATGGGTGCGATCCGTGCTGATTGTTTACCAGGATCGCGTGCAGACTATAGGATGGTAGGAGTGAGGGTTGTATGTGTTTTTGACTTTAGAATATACCTTAATCAATTTACTAGTATGCGTCAAGTTATTATTCCGAAATAGTATTTGGAAAGTCTTGTTGCGGGTGATGTACCTATAGTGCTTGACTTTTCCCTAATGATTTTTTTCCAATTATTTGTTTTCGTGGTGGAAGTGTAAGATAAATGTTTGCGTTTCTTTTGCCATGAGTTACTGAAAAGTATCAAAATGCATCGTTCCATCGATCATAGTTTGTGTAGATTGTGCCTTTGTAATGGCTGGAAGTTAGTTAACATTTTCGAGGAACAAGGTGGAGTGGAATTCGTGGTGAAAAAAGTGATAGAAGAACTCTTGCAGCTGGAAGTGAGTACAAATCATGGCATACATATAGTTGTTCTCTTTCATTGGTATATTAAGGTACAAAATTGATATTATCATTTGATTATGAATTTCTGGTGGTAAGTAAATGCTACCAATGTGTTTTTACAGCCATGGTTCGTTTATCAATTACATTTTAATGGACGATATTTATATGACATATACGCGCCTTCTAGGTGGTGAATGAGTTGATGTATCCATGGATGGTGTGTTCCAGTTGCGTGGAAAAGTTATCAGAGTTTTATCTGTTTAAACGCCGATGCTTGGAAAGTAAACTCGTTTATGACAACCGAGTCAAGAGAGTAAGACTTTCAAAAGTAAATGGGCGGAGAGCTGAACATGAAAAGGTTAGTATTCAGTATAGGGAAACTTGCTACTATCATTCTCAACCGTAATGAGTAAAGAGAGGAGTTATCCTGCACGTGCACGAACCTGTTTGAATTTGAAGCTGAAAACATTACTTATTCTGTACCATGTTAATCTTCCGGAGCGTTCTTGGTTTAATGTGTGCTTTCCTCCCGCCTACCCAAATTCATTTTCAACCTTCTAACGACAGAGCTTTTTCAACCAAATTACATATTAACAATTTACACATTATGTATGGATATCTATCTCCCTTTGTTAGATAAAACACTTCACATATAGTATTTATTTAAATGTCATATTACTCCAGTCAATTAAAATCTTTGTCCACTTGTCGTTCTCCTCTCTTTAATCCATGGGTGGCAGTCCGTTTTCCCCCCTCGCTCTTTTTTCATTCTCCAAACCTTTAGCAAGTCTCTTTTTCCCTTTGTACTGCCGCTTCCTACTTTGTTTGATCTCCAGTCTCCTCCCAAGAATAACCCAACAGCAACCTCCTCACGTCCACTAGACACTCGTCCGCTTAAAACGGCCGACGAAATTGATTACTTTTCCTTTCTCTTTTACGATTTTTGCCCGATCCCACACGATGCTAATTTTGACTCCCGTTTTCCTTCTCTCTCTCCCCATTGTTATCTGTTTATTCCCCAGAGCGTCCCCCGTAACCAAGTGTTATCTATTTATTTGATTTGTGATTTATCTGGCGGATTTTGTTTATTGGGTTTTGGCTACAACGTACTCATGCAGTGTGCACGCTTATGCACATAAGTCTACTGACTTGCACGCACACAGCCACTGACATCCTTGCGCCCATACTCGTTTATCACACACACACTAATTGAGAGAGTAGGCGTGACCTGAGCAGGAAAATATATGCTCCACATCAGCACCGTAATAAATTGGCACCACTCATAAAAAGTAAACCACAGCAATTGCTGTGTTGGTTTGTGGGACAAAATTTAGTGGTTTTGTATTTATTCTAGGTTGTCCTCTTCTTGATTCACATACAACCTTGCGTTGTAAGTACCTACTCCTTTAAGTTCACAGCAGAAGGCCACCTTGTGGCCAAAATATGAGGAATCCGACGCACACCCTCGTGTTTTCTTGTCGTTCTTCAACAGTAGCCATGGTCTCAAAAATGTATAATTCACTACACAAAAGCATTACTTCCACAAAATCAATACCCAGTTTTAAGAATAAATTGAAGGAATTTCTTATGATGGAATGTTGTCATTCAGTAGTAAATGTGTATGTTATTTTATGTCTTGGCAAAGATTATCAAAATCCTTTGTACACCAAATACCAGTATTTACAAATCCTATACCGCATTTTAACGTATAATGTTGGTCTTTGGAGAATAAATGAACATTAATAAAAGTTAAAATTTATAACAAGTTTAAAAAAATCTTCAACATTTCCTAGCGTTTTGCTTCTTTCTGGTACGGGAGATGAGCTATGAAATGTTTCCCCATCAACCTGACGTGGTCGTCTTCCTTTGACACTACTGCTGAAGTTACGCCTTCGGTTATTATCATTCCATGCAATACGTCGTGTTGAATCTCAAGATACGTTTTGGGCTTAATTTCTTGTGAGTCATTTAGGGAACTCCAATACAGGCATTGTAAGTAAGTAATTTACAGTAAGCATTGAGTATGTAAGTTTGTAAAAAAAAAACGTTAAGTCATTTAAAAGTTCTAAAAACTCTTCTAAAAAGTGACAGTTTAGTTAAATAATAAACTACATTTTTAACGATTAATTTTAATAGTTAATTTTTTCAATAGCTAATCCCAACTATGGTACGATGATGGGCAAGGGCCTAGCCACGTTGAAACACAGGTTCCCATCAGAACACCGAAGTTAAGCAACGTTAGGCCCGGACGGTGGTTGAATGGGTGACCCTCGTCCATACCTCGACCAGGCATGGATGGGGAGATGATACTCCCTCCATACCTATACCGGGAGGCCGCCAGTGAGACCCAGACCGGGCCGGTTGGAGGGAGGACATCCTCTATACCTGGTACTGGGGTGAGGTAGGGGGAGGCCAATCCTCCATGCCTCTACCGAGGTGCTCTTGTCCCCTGTCTGCAAGTGGCAGATAGGCATGGGGTTGGCACAATGGACCAAGAAAGGTCTAAGTGCCCGGGCTCCTGACGAAGGCCCCCCTACTACTAAATAACAATCTAATGGTACGATGATACGTAATAACTTAATTGCTGATGTATTCCTTCTTCCAGGTTGAAGTGAAAGTTGAGGTTGACACAGGTGACTCATTGCTTGAGGCAGAGGCTTGTGGTCTGGAGGACCAACACAAGGATGAAACCACAAGCCTAGCACCATTGGCTGATGTCAAATCCCTATCTGATGTGATGGATATGGTAAGGCATATAACCGCTTGGGCTGTATATCTTTCATTGTCCTTTAGAGACTTGCTACAGACAGGGAGAAACCTGGAGAATTAACCTTTATCAGCCGTCCGTGTCTCTCCGGCACAAAAAAAATAACCCTAGACTGCTGAGCGTGTTCATATGGCACATTGCATCCTCCTTTCACTATCTAAGGCCCCTGGTACGGTCAAATGACAGGAAGTCATATTTTAAAGGGGCTTTCGACTAAGAATATATCTTTCTTCCATCTGAATTTTTTTCTGTGGATATCTCTTGGTATTATATGTTGTTTGACGTAATATCACATGAAGAATCCAACTCCCGTCAACAAGGTTTGCTTGCCGTTTGTATGAGGAGGGAACCGAATACTTACCTCAGTACAAATGAAGTTATAGACCACACAAAGATATATATTTCTATAAGAGAAGCATTCAGAATATAGAAGGCCCTCCTATAATGAGAATTTTTTCTAGGTTATGTCAAGATAATGTGATTTTATTCGACCATCTTTCGCCTAAATGATGCATCTCCTTACTCTAGGTTTGTTTACATGGTGTGAGACCAGGAAACTTCATCCTTTTGCCATAACAGAGAAGGATATACAGCCCAATTATATCCTTATCTTCTCAGAAAGCACTCAACGATAGGAGCATCTTACTTTCATGAGAGGTGTTTTCCTTATCGCCATACGCATAATAGGTTCCGCTGGACCATCTGTCCACTGAATGACTCATTCTCTTTGGGAAAACTCATGGGAAATGGGAAGTTAGCCTTGAAATTTGCTTTTCAAAGTCAAAATCTGATTGCTTTCAACAAGAGAGGTGTTCTGGTTCCTGAAGAGTGCTAACTCTAAGAAATGGTCTTCAATCAGTCACTCAGTATCCTTGTATTTTCAAAATCTAAACATATTAGGTCTGTCAGCATGTATAGCCTCTTTTCGGCCAAACAAGAATCCCGAAATCAGCTTCAAATGTCTCCCATGAAGGTTGATTGAAAATCCAGCAAATAGGGTTAAAATTTAAAAAAATTGTTGCTACTGCTGTAAATGTATGAGAGTGTGCAATTTACAGTAATTCCGTATAATATTTGAAAGAAATAAAAAGCCCATGACTCTTTTCCTGCATTCTCTTTATAGTTTCAGAAAATAATTGCCTCGTTTGGATCCCGAACATAAGTCACACTATGTCTCCTTGTTAGTGGCAAGATGACGCTACATCATGTGTTCTTACTAGATGAATGGCAGTTGTTCTTATTATTGGTGATGCTTTTTTTCTTCCAGGTCAATGTGAAAGAAGATGCTGATGCAGGTGAATCGCTGTTAGAAGCAGAGATGCACAGCAAAGGGAGCCTGTGTGAAGATGAACCCTCAGACTCGGCAGTTTCAAATGTGGTGTGTCTACCCCTTAAAATGGATGATCTGGTAAGGGCACTTATGCCAAGTAATTAAACCATGTGGTGTAAACAGAGAAATAGTGAATTGGATGTGTGATTTTCTAATTGACTGCTAACAAATTGGTAGTTATCAATGGCTCTAGTTAATAACATGACTAGAGTGACATCCAGAGTTCCACAAGGGAGCGTGATTGGCCCCCTGTTATTACACATTGATGTAAACAACATTAACTATAGAGTAAGTTGTGAAATTATATTTTTTACAGACAATGCTGTCATTTACCAAGAATTTGTAACAAACTGTAACTCAGAAGTTCTCTCATTGAGCCTTAACTACGTTAACTCATGGTGTCTCAAGTTGGGGCTAGTACTTGACCTTAGTTAAAGCACTGCTGTACACTTCTTAAAAAATAAATGACTCTAATTCCATGTCTTTTAAGTGGTGAGGGTAAATAAAAAGGAATTTGATGACCATTTTCAGAACTAGTGTAGGGGAAAGACATGAAATGTTTGTGGTGTCACATTAAAGAAACTGGCATATATCAAGCGATTAGTAGGAAAGGTTTTAACCTACCTTTCTCCTTTTTTTATGAACCGTGGTCCTGCTTTAATGTACTTGGGTGTTTTAGTAGTCCGGCAATTTCTCCCGGTCGTGCACTACTGGGGCCGATGTCAAGTGGTGAATGGCGGCACTAGGTTGTCTCCCTGGCGATCTTCACTCTCTCCCTGCCGTCGGTTGGGTGGTCTTCACCCGTTGGCGTCCCTCTTGTCCTTTTCTTCACGTACACCTTTTTAAAAAAACTTTCATTTCCTCTTCATCCAATTTAATTTATTTTTAAAAAAAAACGTCCTCTCTTCTCTCACATAAGCCAACAACAACCCACTTCTCTTCCTAGCTACCACGAGTTCCTCATCTATTGTTGGTCCCCATTGTTTCGCCGGGTGTACTGCGAACCCCTTTTCGTGTAACAGACAGGGTACCAACGGTATTGTTACAAGGTACTCGGATGAAAGAGTAAAAGAGAGATGCTGCTTTGCTCTGGTTAGGCTTCATCTTGAATGCACCACGAGCATTTTGGGACCCTGAGCATGGAAATATTTTATGCCCAAGTGACTAAAATTCCTATGAAAGCTGAAAAATTTATTAAAAACTGCTGTATAGCGAACAGTGAGTGTGTATTGCACAGCTAATGGAAGGACTAAGTTAGTAACCGTTGGAGACTCTACAGTTAAGATGATGGCCCGGGACTAATTTATGTATACCCACTTATTTCTACATTCAGTATGGCCACACTCACTAAGTGGAATGGACACCTTGTGCTTGTACGTACATTTAGTAAAAAAATATGAAAAACGAGTGACGACAGCCATCATCTTGGCATATCTCATGAACACATTAAGAAATTAAATTTGAAGGACAATGAAAGTTTATTTGGTCATGCAGGAATACAAGTGAAAAATTCCACAGATGAAAAGTCATTTGTCTTGCCTTGAACCTGGATCTCTGGATTTTGCACCAATTGCTTTAGACAGTTGAGCTACCAAGGAGTCATCCATGGATTTTATTTTAGGGCTTTATAAGAACAAGTTGTACTGGACTGCTTCATTGGCATCATATGTCTGGCAGTCGAGATCAACTTGTGCCTATGAAGCCCTTAAACATCCACAGGGCAGGAGGATGCCTTGGTAGCTTAACTGGCTTAAGTACCCAGTACAAAAACGAGGGATCCGGGTTCGAATCCCAGCCTCCTCCTACGGATCCGTTCGACCTTCCCCCGGTAATTAAATTTCCATTAACAGTATGGTGGATGTGTTGAGTAATGTTTTTATTTGACCCTGAGTTTTTATGTTTAAAATTGATAAAGTGACTTGATAAGGGAGATACACCATCGAAATGATAGACTGTATAGAAGTTCCTGGTTTTTAAAAGTGTGAATCTCACGTAAGTCTGAAAATCATGCTATAACGAACCACAGAAGCTCAGAGAAAGTAGAAATGAAACTTCTTTGAAATGTATAAAAAAAACTCTCGATTATACAAAAGTCGGAAATAAGAACTTAGGATTATTTCGATCCCACTGACGTCGTAATATCGACTAAACATCAATCAGCGTATTTGTATATTTTTAATGTATCCTAAATAGTTATGTGACACACACAACTGAAGTGTACCTATTTCTGCATAACCTTGTAGGATATTTCGGAAATAGTTTTTTCTGCCCATTCCATTTTTCTTGTTGATTGGTGATATTATCGTCAGTGTCCACCTATGAATCAATTACTTTTTGCATTAAGTGCACACTATTCACACTACCATATCCTCCTGAAACCTTGCGCTGAGTTTATTTTAGCTTGTAGTTGTACTATTCGATAGTTTAGAATATAATATTTATTTGTTAGTGAATTGTAGTGATTAAGCTCAGGGTATAAATAATATCATTAATAAACATTTCCACCATGGTTTTTATGGAAATTTATTGATCGGGGGAAGGTCTAAATAAAAAAAGTTTTCTTTGTTCTGGAATATTCCAGGATGTAATTATGAGATACAAAGGGCTTATTAGAATTTTTACAATCACTTTTGAATATAAGTAATATTTTGACTTGAGAAAAACAATGTTTTTATTGCACTCACTCTATTATCATATGCATTACGTCACGTTTTAATGTTTTATATTCTCAGTGCATTTTATTATTTCTATAATTGTGCTATGGTATCTTTGCCATTAAATATTATCAATTATTATTATAAATATAAAATAGCGATAATCACTAAACCTATTTTTTGCTTCCATGGAAAGTATAGGATCTGCATATCCCTGTGGTATGAATTGCATCCCTGGGTTTGCAGCATCTCTCCGCAGCAGGTTCCTCTAAGAGCTGCTTTCTTTCTTTCATTAAACATCAATTTTATCAGGGTGACCACTCAACCTTGACAAAACAGTGCATTAGCCGTGAATTTTGTGTGTTAACCTGTAATTTGTGGATTCGTGGGCCTGGCGCTGTCAGATTTTAAAATTATACGAAAACCACTGTTGTTTCATTTTAAGAATGAATCTGGGTGGTGTACTATGAATGTTATACTGTGTGCTGTTTCACATCTTTTAAACCTGATCCTATTGACTATTCTGTTTTCCAGTGTCACGTGAAAGAACATGTTAACGCAAGTGAACCAGTGGCCGAAGGAGATACAAAAGAAGGGTTGAACCTTGTTGAGGATGAGCCTGGAGTTGCGTCAGTCTCCAACGTCGTACCTCAGCCGCATGAAACAGGAAACATGGTAAGGGACAGTTTCCAATGGGTTGTCATCTTTCCTCCTCCATCTCTTGTCACGCAGCGAATGGTTTCGTTAATTCATTCATGAAATCCATTAGCATGACCTTCGCGTACACATCTAAAATAATAAAATAATCTCATTTAGTTTTGTAAACATTAATAAAACGGAAACACTTGCAGTGGCCAAAGACATTGGTAAACAAACTAGCAAAATAAAGAACTACGGACTAATTTAAAATTTCCAACATTAAAAACTTCATCTTCAAAACTGAATAAATGGTAAATGATCATTTGTGAAAATGTTAATTTTACTTGTAAAACTGTTGTCTTGATTAAGTGATATTGTTAAATTGGGCCCAATTCAGTTTAAATTAACCTAAAGGTCTTCAATGAATTGCTTATGTCTGGTGAATACCATATTTGTCCGAATATATCCCCCGTGCGAGTATAAGCCACCCCTCCCCTAACTTTCAAGCCTCACTTTTGGAAAAAATTAACATCTACTGTTAACATATTCCTTTGCAAGTAAAATACACTTTTTCGGTCAAAAATGGAATAAGTATCTACCTGAATTAAGTACTTAATAGTTTAAGTACTCTCCATTGTTTTCGTGTTACCTGCGTCAAGTTTTATTCAGATGACGTTTCATGGCCTATGCTGGCCACATCTTCAGATCAGGTCTGAGTGCCGACAGATGGAAATGGCCCTCTATATATATGGTTGGCCTTCCAGTGGCACAACCAATCAGTGTCGAGGACCCAGATTTTGGTGCGCTTTTGCGTATGAGTCTTTTCCAAGTGGTATTATGCCCATCTTCTCTATTGATATTGTTTGCTACTTTTTCAATTTCATAGCCTCCCAGATGATGTGAGGGAAATAATGCTTTTCTTTGGCTAGGACTTTTGCTTTATCAATCATAATCTGATGCCTGGGATTAGTGAACGCATGTTCTGCCACAGCTGGCTGTTCGCAATGCTTATTTTTGAGAGCCCTGCGGTGTTTATTCAGTCGGATGGAGATGGCTCTCTTATTTTGCCCGACGTATATCTGGCCGCGAGCTGCAGGGAATCTCGTACACTGCTTCACATTTCAAGTCAGGGATTCTGTCTTTACAACTAGGAAGACTGTGGCCAATCTTCTCCATAGCACTATATTTCGGTGTTATGTCGTGTCTTTTTAGAATTCTCCCGATCCAGAGTGGCGGGACTTAAAAGTGTAATTACCGGGAAGCGAATACATTGGAAGGATACAAATGGTTTTGGGCAAAGATAAATTCCTGGAACGTAAAAGCGTGCTTTCACTGTACGTATTATTTCCCTATAACCTTATCATTTTTTGGATGCATATACACAATGAAGCTTTGTGGTGCCCAAAAATAACCCCCCCTCACTTTTTTTGGCCGAAATTATGTCAAAAAAGGGGGCTTTTATTTGGACAATTATGGTAAATGTATGTACATATATGTTATATGTACGTGAAATGATTGAATGTGTTTGATGTTATATTTTATGGATTTCGACCAATGAGTAGCCAGAAAATTGATAATAAGGATAGATTGAGATACATGTGACCAGTAGTCATCAAAGGCATAAGAGGATCAATAGGGTACAGTATGTACCAAGGTTTACCACTCACAGTGTGGTGAAACGTGCATCGTGCCAGCGTAAGAAAGTTTGTGGAATTTACAAAGGTGGTTTTCTCATCATGGAAACCCTACAACGTTTCCTAGGGTTTTGCTTCTTTCCGGTACTGGAGATGAGCCATGAAATGTTTCCCCATCAACCTGGCATGGTCGTCTTTCTTTGACACTACTGCTGAAGTTACGCCTTGGCTTATTATCATTCCATGCAAGACGTCGTGTTGAATCTCAAGATACGTTTTTGGCTTTATTTCTTGTGAGGCATTTAGGGAACTCCAATACAGGTGGCAAGCATTGAGGATGGAAATTTGTAAAAAACGTCTTAAAAAAGTTAAAAGTTAACTCTTCTATAAAGTAATGGATAAATTAAATAGTTTTCTATATTTTTAATGATTAATTTTTATAGTTATTTTTTTAAAATAGCTAATCCCAACTATGGTGCGATGATACATAATAACTTAATTGTTGATGTATTCCTTCTTCCAGGTTGAAGTGAAAGTTGAGGTTGACACAGGTGACTCATTGCTTGAGGCAGAGGCTTGCGGTCTGGAGAGCCAACACAATGATGAAACCACAAGCCTAGCACCATTGGCTGATGTCAAATCCCTATCTGATGTGATGGATATGGTAAGGCATATAACCGCTTGGGCTGTATATCTTTCATTGTCCTTTAGAGACTTGCTACAGACAGGGAGCATTAATGGGAAATTGAGAATCGGGTGGGAAAACTCATGGGAAATTTGGGCTTTGAATTTGTTTTTCAAAGTCAAAATCTGATTGCTTTTAATAAGAGAGGTGTTCTGGTTCCTGAAGAGTGCTAACTCTAAGAAATGGTTTTCAATCAGTCACTTAAGTAATTATATAATTCAGGGAAGCAGCTTACCACAAATCTGATTTCACATAGATATAAAGTATTTATTTATTATTAAGATATTTATTTATTTATAAAAATTGTCCACATGCAGCATGCTTGCCAATTTACAGTGGCACAATGTAACAAAATAAAACAAGAAAATGATACACGAATGCATTCAAACAAAAACAATCACCTTGTTAACAATGTATGAAAATAAACACATAAAAAGAAAGAAGCAATTAAAAATTGCCAGTGAGATACAAAAGAGCACGGCCGTTAAAGGTGTAGGAAGAAAGTGAAAACGGGTCAATATTGTCTGGAAGTGGGTTTATCAGGGAAGAGAGGTTGGAAGTGGGAGGGAGCGCTTGGTCCTAAGGATAATCTGGGGATGGGCATGTGGATTAACGAATGTGTGCGCGTAAGGTCTACATGAAACTTTAATGTTGATACTGCCAATCAGTTCTGTACAGTCAATTGAGGATGCTGTGGCTGAGTTTCAGGTCAGATTTGAGAAATTGTTTTGGGAGATTAAGAATAGATAGCGTAGGCATAATAGTTTCAGTTGGCATATTTATAAAATGAGATACTCTGTATTTAACTATCTTGCAGAAGAAAGAAGTAACAGGCTGAAGGGTCTGAATGTTAGAAGGAGCTGATATGGACCAGATGGGGGAGCAGTACGTGATTATTGGGATGACAATAGTCGAAAAAATATATGACTGTAAGGCTAGTGGATCTGCAATATTTGTGATGCAAATTTTTACAAGTATTATTAGTTATATATTATTAGGTTTCCACAGAGTCGATCAGTTGGCATCTGCATGGCTTCTGGGATATCATCGCAAGCGTTAAGAATTTTGGACAATACTTTCACTGACATTCAGGTCAGCGTCTTCAGGTGGAAGGTGAGAGATGATGGTTTTTAGGGGGATTGTGGGTCATTCTCATGGATGTTCCAGATGTGTACGGGATTGTGGCGTATCTTTGAAATTCTCATTTTGTGTCGGTCGTCTTGCAGGTCCTTCTCAGGACCAGCTCCTTGTTCCGTCGTTCCTCGATGTGTTTGGATTTGTGGACGTCGGCTTTCTTCTAGCCATTCCGATGCAGCGTTTGATATGTTTTTTCTCAGCTCCAATCAAATCTGCATTTTGAGTTATTTAACCCATTCAATCCTGGCCCATTTCATGAAAACTTCTTCACACGTGAATTCTTTTTTCAATTTACATGAATGGATATATTATTTTACGTAATTTAGACATTATATTTTTTTAATATTATAATAATTTTTAATTATCAGCAAATGTTTTTTATGCCTTAAAATCAAGGCATCTGTGTCTCGCAATGTCTCGAGGCAGTTTACCCCGTAGTACAGTGTTGGTGGAATTTAATTAATAGAGAATAAAATAAATCACATATAATAACCGTGCTACTTGATTAAATATTCAGCCTCTATTAAAACCTTGTCGTGGTCGATAATCGCAAGTGCAGGACGACTTTAGTAGCCGAGTTCCTCTGTTCAATCCCACCTCGATCTTTTTCTTTTTCTGAAGTTTATAACTTAACTCGTAATTAATCTTAGTATATTATTATTTTTGGAACCTTATGAAAGGAACGATTGATTCAAATATGAAATGATATTATAATTTTACCAGAGAGAAGGAAAGTATATAATTTATTTACACTTGATAACGTATAATTTTTTTCTATCCTGTGTAAGTACAAAATATTCATTTTTTTACATATTATATTTATTTAGAATAAAAAAAATAATTCTGGCAGATAACATTGAAAACAAATATTTACACATCAGGTACATTAAATTTAATGTATGGAAGATGGCATCCACCTTACTGGCATGCTTATATTCTTGAAAGCATTCAATGCAGAGGCCTGGTGCATCCTTGCAATCAGGGCGCATGTATGGCACCATTTTTTTCATGCCTTTACTGTGGCACACCCTATATCTCTTCTGTACCCTGTGCTTCTTGCCACTTGCCGAGAAAGGAGTTAGTCCTGGGAAGTGCTTCTCTACCATTCTTGGCCTTTCTGGCTGCTGCCGTTCTGTTATTGACTACAGACCTCTAATTACGTCATGGCGGAAATCATTTAAATAAGTTTTGACCCCACTATATTTTTTGGTACGTTAAAAAAAAACTATTTAGGAGCATTAGTTGGAACATATGTATTGCTATTTCTTGTGCCGGTGGTCACCAGTATTAATTGGTCCAAGTGATCGATGCCCCCCATAGACCAGTTATATTCAATTATTGCCTGTGGCTTTACTTTATCCCTCCTATTAGGGACTTCAGGGAACTATTAGGGATTAAGGTTCAGTTACCATATACATCTTGATGCCAAATTTATGTTTCTTTTCCCTTGATGTACTGCCTGAAAATTAATCGTCCTTGCCAAAGAATCATAGATTCGTCAAGGGAGAGGTTTTTATTGGGTGTCAGAAGTTCCCTAATTTTTTCGTGGAAGGAACAATGGGCGTATTTTAAGTAGCCTCTCTGCAGGTTTTGGATCAGTCTCTCCTGGATTCTCTGCAAAATGCAGTGCCTGTAATATCAGGAGAAACCTATCTCTACTAATTTTTTCGGGGAAAATGGGGATACTCTACAATTGATCAGTCCTCCAGTTGCTTCCATGCCTGCTAATTTGTACGAGGCCCATGTGATAAAGCAGACCCAAACCAAACTTTAAATTCATCCTTCTCTTAAGTCTTCCGGGACGAAATACGTGATCTCTGAAGTGGGCTTTCTAAATACATATGTTCTGCAAATCTCTCCATTTCTCTTAACACTAGGTCATAGAACTTTTCGCCGTAACCAAACTACCATAAACAAAATCTGGTATTAAATTGCAATACAAGTAAATATTAGAAAAATCATAATAAAGTACAACATAACTGTAGATAACCAAGGAAACTTAAATAAATCAATATTTACATCTAAGTAATTCAGTACGATGCAAATAAATAAACTAGTAACAATCAGTAACAGGGGATGCTTTGAAGGAGGACAGATGATAATAAGCAGAGATAAGTGGAGGCTCTAAGATCAGAAAGGCACGGAGAGAGAAAAAGCAACAAAAAAAATGTCTGGAGAAAAGGCGGCAGGAAGTGGAGACTAGGCGGTATCAAGGTGACGAAAGAGGAACCAGAAAATTTATAGAAAGACCAGGAAGGAATGGGGCAGGAGACCCAAGAGATAAACCATACGGCCCATAAATCTGAAGATAAGGAAGGAGAAAGAACCCCATACCCGCAGCCATTTGAGTGAAAGCAGAAATCCCAGATTGAACGATAAGTGCAGCCTTTAAGGACAGTTAAAGAAAGAAAGAAATATAATAGCCTCCATAACTAAAATTGTTTCTATCTGAAAAATAACATAAATGTATCGAGATTGGAGCAGAAAGATTAACATTGTATATTGGGCCCAATATATCATTTACAAAGCTGCTCTTAATATTGTTGTTGTTCATACAAAGGTTTGAATTTCTCAAAAAAAGAAAGTGTTATGCTATTTAAATGGTTGAACAAAGTGTTTTAATTTATGTGTTTGTAATAATAATAACCATTATTCGCTTCAACAAGGAGGTAAGCTCTTTCAGGGTGTCCGGCGACCTTGAAAACCGGGAAAACTCAGGGAAATATTTTGTTCTGGAATACTCAGGGAAAACTCAGGGAATTTTTGCATTTTTTCGAAAAACCCTGGAAAATGCTCGGAAGCCGATTTCCATGAAGGCAGAGAGAGAGAGAGAGAGGTTTTACCTGTGCCTTTGCTTGCATTATGCTCTCGGCTCAGCGTAGCCTTGCGCTCCCTGTTCATTTAATACTCTTTTCATAGCTGTGCGCCTGCTCGCAGCTTGTGCTTCGTCACCCCACCCCTCTCCCTATGCGCAGTCTAAGGGGCCGATTGCATAACAAGGCAAATTCCACACGGAATAATTCCCATGTAAAATGGCCGCTACGAATGGAATCGGAATTGATGCCGAAAACTGTCACCGGAAAGAATTTCACGCGGAAATCAAGATTCTGTTCGAAGAGCCGTACGAATGGAATCCTTGGTGTGGCCAAATTTACGAGAAATCTAAACGTCTGAGCATGTGCAGTGGCATTTCCCGCATTATACGAAAACCATTCGGTCGGCAACCTAAATGGATAATTGGGTATTGTTATATATGTAATTGATAATCCTTTCCAAATAATCTCCACCCTCCTCGTTTTAATGTTTGCAGAATAGTTTTTGAAGGAGCGGAAATACATTTTGCGGTCACTGCATATGGAAACCACGGCCATCGGGTTCGTAGTCGACAGGGCCACTGTACGGGGTCAATCCAACCTAATTAAAATTCGTGAATTGTCCAACAAATACAATTTTGTTTTACATAATTGAATGCTTTTGGGCGTTAGATCCGTACCTATTACAAAGCAATTAACTCACAGTTTCCAAAATGTTCATGTAAAGTACAGCGAAGCATTTTGGGAGAAGAGGAAAGGTACTAAGGCCTCGAGATAAAAAGAATGAGAAAGAGGTACATTCTGCAAAAGGTTCAAGAGCTGCAAACCAAAATAACGTAATTTCTTGAAAAGCCAAGAAATTTGTTGCTGAAATTGAATCGGAAATGCACTCATTGAAAAATGTCTCACCAGTTTCTTTTATTTACATGTTCTTTATCAAACTATTCTGAATCTACTTTATTGTGTTCAAATTGCACCTGACTCAGAATTTTGTTGTCAGTTAACCGTTTTTGTTTATTTGTTGGTTGAAATAAAACCCGTAATACTCCACATTCCTTGTATACTCTTACGTTTTTAACTCAAAGTAGGGACCGAAATTTCTCGTTTTTTCATGTTGGTAAAATTATGCCAATTTTATTAGAAATTCATTAAAAATATGTTAGAAACAAAGTGCAGCAAGACCCTGGAAAATGCAAAACATTTGCCTGGAAAACCTGGAAAACTCAGGGAAAAAAGAAATTGAGATTCACCGGACACCCTGTCTTTGTGTGTTTGTGTAATAGCGAAGGTTTCTGAATATTATTGAAATAAGATAAAGAAAAACGTGACTGGGGGTAGGTTGTATCGCAGAAGAGAAGGTCGGAATATCCCATAGGGGTCTGCGAATGTGGCCCTATTTTCAGACGGAACACCAGTAAAAGGAATACAGGTGGTCCTCGACTTTCGTACACTCAACTTTCATACAATTCGCACTTTCGTACGATCCAAATTGATACCGTTTACTTGACTTTTGGACACCACTTTTGAAACTAGTATTTAGTGGCATGGTGATCAAACATCTTGTGTTTGATGAATGACAGTCTTGTTGCTGCTCTGTGATAGGTTATTTTATTTAGCTGTCTTTTCCAAGTGCCATGTAGAAAATAGTTGTTGTCTCTGTTGAAATTCTGTGGTGTTGTGAAATTTCAATGGCTTCTCGTACTAACTTAGGGTAGTATCAGTTCTCCTTGGTTAATACTTCCACTCCATGGAAGTCAATGTCTTGTTCCAGATCTCTCCATGCATTTTACGCGATGGATGACTTATAGAATTCCTTTTCCTTTGTGGCTCAGCTATGTTCCTGCATGCGGACTCTTAATGATCTGCAGGTCTCCCTGATGTATATTTTCCCTCACGAGCATGATATTTGGTACACTCCTTTGTCCATGTTATTTGGGATTTCGTCCTTAGGTCCTGGAAGTAAGTCTGCATTCTTCGTCACACAGCTGTACCTTGTGACCTCCTCATGTATTTGAAGGACTCGAGTGATTCTCTGGGACGTTCCATGTATGAATGGGATAGTGACGTATCTTTGAGGTTCTGATTTTGTGTCGGCCATCTCGCAGGTCCTTCTGAGGATCAACTACTGGTTCCATAGTTCCTTGTTGTCTTTGGGTTTGTGGACCTGGTCTTTCTTGCAGCCGTTTCGAAGCAGTACTTCTGCGATGTGTTTCTTCTCAGCTCCAATCGAATCTGCATTTTCAGTTACATATTTAAATAATGAACCTAGTACTTACAAGGACACATCGCGTGACTGATGTTCAGAATCCAAATGATGCAATGATATTCTGAAACCTTAGAGAGAATGCGGGAAAAGTGTCACGGCTTTCTTCCATTTGGGCCCGAGTTCGAGAGAAAAACGCAACGAAAGAAATTTCCTCCATATAAATCCTTTGGAATGCGATAGCCTACCAACAGAAGCCGTGGTCAGAGGTGATGGACCTGAGGTTATATGTCACGGTTCGAATCCCAGTCCGGTCATTTTTCTTTCTTTCTAATATTTTAGAGAGTCACTGTACATTACTCAATCCAATACACTTATGGCAGTAACAACAATATTTTTTAATTTTCAGCCTATTTTCTAGATTTTCAATCAACCCCCTTGGGAGACTTTCGAAGCTAATTTCGAGATTCTTGTTAGGCCGAAAAGAGGTTTCACATGCCGACAGGCCTAATATGTTTAGATTTTGAAAATACAAGGATACTTCCGTGAATAGGATCAGCGTCGATTGGTCGTGGCTCTTTCTCAATGCGGTAAATAATGAACGGACTATTACTTTTTAATAGGCAGAGATGCATGCACTTCCATTTTTCCAGGAACTGCATTCGAATAAAGGCTTTTGTAACTCAATTTTTCGTGCAATAGTGAACATGATATAGTAGAAAAGAGATCATAACTGTTTCTGAGGTTACGTAAAAAATAGTTGCCGTGACCTTTCTGTGGAGCAACATAATATGTTGAAGGGAAGCCTGTATCATGGGGGAGAGGAGGATATAAGATTCCAGCACAAAAAATATCACATAAGGATAACACTTTCTTTTCCCACCTAATATTTATTTCAATTGAAGGAATTTAACTTAATTCGAACTTGGGCCCATATGGAAGAAAGCCGTGATACTTTTCCCGCATTCTCTCTATAGTTTCAGAAAATAATTGTGTCATTTGGACCCCGAACATCAGTCATGCGGTGTCTCCTTGTTAGTGGCAAGATGACCATACATCTTGTGTTCTTACTAGATGATTGGCAGTTTGTTCTTGGAGCATTAATTGGTGATGCATTTTTTCTTCCAGGTCGATGTGAAAGAAGATGCTGATGCAGGTGAATCGCTGTCAGAAGCAGAGATGCACAGCGAAGGGTGCCTGTGTGAAGATGAACCCTCAGACTCGGCAGTTTCAAATGTGGTGTGTCTACTCGTTAAAATGGATGATTTGGTAAGGGCACTTATGCCAAGTAATCAAATTACAATAATGTGGTGTAAACAGGGAAATAGTGAATTGGACATTTGGTTTTCTAATTGACTGCAAACAAATTGGTAGTTATCAATGGCATTAGTTCCAACATGGTTAGAGTGACATAGGGAGTACCACAAGGGAGCGCGATTGGTCCCCTGTTATTACGCATTGATGAAAACAACATTAACTCTATAGTAAGTTGTGAAATTATATTTTTTACATATGTCTGGCATTGCCATTTTTCAGATGCCGAGAGCTCTCGCAAATAGGGCTTCTACTGTATTTTTTAATGTATCCTAATTAGTTATGTGACACACACAACGGAAATGTACTTATTTCTGCATAACCTTGGAGGATTGGATTAGATTAGATGGAAGGTGGAGTTCCTCCAAGGAGGAGCTAAGGCACTTAGACCTAATGGTCCATTGTGCCAACCACCATGTTTGTATTCACCCATAGAGCCCAGTTGCCCTGCTAAAGGATAACATGTCCTCTATGGGGATACCTCTGACTTCATCTAGTTCCAAAGAAGGTGAGCCCAGATGCCTAACTCTAGTCCTCATCAAAGCAGGACACTTGCAGAGTACGTGCAATGTTGTTTCGTCCTCTTCCTCGCACCATCTACATTTCGCCAAGTCTGTGATTCTCAGGAGATAGAGGTGCCTCATAACCTGATAGTGTCCGGTGAGAAGTCCAACTATCGTGCGAAGTTGTCTCCTATCCAGTGATAGAAGCTTTCTTGCCATCCCCGGTCTGGGTCCTTCTATCAGGAGCTTGGCTTGCCTAAGCCCCTGTACGTTCTGCCAGATCTTAGAGTGTTGAGCTAGGCTCCACTCTTTGATCTTTAAAATCCCTGAGCGATTGGAATGAAAGGCTCTGGTCCAATTGGGTTCCTGTTCGAGCCCTCCTTTGCTAGTTCATCCGCTATCTCATTTCCGGTTATGCCATTGTGGCCATGAAACCAGAAAAGTTCTACATTGCTCTCTCTGCTGAGGGAGTCCAGTGCTTCCTGGCATTCCAGCAGCAGTCTTGATTTACACCACGGCGATGTGAGAGCTTTTAAAGCTGCTTGACTGTCAGTGCATATGCGAATATGTCTGCCTTTACGGCAGATATCCTTGGCAACATGGGCACAGGTCAGCAAAGCGAAGACCTCTGCCTGGAAGACTGTGGCGTGCTCCCCCAAAGGAATTGAGAGCCTTTTATCAGGTCGGCGGCAGTGAACCCCTGCTCCTGCTCTTCCTTCTTTTCTGGAGCCATCTGTAAACCAGACATATGCTCCATTGTCTTTACCTCCTTCCTTGACCCACCACTCCCTCGTTGGAAAGTGGGTTTTGAAGAGAGGCGGTGTTTTGTTGAGCGCAACTGTCATGTCGTCTGTGCCCATTTCACAAATGGGCTTCGACTCCCTAAGTTCCGTCCATAGTTGTCTGTGACCGGAGAAGTTTCCTCTGTCACTCCATTGTCCCTGTCTCTTGAGACGATAGGCCGCCATCCTACCTTGAGTCTCAACTTCCACGTAAAGTGGTGCGAGACTCAGTAGGGTTTCGAGGGCCAGCGTCGGGGTCGTCCTCATGGCTCCCGTGATACCCATGCAGGCCATTCTTTCCAGTTGTTTGAGTTTATTCCTTGCAGTAATCTGCCTGGTCTTCTTCCACTAGACAATTGAGCAGTGTAGAAAGGGTGGCTTCACCACTGCAGTGTAAATCCATTTGATCGCTTTTGGCTGAAGTCCCCAGGTTTTGCCGAGGGCCCTCCTGCGTGTCCATAGGGAGGCACATGCTTTCTTGATTTTGACCTCAAGATGTTCTCCCCAGTTGAGTTTGGTGTCCAGAAGGATTCCAAGGTACTTGACCGTCCGGTATGGTTGTAAGATTCTGCCTTGCAGTGAAGGAGGATCAAATCCATCTCTCTTTCTCTTATTGGTGAACAATATGAGCTTAGTCTTATCAGGGTTCACCATCAGCCCTGTGTCATTGCACCATACCATCGTCCTGTCTTAGGCTTTTTGCATAAGTCCACAGATGGTGTCAAGGTATTTGCCGGTGATGAGGATCGCCACATCATCTGCATACCCCTGAGTGTAGGCTCCAGTTTTATTTAGCCTCGTGATTAGCTCATCGATGACCAGGTTCCACAAGAGGGGAGATAACACCCCTCCCTGTGGACATCCTCTAGTCATGGCCACCTCATTCGTGCTGTCCCTCAGGACAGCCTTGACAATTCTTTCTTCTAACATGTGTCTGATCCAGCTCACAATATGTGGGTGGACCCCATGTCTCCTGGCTGCGCAGCAGATTTGGTCGAAGGATGTATTGTTGAAGGCTCCCTCTATATCGAGGAAAGTCCCCAAACCGTACCTCCCGTGTTCCGGTACTTCTTCAATCCTAGAAATTAGGTTGTGGAGCGCTGTTTCGACCGACTTTCCATTTTGGTAGGCATGTTGAAACGGGTGTAGAGGATGGTCCTTTAACGGTCTCTCACTTATATACCTGTCCACTATTTTCTCCAATGCTTTGAGCATGAAGGACATGAGGCTGATTCCTCTAAAGGAGCCAGCCTTGGTGTGGTCTGTCTTTCCTGGTTTTGGGATAAAAACAACTTTGGTGATCCTCCTGGTTTTTGGAACATATCCATACGCCAGGCAGGAGCGGAAAATTCTGACAATTGGTAGCAGTATTAGTTCCTGTCCCTCTTGCAGAAGTGCTGGAAAGATACCATCTTCTCCAGCAGATTTCTATGGGCTAAAGCTTGTAATCGCCCATCTGGTAGCATGATATGTTACGATGCTGGAGGCCAATCTCCACTCCGTCCGAGCCGGACGGATGGGAGGCCTCCTATGGTGCATCTCCTCGCCCTCCAAGAAGCCTGGAAAGTGTGTCTCCACCATGAGCTTTAATGCTTCCTTGTCAGATGACGTGAAGTCACCCGAGGGAAGCAAAAGAGCCCCCACTCCTGCTTCTGGGTCTTTTGAAATAACTTTATGGAATCTTGCAAGTTGTGGAATGGCCTCCATGTGTCCACAGAAGGTCTTCCAAGATTCTCGTTTTGAACGTTTGATTGTCGCCTTATACCTACGCTGGGCAGCTTTGAAATTGTCCTAGTCTTTAGGCATGGTGGGCCTCTTTGCTTTATTAAAGAGTTTCCTGGTCTCCCTGCGGAGATGCTCCAACTCGGTGCCCCACCAGGGCAGCTTGCCTCCCTCCTCCCTGCTCTTTATAGGGCAGCTTGCTTTGTAGGCTGAGATTATTCTGTCCTGTAGGTGTCCCACAGCATCGTCTATCTCGTCTACTTTCTTGAATTTGCATTGGGGTGCCTGTGATAGTAGTCCTACCTTGGAGGTTACTTCTGCAATGGTTTTTTCTGGCCATTGCATTTTTCTCCTTGTTGATTGGAGATATTATCGTCAGTGTCCACCTATGATTCAATTACTTTTTGCATAAAGTGCACACTATTCACACTACCATATCCTCCTGAAACCTTGCGCTGAGTTTATTTTAGCTTGTAGTTGTACTCTTCAATAGAATAGAATATAATATTTATTTGTTAGTGAATTGTAGTGATTAAGCTCAGGGTATAAATAATATCATTAATCAACATTTCCACCATGGTTTTTATGGAAATTTATTGATCGGGGGAAGGTCTAAATAAAAAAAGTTTTCTTTGTTCTGGAATATTCCAGGATGTAATTATGGGATACAAAGGGCTTATTAGAATATTAACAATCAATTTGATTATAAATAATATTTTTACTTCATAAAAACAAAGTTTTTATTGCACTCATTTTCATATGCATTACGTCACGTTTTAATGTTTTACATTCTCAGTGCATTTTATTATTATTTTTAATTGTGTTATGGTATCTTTGCCATAAAATATTATTAATTATTATTATAAATATAAAATAGTGATAATCACTAAAAACTATTTTTTTCTTCCATGGAAAATATAGCATCTGCATATCCCTGTGGTATGAATTGCAACCCTGGGTTTGCAGTATCTCTCCGCAGCAGGTTCCTCTAAGAGCTGCTTTCTTTCTTTCATTAAACATCAATTTTATCAGGGTGACCACTCAACCTTGAAAAAACAGTGCATTAGCCATGAATTTTGTGTGTTAACTTGTAATTTATGGATTCGTGGGCCCAGTTCTGTCAGATTTTAAAATTGTACGAAAACCACTGTTGTTTCATTTTGAGAATGAATCTGGGTGGTGTACTATGAATGTTATACTGTGTGCTGTTTCACATCTTTTAAACCTGATCCTATTGACTATTCTGTTTTCCAGTGTCATGTGAAAGAACATGTTAACGCAAGTGAACCAGTGGCCGAAGGAGATACAAAAGAAGGGTTGAACCTTGTTGAGGATGAGTCTGGAGTTGCGTCCGTCTCCAACGTCGTACCTCAGCCGCATGAAGCAGGAAACATGGTAAGGGACAGTTTCCAATGGGTTGTCATCTTTCCTCCTCCATCTCTTGTCACGCAGCGAATGGTTTTGTTAATTCATTCATGAAATCCATTAGCATCACCTTTGCGTACACATCTCAAATAATAAATAATCTCATTTAGTTTTGTAAACATTAATAAAAGGGAAACACTTGCAGTGGCCAAAGACATTGGTAAACAAACTAGCCAAAATAAAGAACTACGGGCTAATTTAAAATTTCCAACATTAAAAACTTCATCTTCAAAACTGAATAAATGGTAAATGATCATTTGTGAAAATGTTAATTTTACTTGTAAAACTCTTTTCTTGATTAAGTGATATTGTTAAATTGGGCACAATTCAGTTTAAACTAACCTAAAGGTCTTCAATGAATTGCTTATGTCTGGTGAATACCATATTTGTCCGAATATATCCCCCGTGCGAATATAAGCTGCCCCTCCCTTTACTTTCAAACCTAACTTTTGGAAAAAATTAACATCTACTGTTAACATGTTCCTTTGCAGGTAAAATATACTTTTTAGGTCAAAAATGGAATATGTATCTACCTAAATTAGGTACCTAATAGTTTAACTTTAATTACTTAAATATCTAGGCAAGAGAATGAAATACTTAACCAACTTATACTTATAAATCTTTTAATGATTCTGAACCTTCATGGCACACTTTTGGCGTATATTCTTTTCTGAGAAACACATGAGCATCTTCCTTCGAAATACAACTTCAGACTAATAAATATAATAAAATGCACATTTTTCTATCTTCTATTTTATATCTCTGATTCGCTATCATTTGGCACATCACTTTCTTCTTGACCACAAGGAGATCAGTCTTGATCATCCTCATCATCAGAGTCCATCCAAACAATATCATCCTCTGTTCCATCAAGTTCATTAGATATACAACATATTTTTAAACTCTTAATCACAATTTTTTCAGGAATGCTATTCCAGCAGTTTAGCACCCACTGAGTTATGAGGGCAGGAGAATCTTTCTTTATTTTTCCTGATGAAGTATATTTCTTTTCCTCTTGCAGCATCCACTCGGCATAAGTTGCCTTCAACCTGTCCTTAAAGGGTTTGTTTATCGACACATCGAGTGGCTGAAGCAGGCTTGTCATTCCTCCAGGGATTACAACCATGTCTGAATTTCCTGCCCTGATATCCTTTTTTACATCCTCAGTAAGATGTCCCTTAAAGTAATGTAGCACAAGCATAGATGGCATGTTGAGGAGAGCTCCTGGTCTTCTCTGCCAAACCACTTTCACCCAGTCTCTCACTAACTCTTCGGTCATCCACCCTTTCTCTTGAACTCGTACATGAATCCCAGGAGGAAACTTATCTTTTGGATGAGTCTTTCTCTTAAATTTCACATAAGGTGGTAGCTTCCTTCCATCAGCTGTGATGCCCTGCATGCACGTAATTCTTGCCTTTTCATTTCCTATTATTTTAATAGATACTGATTTGCAACCCCTCTCTTCCACAGTAGAAGAACTGGGCATGTCAAATAGATTGGTGTCTGGTCAGCGTTACTCATTTGCCCCAACAGGTATCATTTCCTCTGTCGTAGGTTAATGATGTAATTCTGGTAACTTAGCATCTTCTCTTCTTAGAATTGTGGTAGATGCTGAGCGGCTGTTGTTCGTCTTTGCAAGGAAAACCCATTCGTCTTCATCTTCCTCCATAATCACCCAGTACTCGCTTGTAAATCTGCCCTTGATATCGCCATTTCACTCGCAATCTTTCTAGCTTCTGCACAGATCATATGGCGTGTCACAACGAAACCATTCCTTCCATTTTCGCATACAAATCTGACAATGTGCTCTTCCAATTCCGTGTCTGCCAGTAGTTGGACCACGAAATGCACAGCGAGTTGCACAGGTTTTGAGAAGTAGAGGAAGCTGTGTTCGCCAAAGCCTGACACTATTTCTGTTCACACTGTATTTTTCAGCCGCTGAATGGTTTCCATTGTCTCCGGTACATTTTGTTACAGCAATTTTAAAGTTTGCATTGTGGCTCCTATGCTGGTGGGTCATTAATTGCCGTATTGTAGACCCACTCCTCTCTGCTGGATTCATATTTATTACTTATATGGAGCAGACAATGATTTTGAAGTAAACGTGGTAAACGCCTCAGGAACAGAAGCATAATGGTACTCGATCCTCATTTTGTTGCCTCAACCACGTCAACAATCAACAAAAATGTGATGGAATTCTCTTTGTTGGTTTGTACATAAGAGTCAGGTTTCCATTCTTCTCATGATGTGGGCATTAAACAAATGTTTATATTTTCTGTGATATTTTCATTGGGACGATGATGATGCATCTCACGCTAGTTAGTCTTGGCACCCATGTTATACGTTCATTGGTTATAAACATCAATGTCTTCAATATTTCTTTAAGTTCCTCATCATTTATTTTATCTGTATTTAACATTAATCACATTTACTGGGTCGCCAGTTTATATGCACTATGTGCACCAGCTGCCATCTTTATCGCCTTCAGATGTCATAAATGGCGGAACTTGAAAGTGTTAATTTCCAGGAAGGGTGTACATTGGAAGGATACTAATGTTTTTGGGCCCGGAAGAAAATGTTGTAAATTGCGGGAAAACATAAATTCCGAGAACGTAAAAGCGTGGTTTCACTGCACGTAATATTTATCAATAGCCTTATCATATTTTGGATACATATACATAACGAAACTTTGTAGTGCCCCAAAAATAGCCCACCATCACTTTTTTTGGCCCATATTATGTCAAAAAGTGGGGCTTATATTTGGACAACTATGGTAAATGTATGTACATATATGTTATATGTACGTAAAATGATTTAATGTGTTTGATGTTATATTTTATTGATTTCTACCAATGAGTAGCCAGATTATTGATTATAAGGATAGATTGAGTTACATGTGACCAGTAGTCATCAAAGGGATAAGAGGATCAATAGGATACAGTATGTACCGAGGTTTATTCCTCATTATACAAAAAAAGAAAAACAATTTCCGCACCTTCTTCGTCTCCGGACCGTCTTCTTCTCCGGGGCTACCACTTTTTCCTCAGGCCTTGTTTTCTTTGAAGTACACAGTAGATCTACTGGTTAGGGTTTCCCCTTATTGGTTGAATTCTTATATATATTTTTTACTCCCTTTATATAAGCTCACATTGTCTGTCTGCTTGTCTGTGTACGTACAAACCAATTCCCCTCTCATCCAACCGATCTGGAATTTGGTCCATAGACTCCTTGTGCTCAACGATTAATTTTAAAAAACCCACACACTCAATAATATTAAAATGTATTTGTATGAAAATGAAACAGCATTTAAGGCCCGTTATTTGCCTATCCTGACAATCACCCAGTAGCCCAGGGGTAAGGTAGTGGACTGCGGAGCGGAAGGTGTGGTGTTCAATTCCCTGCTGGGGAAATTATTTTTCTTCTTTTTTACCCTCCTAACTTTTTTTTGCAATATTTTACTCGATAGTTATTCATTAATGACGGCAATCAATGCTAGCACTAGCGAGTGGTGAGCCAACAGCTGTGATTATCGCTATTGAATGTTCAACAATGAATATAAATGTCATATCAAGTTACTAATGTTCCTAAAGGTTGTCGAATGTCTGAATAATTTGACATATCAGTGAAGATAGAATGATTTCCATTCACAAATTAAATTTATTAGCCATGTTATAATACAGTATTTAATGGCAAAGATAACATAAAACAATGAAAACAATATGTAATAAAATGCACTGAGAATATGAGACATAAAAACATGACATAATGCATATGAAAATAAAGGGAGTATAATAAAAACTTTGTTTTTATGAGTTTATTTATTCTAGTGGGAGGTAATATCTGATGAGCGCAGCCTCTGCTCCACAGTAGTTTTTGACCAACGTAAACTTTTACTCACATAAATTTAGACTTGCAAACTGGGAAACAGAACGTATGTGTTACCTGCATGATATTGGGTTCCGGTCAGATCACCAAAGTTAAGCAATGTTGGGCCCGGACGGCGGTTGGATGGGTGGCCCTCCTCCATACCTACAGGGTAGGATCAAAAAGTAGTAGGACTGAATTAATTTAAATTTTTTTATTGATCTAATCGGTACAAATCCTTAATAGTCCTCAAAATAGCACCCTTGAGCTTCCACACAACGGGTATAACGCGATTCCCACTGCGCGTATGCCTTCTGGAACTCGCTACCCGGGATCCCCTTTATAGATGACGTCACATCCCGTTGGACGTCTTCTACGGAGCTGTATCGATTTTCCTTGAGATCCCTCTTGAGCTGAGGAAGAAGTTCTGCGGTGCCAGATCTGGACTGTAGGGGGGGTGAGGAAACATGGCAACCGTGTGCTTGGCCTGAAACCCCCATGGAGGACGCAGGATCGCAATGACACTTTTTAATAGAGGTTCACGGAAATTGACATCCTTACTCTCCGCTTGCCCGCAGGCGACTGGAAAAAATATCGGTCTTTTTGGAAGGCTCCCCACTACCACGCCCAGGTGGTCTGGCCCCCCTCTGAGTGGTTCGGTTCACGCTACAGAAATTCAGTCCTACTACTTTTTGTTCCTACCGAGATGGATGGAGAGGTAACACTCACTCCAGACCTATACAAGGAGTCCAGAGGAAGATATACCCTGACCGGGAAGGTGGGAGGGAGGCAACCCTCTTCCATACCTGTACCGGGAAGGTTGGGGGTGCGCCCTCTTCATACCTCTACCATGGTGCTCTTGTCCCCTGTCTACAAGTGTCGGGAAGGTTAAATGTGAGACGGCACAATGGACCCAAAGGGGTCTGTGTGCCAGGAGGGTCCCAGATAGCCCTTGCCCACCCTTATAATATAATCTAATCTACCTGTATGATTGTTTGTGTGTGCTTGAGGCTGAATGTCGTTATCTTTCAGCTTGATGTCAAGGAGACTAGATGTGGTGATTCCGTGGCAGGAGGTGAGAGTGGTATGAGAGGAGAAGGGGACGTTGCTGAGGACGGATACAGAGAGGGAGCATTTGCTGATTTTCAACATGCACTCCTCGATGTGAGGAATCAGGTGAGACCAGTATTGCCTCTTGGGGCGACACGTCTCTCCTTCTTACTCCTGCTGTCTCACTTATCACTCGGGGATCTTTCACAAAAGGGATCATTTGGGATTTCAACTTTTAACCTGAGGCTGCACTACAGGTGGGTAGGTTGGAGGTCGGAGGGTTGTAGGTGGATATATTCTTGGCGCATTGTGCAATGCGGAGGAGTCTAGATTTGGGTTTGCACTCTTTTTCAGAAAATATATTCTTCAGCAAAATGATAATGTCTCATTCGCTCAGGGAATTTAAAGAGGGAGATTACAGTTTTTGTCTCATGGCACCATGATGCATACCATCATTACCAATTTCCTTGGCATTTTCTGCCGATAGTAACCTTAGTATTTTGGAGTTCTTCCTCAACTTGTCTGCGGGATCCCATATTGCTTTCGGCTGCTAAAATACCACGATAGCTGCTCTTCCATGTCTGAAAGGTGGTGGGTGATGGAATTATCTAACATACCTGATTCTATGACTACCCGTCAAGAGACTCGCTAGGTGGGTTGAGTAGGGTAATAATGTGGTATGTCCTATATTACACAGTAAATTAAATTCTTTACATAATGAGTATGACAATGGGGAATAAAAGAATATCACAAAGCACTTTCAAATAAGGGGTCGTGCATACACTACGTTAATGCTTTTGGTGATTTTTTTACCCTTCCCCCCTTTGTTGACAACTGTAGTATTTTCCCCACCCCTCGCACCCCCCATGTAACCTTCGACATGTAACGTAGTCTCTGCAAATGAAACTTTCAATTCCAAAATATATTCTCAATTATTGAATGATTTTGTTTTTAGGGATGGGTTGAAATAAGACAAATTTAGCAGCCGAACCAGATACAATAAAACTATCTTATCCCGATTGGAAAAAGAAATTTTGGAAAAATTTTTGGAAATTTTCTAGATTATTGTATAATTTCCAGTTTTTCACTTTTTATGATTGCAGGTTGATGACGGTTACATGATCGGAGGCATTCCAAAAATATGTGAAAAGATATTTAATGGTCCAAGAGGTGAGGCACCAGAAATGACTCAGAATAAGATTGGTGTCATGAGCACGTACAAAAATAACAGCATGGAAAAACATAAGCTCATGAATTTGGATTCTCATGAAAAGCAGTTTGTTGATTGGATGGAATATGTTTGCAACTATTGTGGGATTAAATATGCTGATAAAAGTGAGTTACTTTTGCACATAAGATGCCACGTTTCATCGAAAATAGTACACATAAGAGGAACATCAGTATTCAAGTGTGAGACATGCGGGAAGGAGTTTGATCGTGAATGGAAGTTACGAAAACATTCCGGTACACACAGTACTTTGAAGCACTACAAATGTGAAACCTGTGGTAAAGAGTTTAAACGTGAGAAAAGTTTAGTGATACACTATACCTTACACTGTGAATTAGAGCCATTCAAGTGTGAGACATGTGGGAGAAACTTTTCTTCACAGGCAAGTTTAAACTGTCACTCCTTCTTACATAGTGGATTAAGGCCATTCAAGTGTGAGATATGCGGGAAGGACTTTAAAAGAAAGTCTACTCTGAATGAACACTCCATCATCCACAGTGGTCTGAAGCCGTTCAAATGTGAAATTTGTGGTAAGGGATTTGGTCATAAAAGTACATTATTTAAACATTCCATCGTACACAGTAGACCCAAGCAATTTAAGTGCAACAGATGTGGCAAGGCATTTGATCTGAAGACTAGTTTAAATAAACACTTACCCTTACACAGTGGTATAAAGCAATTCAAGTGTCAGATATGTGGGAAGGCGTTCTATCATATAGGTTCTTTAAGGAGACACGTAGTCATCCACAATGATGTGAAAAGATTCAAGTGTGACACATGTGGGATGGAATTTCATTTGAAATTACATTTAGCAAAACACTGCTATGTACACTCTGGATTTAAGCCATTCAAGTGTGACATGTGTGGCAAGGGGTTTTGTGACAGAAGTTATTATAATTATCATTTACAAGTACACAATGGTGTGAAACCATACAAGTGTGAGTCATGTGGAAAAGAGTTTAGTTGGAGAAGTACTTATAATAATCATTTAAAATTACACACTGGTGTGAAAGCATTCAAGTGTGAGACGTGCGGAAAGGAGTTTTATTCAAAGAGTTCTTTGCTAAAACATTCTCACGACCACAGTTCAGTCAAGAATTTCGTCTGTGATATTTGTGGGAAAGGGTTTCATACGAAGTCTTATATAGCATCACACACTCTACTGCACAGCAAGGTAAGGCCTTTCAAATGTGAAACCTGTGGAAAGGGATTCAAGCAAAGGAGTCATTTATATACACATTACACCACACACAATAAATTGAAGCAATTTAAGTGCGAGATATGTGGCAAGGGGTATCGTGTGCGGAAGAGTTTTTTGAATCATTTAACCAAACACAGTGGTTAGCATCCATTCAAGTGTGAGATGTGCGGGATGGTGGTTTGTCTAGATTTAGTAACTTACTCCTAAAGACAATGAATGTGAGAACTGTGCAATGTATGAGATGTGTGATGGAGATTATAAGAAGTATCATTTACTAAGGTAGTGTTCCAATCCACAGTAAGGCATACTAGTCGCACTTAATTTTACCCATAATCATGATGTGACAACACAATTTCCGTCTTTTGAACAAATCTATGGCTGCATAAGACTGATACTGGCAAGAATGAGAAAAGGCTTACTAGCCGACTGTACCAGTCATGTGAATTCACCAAGGCATCTGTGGGTCGATTATGTAAATGTCAGAAGCATCATAATATTCATAGCTATTATGGTGGTTTCATGACACGTATGAATTTTTTAGTGATTATTAAAGTCCTCATTATAAGTGATTATAAGTGCATTAAGTGCTGCGGAGTAAAAGGGTACCAAAATTAAGTTTTGTTAGGTTGGTTGCCCTTGGTAAACAAGGAAAGTGAATAGAAATCACCAATGCATCCTGATGTCCTAACCAAAATATTATAGTTACTGCGGAAACTATAAACTAAACGTAAATGAGTCTTTCCAGCATGAAAACAAATATGTATGAGCTTTAATATAAGTTTATGAAAGAAATTATGTGAAGTAATATGCTGTATTACCAGCAGCAGTTACCATGAATTTCCCATATTTTGACCAATATCACTTAAAAGGAATAAATTTTTACATCATTATGCATCAGGATTTGTAGGATTCTGGAGAGGTCTCATAATATATAGATCGATATTTGGATTACAATGATGATAACATTTTGACGATAAGTAGCAAAAGACTTCTATATATTTTAACAAGAAGTTGTACCTTATTTGTTAATTTTATTTGTAAAGTTATGTGTGCAAATGAATATAGTTTGTGGGAGTAGGATTTACGCACGTATCGCACTTCTGACGATATCCCACTTCTGACACCAATTTGTAAGATATCTAGGACATCGGGCTGTTGGTTCCCCGGAGGATGGAAGGGAACATGCAGGAAAACTCCGTCGTCTGGTTAAACACGTTTATTCAACTTACTCCTTGTACATCATGACGCCAACTGCCGAGAGTGCGCGTCCCAACTCCTCCACACCGCGTACCCCCGTGACCACGCACCCACAGCCCATTGGCTGACAATCGTCATAGCAACGGTGCAAAGTCTACTTTACCTTACATGGGCAGGCAGGAGAGCAAGAGGCAGCCGGAAACGGGTGGCATGTGGGAGGGGAAACTGCAACGCAAGGGTAAACTAGAAGGAAGGCAGGACGTGGGAAAGGATACCGCTTAACGGCGTCTAACCGCCTCTTACAGATATTTGGATTACAATGATGATAACATTTTGCCGAAAAGTAGCTAAAGACTTCTATATATTTTAACAAGAAGTTGTACCTTGTTTGAAAATTTTATTTGTAAAGTTATGTGTGCAAATGAATATAGTTAGTGGGAGTAGGATTTACGCACGTACATTCACATGCAGTTATCATTTACAAGTTTTCAGATAATCGTTCAAGCAAAATATTTGGAATAGCATTCAAATAAAACAAATTCCATGCATTTAAATGAAGTGAGAAATCTGTAAATTAGAAATCAAGTATCCAATAGACATATTAGGTGTGCGCATCATTGTGGAAGTCAAAATTGATTGTTGAAAAACTACTCATACACAGCATAATATCACAATACCCTCAAGGAAGTTCCACCTTCATCCTAATATTTAAACGTTTAAAAAACATTCAGGGATAGCATTTGGTCGAAGATGACTCAGTCATGGATGCTAAAAATAGCGTAGTTAAGATTAAATATGTGTTATAGATGATTGAACGTTCTACGGCCATTAAACAGTTGAAAGAAAATAAATTCCCCAAGGCCATACTCTTTAATGGGCGAAAAACGGGGAGGGAAAGAAGGGATGAATAGGGTTTTGAAAGGTTAGTAGGGGCAAAAAAACTTGTTAACCAGACCGGACAAAAAAGCAAAAAGAAAACAGAATAAAAAAATTCTTTCTTAATTAATTAAGACAAGCACTCACTCACACTCTCTTCTCACGGGTTTGCTCAAGGAACAAATTTCCTCGAGGGTTCAATCACGCACACCATCAGGTTTGCGAAGTATTAACTTACGCCAGTGACCCACTCACACAATTATTTTTTTTATTGTATTAATTCTTTTTTTCTGTTTTGTTTTTGCTTTGTTGTCCGGTCTGGTTACTAACCTTTCAAAACCCTATTCATCCCTTCTTTCCCTCCCCGTTTTTCGCCCATTAAAGAGTACGGCCTTGGGGAATTTATTTTATTTCAATTAAATATTTATTATTGCTTGTATCATTTATTATGCTGAGCATGAATTTTTTTGGCAAAATGTATTGTGTGCACTAAAAATAGGTTTCATATTATCACTACTGTTATAGACTCCTCCACTTTAGTCAGAGTAAATATGATGCCATTTATTGTTCAAAAATGAAAAATTGACTAATTTATTTAATCTGTAGTGACCAATGGAAAGAATCCTATTCCATGGTGGATATGGTGTGTTTTTTTAAGCATCATATTCTATGATGGTGGTGTTGTATGTGACAGTAATGATGACTATGACATTTTCATTATGGCTCCTTTGCACCAGCCTTCAAAAGTATGATGCACGGTCATAAGAACCATAGTTGTGGTGCCTATGACATTTACATAATCGACCTGCTGCTATGGTAAGGGTCATGAACTTCGTGAGTGATGGTGAGGGCAAATTTGATTGCGTGTTAATTATTCTGCATTGTTTAGTTTAAGAACATATTTTGTTCATGCCTAACCTAATAACCTTTCTTTAGGATAGTAAAGTTATATTTCTCCACATCTTTGCACAAGTGCCAAATGTCCATTCTACATTGCAAGTAGGGCCAAGGTTCATACTGAATGTTTTACATGGTACATACTAAGGTTTACCAGGTTTGGAACCCGGCCTAGCACCTTCCACTTAATGCAGGTTGTAAATATAGATTTAAGTAATTTATGAGAGAGACATGTGGCTGGGAGTGCAATGTGAAGAATATACATAGTTGAATGAAACAGGTAGGCGTATAAAGTGGTATGAGACTATTCAAGTGTGAAACGTGAGAGGAGTTAGAATCCATTCAAGTGTGACACATGTTGGAAGGAGTATTATCTGAAGACTGATTTGCCGTATCATTCCTTCGAACACAGTTTATGGAAGCCCTCAGGAAATACCATTGTTTTCATGATGTTATTTATTGACATAAGATCCACTTAAAATATTGATTGCAGTCATGTAATCAACATTGCAGTCACCTACTGGCCTGGTTGAATGGCTGCTTTGATGGTTCCCTCTATTTATATCGGATTGTTGTGAAAAAATAAATTGATCAAAATCGTGTGATGTGGTATTTAAGTGTTGTCTCCTTGTAAGCTGCCATGATTATTTTAAAAAGACTCAACTCCTTTGTTAATCACCCATTGGTGCAAAACATCAGGCATGTGTTTTGCATCAAATTGAGCTTGAAACATCTCCAGAGCAGTGAATATACTATGGTACACTCTACTACTGCAGGATTAGGATCTTGTGGTACAGCTGGCATTGGTGGACAAAGTCTCCATGAAAGGAAATTAATTCAGATTTACTGTGTCAATTTATTTATTCCTTTTTCATTACAGAGACTTATAGTGAAAATGAACTTGTATGGAATCACAGCTTCCAAATATATGCGTTGGTATCTATGAAACGATTTATCAAAGATGCAAAGTTTTACAAAAAAATCGATTATTTTTCACCAAAATTTTATGTGACTCTTTCTAAAACTACATTCAATGATAAAAATAAGAACTTCCATTTTATGTTTGCATCATTGTACCACTCCCGATTTAATACGACCATTATTTCTATAAAAATATTTAACAAAATAAACTATTACACACCAAATAGAAAATTATAACTCACAAACCTGGGTTTCGGCGCTTGAGCATCATCATCAGGTGAAGTGTTGGGATTATCAGTCCCTTAAATAAACAAAAAAGCTAGTGTGGAAGTAAAACCTCTAGACATAGCACTTGAATATTTCAGCTGCATAGCTTGGGAGCAATCTAAGATGACTTAGACATGAAAATGTCTCTTTAAGAATCCCCAGAGCATTTTCGACAATCCTCCGTGTACTCCTATTAGCTATGTTACATCGTCTCACGGCAGGGTTGTCCAAGTTGCGGAAGGATGGTGTCATAAGCCATTCTCTCAGTGGATAAGCAGAATCTCCCAACAGCACTCCATTAGGAAATGGTCACCAGCCATTCTTATATCGCTCTTTCAAAGTACGGTTCCCCAGAATCCTTGAATAATGCACACTTCCTGGCCAATTTGCACTGGTTTAGTCCAAAAAATGACAATCCACTGATGACTATGCAATTTGTAGAATGATCCCCTTTCCTGTCGACATAATTGGCTTTGTGATTTGTGGGTGCATCAATTTTGATTGAAGTTCCATCAACGCACCCACAAACTTGAGGCATGCCACCAAAGGCATGGAACTTCTGCACAACATTCTCCACATTAGGAGGCCAGGCCACAATGGCAGAAAATAACGTGTTGTTCACGGCAGTCTAAATCCTTCTCATACACCGACAGACTGTTGACTTAGAGTTAAATGTTAAATTTATTCTACTCCTGTAAATTCTTCTATCTCTTCCTACTCCAACATAAAAAACTATGTTGGCACGTTCCACCAGGCCCATTTTTCCTAGTGTTCTTTGTATCGTAGTGATGTGATGCTGTTACCACATTACGTCGTAAGTCACTTTTCATTTGTCTTCTCAGTTATTTATGTTATTTATTCCGATAAACTCACCCGGGAAGACTATTAGAATTTCCTTACAAATTACAAATTATTATAATTTACAAGTCTGTTTGAGAGGCAGAATGTGTCGTACTCATGAGAACACATGTGAGTAAACACTTGTCACTTGTGAAATGGACTTGTAACTTGTAGACTTGTAGCTTTGAGAAACGTGCCCCTGATAGAAAGACTTCTAATCAACTGATTGAGCTTTAACCTTTGCTTTTTTTACAGCCACATAATAAGCACTTCTTCAGGGTGAACTAAAAGAGTTGTGAGAAAAATGCATAACGCAATTTTTCTAGCAACGAAATGGCAGAATTTATTGTGAAAACCTATACTCTGAGGTGGAAGCAGCAACCTAGGTAAATAAAGTCGGCATTCATACCTGATCTGAAGATGGGCCTACATAGGCTAAGAAACATTTTTTTGCAAGTCTTTGGACCCAGAAGAGAAGATGGAACATAGAGGATGAACCAATACAAAAAAATAAGGGATCTATTCGAACACCAGACGTTGTAGTCGAAGCCAAGAGCCGACGATCACGATGGACTGGGCACATAGTAATAAGGGAACATGATGCCTCAATAGAACAACAGGGATGTGACAAGTCAGGGAAATCTGGGAAAGTAATGGAATTTGAAACCCGCCAGGGAAATGTCAAGGACAATCGTTAAAGTGTCAGGGAAAAATTGGATAAGGGCGAAGGTCGAGGTCAGTGGCCAACTCACCCCAACTATAAATTGGTACATTGTTGCCTGAGTCAGTGCTCTATTTTTTTGATTTTGTCATAGTTTCATTAATTTGACAATAAATTCAATGAGTAAAAGTAACATTGGTATGTCTTCTTAACTTTCATTTGCACTTAAAATTTTCACTGCTCTCTGTACGTTAAGGAATCGCTTGAGGAAAATGTCAGGGAAAATAACATTTTTTGTCAGTGATTAGTCAGGGAATGTCTTTTTCAGATTCTTGTAACAACCCTGAACAATTTTGGAGAGAAAACCCTGATGGAAGAAAACCTCCTGAACCCCCAAAGAAGAGATGGAAAGACCAAGTAATCGTAGGCATGAATAAGATGAATGTCAACGAGGAAGATCGGAAGAAATGGAGGTGGCTCATTGGCGAGGCCAAATGCCACCATGGGCCACGGAAGTAAGTTTAGGCTAAGAAACATAATCACCATCTATATAACCCAACGCAGCAAAACCCGGAAATCATGGAAATGCCTGCACTAGGGACCAAATACTTGTAGGCTGTTCTTAAATATTATATCAGTGGTATTCTGCTAATGCATCATTATGATGGAGATATACTACCTGGTTTAAATTTAATGTCCCCTAAAAATTGAAACTAAATTTGGCAAGCACTTGCATCGCATTCCAGGTGTAAGTCATCGGCGTGACTTGTTCGACAGGTGAGCCAAGGGTTCTCTACCCCTCTACATACAAGGCAATCGTGTGTGCTTTGAGCAATTGCATCACACAAGGCCAGATGATGACATGACCGGATGTATTGTTGCGGCCCAGTGGTAGAAAAGACAGAGGAGGCGCAGAAGGAATCTATTGCGTTTGAGTGAGGCAGGCCCCCATTGGCCGTTGGGTTATATGTTCCCTACAAATTGTTAAATTTGTATTATCACTTGTATTTGTGTTTTTACCCTTTTATATGGTAATCATAAGGTTTATCCCAACGATAATTTAAAAAAATGTTCAGATTGGCAATTCAAAAAAAATAAATTAAAAATTTACTAGACATCTTATCAGAATTATTTAAAATATATTATTTATTTTAAATGAGACGTGTGTTTTTATGAAAACATACGCCCACACCATGTCGGTTAGTGGAAATGCATGGGAGATAGCCATCTATTATTGCCACACATCTTGATAATTACCACAAAATTTGTGATATTCAATTTTATCTGCTAGGTATTTGAGGAGAGGTGTTAGATATGTTTAGAGGCAAAAGTCAATTGCATATGTCGGTAACTATGTAATGCCATGGTGCGTCGTTTTTAATAACCAAAGTCATTTATGTGCCGCCATAATGAAGTGACTTCTTTCACCGATCCTTTTTAATTTAATAACGATTAACTAGGGAGTTAATTAAAACTATAATACAAAGATTATATACACTTCTCCCAGAAACTCACGATGTACAATATTACATGCGAAATTCATCTGCTGTAATAGAGAAGAATTACAATCAAGTGATGATTTTTCACACACCTGCAAGAGTTGTATCTATCACTGTCTCCAACAGGAATTCAATTCCACCTTGCTCCTCGAAAAATTAAACGAAGTTACAATTATTACAAAGGCACAATCTTCACTAACTATGATCGATAACACCATGAATTTTGTAACTTTCTGTCACCCTATGAAGACATGTTTAAAATTTAGAAAAACGCCTTTCGTGAGCGTTGAGTCAAACAAAATGCATAACCATTAACACGAATTTCCTAATACTTTTTAGGAATAATAACTAAACGCATATTAATTAAATTATGAATAATGTTCAGACTTAATACATACATACGACGCTTACTGTTCAATTTGCCCGCGATCACGATTATCAAAATTGACGTTATTTCCGCCAGGCGCTCCAAGTGAGAAAACAAATAACAAGTGAACATCCACAGCCGTAATCTTAAATGCCTGCTTTCAATAATTCTGAATTTTTGCCGTCGTTTCCAATCATTAATTCATAAATAATATCAATATAATAATATTTTAATGCAGCTTTAGATCCTTACTTCTTAATTGAATTACCTGACGTTTATTACAAACTTGCTTAATCGTACATATTTTAAAGCGTAAACTCGGATGGGTGCGAACCGTGCTGATTGTTTACCAGGATCGCGACCGGGCTATATGATGGTAGGAGTGAGGGTTGTATGCGTGTTAGACTTTAGAATGTACCTTAATAAATTTACTAGTATGCGTCCTGTTATTATTCCGAAATAGTATTGGAAAGTCTTGTTACGGGTGATGTACATATAGTGCTTGACTTTTCCCTAATGATTTTTTGCAATTATTTGTTTGCTTGGTGGAATCGTAAGGTAAATGTTTACGTGTTTTTTGCCGTGAGTTACTGAAAAGTATCAAAATGCATCGTTCCATCGATCATAGTTTGTGTAGATTGTGCCTTTGTAATGGCTGGCAGTTAGTTAACATTTTCGAGGAACAAGGTGGATTGGAATTCGTGGTGAAAAAAGTGATAGAAGAACTCTTGCAGCTGGAAGTGAGTACAAATCGTGGCCTAAATATAGTTCTTCTATTTAATTGGTATATTTTGGTACAAAATTGATATTATCATTTGATTATGAATTTCTGGCGGTAAGAAGATGCTACAAATGTCTTTTTGCTGTCATGATTCGTTTGTCAATTACATTTCTAATTACATTTTAATGGACTATATTTATATGACATATACGCCTTCTAGGTGGTGAATGAGTTGATGTATCCATGGATGGTGTGTTCCAGTTGCGTGGAAAAGTTATCAGAGTTTTATCTGTTTAAACGCCGATGCTTGGAAAGTAAACTCGTTTATGACAACCGAGTCAAGAGAGTAAGACTAAAAGTAAATGGGCAGAGAGCTGAACAGGAAAAGGTTAGTATTCAGTATAGGGAAACTTGCTACTATCATTCTCAACCGTAATGAGTAAAGAGAGGAGTTATCCTGAACTCGCAAGAACCTGTTTTGAATTTGAATCTGAAAACCTTACTTATTCTGTTCCATGTTAATCTTCCGGTGCGTTCTTGGGTTAATTTGCGCTTTTCTCCTGCCAGTCCAAATTCATTTTCAACCTACTTACGACAGAGCTTTTTCAACCAAATTACATAAATTTTTTCTGTGCATTGTTTATCGCAAGTTACGTGTCACGATATCATTCCTCCCTTGACAAGGAAATGAGGAGCTGTCAAACGTGAAATGTGACATCTTCTTTGGCAGCCAAACAAAACCAGTTTCAACATCGTACCCAGAGATGGCGATAGAGATCGACTAACTGTTCCTCTGCGCTAGAATCTCCCTTGCAGCTGGCCGAAGGGTGTAGTCCAGTACACGCTCCCAACGCTCCGGAGTGCTCCTGCTCCAAACGCTACAAATTCGTGGTCCACTTGCGCTCCAATCGCTCCCAACGCTACCGGTGCTCCGCCTACTGGACCACGGCTGGAGCGATCGTAGCGTTTCGTTGGTCGTTTGTTTTTGTTTAAATATATGTTGACCTGCTATTTATTTTAATGATGAAGTCCTTCTCTAATTTACACTGCCCAATTAATCCTTGCGCGTTCATTAATGATCCCAGTTGTGCTGAAAACAAGTCAGAATCCATATTGGATGACGTCGTTTTTTAATTATTACAAAAGCTTAGTTCAGTCTGCAGTTATACCTGACCATTATCCATTCTATTTTGTGCCAACTGTGTGCTGCTTCCTAAATTTGTCACTGCAAGGATGTTTCCCTGATGCGACCATTGCAGATATAATTAACTTACTAATTATTATTTAATTAATAATGGCTTGATGCCCATGCTTCATATGATGTTAATTAGCGTAAGAGTTAAAATTGCAATACCTACCCAATTCAGTGCTGACATGATACCATCTCCTTTAACTATATACACATAGATACAGAATAGATAAAAATCCTTGTCAATAACACTACTTAAATATCTTATAATAGAAATTTCAATGACAATGGAATCAGCTTAATCCACGACACTTAACTACTCCAACTGGTGTTTCTTTGCTACCACTCAATTGCACACGCATGAATATGTATGATACTTCTCAAATGCAGCACTAGGTTTTAACCCATCGTGTTAACAGCAATCCTTAAGCATAACTGCAATCCGTGCCTGCCTGCCCTTAAGCAATTAAATTACTAAAATAAAACCAAGTGTCAACTTGAAGATTAGAGGGAGTACCATATATCCCACATCATTTAACATACGATATAATCTTCATAGAGAAAGGTTGGAAAGATTAAAGAATACATTGCTCTCAAATCAAGAAATTTATTTATTTACAAAACAAAACCACAGAGAAAACATTTGTATCACCACAGACAAGCATAATTATTTGCATGTTATAGCATACTTAAGTTGCATGTTGGTAGAAGGACCTTAACCTAACCCTACTATAAGCATTATATGCATCCTTGCACACCTTTATGACGACTTTCTGGGTATGATGCTGCTGATACATATTCATTCACTTCTTATCTAAACTGGCACCGAAGCTGTTCAAGAGATAACCATTAATTATTTGGAAAGCTACACTAGATTGTTAAATAAAATAATTTACAAAACCTAACCGGCGCAAGGCCACAAACGGAACGCTTCGACCGAAAAGTTCACACACCACGTGCCCTTAATTTCGAATCATATTCTATCTCCATTTCACGCAAATTCAAGCTTAAATAATTAATATAAATCATTACAACAACAAATGTAAAAAGATACCTCGTGCTTGCCGCTCAATCTCCTCCTCGAGCAGGAGAATCGGATCTGAAACGTAAAACCATCGAGTTACAGACATTCGCCAAGCCGTAATTTCCCCCGAATAATTCTAAAATCCAATAAATAAACAATTTTTTAAATACTTACCATCCCTGGCTCTTTGAGCCACTTCTTCCGTCACATCCACATTGTACGCCTAATTCCCGGCATAATCTATAAGAGTTGTTGATTCCATAACTTCAGACTTCCTTGAACTTCCTTCCCGTTCAAATTCGCGCTAAAAAGTGGCTCGCTCCAACTCCAACCTTTTTCGCTGGAGCGTTTGGAGCGAAGAGAGGCAAATGTAGTGACGTCATCCGTGACGATGTTAAAGGCTGCGGGAGCGCTTGGAGCTTCAAGTGGATCACTCAAGAACTCGCTCCAAACGCTCTGGAGCGTTGGGAGCGTGTACTGGACTACACCCCAAGTGTGTTATTTGCCGCCTTCTTTTTAAATTCAGCCGAATTACGATTTTACTTCGGTAAAGGTGAGCTTTCGTCTCTCACTTGTTTTCGCTATTTTCACCCACTTTAAACAGAGATATCAGAACCAATTTCACCTCACTTATTATGCAAGCTTTGCAAATTTGTTTAACACTTTCAACACAACAATGCATCAACTACTTTAGAAATGAGAAACTTTCAAACCTGAGAAGTGCGTTTTTTCCTCTCCGCCATATTGTGAAAAAATGCCGTTTCCTCTTTTCCACTGTACGTAGCGCAGCGATCGAGCAGTTGGTTCTCTAGCATATACACACCTTTTCTACACAGTTTCTTCCCTCCTTCCACTCAAACTCGCCCCACAACAGCCATTTACTACAATGCAATTCCATTCATTCCACCGCAGTAAACATTGCACATTTCACTTCAAATGAAGGATTTACACTTCCTTTTCACTCACATTCATTCCACTGTACTAATATCATTTCACGTATCACTTTAAATGGAGGATTTACACTTCCTAATTGAGCGTACACGATTGGCAAATCATGGCGACCATACACCACACACGCAAGTCAGAAAATGATTAATGCCAACTACTCTCAACAATTAACTTCCAACTGTTGACAGTTAATTTCCCCCTTCCACACTACCCGAGAGAACTCCGTCAACAATATTATTTCATTAGCCTCTAACAAAAGCCCACTTATATTAACGTTGTGACCTGAGGGATTCTATTCTTAAAATAATACGCTAAATAACATTTTAGCCTTCTACCAATGCTCACCAATAAGCGTGAGGGATTCTATTCTTAAAATAATACGCGAAATATCATTTTAGCCTTCTACCAATTCCCACAAATAATCACGAATGAGCGTGAGGGATTCTATTCTTAAAATAATACGCGAAATAACATTTTAGCCTTCCACCAATTCCCACCAATAATCACTAATGAGCGTGAGGGATTCTATTCTTAAAATAATACACAGAATAACATTTTGAAACTTCAACCATTCCCAGAAATGCCCATTTCCTCGTTATCGATCGTGCTAAAAATGCGTTTTCCGCTATTCAAACTCACGAAAATGAGTTTTTCACTTTTGATTATAACCAATTCGTGTTTAACTCCATTGGCCCGCAAACCTCTTTGTGGGGTGGGTTCAGGGCAAGTTACGGAAGGGGAAATCATTTTCCGCTTTTCCAACTCACGGACACGCAGTGAAAATCATCATTTTGAAACGTCCACGACTCCCAGATATGCCGATTTCCAAATCACGAAAATGCCTTGAAAATCATCATTTCAAAACGTCCTCGACTCCCAGAAATGCCCATTTCCACTTTACCATTTCCACAAGAAATGCGTTTTTCACTTTTGAAAATGGCCAAATCGGGCCCGCGTACCGTCCCATCCTAGCACCCCTGTTTCACTCCATAGGCCCGTAAGCTTATTGGTGGGGTGGGGCATATTGTAGAGGTGAAATTAGTGTTATCCCTCTAACGGTTGGTCGTGAAAACCTCCAAATATGGCGTCGAAAACGGACGAAAAAATCGAAAAATTGGTCATTTTCAAACGTCTATATCTCAAAAACTACTAGTCAAACCGGCATGATTGTTACATTTTTACAAATCCGCATTCTTCCTCTACTCCCAGGTATCACATTCAATTTCGTCAGTTTCCTACGTTTTTCAAAAAAAATATTTGAAAGTGCGAGACGAAAGCTCACCTTTACCTTTACTTCTTTCAGGCGACATATATTTATTACAACGCATTGATATTTTAGTTCAGTTCGTATATCGGGATAAATTAATGTCATCGATATTTAATTAAATCGGAATGACTGTCGCCATTCACTAGAGGACGTATTTTATGTGATATGTTACTTGTTTTTCGACAACAATTTTAACTAGCGTTGTTGTTATTTTAAGACTTTGGTCAGATGGTCAAGCAAATATACTTGTTTGGAATTAAGAAATTGATTTTCTGCATCACCTCTCCTGAAACTCCCTTGCCCTCTTCACTGACTCAATGCAATGCAAATACAATGTTACTGAGAATAAACAAGATTTTTTCCAATTCCCTCACATTTCAATCAAGGCGTTACTTACTATCTTTCGAAAATGTTGAAAGGAGGAAATTGCTGAATATACCATACTTACTTCCTTTAATTCGTTGGTTGTTATAATAATGGAACTCGATTGTGAACCACATATAAAAATAATTTCCTTTATACTAACAAGTTTTAGTCTAGTGGTTTTGAAGGCTGATTTTATTTCTGTGTAAAGTTCACCCATAGCTTTACAATAAAGGACAGTGATGAGAAGTAATTGATTGCAAGTAATCCGAACACCGGTAACGATTACATCTTATTTACTCTTACTACTAATCGTTACTTTTTTCAATTTGTAATTTTACTATTTAATTTACTCCAGGAGAAATCGTTACATTTTTGCAATCGTTTCTCTCAAGGTAATTTTTAATCAGCGGGTAATTGGTCATTGATTATGTGGATTACATACCCTGGTTTTTTTATTGTTTTAGACTGCATGACCAGTTGATCACAATAGGTTATTCTGACTATTTGTTTCAACCCCTATCCCTTATTCTTATTCGAAGTCAGATCTCTACTATTAACATTTTCCGCATAATATGTTTCACTATTTACAAAAGCTTTATCGCAACCAAACTTCTAAATATCGAGTGTCGCAGCCCTAAATACTGGCTGGTATACCGATACCAGTTGAGAACCGCAACTGACTAACTTTATTATTATTAACAAAGAAATTTTATTTCTTTGGAGCGTATCACCTGATATATCAGTTGTCACACTGATATTCCATGCCAATTGTTGGCTAGTTCCAGTATTTTAAAAATACGCAAAATATAATGCACTGGGAAAATAAATCAAATTCCGATTTAATCGATTATTTTATGCATAATTACAGCTGTCGGTCACCTTACTCTATTTGAATCTCCGAGAATTCTTATACAGTGGTACCTCGAGATACGAGTTTAATTCGTTCCGTAACCTTGCTCGTATGTCAATTTGCTCGTATCTCAAAGCAATTTTCCCCATTGAAATTAATGGAAATGCCATTAATCCATTCCATTCCCCAAAATGCCACCCAGTTGCTCTTGTTTTTTAATAAGAAAAATGTATTTATGAATGACAAATAGTGTTTAAAAACATAATAAAAGAGAATGTAAAGAAATAAACTAGTTTTATAAAGTGTATTTGTATTTTGGTCACTTAAATGCAACTTACACACAACTTAAAAGTTACTGTATGGTTAATTTTAGTCACCGCTTTTTTTTTCACTGGTCTTTGCCTTTTTTGCCGGATTCAAAATAAACCTGTCCAAGGAGGTTGGTTTCTTCCTCCCTTTCAGAATGTTGTGGAAATGAGTTAGGCAAGTGTCATTAAATAGCTCCGATGCACGACCAGTTGCAACTTTTTCGGGGAGATTCTTTCCCACGAACTGTGAAACTCTCTCCCCCATTCCCAAGATCTCCTTCATTTCACTTGTAGAGATAACCGCTTCCACCTCTGGCTCCTCCTCGAAACCAATTTCTTGCAGAACCTCCGTATGCTGCTGCGACTGTAACTCTTGTAACTCCTCGGTCGTCAGTTCCTGAGAGTGCTCATCGACGAGCTCGTTCATGTCTCTCTCTTCCACCACCTTCATGGATTTTCCCAGAGACACAATCTCCTCCTCCACTGGTACTTCGGGTTCGAATCCTTCGAAGGTCCTTTCGGCTACAGGCTCAGGCCACAGCTTCTTCCATGCAGAGGTCAAGGTCCTCGTAACACCCAGCCAGGCCTGATCAATAATTCTGAGGCATATCATGATGTTAAAGTGGTCCTTCCAGTACTCTCGTAGGGTGAGGTTTGTGTTCTCTGTCACCTCAAAGCAGCGCCGGAACAGGTGCTTAGTGTACAGCTGGTTAAAATTAGAAATCACCTGCTGATCCATGGGCTGCAGGATAGGAGTGGTTTTGGGTGGTAGGTAGAGAACCTTTATAAACTTGAACTCTTCGAGGATCTCATCTTCGAGGTTCGGTGGTTGGGTGAGCAGGAGCATTGTTGATGATGAGAAGGGCTTGCATAGGTAGGCTGTTTTCCTGTAGGTATTTCTTAACAGAAGGGCCAAAAACCAGGTTTACCAACTGCACAAAGAACTGCCTAGTGACCCATGCCTTTGGTTTTGCCCTCCACATAACTTGCAGTTTTTCTTTTAAAATCTTATGTGACTTAAAGGCTCTTGGGTTTTCCGAATGGTATACGATCAGAGGCTTGATCTTGCAGTCGCCACTCGCATTAGCGCACAGTGCGAGAGTTAGTCTATCCTTCATGGGTTTTTGGCCTGGCATTATCTTCTCCTCTGCCGTTATGTAAATCCTATTCGGCATCTTCTTCCTGAAAAGCTCTGTCTCGTCACAGTTGATGACTTGCTGGGGGATGTATCCTTTGGCTTCTATCAGTTCGGAAAAAGTTTTGAGATAATCCTCAGCTGCCTTCACATCCGAACTTGCTGCCTCACCATGCCTGACAACGGAGTGAATGCTGGTCTTTTTCCTCAAGTTGTCAAACCATCCTCGACTGGCTTTAAACGAGTCTTGCGATGCCTTGTCTGTGGAAGTGCGCGGGGTCTGATTCAGCAAATCACCGTAAATCGCTCTTGCCTTCTCGCATATGATGCCCTGTGTTAAGGTATCTCCTTTAAGCTACTCCGTCACCCAAACCATCAGCAGTTTCTCCATCTTTTCATGGATAGAGTTCCGGAGCTTAGAAATTATTGTAACGCCCTTAGCTGGCGTTATACCCTTTATCGACTCCTGTTTAAGCACAGTACATATTGTTGAAGTACTGCCTTGCTAAGTCAGCTACTTGCACACCTTGCTCATTTTTTTCTATGATTTCACGCTTTAATTCAATAGACATCATCTTCTTCTGACCACTGACCTTTCCACTCACTTTCTTTGGACCCATGGTTATAAAAAGGAATGTGACAAAGTATGTAAATGCACAAAAAGCACAAAGCCCTAGAAAAACTTATCAAAGATGCTTCGATAGCAAGGTAAACAAAAACACTGGGGGGATGCGTGGGATAATGCCAGACGCACGAAGCGCAGTCAACTGTCGTTCGAGGTCATGTACAGCCGGCCGTTCCTCGTATCTCAAATTTTGCTCGTATTTCAAAGCAAAACTTCGCTCGCTCGACTGCTCGTATCTCAAATATCTCGTATGTTAGGGCACTCGTATCTCGAAATACCACTGTACTGGATATTTTAACACTTTGATATGACTACAATTATGCACCCACGTAAATTTTTATGAGGTTTTTTAAGTAATTTCAAAATAATTTTTCAATTATTTCAAAATAATTTTTAATTTGTTTAAAATTGTAGTTCGAAAATAATTTTCAAAATAATTTATGAAATAAAATTAACATTATTTTAATATGAAATATAAAAAAAAAAATTTCATGCAAAACATGTCTCAGCACTTCCTACATATGCATATATATGTTAAATCAACAAAATTAGATGACAGGAAACGGAACTTAGAAAGAACATTACCTCATATATTATTTTAAAATCTTGAAAAAGTCATGAATTTAGCCATCTTATGGCATATTGATTTTAAAATTATTTGAAATAATTTTTAAATAATTTTTCAATATTCTTTTGATACTCGGGAAGCTATGATGTAATCTTAATGGTTCTTCGGGTTTCTGACCGGGTCCTACTCTCCATTTCTGTCGATGATGCCCTGAAGATGATGAACGGCTCATTCATCGAAACGTCAGCAGAAATGGAGAGTTTGACCCGGTCAGAAACGCGAAGAACCACCAATATTGCTACACGCCAGGAAAGCCTTTGGTCTGTCATATAATGTAATTTGTTGACAAGGAAGTAGAGTATATCAATTTATACAATATTTCAAAGTTATTTATCCATTTCAGAGCAGCATGGAACGCGTGGTGAAATCCAGTGAAGTATTATTAGTGGAGGAGATGGTTTAATTAATTAATTGTTAAATTGATCTGAAAAAATCTGTTCTTGCCGTCTGTGCTTCCTCGGGCGTTAATAAAAATTGGATAGCCGTCCACCACCACCTCAATTGTCTCCATGGTCACTTTCAAAGATTATGCTTTCAACTTTCGCGGGCTACGGGGTCCAGGCATCAACTGCGTCAGAAATTTCTAATGCCTTCATACGCGCTTCATTTTGCCGGAAATGCTCGTTCCGGGGCTGGTTTAAAGCGCTCCAAAGCACGGTTCGGAACGACCTGAAGCACTATGATGCGCATCATGTGTGAATCGGTACGCACCCCTGGTAGCCTATTCGAAGCAACCGCATCGGTAGCTTTGAGATAGAGAATAGCCCCCCAGAGGTGAGATTAACTTGGCTGTGTTGGGTTGAACAAATGTAACCTTTCCTGTGTTATGATCGAGAATAATGATTCCTCCTTTCTTGATTTTTACAAACTACGTTTGAAATGGTGCCCATGGCACCCCATTAAAACACCTTTGAAATTCATGGAAAAGATGGATACCTACTCCACAGTGTGCGGAAAAGAGTAATTAGTCTTCCATGCAATCACGATGCTGCTCCATGACTTAACCCACCGTTGGCCAAATTTGGCACCAAATCTAGCAAACTTGGCCCCTATAAGAAGTCAACGAAAAACCCTCTCGCCATTCTTCACCTGAGGATGCCAGCAGGATAGCTGGCAAAACTGTCGTGAACTTAAACAAATGTGTGGACGCCACCCAAATAATGCTGATATCATCTGATCAATGCCAAGGAAGCTGGGGAACAAACTCGAAAAATGTACTAGGCTATATGTTGCATTATGGTGATACATTTTGCATTTTAATGTAACTTTTTTTTCGTTACAATTGAAGGACAAACAATAACCGTCAACCAACTTACTCACAAACTCAGTGTAACCTCTACAGTGAATATTCTATACTTAAGGAACTTAACACAAACAAAAATTTATATAAACGCCTGATGATGATGATTACTTGTTGAAACCCTGGTCGTGTGTGTTTTTCGAAAAGAAGTGGTTTTCGTTCAAGTATTATTTATTTAAAAATCACATTGAAATACCACAAAGTTACACTAGAGCAATTAAATTTAATTTTTAGCCAGGAGTCCCATCAGCTCTAGTGAAGTATCCCAATTTGGGTTGAGTGTGTTGTGTCTACGGTTGTGTCACTGGCGAGGAAGTAACATTCCTGTATACCACCACAGATAGGTTTTCTGGTTGAGAGGCTGTGGTTGGTCACAGCTGTGGAATTGACACTTTATTACAGCTATTGAAGATTTTTTTAAACTTGTTACATTTAGAGGACATAGAGCTAAAGTTCCATATCTGGGTTGGATGGGCATTTTGAACAAAATAAATGACTCCTTTCTTGATCCACAAGCATGACAAACCCTACAACGTTTCCTAGGGTTTTGCTTCTTTCTGTTGTGGGAGATGAGCTATAAAATGTTTCCCCATCAACCTGGCGTGGTCGTCTTCCTTAGACACTACTGCTGAAGTTACGCCTTGGGTTATTATCATTCCATGCAAGACGTCATGTTGAATCTCAAGATACGTTTTTGGCTTAATTTCTTGAGAGTCATTTAGGGAACTCCAATACAGGCGGTAAGCATTGAGTGTGGAAATTTGTAAAAAACGTAAAGTCATACAAAAGTTAACTCTTCTAAAAAGTAATGGTTAAATTAAATAGTTAACTACATTTTTAACGATTAATTTTAATAGTTAATTTTTAAAATAGCTAATCCCAACTATGGTACGATGATACATAATAACTTAATTGCTGATGTATTCCTTCTTCCAGGTTGAAGTGAAAGTTGAGGTTGACATAGGAGACTCTTTGCTGGAGGCAGAGGCTTGCGGTCAGGAGAGCCAACACAATGATGAAACCACAAGCCTTGCGCCATCGGCTGTTTCTGATGTCAAATCCCAATCTGATGTGATGGATATGGTAAGGCAATCACCGCTTGAGCTGTATGTCTTTCATTGTCCTTTAGAGACCTGCTACAGACAGGGAGGAACCTTGAGAATTAATGGGAAATTGAGAATCGTGTGAGAAAACTCATGGGAAATGGGAAGTTATCCTTGAAATTTGCTTTTCAAAGTCAAAATCTGATTGCTTTCAACAAGAGAGGTGTTCTGGTTCCTGAACAGTGCTAACTCTAAGAAATGGTCTTCAATCAGTCACTCAGTATCCTTGTATTTTCAAAATCTAAACATATTAGGTCTGTCAGCATGTATAGCCTCTTTTCAGCCAAACAAGAATCCCAAAAATTAGCTTCAAATGTCTCCCAAGATGGTTGATTGAAAATCCAGCAAATATGGTTAAAATTTTTAAAAATTGTTGCTACAGCCGTAAATGTATGAGAGTGTGCAATTTACAGTAATTCCGTATAATATTTGAAAGAAAAAGAATGCCGCAACCTGGGTTCGAACCCCAACCACCAAATGAGTATAACACGCTCAGTGCCTCAACCCACTGTGCCATGAGCTCTGTTGAGAGAGGCGTGAACTTTAAAGGATTTATACCGAGGAAGATTCTTTAATAGCCTTTTTTCTCACAAATAGGGAGTAATCAGGCGAGATGTTGTGGAATATGAACATAATAAGAACTAAGACGATGCAATTTTCCACAGATAAAAATTTTTAATCGACCCGAGTTTCAATGCACTGCATCATCATCAAGCCTGATGAAGATGTAGTGCATCGAAACTCTTCTTAGTTCTTATAATAGCGTTTTTCTCTCGAACCCCGGCCTATGTGGAAGAAAGGCATGACTCTTATCCTGCATTCTCTCTATAGTTTCAGAAATAATTGCCTCGTTTGGATCCTGAACATAAGTCACGCGATGTCTCCTTGATAGTGGCAAGATGACCTTGGAGAACTTGTGTTCCTACTTCATGAAAGGCAGCTGGTTCTTATTATTGGTGATGCATTTTTTCTTCCAGGTCAATGTGAAAGAAGATGCTGATGCATGTGAATCGCTGTCAGAAGCAGAGATGCACAGCGAAAGGAGCCTGTGTGAAGATGAACCCTCAGACTTGGCAGTTTCAAATGTGGTGTGTCTACCCCTTAAAATGGATGATCTGGTAAGGGCACTTAAGCCAAGTAATCAAATTACAATAATGTGGTGTAAACAGGGAAATAGTGGATTGGACATTTGATTTTCTAATTGACTGCAAAGAAATTGGTAGTTATCAATGGCATTAGTTCCAACATGGTTAGAGTGACATAGGGAGTCCCACAAGGGAGCGCGATTGGTCCCCTGTTATTACGCATTGATGTAAACAACATAAACTGTAGAGTGAGTTATGAAATTATATTTTTTACAGACGATGCCTTCATTTACCAAGAATTTGTAACAAACTGTAACTCAGAAGTTCTCTCATTGAGCCTTAACTACGTTAACTCATGGTGTCTCAAGTTGGGGCTAGTACTTGACCTTAGTTAAAGCACTGCTGTACACTTCTTAAAAAATAAATGACTCTAATTCCATGTCTTTTAAGTGGTGAGGGTAAATAAAAAGGAATTTGATGACCATTTTCAGAACTAGTCTAGGGGAAAGACATGAAATGTTTGTGGTGTCGCATTAAAGAAACTGGGATATATCAAGCTATTAGTAGGAAAGGTTTTTAACCTACCTTTCTCCTTTTTTTATGAACCGTGGTCCTGCTTTAATGTACTTGGGTTTTTTAGTAATTTCCCCCGCTCGTGCACTACTGTGGCCGATGTCAAGTAGTGAATGGCGGCACTAGTTTGTCTCCCTGGTTATCTTCACTCTCTCCCTGCCGTCGGTTGGGTGGTCTTCACCCGTTGGCGTCCCTCTTGTCCTTTCCTTCACGTACACCTTTTTAAAAAAACTCTCACTTCCTCTTCATCCAATTTAATTAATTTTTAAAAAAAAACGTCCTCTCTTCTCTCACATAAGCCAACAACAACCCACTTCTCTTCCTAGCTACCACGAGTTCCTCACCTATTGTTGGCCCCCATTGTTTCGCCGGGTGTACTGCCAACCCTTTCATGTGTAACAGACAGGGTACCAACGGTATTGTTACAAGGTACTCGGATGAAAGAGTAAAAGAGAGATGCTGCTTTGCTCTGGTTAGGCTTCATCTTGAATGCACCACGAGCATTTTGGGACCCTGAGCACGGAAATATTTTATGCTCAAGTGACTAAAATGCTAATGAAAGCTGCAAACTTTATTAAAAACTGCTGTATAGCGAACAGTGAGTGTGTATCACACAGCTAATGGAATGACTGACTTAGGAACCGTTGGAGACTCTACAGTTAAGGTGATGGCCGGGGTCTAATTTAGGTATACCCACTTATTTCTACATTCAGTAGGGCCACACTCACTAAGTGGTATTGGACACCTTGCACTTGTATGTACATTTAGTCAAAAAATATGCCAAACGAGTGACTACAGCCGTCATCTTGGCATATCTCATGAACACGTTAAAAAATTAAATTTTATGGGCAATGAAAGTTTATTAGGTCATGCAGGAACACAAGTGAAAAATTCCACAGATTAAAAATCATTTGATCGAGGTTTGAACCTGGATCTCTGGATTTTGCACCAAGTGCTTTAGACAGTTGAGCTACCAAGGAGTCATCCATGGATTTTATTTTAGGGCAGTCGAGGACAACTTGGCAGTCGAGATCAACTTGTGCCTATGAAACCCTTAAACATCCACAGGGCAGGAGGATGCCTTGGTAGCTTAACTGTTTAAAGTACCTGGCACAAAATCGAGGGTTCAAGGTCCGAATCCCAGCCTCCTTCTATGGATAAGGTCGACCTTCCCCCGATAATTAAATTTCCATTAACACTATGGTGGATATGTTGAGTAATGTTTATATTTGACCCTGAGTTTTTTATGTTTGAAATTGATAAAGTGACTTGATAAGGGAGATATACCATCGAAATGATAGATTGTATAGAAGTTCCTGGTTTTTAAAAGTGTGAATCTCACGTAAGTCTGAAAATCATGCTATTCGCGATTCTAGAACAGGAAGACGCTCTCTACCGGAAGAAGTTTGAAACACTGAAACGATGGTAACAGCGGAAGCGATCCCGGTCATTCCTTTGAAAATCTCGTTGCGTGTGTGGAACTTGTGTGTCAGTGATCAAAGAGAGAACTTTTGCGGCTTAGATTTGTATCAGTTCTTATCAGAACTAATCAATTCTTATTTTTTGTAACCTTTTCTCCTTCTCATTTCCATCATCTATCCCGTATATACCTTATTCACCAATATTTCCTAACACCTAACTTACTCGCCTCTACCTTGTCCTTGCTTACCGTACCTCATATTTCTTTCTCATTCCTTTAACTCAGTATTTTTCCCCTGTTCACCGTACTTCCGTGTCAGTATTTTCATCTCTATTAAGACATTCTTCAGCTGCGTGTAACTGTTTGATTGCATTTTTGGCTCTTTGCCGAACATGGAGGGTGAGCCGACTGACCACGCAAAGTTTTCACCCAAGAAAACTACATCGAAGCGGTACTGCTTTGTGCCGCAATGCTCGTCGGAGGAGAGACAAAACCCTGATTTGAGGTTTCACTCATTTCCACCCAAAGGGGAGTTCGTTTACGTGACGAACAAACTGAACATTCGGCAGGGAGAAATGTGATCGCCGTAAGACATGGGTCAAGGCGTTGAAAATTGGGAAGCCGCTGAGTAAAAGCATGTTTGTGTGCTCACGTCACTTCGTGAAATCCGATTATGTGCTTCCAGGTAAGATATTTTGGTTGAATTCACTTTTATTGTTATTATTAATTCATTATTTTGTGTATGCTACCATATGTGCTAATTTTCCTTTTTATGTTAGATCTGCCTGCAAGGCATAGGTTTCTCAAGAAGACTGCAGTTCCGTCGCTCAATCTTCCAATTACCTCCTGCGAAGCCAGACATCCTCAGAGGAATCGGGATTCAGGGTGGAAACGGAGACTGAGAGAACACGTAAGCTTTACTTTTGTTGTATTATGGCTTAATATAATTAATTATATAATGCAATAGGTGCAAAATGTCAACGTAGCAGGTTTTGTGATTCGTAGTAAATGAAGAGTATTCATTTGTAATTTAGTTAACTGTGATAGTTCCTTTCATGGTGAGGGCCTCTTGTTAGTTTTGATTGGTATCCCAATAAGCTCAGAGAAAACAGTAGGTGCAACAATCATATTTTCAATTGTGAATCATTGCTCAAAGACTCGAATTAAGGAGATGCAGTACCAATGTACGATTTCTTTCATGCTGCATGATAGATTTGCTTGACCACCTGAAAGTTATGTGGATTTATTGAAATTCACTTCCTTATCCCCACACATTTTTTGTGTTGTTCAATATGCATCCTATCTCTTGGTTTCTAAGTATGTTTATCTGCTGCCGTAAACATTCACCACTAACATCACTTGCTCTGGTGGGTACAAAAATTTCCTTCCCAGTGACATCTTGCTTTAAAAGCTGGAATGAGTTTATTTGTTCTTTATGTTTCATTTGTAATTATTTGGATCTCACATTTTTTCTAAACAAGGAAGACACTATTCCATGCTGGGTTTGCTGGAAGCTTGCATGCTGGATTTGCACGGGGTACACCCGAAAAAACAAACATACGTCTGTACAGTGGTTTCAGTCCTGTATGTGTCCAATTCCATATCACTTTCTTCATCAACTGATGTGCTTGGTTCTTCCTCAGGATCATAATCAATTATGTTAATTTTCTTCCTACAGTTGTCACAAATCATTTGTTCTCTATTCACATATGGTAGTTTTTCTATCATCCATGGTAGCACCTTCCTTAATTGTTTTCTACTGCTCTTGTGCCCTTACACATCATAAGGGTTGGACGCACAGGACTGTTTCTCTATATACCTCTTATCCATTGCCACATACTTTTTCAAGTTATCAATTCATATAAGCACTAGTCCCTTGAATCACCTGCGAACGCCACAGAAGCTCAAGCAAGACTGAGCTTGCTTACCAGACTAGCAGTACACTTAGAGAAAGAGAGCCCTTGAGACAAGTTGGAATTTGTGTGATGCATGTTTGGTGCACGGGCACCACCGGCCATTAAATAGTTAGATGAAACATAAACTGGTAAATTAAATCAAATACTTATGTGTTTTTCCCTCAGTCTTATTGACAACCAGCATTTTAAATTCACTGTAGCTGGCTGACTTGCAGTGCAAATAAAGTTTTGCATTTCGTACATTGTACCAAGCGTTTGCAGAAGTAAACAACATGTTTGCGGTGGTGTGTCAATTGGTGTGTGTAGTTTGGGCTTATATTGGACATAATAGTTGATAAATTTAGGGCAAACCACTTGTCCACTAATGTTTTTGCTGCAATACACCACTTTTTCAATTTCAAATAGCAAAAAGGCAATAGTTTATCTCAGATGGGACTGGATAAAAATCCACGATTTTTACACATTATGTAGTCCTTTATGATAGCAAAGTGGAGTAAAAATTTCAACATTGATATTTGACTCTGAACCAAGTTATGAATTTTTGAAAATTTGGGAAATCATCGTTAATGAATGCAAAATAGGGGTGCTTAACAATCACTTGGGTTAAGCAGTAAATAAAATGTAAGTACGGTACTAATAATTGTTTTTACTGTTAATTTCGAAAATAATACATGGTAATTTTGCTCATTTTATGTGTTTTTCAACCCAATAAGTATCCTATTTCAACACTTTATATGGTAACTTTTCAAATTAAGACAGTTTAACATATATTTGATACTAATAACTGATATACATAATTTGCAAAAACGATGATTTCCCACATTTTCAAAAATTCATAACTTGGTTCAGAGTCAAATATCAATGTTGAAATTTATACTCCACTTTGCTATCATAAAGGACTACATAATGTGTAAAAATCGTGGATTTTTATCCAGTCCCATCTGAGATATGTAGCCTCAAACTTTACAAAAAGTTAAAAAATCCAAATTTTAAAAATTCATAAAAAATTAATGAGTGAGTTGTCAATGCTGATACTCTATAAAATGTGAGTACCCAATGATATCTTACTACAAAAAAAATATTAACTCTGATAAATTTCTCCTTCATGGTTTTTTTTTATTTCTAAAAAGTGGAATTCTTCAATTTTCGACCCCCTACTTTGGAGACCATTTAGACAGGTAAGATTTGCTTAGGAAATTATGGCTATGAAACAATATTGTAGGGAAGAAAGTACTGAAAAAAATGATGCCAGTTCCAATCTTGTAGCATGATGCAGTCCAGAGATAATCAATTTAACGCAAACGTCTTCAAAGGGAAAAAACACTACGTGATTCAAAACAAAAATTGCCACCATATGTAAATGGTGTAAGATAAATTTAAAAAAAAATCTGTTCTGAACTTCCCGTTTGTGTAGTAAAAACATAAAAAAATTAAAAATATTAAAAATGGTCAAGCAACCAACTTATTTTTTTTGGATCACTTTATATGGATTTGTGTTTATGAGGAATGCAATGGAAGTAGTGTAACTTGTTGACTTGAACCTAATACCCTCATATTGTTAGTGGTGAAAATTCTTTTAAGATTACCTAGAAGCCAAAAAGTCTCTGGGAAATTAGATTACATATTAGGGTCTTTAGTGTCAGGACCACTCAGAAGGGGGGAGGGCAGTTTGACCTGGTACCCCTCCCAAACTCATTCTCACAGTTCTTTAAGGCGGGAGAGGGCTTCATGATACCTTTGCCCTCAAGTAATAGAGTATTTGCGTAAGTGAGGTATTTTATTGAAATTTATTGCAGCGAGTAGTGTTTGGTTTCGAAATGCCACGTACGAAATACCAAGGTATAATTCCTACTAATTAATTTAATAAATAGCTTTTAATATGCATTGTTTTAGCATCGAAATTTCCAAGGTTTAAACGTAGTGTGACGTCATCTCCCATATTAGCAGAAGCAAAATAGCCTAGCTGTGCGTTGAGAGTGAAATATTATTTGCCTTTTCGAAGTTATTTCGATATTTGAAATAAAACTTTGGTGCTCATCATGAAAGTTGGATTCGCAAAGGCAAGTTCCAATAATCTTCCGGGTGTGGACGCGTTAATGATCGGAGATTTCCTGAGCAACATTGCATTATGGCACGAAACAATACTCTTTGTAGCTCTTCTTTTTCGCAGTAATTTTTAATTGATATCATCAGGCATCGACATGGTAATTTTTGGAACCATTTAGCCTGTAAAAAAGGATATTTACCACACAAGGCAGTAAATACAACACAGAACGAATGTAAACAAACCCGGCAGCGATTGTGGAGTAAAGGCGATTACGTCACAGCAGATTCAATATGGCCGTGGTCCGTTTGTGCGCAAGGTTCGAAATGTGATTTTAAATCGCTTATTGTTTAAAAAGTTGGAAAGTTACGACAGTAAAATTTTAGATTTATGGCTTTTACGCACCAAAGAAAAATTTAACATAGTTTCCAAAAGTTGTGCAAATACTCTATTCAATAATTTTAAACTTTTCATTGCTGTTTTCATGCAGGATCATGGAATACCTGATGCTAAGGGATGTGAACCTGCTGGAGGTGGAGTCATTAGGGAATTTGGCACTGGATTAGTTCCAGATGCCATAGAAATTGGAGGAGGAGCTGTGTCAGGAAATGTGGATAATGCAGTGGAGGCCCTTCTGTCCCTTAGGGATGTTGCATCCCTGAAATGTGATGCAGAAGTGCAGAATACTGTGGAGATGAAGGACTTCTCCTGTCAAGTTTCCAGTGGAGATTTTAAGACGTCATTCAGCGACATCATTGATACCCCAGCAAAACTGATAACTTTTGCGGGTATTGACAGTTTCCTGAAGTTGGAAGTTATTTTAAATATCCTTTCCTCTGTCATTCCTGACAGCACTCGTTGTAGCCTCAGCTTGAAATCACAAGTGCTGCTAACATGCATGAAAATGCGGTTAAATTGGTCATTTACGGTGCTGTCAGTGTTATTTGGTGTGACCCCCACTACTGCAAAAAATGTTTTCACAAAAATTTTATTAATGCTAACACCTGTATTTAAGAAATGCATTGTTTGGCCCTCCAAAGAGGAAATTTTGAGGAACATACCCACATGTTTTGAAAGTTTTAAGAGAGTGCGTGTAGTGTTGGACTGTACCGAGGTGCGCATGGCTAGATTTAAATGCTTAAAATGCAGAATATTAAGCTATTCAAACTTTAAAGGGGCACACACAGTAAAATTCATGGTTGGGGTAACCCATGGTGGGCTTATTAGCTTTGAGAGCAACGCCTATGGAGGAAGGGCCTCTGATAAGGCTATTTTTGAAGAAAGTGGTTTGTTACAGAAATTGGAACCACATTTGGACGACATTGTGGTTGACAAGGGGTTCTTTATAAAAAATGTCTGTGATTCCCATTTTATAGGTCTTGTTCACCCCCCCCTTCTTGAGAAAGGCAAACCAATTTTCAAAGGCTGATGCTTTAGCAACGGCCAAAGTGGCGAGGGCAAGGGTTCATGTTGAGCGGGTAATTGAAAGATTAAAAAAATTTTAAATTTTATGTGACACAATCCCTGCTCCATTGGTGCATTTGGTGGATGACATTATGCTTTATATAGCTGGTATGACAAATTTGTCCTCTCCCATCCTGGCGGAGGACAAATTTATCATAGAATGATAAAATTATTGAATTCTGTGAATAAAGTCTTTGTAAGCAAAATCATTGAGTCAACAATGTTTTATTATTGTCACTGCAAGTATATACCGTATAAACGTGTGTAAGAGGCGCACCCCACTTTTTATGCGTCGAAGTTGAAGAAAAAATTTTGAGTTTTTTTTTCTTCTATTGCGAGGTTTTGCGGGCCTAACTGCGAACTTTCGGCCATTTTCAAAGCCTTCCGCTTGCGATATTCTCTTATAATTTACGCGGCATTTTTCATAGGCATATATAGACCCCGGAGGTAAGTATTCACTTGGATCTGAGGGTTCCGTGGCGTTTCTCCATATTGGTAACGGCATTCGGGCGTTCCTCTACAAGACAACGTGGAGGAACGCCCGAAAGCTGTTATTAATATTAAGTGTTCACTTGTAGCATAGGCATACAATGCTTACATTGTTTATTGCCCTTTGGAATGAGTGGAGTAATTGATATTCATTAAAACAAAACAAATCCGATCTCGCTACAATTCCTGTTTAGTTGGTAAGTGCAGACAATCGCACTTCTCCCTTTCTCTTCCGTGCATGCTCCTGGCAGTTGAACGCGCTCTTTTCCAAAATAAATGTTAATCGATATTGATTAACCAACGAATTCCTTTAAGATTTTATAAGTGGATTCATGATGATGAACTCGAGAGCTTGAAGAAGGTCCAAACGGCGGTTTTCAGGGATGTGCGGAACGGAAAATAACGGATCTGTGCATTTGCATCTATAACTAAAATACTAATGCATTAAATAATATGAAACTTCGTATAGCTGTTAGGAAAGATCTTTGCTGCAATATTTGTAAAGAAAATTTCAATATCTTGATCCGTGTTGTTATTACGAAGCCGTAAATGCGATGCATCCGTCCGGTACCCGGGAAAATGCGCTAAAATTCTGTTTTTAAGCACACACTGAAATCGAAATAAACGGTAAAATGTTATGTACACCATCAATAAACCCAGAAATAAACAAGCTTTAATTTGATGTACTTCATTTTAAAATCGATTGAGCCATCTCTGAGATATTAGTCTTCAAACTCGGGTGACGGAATTTTGCAACGGACAGATTCGTGTAAGAGGCGCACCCTCATTTTCGGCTGCGATTTCTGGGAAAAAAGGTGCACCTCTTACACGAGTTTATACGGTACTTTGTACAAAATCAACCAGCAATTATAATTACAAATCAACTTTGTGAAGTGAATTGCGTGGCATTCACTATAGTAGTGTGGCAGCACTGTGTAGGGTCCTTAGGGATTGACTTGAAGAGGGCCCATATTTCATAATTGCCAAGAGAAACTTCAAAATTTCGGTCCTAAAGCACTTAACTTTGGAGTTTTACCTAGGGATTGAGCTATTTCCACCTCAAAATAACTCATATTTAGGCTCAAAGTACTCTGGGCCGCTGGGACATGGTTCCCAGAATTTAATAGTAATCCTATTTCAACACATTAAAATGCACTTCATTGCAATAATTTTTTGAGGTGGAAAACATTAAATTTCTCAGCTTTGAAAAGTAACGGTCATCCTACTCAACAGTCAGGATATCAGGGGGGTTATTTTGTAATCTCTATTTAGCGAGAATACGTCATAAAATGTCACTTTTTCGTAGTTCAACTCCACTACCCAGGCGGCATGACCATCTTCGCATCTCAATTGGTGAACTGCCAGTCATGTGCTGGTTTTTTAGACGATTCATCCGCTCTGATCCGTATCTTTCGACTCTTGATCCGTTTCATTATCACCGCCTGCTATTAGTTCCATCTCACCTGTCATAAAGAACGTGACATGGAGCCACCATAGTTTCCACTTGAAGCTTGAGTTGGAACGTAAACAAGGTCGCGAAAGATACAAACAATTTTAAATCGTATTTTTGTAATTTGATAAACGTGAAGAACTTCAGCATTTTCAACTCCAATATATTGGGTACTTGAAGGTATGCTTTGTTTGATATGCTTACGTTATTATTTGCTTGAATTTTCTGTGTATATACTTCGTATCAACATTTCCCAAACAATGTTGCTGATACCTTTGTTTTCGTGTGCCTATACGCCAGTGTATGGAGAATGGAATTCAGTTATTTATACCATCATTTTAACAAATATTGCCTTAAAATCTACGTTCTTGGTAGATATTTCCCGTGCTTGTGAATCGAACACTAATTAGATGCACTTAATTGTTTTTAAATATTGAGTGATCGCTTATATGTCGCTTGTAGTTTTGACTGTATTTAGATTTTCGTGGTATGTACAGTGTAAGATATCTTCCGTAAGATGTTGAGAAATCTGGGTATTTGCTAGTCTCGGCATCTTTTATTTCATATAAGGTAATTGAAGCTTCGACAATTCACGAACCGTTCGTGAGCCGATCATTAAGAGAGGGAAACGGATCTCCCGCCTTTCCACTAAGAGTCACTAAAAAGGTGAGATGATACAAAATAACCCCCCAGGAGGGGAAGTGTGTTGACAAAGGAGGATTTTTATGAAAGGGAATGAGATAACAGTGGTGGTGTGTTAAAAAAAGGTAGTAAAGAAAGGGTTTGAATAGAGCATATACAAAGAGGAGAGAGGATGCTGTAAACCACAACTGATGCAAGGATGTTGGGTAAATGGAGAATGCATAGAAAAAGATATAGGTTAATGGAGGTGATAGGCATTACCATGAACTGAAGAAAGACATTTAAGGTAGGAATTTAGAATTAGAATTTATTTATCCAAAGATTTGCGATATACATATTGTACATTCAAGTATAGGACACGTCAATATATACAGACGAACAATTAAATACATACATATATAATAGGCACTTAATTACATATTCAAAAATTCTTTTAATGAGTAAAACAGTTTAACGTGTAAAAATTTTATTAAATTTTTCTTAAAGAGGGACGTCTTAGTAACTTGCTTCAATTCAGGTGGTAGCTTATTGAAGAGTATCAATCCCATAGATTTTGGGCCTAAAGCTGCATTATGGGTTCTTACAAACTGTTGATGCAGATCTTTACAGCATCTTGTATAATGAAGGTGATACGAATCATTGGTTGGATATTGTGAAATATTATATTTTGTGAACATAATTGCAATATAAATGTAAATGCAAGGAATTGGTAGGATATGCAGCCTCTTAAATAGAGGGTGACATGTTGAGTTATAAGAAACATTGTTTATAAGTCTTATAACCTTCTTTTGGATACGGAAAATTACATCTGCATGAGGGGAAGAACCCCAGAACAAAATGCTGAATATGATACGATAGTAAAATTCACTGTAGTATATTGATAAAAGTACCTCTGTGCTAACAGTGTGTCTTGTGCTCCTAATAAGAAAGCAGATGGAACACAGATTTCTACGCAGATTACATATATGTTCCTCCCAGGACACAGTACTAGTCAGAGTTACTCCGAGAAACTGAGTGCTGGAATTTTGAGGGATGTGTTTACCATCTATGACAATTGAAATTTCTGCCGGAGCTTTATTTTTATTTGAAAAATAAATGAGATTGGATTTGCCAATGTTGAGCTCAAAAACATTGTTACGACACCAGTCTAACAGGGTTTAAGTTACCCATATTGCTTTGGCAACCAGTCCGTCTACGGACGGTGCAGACACAATAACATTTGTGTCGTCAGCATACAGAAAAGGTTTTACTCCAGAGACAGATTTTAATACATTGGGCAGGTCATAAATGTATATCAAAAATAATACTGGACCCAGGATAGAACCCTGGGGTACACCTAGAGCAATTTCTTTGCTAGGAGAAATGAATTGCTAACCATTCTTAGATAGCACTACGTGTTGGGACCAATCACTCAAATAGGAGGAATGGGAGGTGGCAGGGGTGATTGGTGAATTTTGTTCTAAAAAACCTACCTTAACTGGAAGATTACTTAGTAATTAGTATCAGTGATATAATTCGTTGTCTCGGGCGTGACTCCATGGAATCGACTTAACATAATGAACAGTAAAGAAAACTTCGTAATTTCACATAAATATTAGAAGTACGACCTAGGTTTCGACGTGGCACGTCATTCATCAGATGAAGACGTGCCACATCGAAACCTAGGTCGTACATTAAATATTTATGTGGAATTACAAAGTTTTCTTTATTGTTCATTATGATAAGTATCAGTGATAGTGATGCCAAAGTATCTCAGTCATAATCCATATTAAAATGCATAAAGCAAGCAAAAATGTTATTTTACCTTTGATTTCTTCCCAACAACTTTGCCACCACAACTCTTTATCAAAAAATTAACAACTTGCAATGGTCTCCCACTTACTATCGCCGCAATAAAGGTAGAACGCTGAACTTTAAGCATTCGTAAGAAATTCCGCCGGGGCTCCATAGAGTTGTGTAATATATCGTTTTATTCCTTGTTTATTTGACTACAAAGTGCATTAATTGAAAAGTGTGTACATGTAAACGTTTAGCTCCTACGGTCTAAAGAGCGAAGAAAAACACGCGAAAAACTAGGAGAACGGCGAAACGGTCGTCTTCTTAATCTCGTCACGGCCAAAATATTTAATTGGTTCACTTCATTATTTTTTTACGAAGAGGACGACATCTCCGTATAACAAATATTCTTTTTAAATTTTATTTTATCCATTCTTTGATTTTTTAAATGGCCGAAAGCTAGATTTCAAATTCCGAGGTGTGGAAAAGTATATGGATATCGAAATTACGTATGCTTTATGAAAAAAATATTGCAAAACTTCTCATGTAAGGAAATTTTTATATTCTTCTCCTTACTTAAAATAAACGACAAAGAAGAAAATCGCTCCGCGGCAATGCAAACTACCATTTTGCTCTGTTGGCAATGGTGAAACTCCTGGCCGCGCGTGACTCAAATCTCATTGCCAAGACCCCTCTAGTGAGACCTCTGTCCAGCGCTGATTGGACAAGGAATGGTAAAGGCTCTAGGTATTTCATATTCTTTTAACTTTATGTGGATGGATTTATATTGAATATTTCGCAATTAGATATTTAATTCAGTCTCAGAAATTACACACTTTAATTCCGTTCGTGGCAACAATACAATCCATAGAATCAATAAACTTCTAACACATAAACAAACAGTATTTTTCTGAATTAAAGTGTGTAATTTCTGAGACTGAATTAAATATCTAATTGCGAAATATTCAATATAAATCCATCCACATAAAGTTAAAAGAATATGAAATACCTAGAGCCTTTTCCATTCCTTGTCCAATCAGCGCTGGACAGAGGTCTCACTAGAGGGGTCTTGGCAATGAGATTTGAGTCACGCGCGGCCAGGAGTTTCACCATTGCCAACAGAGCAAAATGGTAGTTTGCATTGCCGCGGAGCGATTTTCTTCTTTGTCGTTTATTTTAAGTAAGGGGAAGAATATAAAAATTTCCTTACATGAGAAGTTTTGCAATATTTTTTTCATAAAGCATACGTAATTTCGATATTCATATACTTTTCCACACCTCGGAATTTGAAATCTAGCTTTCGGCCATTTAAAAAATCAAAGAATGGATAAAATAAAATTTAAAAAGAATATTTGTTATACGGAGATGTCGTCCTCTCCGTAAAAAAATTATGAAGTGAACCAATTAAATATTTTGGCCGTGACGAGATTAAGAAGACGACCGTTTTGCCGTTCTCCTAGTTTTTCGCGTGTTTTTCTTCGCTCTTTAGACCGTAGGAGCTAAACGTTTACATGTACACACTTTTCAATTAATGCACTTTGTAGTCAAATAAACAAGGAATAAAACAATATATTACACGACTCTATGGAGCCCCGGCGGAATTTCTTACGAATGCTTAAAGTTCAGCGTTCTACCTTTATTGCGGCGATAGTAATTAATGAACCTACTGCACTGCTCATTTTCTTCATCTAAATTCATACGCTTATATCCACGTGCCTTACTCCAACTTTTTCTTTCTGCCTACTTAACATAGTCGTTCATGGAATACCAAGAAAAAATTAACTATTTACCTAGAATAATTTATTTATTTTCCGAGAATAATATGTCCCACATTTCAATAGAACATTTAAGTAAATATGACACAGCATCTTAGCTCATTCTTCTCAGTTTGAAGTAGGACCACTACCAGAGGGCCTGTGAAAGAAGTAATCCTCGTCAATACAAAACGTATTGTAAAATAAAATAATGAGTTATCACTAATGAGTAATCACACAATACAGACAACTGTTCCCAGAACTAGAAACTTCTGATTACTACTGACAGCTTTGAAGCAAAGAACTATCTTTGTAATGCTAAAAGTAATTTATTTTTCTTTGACCAGTGCAATTGCATTGGGGCCTCACATTATCAGGTGATGATTCCAAGAATGTTTAAAACAAATGTGGTCACTGGAAAATAATTCACTCAGAAAGTAATAGAGTGCAACTGTTCTTGATCATAGACTTTCAACAAGTAACATCACAAAATACAAAGTCCATTGGCCCCTTAAATTTAGAATGAAATTGAGAGAATACAAGATAAGAGACATGGACATGTAATAAGGCATTTAAGGAAGAATGAGTAGTATTATTCCTATGGGCCAGCTAAAGTAGAGCAGGGTTAAGATATTGCCTTATGAGTATCATCCTATTTCACACTGTCAGGTATAGGTACATTGAGAAATGGGAAGGCAAAGATACAATATCAATTTAAAATGTTTGGGTGTAACAAACATCAATTTGGTGGGTGCACTATTTAATACATGTTTGAAAACTTTTTATGATGCAAATGTTTGAAATAAATTTACAGTAATACCTTAGGACAAAAGTATACACATTATTCTTTTCAACTTGTAAGACCACAATTGATACCTAACAGAAAAGGCAAGACAAAGGAAAGAACCTTCAACCCTAACCTTGAGAGTGTACTCAAAGCAACAGACAAGCAAAATAATTGCCTAAAAACTGAAAGTAGGCCAACAGACATTCATGGTTACATCATGTGTATCAAGGTTTAAATTCAATTTAAAATCCTAGTTGGCCAACAATTGCTTCCTATGCTATTAAAGGCCCCACTGATGAGCATTACCACATTGCTGGCAAAAGTTAACTTGGTCACTTCTTCAGCCAAATTACTTAACACGTTCCCTGCCACCGATTTTTTAACGAATTCACCCACTGCGCCAAAGTGTTATTCTTTTTCCTTTCGCAGAAAAATGAATAAAAAAATCCGAAAGTTTTCATGTGCATTCGGCTACGCACGCCACGTCGGTCACGTCATATATGCGGCACCGAAGTAGCTGTGACCGACGGCGTGCTGTAAGAGGCCAAATAACTGACTCAATCTTCGGTCATAATGACCGAAGCGGCGTGAAATTAAAGTACACGTTTCGGTAATTATGACCAAAGCGGCAGTGAACGTGTTAAAGTTAGCACATTATAATAACTAGGCTGGCTTTTCAAGTACCAATGAATAAGTAGGAACAGGGTCTACTATTCTGTAATTCCAACATCAGCATCAAAAATTAGATCTAAAGTACAAGGTAGGGGTACTAGTATGTAGGTTGCTTCCCTGTTAAAACTTTCACTTACTGTTTATACATGATTATATATATATATATACACATACACACACAGCATGACACAATTTCATTATCTTAACAGTTGGCAATAGGTCATGAACGTCCACAGGTAGCGATAGAATACAGTATAAGTTCCCTTCTTGTAACAAGTATATATAGCTCAGTAGGGAACCGCACCAATGACAAGAAAACAGTTGGGATTCAGAAGAGGGCATTAGAGTGCAATACGAGTCCATAGCAATATCAAAATGAAAGCAAAGGAAATTTTTATCAGGGATTGGGCAGCAACAGCTATGAAAATTAGACTTAACTTAGTCGTACTGCAACACAAACAAAAAAGAGATTCACACCAGTAATATGCCTAAGTCTAATATTTATTACTATACTAATATTTCCTCATCTCGATTATTGCTGTCCAGTGTTTATTAACATTAACGATGGAAATAACTCGCAACTTCAGGCTGGTATGAACGGCGCTATAAGATTCATATATGACCTCCGTAAATGGGACCATATCAGCGAATCTTTTAAAAAACTTAAGTGGCTTAAAGTCAAAGAGCGACGGCAATTTTTTCTCCTGATTTCCACTTTCAAAATAATCACTACTGGATATCCACAATACTTATTCGAACTTTTCACCCTAAAAACAGAAGTGCACAACCGCTGCATTCGATCTCATTCATCTGATCTCCAAATCCCCCAACATCGCACCACAGCATTAAATAAATAGTTCATCGTCACCGCCTCACGTTGCTGGAATATGCTCCCAAACGAAATAAAAAATGTAAAATCAATGGAATCATTTAAAAAGAAACTCTATTTGTATCTACTAAAGGAAAAAGTTATCGACTAAATTATATGCAATGATTTTCATCTCTTGAAATAATTATTGTGGGAAAAATTGTAAAATATTACTTGCAAATGTTTTATTTATGTGTGCTGTTACACCATATTGTATAATACTACAGTCTTTTTTGTATTTGACTTGTTTATTTTTCTTTCTTATTTTTTCTTTTTCTGTTTTATATATTATCTGTATGAAGTGTATGTATTATCTCATGGACCTTGTAGGTCTACGATAATAAAAACGATTATCTATCTATATATCTATCTAAGTGGATGAAAATATATCGGACAGGACGCTTGAACTTACCCACTACTATGGTAATCCATCCCTGCTTCGCTCCTATCTCTCAATCTTCCCCGCCTGTAAGAGAATCGAAATTACATGAGACACTGCAGAAACTCATCATTGACATTAAAACGGAGTAATGCGTTTTTGTTTTTTCAACCGAATGAATATTTTGCACAAAATCAGAATTTTTCTAAAAATTCTTTTAACTCCTCTGATCTTGTGTGAAGTTCTAACTTCGAAACCAGCAACTCAAAAATGAATAACTGTATGTTACCTGTGTAATGCAACCACTGAGCCTGGACTTGCATCTATCAGCCTCTCGACAGCTCTGTCTAAAAATTCTTCTGAGAAGATGCTCTCAGATGGCTTCTTTTGGACATGGCAAAAGTCGAGAAGTTTTTTAGGCGCGTAGTCGCAGCGGACAGCGGCCTTCTTGTCTCCCGACCGCAAGCACTTAACGTCGGTTGATGAAAGTTCCTCCAACTCATTTATGTCGTTCCTAATTACAGGAGACCCAAAAAAATGATGACACTCACAAACGAGAACTTAACAATAAAAAAAATGTTAACGAAATTAAGAAAACATACCGTGAATCCTCAATCACTCACCTGTTCAAATACCAAAGAACGGCGCCGATGTGTTTGCATTTCTCGCTCAGACCGGCCTTGCACGTACAGGATAACGTTTTTACCGTCACTGATGAGTCCCCAAACAGCAACTCACCGGTGACTTGTAATGGATCTTTCGTTAGCCCGCTTGTTTGCAGGACTAGGGCAAATATTGTGAATCCTTTGTCGTCCTTTGCCCTGGACCCCACAACCACGACAAGCCCTGCATTTAAGACGCACTCGCCTTCCAGCACACTCCTCGAGTCGCCATGCCCACCCATATACTTCAAAATTTCTCCGTACGACAGGTGTATGCGAGAACTCATTGCGTTTTCCGTACTAGAAAACGTTTCTAATGATTTAGGACGTATTGCGGTATCGTTGAATCACCTATGACTCTCTATGCTTACCATCACACTGACGGCCATTTTGAAATTTGACGTCACTGACTGCATCGGTGATTTGAGTCTCGAATAACGAACCACAGAAGCTCAGAGAAAGTACAAAAGAAACTTCTTTGAAATGTATATAAAAACTCTCGATTATACGAAAGTCGGAATTAAGAAGTTAGGATTATTTCGAACCCACTGACGTCGTAATATCCACTCAACCGCAATCAGCATGCATGTATTTTTATAAATGTATCCTGAGTAGTCATGTGACACACACAACTGAAGTGTACTTATTTCTGCATAACCTTTGAGGATACATCTTTAATGGTTTTTTCTGCCCATTCCATTTTTCTCCTTGTTGATTGGGGATATTATCGTCAGTGTCCACCTATGTTTCAATTACTTTTGGCTTAAAGTGCACTCTATTTACACTAAATAATATCATCAATCAACATTTCCACCATGGTTTTTATGGAAATTTATTGATCGGGGGAAGGTCTAAATAAAAAAAGTTTTTTTTGTTCTGGTATGTTCCAGGATGTAATAATGGGTTGCAAAGGGCTTATTAGAATGTTAACAATCACTTTTGAATATAAATAATATTTTAACTTGATAAAAACAAAGTCTTAATTGCACTCACTTTATTGTCATATGCATTACGTCACGTTTTACTGTTTCATATTCTCAGTGCATTTTATTATTTTTTGAAGTTATACTTCTTTGCGCCCGTTGGAGACTTTTGAGATGGGATGTTGGTCTAGAAACCGTGTCACGCTCTTTTTGTACGTTTGTACAAAAAGAGCGTGTTACAATTGTCCACAATTGTACGTTTTTGTATGGTTTTTTGAACGTTCGAACTTTGAACAAGAGCATCGATGGGTGAGTTGGTAGCGCACTCGACGTTCACCTAAGAGTCCCATGTTCGATTCCCGGTTGGGGCGATTTTTTTTTTAAAACAAAACTTCTTTTCAAAGTTCGAACGTACAAAAAACCATACAAAAATGTACATATAGTATATAGGTGTATATAACAGATAATATATAGGTGTATATTATAAAAATTAAATCACTCATAACAATATATCGAAGAGAAATATATTGAATAATAGAGAAAAAAATGTCTTTTATTTCATTTATATATCCTGTCTGCCTGTGTGTGTGATTGGGTGTGTGCGACCGGCCAAAGAAGTATAACTTCCACCGTCTGGTACGACGCAGACCACGTTTTTTAATTGTGCTATGGTATACTTGCCATAAAATATTATCAATTATTATTATAAATATAAAATAGCGATAATCACTAAAAAATATTTTTTGCTTCCATGGAAAATATAGCATCTGCATATCCCTGTGGTATGAATTGCAACCCTGGGTTTGCAGTATCTCTCCGCAGCAGGTTCCTCTAAGAGCTGCTTTCTTTCTTTCATTAAACATCAATTTTATCAGGGTGACCACTCAACCTTGAAAAAACAGTGCATTAGCCGTGAATTTTGTGTGTTAACTTGTAATTTGTGGATTCGTGGGCCTGGTTGTGTCAGATTTTAAAATTGTACGAAAACCACTGTTGTTTCATTTTTAGAATGAATCTGGGTGGTGTACTATGAATGTTATACTGTGTGCTGTTTCACATCTTTTAAACCTGATCCTATTGACTATTCTGTTTTCCAGTGTCACGTGAAAGAACATGTTAACGCAAGTGAACCAGTGGCCGAAGGAGATACAAAAGAAGGGTTGAACCTTGTTGAGGATGAGCCTGGAGTTGCGTCAGTCTCCAACGTCGTACCTCAGCCGCATGAAACAGGAAACATGGTAAGGGACAGTTTCCAATGGGTTGTCATCTTACCTCCTCCATCTCTTGTCTCTCAGCGAATGGTTTTGTTAATTCATTCATGAAATCCATTAGCATCACCTTCGCGTACACATCTCTAATAATAAAATAATCTCATGTAGTTTTTTAAACATTAATAAAAGGGAAACACATGCAGTGGCCAAAGACATTGGTAAACAAACTAGCCAAAATAAAGAACTACGGGCTAATTTAAAATTTCCAACATTAAAAACTTCATCTTCAAAACTGAATAAATGGTAAATGATCATTTGTGAAAATGTTAATTTTACTTGTAAAACTATTGTCTTGATTAAGTGATATTGTTAAAATGGGCAAAATTCAGTTTGAACTAACCTAAAGGTCTTCAATGAATTGCTTATGTCTGGTGAATCCTGTATTTGTCAGAATATAGCCCCCGTGCGAATATAAGTCGCCCTCCCCTAACTTTCAAAACCTAACTTTTGGAAAAAATTAACATCTACTGTTAACATATTCCTTTGCAAGTAAAATACACTTTTTAGGTCAAAAATGGAATAAGTACCTACCTGAATTAGGTACTTATTAGTTTAACTTTAATTATTTAAATATCTAGGCAAGAGAATGAAATACTGTAGAAACTCGAAAATACAAAACTCGAAATTTTGATTTTACGAAGCAAAATCTTCGGTCCTGACCAAAAGGGTATTCAAGTGTATGTAACAGTACGCAATATTATGAAATAATGAAGTTTTAAATTACGAACCTCAGATCTTGGTCCCAACGTGAAAAAGTTACTCGTTTTTGCGGATAGTGACGGATCACTGGAATGTTTTTAGGCACTCCTTGACAGAGTTAAACATCTAATTAATCATCGCCACCGAATACATTATGCACTGAATGTATTACCTGAACAATATCTCATTTTTCAATGCTGCAATAGTAAAGGTGTGGTTTCGCTGGGGCGTCCGCGTCCAGCAGTCGGAAGTCACTGCCGTACTCATCCAATGTATATAAAATGTGTTCGGTTCTTCCTGATACGTCTTGGCCGTCGATTTCGACAGCTGATGCCCGACGTCTATGACTCGACTGCTTCGAGAGCAGTCGAGACGAGGACGCCTAGTCGAGCAGTCCCTATTTTCAGTGATTCTTCTGCTCTCCTCTCTCCACATTTTATATTACGCGTCCTTTCCAGCTCTTTTTTGTAAAACTACTTGCAACATTGGTCGTCCTCTTCTTCGTCTTCCAGCAAATCTAAATCGTCACCATCCATTTCAGCTTAAAATCAACTCACTCTCAGGAAACACAAAGCGATAACAAATTCGTAATTTAACTTAATCCATATTCTCCCTCATCGCCCAGCCACGGAAACGGGATGTAGTTGCCTGAATTAAACCATCCAGCCGCGACGCCCAGACGCAGCGGCTGGACGTGGTCGCTGGACACCCCAGTGAAACCAGACCTTAAGGACGACTTTGAATCGTAGGCATCGTAGCACATAAAATATGGAACCAATCGGACAAAAAATGCATTTGGCTCCCGCGAGAGACGAATTGCTACAACCAGCATTTTCCTCTCATGATCCCTGGCATTTTTTGCTACCGATTTTCGCAAGCATTCATCCATGATGAATATTCCTGGTATAGCATTGGTTTGCTGTTCGTGTGTGCTCAAAAAATATGACATGTATCGGAGATGATGCTATATTGTTCTAGCTGTAGATTCTGTCGTGAATATAACCCAAGGAAGCTTTTTTTCACACTATATCAGACTGATTACACTAAACCTTGCTCCGTGGCATAATTGTTCCAGCTGGCAATAGCTATCATCGAAAGAATCAGATTTAATTTCCCGCCCTAATTGAGCATTTTGATGTAGACTTCGAGCAGGGTATTGCCCTTCCCTTCTTCCGTCGCCAACAGCCAACAAAACCAGAGAAAATACGAGTTCGCTTGGTTCATACAACCAATTACTTTTACGCACATTAATTATAAAGTATGACCAGCACTGGGCGCATGCATAATCAAAGGGAAAAAATGCTCAAGCACCCATATGTATTTGTATCGGAACATGGTGTAGGTACCTTTCTCCCCTTTCGCTACAACCCAGTGATTGAAAAAGATATCCTAAACGAGAGCTCAGCTCCATTCCTGCAGATTGGTTGAGAATTAAATAAGGGTTTTGTAGCTTAATCCTTATTAGAGATATAAACAAGAATAGGATAAGTGGAACTATCCTATGAGATGCCGAAAGTCATGCTGTCGGAGAGGGAGCATAAAACCTGGTCAGCATTGTAGCTCAATTGGAAGCACTTGCATCTACCCCCTACCCCCTCGGGAGGACATCGGAGGTGGGTGTTACCTACCAGTGCGGAAGCAGGACACCGGATTGGCCAGGATCTTAGGGTAGGGGTGTTGAGGCATTACTTATCACAAGTTGGCAGTTTATTGGCTGTAACCCCCAGCAATTTAAATCGATAAATCACGATATTGCAAAGAAACGAACTTGAGGCTTGTAACAAAAATGACCAAGTCCTGATTTCTCCTAATAAGAATGAAATTTTCTAACTCGGGATACATTATATCGATTCCAAATGCTAATGACGTCAACTCCCAGTTCAGTTTGCATTTATCCAAATGAGAGGCCATGGTGGGAGCGACATTGGAGCGAAGCAAAGCGCAAAAATCAATAACTTTTTTTGTTAAATGAGTGATTCTCTCGACAGAAGAGCCGAAATATTTTTTATAATATACATTCATGCCTTTGTCGTATTTCTTCTTCAATTCATATTCACTGATTCCCTTTTATAAGACTGCCCGAATGGACTGGAAATTAAGGAAATGCGAAATAGAAATGCCTGCACATTCCCTTATTGTTTGTCCCCCACCCGACAATCCCAACCAGGAAAATTCACCTTGCTTTCCATCCCTGTTGCTCCAAAACCACGGCGTACTCTTCTCCATCACCTTTCTCACTTCTGACGAACCTATCAAACACTTCCCTTCTCTCCCATACTCGTCATATTTCCCCTCAAGTCTCTGTGTCCCCCCCTCCCCACTCTTCAAGGTTGGCACGAGCCATCACCTTCACACCGAAGCCCCCGTTCCGGCCCCCCAGGAGATCAGGCCCCTTCGAGTGGCCCCTCCGTCCCACTCCCTCAACACTAGGTCAGGATGCGATGTCCAATGCTGACTCTTCCGGCCCCCCATGGCCCCTCTAATAAGGAGACATCGAGTTATTTTATGTTAGGGATCCAAATGACGCAATTATTTTCTAAAACTATAGAGAAAATGTGGGAAAAGTGTCACGGCTTTCTTCCATTTGGGCCCGAGTTCAAGAGACAAATGCAACTAAAGAATTTCCCTCCAAATAAATCCTTGACTATGCGAAGGTATAAGAACAGAAGCCGTGGCCGAGCGGTTAGAGGCTGTGGACCTGTAATCCACGTGTGTCGTGGGTTCGAATCCTTGACCCGTCAATTTTTTGTTCTTTCTTATATTTTACGGAGTCACTGTACATTGCCCAATCCCATACATTTATGGCATTAACAACAATATTTTTTTAATTTTCAGCCTATTTTCTGGATTTTCAATCAACCCCCTTGGGAGAGTTTCAAACCTGATTTCGGGATTTTTGTTTGGCCTATGAGGTTTCACATGCCGACAGGCCAAATATGTTTAGATTTTGAAAATACAAGGGTACTTCCGTGAATAGGATGATCGTTGATTGGTCGTGTCTCTTTCTCAAGGCGGTAAAAATTGAACGGATTATTACTTTTTAATGTACAAAGATGCATGCACATCAAATTTCCCAGGAACTGTATTCGAATAATGACTTTGTGACTCAATTTTTCGTTCAATAGTGAACATGATATAAGTAGAAAAGAGATCGTAACTGTTTCCGAGGTTATGTAAAAATAGTTGCTATGACCTTTCTGTGGAGCAATGGGAACGGTATTTTTTCCCAATAACCTTATCATTTTTTCAAAGCTTATACATAATGAACTTCGTAGTGCCCCAAAATAGCCCCCCTCACTTTTTTTGCCCAAAATGATGTCAAAAAGGGGGGCTTATATTTGGATAATTATGGTAAATGTATTTTACATTTATATTATATGTACGTGAAATGATTTAATGTGCTTGATGTTATATTGTATGGATTTCTACCAATGAGTAGCCAGAAAATTGATAGTTATGATAGATTGAGTTACATGTGACCAGTAGTCATCAAAGGCATAAAAGGATCAATAGGTTTCAGTATGTAACAAGGTTTAACCCTCCCCATACAGCACGGGGAGAAATATACTCGTGTACTCTCGGTCGATATATGGGGTAAGGGATAATTCCAAAATTAGCCCTTTTTTACACGCGTTCTTTGAGTGTAAATTTTGGTCCAAATTATCTGAGTGAACTTCTGTATTTTATAGAATTTAATTAATGTACTACAACATGCCACTTTGCCTTTTTTCACATTTCCATGGGAATAACTGCATATTAAAGATGAGCTATACGCTATTATTCCGTTACGAAGAGATATCTCTGTTATAACATATGTTATATAGGTATGTATGTAACATATGTTAATTCAATATGTATCTACCAAAGAACTTTGTCTATTCGGTAATCCTGATAATCGTGAAAACCTTATTTGTACACAATGGGTGGATATATTTTTTTAGAAAAAACGATGATTTTTCCATGCGATAAATACTTACGTTTTTGATCATACGTTGCATTTTGATACAATTGTAACCAACCAGAAATAAAATCATGTACCACGATAATATTATCTGCTTTCGTATGATTCTGACAGCCATTTTCAAGCACACGTGAATATCTGCATTAATTTCTTGGTACCTAATATTTGTAAATATGTATTTCTCTCCAGGCCAAGCACAAATACGGAATAATTTATATTGGTCTGGCCATGAATGCGGACGAAATAACTTCTTTGCATTACCAACTTTAATCAAGTACCTTGGTGGCCGAGTGGTTTAAGGCGTAAGTGACATCGTAAGGGTCAGGTTCTCGGGTTCGCGGCTCTCCGGCCGCAATTTTTTTTCTTGGTCAAATATGAATCTAAATCAGCCGCGAATTTTGCTGGCAATGCTGTCTAGCAGTCATAATACTAATAACAGTGTTTTTTCCGTTGGTAAACATACATTTGCATATTAGGCACTAAGTTGTGGTCGATACACGTGTTTACACCAGAAATAGCGGACAGTAAACCGAATATTGACCATTTTTCAACCGTTCTTAATCGTTGAAAAGCGGTTTTTCGACCAGATAAATCACGTGTTCTACTCGTGATTTCAACTAAATATGCTCCGTGTGTGCTGTATGGGTCATTTTACAAAAAAAGAAAAACAATTTCCGCACCTTCTTCGTCTCCAGACCGTCTTCTTCTCCGGGGCTACCACTTTTTCCTCAGGCCTTGTTTTCTTTGAAGTACGCAGTAGATCTACTGGTTTGGGTTTCCCCTTATTGGTTGAATTCTTATATATTTATTTTACTCCCTTTATATTAGCTTACACTGTCTGTCTGCTTGTCTGTGTACGTACAAACCCAATTCCCCTTTCATCCAATCGATCTGAAATTTGGTCCATAGACTCCTTTTGTGAACAACGATTAATTTTAACAAACCCACTGACACACATAAATACAGACTCACTCATTAATAATAAAATGTATTTGTATGAAAATGAAAGAGCATTTAAATAGCTGAGGTTAGCTGAATATACTTGCTATCACTCGGTAGCCCAGGGGTATTGGGGTAGTGGACTGTGTAGTGGAAGGTGTGGGGTTCGATTCCCTGCTGGGGAAATTATTTTTCTTATTTTTTATTCATAGCCGTTTTCATTTACATCTTTAGAAATTTTGTTTTCTTCATCGCATTACCCTCTAAACTTTTTTTTTGCAATATTTTGTGCGCTAATTATTCATTTATGATGGCAGTCACAGCTAGCACTAGCGTGTGGTGAGCCATCAACTGTGATTATCGCTATTGAATGTTCAGCAATGAATATAAATGTCATATCGAATTACTAATGATCCTATAGGTTGTCGAATGTCTGATTAATTTGACTTATCAGTGAAAATGGAATGATTTCCCTTCACAAATTAATTTTATTAGCAATGTGATAATACAGTATTTAATGGCAAAGATATAGCTGATGAAGGCATCCTCTGCTCCGCATCTGTTTTTAGCCATCGTAAACTTTTACTTGCATTAATTAAGACCTGCGAACTGGGAAAGAAAACATATCTGTTACCCGCATGATATCAGGTCCCAATCAGATCACTGAAGTTAGCAACGTTGGGCCCGGACAGCAGTTGGATGGGTGGCCCTCCTCCATACCTACACCTACAGGGTAGGATCAAAAAGTAGTAGGACTGAATTAATTTAAATTTTTTTATTGATCTAATCGGTACAAATCCTTAGTAGTCCTCGAAAGAGCACCCTTGTGCTTTGACACAACGGGTATAATGCGATTCCCACTGCGCGTATGCCTTCTGGAACTCACTTTCCGGGATCCCCTTCAGAGATGATGTCACGGCCCCTTTGGCGTCTTCTACGGAGCTGTATCGGTTTTCCTTGAGGTCCTGCTTGAGCCGAGGAATGAGAAAGAAGTCCGGCAGTGCCAGATCTGGACTGTGGTGGGGTGAGGCAACATGGCAACCCTGCTCTTGGCCTGAAACCCCACGGTGGACGCAGACGGATGCGGATCGCGACGACACTTCTTAACAGAGGTTAACTGAAATCGATGTCCTTATTCTCCGCTTGCCCGCAGGCGACTGGAAAAAATATAGGTCTCTTCGAAAGGCTCCCCACTACCACGCCCAGGTGGTCTGGCCCCCCTCCGAGTGGTTCGGTTCACGCTACAGAAATTCAGTCCTACTACTTTTTGTTCCTACCGAGATGGATGGAGAGGTAACACTCACTCCAGACCTATACAAGGAGTCCAGAGGAAGATATACCCTGACCGGGAAGGTGGGAGGGAGGCAACCCTCTTCCATACCTGTACCGGGAAGGTTGGGGCTGGCCCCTTCTTCATACATCTACCGTGGTGCTCTTGTCACCTGTCTGCAAGTTTCAGGAAGGTTAAATGTTGGACGGCACAATGGACCAAGAGTGTGCCAGGAGTGCCCCAAAAAGCCCTCACCCACCCTTATAATCTAATCTACCTGTATGATTGTTTGTGTGTTCTTGAGGCTGAATGTCATTATCTTTCAGCTTGATGTCAAGGAGACTAGATGTGGTGATTCCGTGGCAGGAGGTGAGAGTGGCATGAGTGGAGAAGGGGATGTTGCTGAGGACGGATACAGAGCATTTGCTGATTTTCAACATGCACTCCTCGATGTGAGGAATCAGGTAAGACCAGTTTTGCCTCCTGGGGCGACACGTCTCTCCTTCTTACTCCTGCTGTCTCACTTATCACTCGGGGGATCTTTCACCGAAGGGATCATTTGGAATTTCAACTTTTAACCTGAGGCTGCTCTGCAGGTGGGTAGGTTGGAGGTCGGAGGGTTGCAGGTGGGTATATCCTTGCCGCATTGTGCAATGCGGAGGAGTCTAGATTTGGGTTTGCACTCTTTTTCAGAAAATATTATATTCAGCAAAATGATAACGTCTCATTCGCTCAGGGAATTTAAAGAGGGAGATGACAGTTTTGGTCTCATGGCGCCATGATGCATACCATCAATACCAATTTCCTTGGCATTTTCTGCCCATAGTGACCTTATTATTTTGGAGTTCTTCCTCAACTTGTCTGCGGGATGCCATATTGCTTTCCGCTGGTGAAATATCGCGATAGCTGCTCTTCCATATCTGAGAGGGTGGTCGGTGATGGAATAATCCAGCACGACTGGTTCCATCGCTTCCAGTCAAGAGACATGCTAGGTGGGTTGGGTAGGGTAATAATGTGGTACGTCCTATTATTCACAGTAAATTAATCTCTTTAAATAACGAGTATGACAGTGGGGAATAAAATAATTTCACAAAACACTTTCAAATAAGGTATCGTTCATACACTATGTTAATGTTTTTGGTGATCCTCCTCCTCAACATGTAACCTTTGACATGTAATGTAGTCTCTACAAATGAAACTTTCAATTCCAAAATATATTCTCAATTATTGAGTGAGTTTATTTTTAGGGATGGGTTGTAATCAGACAAATAAAGTAGACGAACCAGATATAATATCTTATCTCAATTGGAAAAGGAATTTTGGAAAATGTTTTGGAAATTTTCTAGATTATTGAATAATTTCCAGTTTTCCACTTTTTTTTATTGCAGGTGGATGACGGTTACATGATCGGAGGCATCACGAGAGTATGTGAAAAGATATTTAATGGTCCAGGATGTGAGGCACCAGAAATAACTCAGAATAAGATTGGTGTCATGAGCGCATACAAAAATAACACCATGGAAATACATAAGCTCATGAATTCGGATTCTCACGCAAAACAGTTTGGAGATTGGATGGAATACGTTTGCAACTATTGTGGGATTAAATATGCTGATAAAAGTGAGTTACTTGTTCACGTAAGATGCCACATTTCATTGAAAACATTACACGTACAAGGAACATCAGTATTCAAGTGTGAGACATGCGGGAAGGAGTTTGATCGTGAATGGAAGTTACGAAAACATTCCGGTACACACAGTACTTTGAAGCCCTACAAATGTGAAACCTGTGGTAAGGATTTTAAACGTGAGCAAAGTTTAGTGACACACTATACCTTACACTGTGAATTAGAGCCATTCAAGTGTGAGACATGTGGGAGAAACTTTTCTTCGCAGGCAAGTTTAAACTATCACGCCTTCATACATAGTGGATTAAGGCCATTTAAGTGTGAGATATGTGGGAAGGACTTCAATAAGAAGTTTAATCTTGATCAACACTCCATCATCCACAGTGGTTTGAAGGCATTCAAATGTGAAATTTGTGGCAAGGGATTTGGTCATAAAAGTACTCTAGTTACACATTACATCGTACACAGTAGACCTAAGGAATTTAAGTGCAACACATGTGGCAAGGCATTTGATCTGAAGGCAAATTTTAAAAAACACTTACCCTTACACAGTGGTATAAAGCCATTTAAGTGTCAGATATGTGGGAAGGCGTTCTATCATATAGGTTCTTTAAGGAGACACATAGTCATCCACAATGATGTGAAAAGATTCAAGTGTGACACATGTGGGATGGGATTTCATTTGAAATTACATTTAGCAAAACACTGCTATGTACACTCCGGATTTAAGCCATTCAAGTGTGCCATGTGTGGCAAGGAGTATCGTCAGAGAAGTAATTATAATAATCATTTACAAGTGCACACTGGTGTGAAACCATTCAAGTGTGAGACATGCGGAAAGGAGTTTTATGCAAAGAGTTCTTTGCTAAAACATTCTCACGACCACAGTTCAGTCAAGAATTTCGTCTGTGATATTTGTGGGAAAGGGTTTTATACGAAGTCTAATATAGCATCACACACACTACTGCACAGCAAGGTAAGGCCATTCAAATGTGAAACATGTGGAAAGGGATTCAGGCGAAAGAATCATTTAAATACACATTACACCACACACAATAAATTGAAGCAATTTAAGTGCGAGATATGTGGCATGGGGTATCGTGTGCGGAAGAGTTTTTTGAATCATTTAACCAAACACAGTGGTTAGCATCCATTCAAGTGTGAGATGTGCGGGAAGGTGGTTTGTCTAGATTTGGTAACTTACTCCTAAAGACAATGAATGTGAGAATTGTGCTATCGAAGTATGACGTTTGTGACGGAGTATATAAGAAGTATCATTTACTAAGGTAGTGTTCCAATCCACAGTAAGGCATACTAGTCGCACTTAATTTTACCCATAATCATGATGTGACAACACAATTTCCGTCTTTTGAACAAATCTATGGCTGCATAAGACTGATACTGGCAAGAATGAGAAAAGGCTTACTAGCCGACTGTACCAGTCATGTGAATTCACCAAGGCATCTGTAGGTCAATTATGTAAATGTCAGAAGCATCATAATATTCATAGCTATGATGGCGGTTTCATGACATACATGATGTTTTAATGATTATTAAAGTCCCCATTATGCCTATGGCAATTACATAATCGACCTGCTGCTATTGTAAGGGTCATGAACTTTGTGAGTGATGGTGAGGGCAAATTTGATTGCGTGATAATAATTCTGCCATTGTTTAGTTTAAGAACTGATAATATGTTCCTGTGTAACCTAATAACCTTTCACAAAAGAAATGGTTGAAGGCTTGATTTTGTGGAAATTATCCAGTATGGAAGAATTAAAATAACTCAGTTAACTCCTCTTGTAATATTTATTCCCATGACCTGGGTTTCGACACTTTGTGTCCTCTTCAGGTCTTACTCGAGTCGTGCTAATAAATATTACAAGTGGTAGTTAACTTAGTTATTTTAATTCTTCCGTAAAAACCTTTCTTTTGGTAGGATAAATGTCTTTTCTCAGTGTTCTCATGAGATATGCCAAGGTGACGGCTGCCATCACTCATTTGTTGGAATATTTTTTAACCATATCTATGTACAAGTGCTAGTTGTCCATTTCACTTTGCAAGTATGTCCCAGGCTCATCAGTAATGTGGTACATGCTATAATTATAAATTAGGAAAAATTTTCCAATGTTATTATTTGAATTTAGCTCATTTTTAGTGGTCAAACATATTTTTTTAAATATTTCACTATGTCGTCTTCTTCCTCCGGATTCATTTTCCTTTCTCGGTAACGCCTATCTTTTTTCCCACCATCTTGTCATCTTAACCATTCTTCAACTCACTTCTTGGCTTAATTATTATCATAATTATTATATTATACACAGCATAATATCATGATAACCTCAAGCAAGTTCCAACTTTATCCTAATATTTAAACGTTTCAAAAGCATTCAGGGATAGCATTTGATCGAAGATGACTCCGTCATGGATGCTAAAAATAGCATAACTAAGATTAAATATGTGATATTGCTCATATAATTTATTATGCTGAGCATGAATTTTTTTGGCAAAATGTATTGTGTGCACTAAAAATAAGTTTCATATTATCACTACAGTTATAGACTCCTCCACTTTTGTCAGAGTAAATATGATGCCATTTTATTGTTCAAAAATGAAAAATTGAATCATTAATTTAATGTGTAGTGACCAATGGAAAGAATCCTATTCCATGGTGGATATGGTGTGTTTTTTCCAGCATCATATCCTATGATTGTGGTGATGTATGTGACAGTAATGATGACTATGACATATGCATTATGGCTCCTTTGCACTAGCCTTCAAAAGTATGATGCACGGTCATAAGAACCATAGTTGTGGTGCCTATGACATTTTCATAATCGACCTGCTGCTAGTGTAAGGGTCATGAGCTTCATCAGTGATGGTGAGGGCAAATTTGAATGTGTGTTAATTATTCTGCCATTATTTTGTTGAAGAACTGATATAATGTTCATGCGTAATCAAATAACCTTTCTTTTGGATAGTAAAATTTCATTTCTCAGTGTTTTCATGAGATGTGCCTAGGTGACAGGTGCCATCAATCATTTGTGTGGCATATTTTTGTACCACATCTTTGCTCAAGTGCCAAATGTCCATTCTACATTGCAAGTAGGGCCCAGGCTCTTACTGAATGTGTTACATGGTACATACTAAGGTGGTTTACCAGGTTTGGAACACGACCTAACACCTTCTTCCACTTAATGCAGGTTGTAAATGTAGATTTAAGTAATTTATGAGAGAGACATGTGGCTGGGAGTGCCATGTGAAGAATATACATAGTTGAATGAAACAGGTAGGCGTATAAAGTGGTCTGAGTTTATTCAAGTGTGAAACGTGAGAGGAGTTAGAATCCATTCAAGTGTGAATGTGTTGGAAGGAGTATTATCTGAAGACTGATTTGCCGTATCATTCCTCCATACACAGTTTATGGAAGCCCTCAGGAAATACCATTGTTTTATATTGAATTGTAGATGTGAAAAGTTGTCTGAGACTATTCAAGTGTGAAATGTGTGAGGAGTTTTATCTGAAGAGTACATGAAAGAAATGTATTCGTATGCAGTGGTTAGAATCCATTCAAGTGTGATACATGTTGGAAGGAGTATTATCTGAAGACTGATTTGCCGTATCATTCCTTCGCACACAGTTTATGGAAGCCATTGAAATGTGAGAGAAAAGGCAGTCCAAGAAGGAACCGACCTCGGAAATAACATTGTTTTCATAATTTTATTTATTGACACAAGATCCACTTAAGGTGGTTTCACCCATCTAAAAGAGAATTCAATTAAAATTCCTGTAAGTATTAATAATATTGTTCAAAAGCTACCTGCATTTTTTTCCGAATTATTTACTGCAGGTTTTTTAAATGATATTTGATCGATAATTGGGCATGAAATTAACCGTTCTTACGCCTTTTCTTCTGCATCCTGCAAGTTATGCATCCACGTTCAAGTTCATTACTTGTTGTGCCAATTACACACGATCTGCAACGCGCACGTGAGATTTATTCAAGCGCTCGGAGTAAAAATCTGGTGCATATACATTTTTCTATCGATGATATAAATTATTATGCATTGAATAATTAAAAAAGGTTCTTTCTGATGAATAAAGCCTTGTTCCCATAACAACCCATGTATTCTCATGCCCAATTCTCGTTCAAATATCTTAAGAAATATGCGGCAAATAATTCTGAAAAATATCAGGTAGCTTTAAGACTACCACATTAATGTTTCCAGAAAGTTTTATTGAATTCTCTTAAGTTGAGTAAAACCACCGAACCTCCTCAAAATATAGGCTGCCGCAGCGTAATCAACATTACTGGCCTGGTTGATATCAGATTGGTATGAAAAAATAATTGTATGTGTTGAAACCATGTGATGTATCAATTATGCCTCCTAATAAACTGTCCATGATCATTTAAAAAAGATGAATTTCCTTTGTTAATCACCCATTGGAGCAAAACAACATGCACGTGTTTTGCATCAAATTGAGATTGAAAACATCTCCAGAGCAGTGAATATACTATGGTTGACTCTACTACTGCAGGATTAGGATCTCGTGGCACAGCTGACATTGGTGGACGAAAGTCTGCATGAAAGCAAATTCACTCAGATTTATTGTGACAATTTATTTATTCCTTTTTCATTACAGAGACTTATAGTGTAAATGTACTTGTACGGAATCACAGCTTCCAGCTATCCGCATTGGTATTTATGGATCGATTTATCAAAACTGCAAAGTTTTACAAAAGAATCGATTATTTTTCACCAAAATTTTCGGTGACTCTTTCTAAAACTACATTGAATGATAAAAATAAGAACTTCTACTAATTATTTTTTCAACATAGTACCACTCCCGATTTAGTATGTCCATTATTTCTATAAAAATATTTTATAAAATTAACTATTACACACCAAATAGAAAATTATAACTCACGAACCAGGGTTTTGGTGCAAGAGCGTCATCATCAGGTGAAGTGTCGGTGTTATCAGTCCCTTAAATAAACAAAAATGCTTGTGGGGAAGTGAAACCTCTAAACATAGCACTTGAGTATTTCAGCTGCATAGCTTGGGAACAATCTAAGATGAAAGTAAATTCATTCATATTGATTGTGATAATTTATTTATGCCTTTTTCATTACAGATACTTGTACTGTAAATATACCTGTATGGAACTAAAGCTTCTGTCTAATAACTATCGGCATTGGTATTTATGGAATGATATATCAACAAATAATGATAAGTTTTACAAAAATAAATTATTAATTTTCGCCAAAGTTTTGGGTGACTTTTCTTAAAACAGCAGTCAGTGATAAAAATAAGAACTTCCATTAATTATTTTTTCCTGTCTCGATTTTTAATACGACCATTACATCTATTTCAAATTTCATAAAAGAAAAATGTCTGCATTGGGAAGAAAAAAAACATGTTTCTTATGGAAGCTACTGACATATCTAATTGAGAGTTTACTATCTTTTGAAATTCTTATGGCTTCAATGAGTTGTGGTACTGTTATCAATCTGCATGAACTATCACAAGCTATTAATTATTTATAATTACTTAAGTAATAATTAATAAATTGAATTCATATTTACTTAGCAGTAAACATTGTACAATAAGTAATCAAACGGGATGGTATTTGTGTCACCTCTGATCGTTTGAGGTGATATACAATCAACTCTCAAACAGATGAGCAGAACTGCTAAATGAATGTCTGTACTCTGCCTACTGGTAGTATGTGCAAAAGAACTTACTTACTCTTACTCCCAGGGCCATCTATATCTCAGGCGATACCCTGGATTCTTGCAAAAAAAACATTGTTTGTGTTCTAGGGAAGTCGCACTTAATACGAACCCATCGGTTGCATCCAAAATTTAGAACCTTCATTCTTGCCAACCGAAATATCAAGTACCTCTTTTTTTATCCTCCATTTTAATACCTATAGCTACATAAACTGCATATGGTCACAATATAGTAATGTACCATTACATAAAATGGTTCTGATAGCTCCTCATATCCGGAAAAATATTATACAGTTTTATTTGAATATGTGAATTGTTGAAACATGATGTTCCTGGCTAAATCCGAGGTGATTCTTATTTGTATATATTGTAATATTGACGTGCATGATACTTTGATTTGTAAGGTTAAACTTATGATATTTTTTGTTACTTCATTAATAATGTTGTTGTACCGTAATATTATGGCCCTGATGATGGTGTCAATTATGCACCGAAACGTTGGCAAGGAGTTATAGTTTGTAAATCTTTGACCTATCCTCTAGGTACAAATCATACATTATATAAACTGCTTTATTTATTAAAGTGTGATGGTCTCTTCCTTTAACATAAATGCAGTCATTATATTATATAATAATATAAAAGTAAGATCAAGGGGACGATTCTGCCAATTTATAACATCTTCCAAAACTCCATCAGATACCTTAGATACTAACCCTTCAGATACTTAGGTAGAATATATCCTACCTCTCCAGGGATTTGCTAGGATACATCTTACGAACCGTAATATGTCGAATACACATAAAAGACTATCAGTTTCAAGAAATATTTACTCCCAGGGCCATCCATCTATATCTTAGGCGATATCTTTAGCCGCATTAACAAATCCCCTCCATACCTGGATCGATCTTCTGCCTCTCTTTATATTACTCCAATTCTCTGTCTTCACTTGGTCCCACTATCTTAGTCGTGGTCTTCCTCGGGGTCTTCTTCCTTCAGGAATCCCATTTAGTACCTCCTTCAGCAAACATCCCTCCTCTTTCCTTAACCCTTAAGCTGCGGCAGCTAGAGCGCATTTCGTCCACCCTGTGCGACAAATGTCTATGCGGACGGAGCCTGTCACTCCTTCCCACGGGCCGAGGCCGGGCAGTTATATGACCCATGTAATCCCCTCCCAACCCTTTTCCTGGGATCCCAGGGAGTGGGCACAGGAACTTGTCGAGGGATTAGTGGAACTTGGAACTAATTTTGAAAATTTGTTTATAGGCGTAATTATTGAAAACAAATATGACAATATATTTTCTAGCAACTTTCTGTTTAATTTGATACCAAACACCAAAAAAATCCATTGATAATTGAGCCGGGCGCGAGCATAAGACAACTAACTTTTGAGACAACCGTAGCCTCTTGAGCGAACAATCGGAAGAAAGGGTCGCACTTCATTGCGGTGGTATGCGATCCCTAAAGAGCGTGGGAAGGGAGTGGTTGGGGTAAAAAGGGTGGATTCCCAGATGTCCACCGCTGGAAAGAGTGAGTTTGGGTCATAAAAATATGAAAGGACTGAGGGAGCAGGTAGACAGAAAGGGTCAAACGTACAAGAACGTTCTCTCCGCAGTTCCCGGTACACTCGTACATGTACGTTTCCCGCAGCCTAAGGGTTAAAATATGTCCAGCCCATCTGATTCTTCTTGCCTTTATTTCACTTATTATGTCTGGATGTTCATATAGATTCCTGATTTCTCTGTTGTGTTTTTTTCTCCATTGTCCTTCTTCGTATGTGGGCCCATACATTTTCCGCAATATCTTATTCTTGAACACTATTAGTTTTTTCTCATCCTTCTTCGACAGCCTTCAGGTTTCGGATCCGTAGAGTAGTAGATTAGATTAGATTAGAGAGTTGGTGGAGTTCCTCAAGGAGGACCTAGGGCACTTAGACCTAATGGTCCATTGTGCTAACCACCCTATATGTGGTCACCCATAGAGTCCAGTCGCCCTGCTAAAGGATAACATGTCCTCCACGGGGATACCACTGACTTCATCTAGTTCCAAAACTGGTGAGCCCAGATGCCTAACTCTAGTCCTCATCAAGGCGGGACACTTGCAGAGTACGTGTGATGTTGTTTCGTCCTCTTCCTCACACCATCTGCATTTCGCCGAGTCTGTAATTCTCAGGAGATGAAGGTGCCTCATAACCAGATAGTGTCCAGTGAGCAGTCCCACTATCGTACGAAGTTGTCTTCTATCTAGTGAGAGAAGCTTTCTTGATAGTCCCGGTTTGGATCCTTTTATTAGGAGCTTGGCTTGCCTAAGCCCCTGAACATTTTTCCAGATCTCTGAGTGTTGAGCTAAGTTCCACTCTTTGATCTTCGCGATCCCTAAAGAGGGTGCAATAGGGATGAAAGGCTCTGGTCCAACTGGGATCGCATTCGAGCCTTCCTTAGCCAGTTCATCTGCTATCTCGTTTCCGGTTATACCTGTGTGACCAGGAACCCAGAAAAGTTCGACCTTGCTCTGCCTGCTGAGGGAGTCCAGTGCTTCCCGACATTCCAGCAGTAGTCTTGATTTGCACCATGGGGAAGTGAGAGCTTTTAAAGCTGCTTGACTATCGGTGCATATACGAATTTGTCTGCCTTTGTGGCAGATATCTTTAGCGATATAGGCACAGGTCAACAAAGCGTAGACCTCTGCCTGAAAGACTGTAGTATGTTCCCCCAGAGAAATTGAGAGCCTTTTGTCAGGTCGGCGGCAGTATATTCCTGCTCCTGCTCTTCCTTCTTTCCTGGAGCCATCTGTAAACCAGACATATGCTCCATTGTCCTTACCTCCTTCCTTGTCCCACCATTCCCTTGTTGGGAAGTGAGTTTTGAAGAGAGGTGATGTTTTGTTAAATGCGACTGTCATGTCGTCTGTACCCATTTCGCAAATGGGGTTCGACTCCCTGAGCTCCGTCCATAGTTGTCTGTGACCAGAGAGACTTCCCCTGTCACTCCATTGTCCCTGTCTCTTGAGACGATAGACCGCCATCCTAGCTTGAGTTTCGACCTCCACATAAAGTGGTGCGAGGCTCAGTAGGGTTTCAAGGGCCAGGGTGGGAGTCGTTCTCATAGCTCCCGTGATTCCCATACAGGCCATTCTTTGTAGGTGGTTGAGCTTGCACCTTGCGGTAAGCTGCCTTGTCTTTTTCCACCAGACGATTGAACAGTGTAGAAAGGCGGGCTTCACCACTGCAGAGTAAATCCATTTTATCGATTTTGGCTGAAGTCCCCAGGTTTTGCCGAGGGCCCTTCTGCAGATCCATAGGGAGGCACATGCTTTCTTGATTTTAACCTCAAGATGCTCTCCCCAGTTGAGTTTGGTGTCCAAAATGACTCCGAGGTACTTGACCGATCGGGATGGCTGTAGGATCCTGCCTTGCAGTAAAGGGGGGTCGAAGCCATCTCTCTTCCTCTTATTGGTAAACAATATGAGTTTAGTTTTATCAGGGTTCACCGTCAATCCTGTTTCATTGCACCAGACCATTGTTCTGTCTAGGGCTTTTTGCATAAGTCCGGAGACAGTATCCAGGTATTTGCCGACGATAAGGATTGCCACATCATCTGCATACCCCTGGGTATAGGCTCCCGTTTTGTTAAGTCTTGTGATTAGTTCATTAATGACCAGATTCCATAGGAGTGGAGATAGCACCCCTCCCTGTGGACACCCTCTGGTCGTGGTCACTTCCATCGTGCTGTCCCTCAGGACAACTTTGACGGTTCTTTCTTCCAGCATGTGTCTTATCCAGCTCACAATGTGTGGATGGACCCCATGCCTCCTAGCTGCACAGCAGATTTGGTCAAAGGATGTATTGTTGAAGGCCCCCTCTATATCCAGGAACGCCCCCAAACCATACATCCCATGTTCCAGTACTCCTTCTATCCTAGAAACTAGGTTATGGAGCACAGTCTCAACTGACTTTCCTTTTTGATAGGCATGTTGAAACGGGTGTAAGGGATGGTCCTTCAGCGGTCCCTCTCTTATGTACCTGTCCACTATTTTCTCCAGTGCTTTGAGCATGAAGGACATGAGACTGATTCCTCTAAAGGAACTAGCCTTAGTATTATCTGTCTTTCCTGGTTTAGGGATAAAGACGACTTTTGTGGTCCTCCAGGTTTTAGGAACATATCCATATGCCAGGCAGGAGCGAAAAATTCTTACAATTGGTAACAGTATTAGTTCCTGTCCCTCTTGCAGAAGTGCCGGGAAGATGCCATCTTCTCCAGCAGACTTGTATGGGCTGAAACTAGAGATCGCCCATCTAGTGGCATGATATGTTATGATGCTGGAGGCCAATCTCCATTCCGTCCGAGCCGGACGGCTGGGAGGCCCCCTATGATGCATCCCCTCCCCCTCCAGAAAGCCTGGAAAGTGTGTCTCCAGCATAAGCTTTAATGCTTCCTTGTCGGATGTCGTGAAGTCACCCGAGGGAAGCAAAAGAGCACCCACTCCTGCTTCTGGGTCTTTTGAAATAATTTTGTGGAATCTTGAAAGTTGCGGAATAGCTTCCATGTTGCCACAGAAGGTCTTCCAAGATTCTCTTTTAGACCGTTTGATTGTCGCCTTGTACCTGCGCTGGGAAGCTTTGAACTTATCCCAGTCCTCAGGCATTGTAGTCCTCTTAGCTTTGTTAAAGAGTCTTCTAGTCTCCTTACGAAGGTGCTCGAGCTTGTTGTCCCACCAGGGGAGCTTAGCTCCCTCTTTCCTGGTTTTTAAGGGACAGCTTTCTTTGTAGGCAGAGATTATGCTGTCCTGAAGGTTATCAACAGCAGTGTCAATCTCGTCTACTTTCCTGAATTTGCACTGGGGAGTCTGCAATACCAGTCCCCCAAGTAGTTCTCTGTACTTTCTCCAGTCAGTAGTCCTGGGATTCCTGTACGTTGTTGGCTTATAATTAACCTTGAGTAGTGTGAAAAGTATATGTCGGTGGTCAGACAAGGTGACTTCGCCCGATACCCTCCATTCTTTGATGCAATCCACCATCGAGTTGGTGCAGAGCGTTAGGTCTAACACTTCTTCCCTAATGCTGTTGGAAAACGTGGGTCGAGCGCCCCTATTGAGTATATGCATGTCTGTCGACATTAAATACTCCATCATGGCCTCCCCTCTGTTGTTTGTGTCGCTGCTTCCCCACACAGTATGGTGTGAGTTAGCATCACATCCAACGAGGAGGTCCCATTTATTGGCTCTACAGCGGCTTACCAGTCTCTCCAGATCGGCCAAAGGTGGTGGGTCTGGGGCATCGTATGGCAGGTAGGAGGAGCAGATGACAATCCTCCTCTCGCTTTCACCGTCTCCAAGGCTGAGCACAGCAGCTGCCTGGTCCCTGGTGGTAAATTCTGGTAAATGCATGACATTTAACCCATTAACATAGATACAAGCTCTAGGCCTATCGACTGTGGTACAAAAGAATAATTTACCCCTGGTCGTATTTAAGCCTCTGACTCGACCCTGGAAAGCCCAGGGTTCCTGAATCAGTGCAATTTTGACCTTACCTTCTGAGAGGATCCTTTGCAGGACCCCCGAGGCTGCCTTACTGTGTTGCAGGTTTGCTTGGAGACAGCGAATACCTGCCATTATGTTTCCTTCTTCCTCTCCTCGACCTCCTCAGACCCTGAGGTCGGTGGAGGCTTGTCCGGTTCCCCTGGGTTGCCGAGGAACGTCACCTCTGCCCTTTTCATACCCACATAGGGCCTGAAGGTTGGGCCCGACATGAACTCTACCGATGCTTCATCGATCCCCAGGACGAATCTCGTCCCGCGGTCCACCACGCACCGCTCGTAATGGTGCCACAGGACGGTCTGAAGTCCCGGGTTTGCCCTTTTGAGTCTCTCTTGAAGGGTTTTGGTGTCGGGTCTGCTCGGACCTGGGACCCACACCATAGACCTTCTCCTCTTAATCAGGCTGTCGGCGTCGACAGCCTTGACCTTAATGTCCTCAAAAGGTCCAATGAGGTGCACTGCTCCTTCGAGCCAGGAAGCAGAGTAGTCATTGGCGCAGGCAAATTCCACTGCGCCGTTAGCAAATCTGTTGGCCTCAAATAATGGGACCTCCTGTTCCGCAGGTGCTGTGTCCCAAAGCTCCTCGAGCTTCGACACAGCCAGCTGGTGCCAGCTCTCCTTCATCATCACCTCAGGATAATTGATTGGCACTATCGCGATTCGCTTTAGGTTTTTAGTTACCTGTGCGTAAGTTGGCACCGTTTTGGCCCTTTTGGCATCCTGGGAGGGAGTTGGTGTGCTCCCAGGCGTCCTGTTTCTCTTTTGAGAGGAGCTGCTCGTTGCCGTAGCAGTATCCTCACCCCGCCCATGGGTTCCGCTAGTGGGTTCACCACCAGCAGTTCCTGCCAGGGCAGGGGGGTGTGCATGGCCCCTTGCAGCTCTCTCAGAGCGTTCCCTTTTCCTCCTCACCCTTCTCCTGACTGTGCCACTAGGCTTAGGATCCGTCGACAGTCCTTTCAATTTCCCTGAGATGCTCCCCAGGGTTGTGTTGGAGGCTCCAGAGTCCGATTCCAGCTCAGGTCCTTCCTTTATAGTGGACTCGGATGAGTCCGATGAGGTGTTGCCATCCTTGGAAGATACCTGAGGATGGCCGGTCGGTGTGTGGACCCCCAAGGGGACCACCAAGGTTGGGGCAGATGGGTGGCGGCCACTGGCAGCCCCATCAGGGCTAACCAGCAGCGCCTCCTCCATCGTGAGGGACATTGGACTACAAGAGTCCTTAGTTGGAGACCGTTTTGCGGCCTCCGCAGTTTTGGTTTTAGGTTTGGTTTTATCCATAAGAATCCCACGAATGGCTAGGGAAATAAAGGGTCCACCCATGCAGAGCCCCGCATACATGGGTAAGGCTAAATAAAACCGGAGGTCGCCCTGTATCCGGAGTCTCACCTGTTAATGACTTCTTACCCTCCGCCCCGCGGATGCGGTCACCATTGGCACAGGGACGCACCGTGGTGATGGGAGCAGTTTATCGACCGCCAGGTCTAGATCCGTCATGTTCTGCGAAAACCAGGGGCACCTCGTGGAGGGTGTGGCTCTTCACCATGCATGACGGTCTTGGTGTGCGATCACCGCCGCGCACCCTGGGATCACACATCCCTCACCCCCCGTAGAGTAGTACTAGGGTTATTATTGTTTTATAAAGTATAATTTTGGTTTTGTGTGACAGGGCTTTAGAAGACCAAGAATTCGGTTGCATGCATGTAGACATCTGTTGGCAAGGTTTAACCTGTTTTGTATTTCTGGCTCTACTGTGTTGTCATTTGTTAAAATTACTCCTAAATATTTAAAATGGTCTACTTTTGCAACCCCCAAAGAACATTCTTTTCAAATATGGCCATGCAACATTTTAGGAAACTTGATTTTAAAATTTAGTCTCAGTCTTTCTTAATCAGCCCTCATAAATCAAATATAGAACAACCGTTTTGAAACTCTTCTGAATTCTTTCTTGAACCATACTACATAAATTATCAAAATACCACTCTCTTATATCTCTTCAGGGCTATATTTATCGGGAAAAAGAAAATTTAGGTTATGGGCTCAGCCCTAGAAATAAACGAAATCTTTGTATTCTGTCCACTGAAATTTTAATCACAGTATTGCCTCATCATCGAGTTCAAATTAATGGTCAGATTACACCTGACACTCGACGCTGAAGAGGATTTTCAAATAGTTTTCCCTAGATTTCAGTGAAGAAGAAGTCATATCCTGTAGTGCATGCAACCTACTATATCCGTAGCGTAGCAACCATTGCATAACCTCATAGGATACTGCCATCGTTTTAACATTTTGGAAAATGGTGCTCTGGTTGGAAGAAATTAATGATTATAGCCTAATTTTTGCTTACTAGTGAAATTACACTGAAGGTAGACTAACACCACTCATGCACAAAACAGAATACAGTTATAGGAATGCTTCTGCACATCTAACTCTGGTTCGATAAACAAATAAAATTCAAAGGAAAGATATGCGCTTCATTAAAAACTGCTATGTGTGATCAAAGAGTGTGACCAACGCCTTGTCTACGCTTTGGGTGGAGTAAACTTAAAGTCGCCAGACTAAGTAAAATATCAGGGAATTACCTCAACTGCATACCTATTGTTGGGAACGCACATATTGTAACGATGTCACCGAGCAATGTAGGGGAGCCGTTAGGAATAAAAGGTTGACTGTTATAGGACTACTACAATACGTCTCTACAGATGCGGAAGAATAAACAATACAAGAGAGAGACGGGAGTCAAGGATGCAGAGAAATCAGGAGAGTTGTTAGTGATCGACCAAGGCAAATGGACGTATCTGAAAGTACGCGGGAAAAACCGGAATACTTGACGCCAAAGAAGGTCGGGAAGGATAAAAGAAAGGTTCTCATGCTGGAACAACCAGAAGATAAGACAGGAGACAAGAAATTAAGTTGTGGAAGGATTATAGGAGTGGATTGGGGCTCTAGTGGAGGGAGTGAAGCTAGCCCAGCTGGCTAGAAACTAGTTTGGTGGTCTGAGCATTCGGCACGACAACGAAAGGTCTGTGGTTCGGTTCCCAGCCTAGTCGAATTTTTTTCACTGTGAATCGCCATCTTCACACCACCATTGGACTTCACAATTTTGTGTGATTCCTATCCTCTTTCTTTCACCCTGTTTGAACAAAATTATTATATATATATATATATATATACACGAGGGCCGTTTTTTTTCAACCTCCCATAGGCTATAAATGAAAGAAAAGTTCTTGTAAAACAATCATTTTACTACCAAAAGTTTGGTATATTTACGTTTACTTTTCAACATAATCACCGAAAAGATTGAGACATTTATCATATCTGTGAACAAGTTTCCAATGCCCTCTTCAAAAAATGTAGCCGCCAGTGAATTCAAATGAGCATTGATGTTGTTTTGAATATCTTTATTGGTTTGGAAGCGCTGCCCTTCTAGCCATGTCTTCAGCTCAGGAAAAAGATGAAAGTCACTGGGTGCTAGGTCAGGACTTCACGGCGGATGTTCGAAAATGTCCCATTGAAATTGTTCGAGGAGCCGCTGAATTGCACCAGCAGTGTGTGGACGAGCATTGTTATGGATCAGAACGATTCACACTTGGCGGGAGAATCAAAGATGGTGGGCATGTTTACGTGGTTGTAGCGCAAAGCAAACTGACGCTTTGATGCCGACAATGGCGGAGTGTGTAGTGTGAGAGTTGCACAGTTGCCTACTGTGCATTCCCGCTTTCTGCCGCTCGAGTGGCAACCATACTGGGTGATCGGAGGTTGAAAAAAAACGGCCCTCGTGTATATATATATATATATGTGAGTGTGTATGTATATGTATATATATATATATATGTATGTATGTATGTATATATATATATATACATATATATTACACTTGACAGGGGGTGGGGAAAGAAAAGAAAAAAGAGAGAAGAAGTACAGGGAACGTTTCGGGCATGTAAGCCCTTCCGCAGCTAGAGAAAAAGTCTTTTTCTATAAAAAAAAATATATTTGGTTCGAAAAATAAATAAAACTCATTGCTATGAGCAAGCAAAGAGTGTAACCAACGCCATGTCTACGCTTTGGGTTGAGTAAACTTAAAGTCGTCAGACAAAGTAAAATACCGTATTTTTCCGAATATAGGCCGCACTTTTTTTCCCGATTTTGGAGCCTCAAAATCGGGGTGCGGCTTATATTCGAGGTGTGGTTTAAATTCGAGAACTTTCTTAACAAATTGTTAAATGACAGATTTGAGCAAAGCAGCCATTTGGATTCACGCGGATGCCAGCTAAACTCGCCTAAGCCACGGGGAAAGTAGCCGAGCCTTTTTCCAGAGGACCCTGCAGAAGTCCTGTAGTTTTTAACCAATTTATTCCATTTCTTTATAACTCAGTTAATTTGAGTACATCACAACTTTCAACAACCAAGCAATCAGCCCTCATCAAACATCACCGTAACTAAAAACAACGAGAACAATTACTATGATAAAACAAATGAAAAACAAAATATGACAACCACAATATGTTCCCATACATAATAATGTTTTCCTGTCTGAGAACCAATTTAAATTACAACACTTCCCCTTGGAAAGCATTTTCTCAATCCATACAATCTTTAAATCAATCAACACATGTATTCATGGCTCTACACTTCTGTAAGGTCTTTGGTCCATTCAATCCTTTTGTCATAATATCTGCAATATTTTTCTGCGTGGGTACATATTTTAAATCAATCTCACCTTTGGTTACACATTCTCTGCAATAGTTAAATTTTACATAGAAATGCTTATTTCCATCAGTCACACGATCATTTTTCATGACTGCAATTGCACCTTGGTTATCACAATACAACATGGTAGGGTTTGGAACAAACATACTCTGACCTAATTCTATAAAGAAATCTCTCATCCATATCAAATCTGTTATTTTAAACAAGTCCTTCGATAACTTCGCCTGCTCATCAGCACTTGATTTACCTTCAGTGAACTCTGATTCTACACTGGTGAGTGCCACCAAGTTTCGCTATACCTATAGGGCTTGGAGGTTTTCTAGTATATTGGTTTCAATATCAATATTTTGAAATATTGGGATTCCAAAATCACAATTTATGAACGACCAATACCAATCTTCTGTATTGGATGTTGGTGGTCAAAAAAAAACAATCTTTGTAAATAGAATATTATTCATTGAAGAACCATTATCTCCAATTGGAATATTGTTTATTGGATTACCAATGGAAAAATTCAAGCATTGAATACTTCGAGGCATGTCCAAAAGTTAAAGACCGTTTTCATTTTAAAAATCAGGAAAATTGTATTTTTACAAAATAACTACAAGTAATTGTGTGTACAAGTATAAATTATTTTTCTACATAGTCTCCTTCAACTTCGATGCACTTCGATGAGCCGGGGAACAGGCTTCTTGATGCCTTCGTCGTTAAAGTCCCCCGCCTGTGACCGCAACCAGCTCTTCACCTCTTCCTGGACTTCCTCGTCAGTCTCGAAGTGTTTTCCAGCTAAATGTTGCTTAAGGTGAAGAAAAAGATGAAAATCGCTTGGTGCCAGGTCAGGGCTGTGAGATAACATATGATTTACTCTTATTACGAATCGTTACTTTTTTCAAATTGCAATTTTACTCTTTAATTTACTCCAGGAGATCTCGTTACATTTTTGCAATCGTTTCTCTCAAGGTAGTTTTTAATCGGCGTGTAATTGGTCATTGATAATGCGGATTACTTGACTGACTTGCGAAAATGTTGAAAGCAGAAAATTGCTGAATTTACCAATAAACACAGAATTAATATATGTATAACGGAAATTAATTACGAAAAGCTGTCAGTGAAGTGTTTATTGGCTGAACTTAAGTGTCTCCGATTCATTTGCAAGTTTCCCATTTTTGCCAACATTTCGGGCAAAGGATAAACCACGGGCGAAACATACCGGGTACATACTTCTTAAAATTCGTTGGAAATTATGATAATGGAACCTGGTTATGAACCACATATAAAAAATAATTTCCTTTGTACTAACAAGTGGTAGCCTAGTGGTTTCGAAGGCTGATTTTATTTCCGTGTAAATTTCACCCATAGCTGTACGATAATGGACAGTGATGGGAAGTAATTGATTGCAAGTAATCCAAGTACCGGTAACGATTACATCTGATTTACTACTAATCGTTACTTTTCTCTAATTGTAATTTTACTTGTACTTTATTCCAGGAGAAATCGTTACATTTTTGTAATCGTTATAATTCTTGAGGTAATTTTTAATCGGCGTGTAATTGGTCTTTAATAATGTGGATTACTCTGGTTTTTTTTATTGTTTTAGACTGCATGACCAGTTGTTCACAATAGGTTATTCTGACTATTCGTTTCAACCCTTATCCTTTCAGCTTATTCAGAAGTCGGATCTCTACTAGAAACAATTTCCGCATACTATGTTTCACGAATTACAAAAGCTTTATCGCAACCAAACTTCTAAATATCGAGTGTCGCAGCCCATATACTGGCTGGTATACCGATACCAGTTGAGAACCGCAACTAACTAACTTGATTATTATGAACAAAATTATTTTTTCCCTTTGGAGCGTATCGCCCGATACAGAGTTGTTAAACCGATATGCCATGGCTAGTCACAGTATTTTAAAAATATGCAAAATATAATTCACTGGGAAAATAAATCCAATTCCGATTTAATCGGATATTTTATGCATAATTACAGCTGTCTGTCACCTCACTCTATTCGAATCTCCGAGAATTCTTATTCTGGTATATTTTAACACTTTGATATGACTACAATTACGTATACCCATTTGAAAGAAGCCTTACTGCTGTGGTGTGGTGACGGCTGCGGTGTGGGGCCGAGCATTGTCGCGCAACAAACACAGTTGGTGGGATGCGGTACTGGGACGTCCATCGCTATTGCCTGCCAAGGCCACACTGGTTGGAGTACAGAGCTGCGAGATGGTGCATTGTGTGGAGAGGGAAGTCCACGCTTCAAGCTAGTACTGCCCTTTGACGGAATAGAGTATTTGCACACTTTTCGGAAGTGATATCTGAAAAATCTATCGATACTTAAGACACTAAATTTTCATTCTGACGCTCGAGAGGCTTTTCGTTAATTTTTTATTAGCCAATAAAATCTAATAAATTATTATTATTGCGCCGAAACACTCGTCCGCCATGTTTTGTAGGCTCTGATATCATCTCCCATAGTCGATCATTTGTTGATTTGGAGATTGTGTTGACTGTGTAGTCTTAGCGTGCAGACGAAACTTCAGCTAAATTAGCAAATATCGAAATAACTTCGAAAAGGCAAATACTATTTCACTCTCCGACGCACAGCTAGGCTATTTCGCTTCTGCTAATATGGGAGATGACATCACACTACGAAGAACCAATTGTTGGGCCTTTAGACCTAGGCAATTTCGATGCTAAAACAATGCATATTAAAAGCTATTTATTAAATTAATTAGTTGGAATTATACCTTGGTATTTCGTACGTGGAATTTCGAAACCAAACACTACTCGCTATAATAAATTTCAACAAAATACCTCACTTACGCAAATACTCTATAGTTCACCTAGGCGGCGGCAAAATTCAAACGGTCTTTAATTCTTGGACATGCCTCGTAGAATCTGATAAGGAGGGTGGACTCAGAGCTCCTTGATCTTTGAAAACAGATGGCACGCGTGGCACCCAGTGCACTTTCTTTTCCACCACTATTCATAGCAATAACTGGTGAAAAGAACCTAACATAGCTGTCCTTGTTTTATTAACAGACTTTTACAAAGTCATCACAGGCAGAATTTCCAAACCATTGTAAGCAAGATAATTTTACCTGTTTATATTGCTCCGTTCAATATTTTGCTAAATTTCATTTTTTCATTACTTCCAATACAACAATATTTCCAATGTGCCAATATTTTTCAATATTCAATAGTCCAATACAGGATATTGTTATGATCCATTTTCAATATTTTAAGATATTGGTTATTGATACTGGGATTCTAATGCCGCCCAGCCCTATTCACTACACTATGTTAGCAAGTAAGCTGGGTTGGCAGATAGTGCTTGCCTTTGAATTATTAGAATGAAAAGATTACATACAACGGTCCTTAAAAACGAAATAAAAATGCCGTAATGCAGTGTGTAATGCGAAGATCAATTTTTAAAAATGTAAATTGAATCAACTATGATATCCGATTATCCAAGAAAATTATTTCTCTTTCATGCCAGATGGTCGAGAGTAAGCCTGATCGACTCTACCTATCGATCAATCGATTGATAGGTAGGATCAATTATTTTGGCACATCAATGTCGATTGGGGTAATTGACTCAACTGTCAATTTTTTTGAAGTGTCAATTGTAAATTGTTACTCGATTCACAATTATTGTCCGGTAATCGATTAATCGATGATTATTGATTTGCTATGGATTGAAAATTGTACATTTGAACTTGACTGCTTTCGCTCGATGCCGGCCGATGGCCTCTGTAACTCAATTTTTGTTCAATAGTAAACATGATAAAGGTTAAAAAGAGATGGTAACTGTTTCCGAGGTTATGTAAAAATAATTTGCTATGACCTTTTTGCGGAGCAACATATTATATTGAAGCGAAGCCTGTATCATGGGGGAGAGGAAGATATTCCAGCACAAAAAATATCACGTTATGATAACACTATTTCTTTTCCCACCTCATGTTTATTTCAATTGAAGGAATTGACATTTTCATTCATGGCGTGGAATTGCATACTTTCGGATGATAAATGTCATTACTCGAGTGCGGCTCCTGGGAAATTTTGAGTACATCGCTGCTAATTAAAAAGTAATAATCCTTTCATTGTTTACGACCTTGAGAAAGACACACGACCAATCGAAGCCCAAACAATTCATGGAAGTATCCGTGTATTTTCAAAATCTAAACATTGGGTCTGTCAGCATGAGTAGCCTCTTTTCGGCCGAACAAGAATCCCTATATTAGCTTCGAAAGTCCCCCAAGAGGATTGATTGAAAATCCAGTAAATAGGCTGAAAATTTTTTAAAAATTGTTGCTACTGCCGTAAATATATGGGAGTGTGCAATTTACTGTGATTCCGTAAAATATTAGAAACAATAAAAAAAGCCGCAACCTGGGATCGAACCCCAGTCACCATGTGATGATAACCAGCTCAGTACCTCAACCCACTGGCCAACGACGTCTGTTGAGAGAGGTGCGATCTTAAAAGTATTTATACGGAGGAAGATTCTTCAATGGCGTTATTTCTCTCGAACCCGGGCCTATGTGGAAGAAAGCCGTGACACTTTTCCAGCATTCACTCTCTAGTTTCAGAAAATAATTGCATCGTGTGGATCCCGAACATCAGTCACTTGATGTCTCCTTGTCAGCATAATTATATGATATCCAGTGCTCAATTAGAGACGGGAAAATTACTTTAATTTTCATCTGAGGTAAATTACCACAGTAAATTACGGTAATTTGCAAAAATTACAGTAATTTTCCAGTATTTTTTTAGTTTTTTGTGTTTAACAGCAAATGTATGGTTAAATAAGAAAGCCAATAGCAATAGGAAGGGATTAATGATGTTTAAACCATACCTAATACAACATTAATCCATCAGAAATTTTTAAAATTGTAAAAAGAACTACGGCAGCAATACGCGATCTGCCTTTCTTTTGTCCAAGTATGAGAAATTTTCAAGATGAATACTCCAATGCGTTACTCTATAATGTTATAATTTAAGTAAAATATTCCATAAATGAGTTGTATGCATGCCTCAATCTATTATTAAAAACACAGGAAATGTGAACTTGGCTTCAAAGAACATGTTGGGAATTTATCTGTATGAAAAATTATCTCAAACATATAGGTGAATTATCTAGAAAATTATGGTAATTTTCAAGGGACTCGGTAAATTACGAAAAATACAGCGGTAATTTACGAAAATTAACAAGTTAATTTTCAAAGTGACCCATCTCTAAGTGTCTGGTTGCGGAGCACATATTCCAACTTTGCAGTGCTGTCCCGGCTGCTTCAGTGTAAATTGTAGCTTACCTTTGTCCAAAATATAGACCCTGCTCCGAAATATAGACCGATTTGGGCCAAAATTCAGAATATCCACCATAAGCATTCAAAACTAATAAATCCCAGGAAATATTCACACAATGTTAAAACTTCCAAAGTCCATAAAAATATTTTATTCGATTGAAAAATACAGTCTCTACTCTCATAACTTTCACAGAAAAATTTCACCAACAATCATAAAAATTTAAACATAGGTACATTTACATAAGTGCAATAGATACACCTAGTTAACACAAATATCAGTAGATCTTTTACACATTAAAATCTTGGAGGAAAATGCTCCCAAATATTAATATGTGGTACAAATAAATGCATAGACTTTTGAGCATAGAGAAACAAATATAAATGAGAGATTACACATTAACATAATATAGCTCTGTACCAGCAGTCAAGCTGTCTTCGTCTCTCGTAGAGGAGCCTTTAACAACCTGACACCTTTGCGACCACCAGAACATCAGCAGTCTTTTGCAAGTGCCCCAGTACCAATTTTTACATTTCCGTGTTTATAACTATGTGCACATATGAACATAAAATAAAAACTTGACAAAGGGAGGAGAGGACTGGGAAATAGATAAAAGGTTTCCTGGCTAATTAACCCATCTTCAGTGGTAAGGCATTGTGAAAATCCATATTGACAGAATCAATACAAACTTAGTAAATTTCACAATGGATTTTATTCAATACTACCAGTTTCTTCACATAGGTGACATCTTCAGATACATTTTCTAGTCAAGCACAGAATATATACCTAGTACAATACATACAAGCCTAGTTAACGCATATATATGTATATATATATATATGTATATTCTTTCGAAATTTTCGCCAATTTGCCACAAATATATAAAATAAAACTTACAGGAGGTAGGAGAAAGAGATAAAGAATTTGTTCTTACGGAACGTTTCGGACCGGTTGGTCCTTTGTCAGCTTTAGAAGTCACTTAAACTTTAACTTACTTTAAGTCTTTAGTAAATGTTTAACAGTTCTGTTTTGATTACATAACATATAATATATAGTACCGTAATATATAGAACCATGTATCCAGAAATAAAAAAAGTTGCAATAAAAGAACAGACATTACTTATCTAAGCAAAATTTATCATAATTTAATAAATTACACATAACTTTTAAACAAAGAAATTTTGGATCCAACCAACCAAATTAAAATTGTAAATAAATAAAAACAGCACCCAACTTAAAAGGTAACGATCTTGAATATGTCTATGTATTTTTATATTTAATGACTGTAAATTTATCAAAATGTAATCAAAACAGAATTGTCCAACATTTAACATCATGCATCATTGTTTATAGACCTTAAGATGGATGAATAAAAACCCGAAACATCGGCAAAAGTTTAAAAAAAAATATATTATTAGGCCTAAACTCATGACATTTGCACCATATAACATTTATGCCACATATATACTTGTTTCCAAAGTGTGTTGTAGGGGAAGTGCACTAACTCATTGTATACAGGCTTGACTGAAAATGCCATACACAAAACAATGTTAGTCAAGTAATACAAATGAATAATCATTTCCTCCATTTTTTCCCAATACTGTCAAGTTTTTATTTTATTTCAAGCCCATTGGAAGATATTTCCAAACATGATTGCATATAAAAGTACATGTTTCAACAAGTGAGACAGTTTAAAAAAAATCACTGTAAAAAATGATACTTGGTTCAAATAGTTTTGGTGATCAGAATGCCCTCTTACGCAAAATATAGGTTTCCATTTATTTATTTAGATAAGATTCCTAAGATCTTTTCCTGAACAATGTTTGTGGTGATACTACAACACCAAAATCAGTGTTTTTCGATACCCTACACTCATCTACACCCAAATTTTTGGCATAAAAACTTGAATAACCATGCTCACCAACCCCTTCAATTGAAATTCATAAATTTACACACCAATACTTCATTCGTTGTGCTTCACACACTAGGAAAAAAAACATTTTTTATATTTCATATTTCTCAAAAATATTCTCTTTTATTTGGATTGAAATATCCAACAACAATCAACAGTGTAATTATTTATTTATTACAACACTCATCCACCTTAATTTAACCTGAGAGCACAGGATTTCTTCCGATGTGCTCCATATGCAGTCAAGCCTCGCTCACGTCAAGGAAGATAAACTTCGTGCCACCAATTTCTCAGTGATAGACAATCTTAACATAACTATCAATGATTAGAGATGGGAAAATTACCGCAATTTTCATCTAAGGTAATTTACCTCGGTAAATTATGGTAATTTTCAAAAATCACCACAAATTTTCCAGTATTTTTTTAGTTTTAAGTATTAAAAGCAAATGTATGGTTAAATAAGAAAGCCAATAGCAAAAGGAAGGGAATATTGATGTTTAAAACATACCTAATACAACATTAACCCATTCAATGCTGACCTGTTGACATGACATTTTTCTCACGCGAAATGGTTTTTTTCTTTTATTTATATAAAACGAAAACACATCCAGGAAAGAACGAAACTCATCCACGTGTGCCTAGAGCAAGACTAAGACGCTGGAGGAAGTTGCAAGTGTCAGCGCCGACGCTTGGGAACTAGGGAAAACCGAAAAATGTAAGGGACCGATGCCATGAATTCAAGGCATCCGCATTGAATGGGTTAATCCATTAGAAATTATTAAAATTATAAAAAGAACTACGGAAGCAACACGCAATCTGGCTTTCTTTTGTTAAAGTATGAGAAATTTTCAAGAAGATTATTCTAAAGCTTTAATCTTATAATGTTATAATTTGAGTAAAATATTCCAAAAATGATTTGTACATATGCCTCTATTTATTATGAAACACGTGGGAAATAAATGAGTTGTACATGCCTCAATTGTTTATTAAACACGTGGGAAATAAATGAGTTGTACATGCCTCAATTTATTATTAAACACGTGGGAAATGTGAACTTGGGTTAAAAGAACATGTTGGGAATTTGTCTGTATGAAAAATTATCTCAAACATAGGTGAATAATCTGGAACATTACAGAAATTTTCAAGGGGCGTGGTAATTTACGAAAATTACCAAGATAATTTTCATAGTGGCCCATCTCTATCAACGATATCACACAACCAAGATAGTCATCGCAATTTTTCTAAACAATAAAAAATTTTTCCTTTACCTTGTGCATACAGGCAGTCCCCGAGTTACATGAGCCTCGACTTACGTAAATCCATACTTACGTAAGTGGCAAACTTACAAAAAAGGTGAGAATTACGAAAGTTATGGATTTGGAAGGATGGTTGCCTACTTTCTAGGAGTGCATGTGCCGTAATGTTAGTAAGAGCTGGCCTTCCCCATATTTCTCTGAAACGACTGTAATCTTCATAGCACGGACTCAGTTACGGAGTAATTTTAAACGTCTTTTTTTCCGACTTCCGTAAATTTCGACTTACGTAATTTTTCGACTTGCGTCGCTAGTGTCGGAACGCATCCATTACGTAACTCAAGGACTGCCTGTATATCTATCAGGCTATTCTGTTCTTTACAAATTTTTAACCAAATCTAAATCCGACCACTAATCAAGATCTCCATCGCTACCACAGAGGAAACAAACTTAATTACGCAACAATCTCACATAACCTCACATTGTATAGCAAAGGGCCAATCTATATGAGTTTCAAATTATTTAATAATTTACCTTCAACAATAAAAATGGACATATAAGTCTCAACTGTTATTTTTAATCAGAATAAATGATGCACATTGCCTCAGTCTGTACATAATATTGTATCAATTTGTCTCTTTATTTTATTGTATTATTTTGAGGGGTCTTCTGTACGCATTGACATATCCCCTTGACCAATAAAACTATTATTATTATTCCCAATTGCACAGAATTTTCAAGTCACAAAGAACCAGAATAATGTGCTCATAGTATTCACATATATTCAGAATAATCACATCTTCTCGTGAATGCTGATACTATAACTGTATCAATCAATAATGATTACTTTTTTACTTAAATTCACTTTAGCTTCCAACTTGTTTTAGTGCACTTATTAGGCAACGAGTGTGTTGTGTTTTTCATATAATTTTGTGATATTTGGATGCAACAGCAGGAAATATATGAGGGAAGAGAGTTTTCTTAAGATTTCTTGACTCATTTTACCTAGGACAATAATAAAAAAAGAATTAAAAACATGAATATCAGTGGTGATTAAAATCTTGCGTGAGATTTTCTCAGGCCCCCATACAAAGCAATGATACGCAAGACTACGCAAGAACAGCCCAACCCCCCTCCCCTCAAAAACATCTTACATAATACTTGGACTGCACCTGATCACTTTGCGAAACAATACAGCACACGTCCTTTCCCTTCGTTTCACATACTGCACATTAGGTAAGCACACTTCAAAACCAATTGGGAGCACAGTGAATCGGCTCTAAACAACAAAAAACATTGACACTCATACTCACGATGGATGTTTTGGTGTGATTTTCTGTACAGGCATCAAAAATGCACATTGCAAAGACTTCAACTACTCCGTGAAAAAAGTCTACATTCAGAAAATATTTATTTTGAACAAATTCAACAACTTTACATAAAACATTCGGCCGTACCGCTATCTCCACCCACAGAAATCTGTTGGACATATACTCTCAGTTTGATTTGATTTTGTTTTTCTTTTTTAATAAAGTAATTCGTTTGTTCTTGGCATCCCAACCGGGAAATGTCTGCAAATTGTATGGTTCATTTAATTTTCCCCTGTAACCAGCATCCATATTTAGGAGTGAATTACCAACAAAATCTACTTTCTGGCATATAACCGAACCTTTCACCTGATATATTCCAATTCACACTTTACTTAAAAACCTTTAAATAAGCAAGGCTCGACTGCATTTTGGGTACATCTCTAATCCGGGATAGGAAGACCACAAACCAAGACCTAAACACAATTTCACTTCCCTCACACCATGCAGAGTACCCAGGGCAGTTTCACTTGGACTTAGGCTACCTCTCACACCAAGGCCATGGCTTCTTCATGGCCAGCGGCTTCCAGAATAGGAGAATGAGTCTTAGAGACACAGCTTCAGGAGTTTTCTGACTTGCCGTCAGTCACTATCTAATACCTGCGGGAGACAAAGAAAGAGAAGTGTCATTCTTGCAATGTGTACGGCAAAAAGAGTCCACTTTGAGCTAGCAGCATAACGAAAGAAAAAGATGGCAATTTTCCACAAGAATAAGATCTTTACTCGACCGGTTTTGGTGTACAACACCGTCATCAGGTGAAAATTATAGCTCAGACATCTGTGTACATACAAAATTGCAAACAGGGGAGGAAAAGGTTGAGAGGGGGGAGGGGTTGGAGAGAACAAGGATTGGGAATTGAGAGGAGGGTGAAAGGTTAAAGGGTAAAACCCACATGGTAGCGATCTGGGGAAGACACAGGTGGTTAAGAGACCATGGGAAGTCAACACGGAGAGTCCAAGTGATGTCCACAGTGCTCAGAAGAATGGAAGGGTGAAACCCCGCATGATGGTGATCTGGGTAAGGCCCTGGACTTCCAAAGATTCTTAACGACCACATCACATTGACCTTCCATCATATCCTTTCCCTTGTTCAAAAGATTTCATTTGTTACCAGTGGCTTGTATATATATTTATGTTTGTATACTTTATACCGTAATTGTCCGAATATAAGCCCCTCTTTTTTGACAAAATATCGGCCAAAAAAGTGAGAGGGGGGCTATTTTCGGGCACTACGAAGTTTCATTATGTATATGCATCCAAAAAATGATAAGGTTATTGGTAAATAGTATGTGCAGTGAAACCACGCTGTTCCGCACCCCGGAAGCTGAGTTTTCCCACAATTTACAACATTTTCTTCCGGTAAAAAATTTGTATCCTTCCAATGTATTCCCTTCCCGGGAACTTTCAAATACCGCCATTTACGACATTTGAAGGCAAAAAAACATGGTGGCTGGTGCACCTCAATTGGCGACCCTGCGAGCGTGATTAATGTTAAATACGGATAAAATACATGCTTAAACATGATGTATGAATGCTGATTTATTTGGTTTTTTAAGAAAACATAATTATTCGTTTGATCATAGTACATTACTTCGATAGCATTGCTGAAAACTATTTTTGCCAAATATTGTAATGCTTGCGATCGGGATTGTTATCGAATGGAACGTAGAATGGTAGTAAGGAACCGTACTAGCTTTTTAAACAGTACATGTAAAATGTAGCGGATGCCATAAATATATTTAATTAGACGTTATTTGGCGAACTACCGCTGTCATTGTGGCCAAAAGGTTGAAATTTATGTAAACTCTTATACTCATACTTCGCAGCAATCATTTACATATTTCTCGGAAATCGCGCACTAATGCCATTCATCTTGCGATTTTAGGTGCTTCACCTTTTATTTTATTTAATGTGCAATTACTTACGGCAGTCGTGAGGAAACGTATTTTAAAATGGCAAACAAGCGTGCGAGATAATCGTTATCATTTGAAGAAAAAATCAACATTTTGCAAAGAGATTGACTCTAATACGGGCACTTGCGTGTCTCTGGCTGAAAAACTTGATTTTCCAAGTTTAATGTGGAACACACTTGTAAAAACCTGTAAATGTATAGAGAAAAGTGCGAATTATGTGGCCATATTGGTAAAAGGCGGAAATACATTAAATACTCCAAAAATGATGAACTTGAAGAAATATTGAAGACATGGGTTCAGTCTTCCAGAGCAGCAGGCAGTGGAGAATACATGAATATTCATGGGCGAATATGTGCCCCCCCCCCCCCCACCCCCAGGCGGTAAAGATGACGGCTGATGCACATAGCGCATATCAACTGGCGACCCATTAAACGTGATTAATGTTAAGTACGGATAAAATACATGATGATGAACTTGAAGAAATAATGAAGACGTTGCAGGTTATAACCACTGAATGAATAACATCGGTGCCAAGACTAGCGTGAGATGCATCGTCATCGTCTCAATGAAAATATCACGGAAAATATTTAACATTTGTTGAATTTCCACATCATAAAAACAATGGAAACCGGACTCTATGTGCAAACCAACAAAGAGAATTCTTTCACATTTTGTTGATTGTTGACGTGCTTGAAGCAACAAAATTAGGATCGGGTACCGTTATGCTTTTGTTTCCGAGGCGTTTACCACGTTTACTTCGAAATCATTGTCTGCTCCATATAAGTAATAAATATGAATCCAGCAGAGAGGAGTGGGTCTACAATACGGCAATTAATGACCCACCAGCGTAGGAGCCACAATGCAAACTTTAAAATTGCTATAGCAAAATATGCCAGAGACAATGGCAACCATTCAGTGGCTGAAAAATACAGTGTGGACAGAAAAAGTGTCAGGCTTTGGCGAACACAGCTTCCTTTACTTCTCAAAACTTGTGCATTTCGTGGTCCAACTACCGGTAGACACACGGAATTGGAAGAGCGAATTGTCAGATTTGTACGCGAAAATAGAAGGAATGGTTTTGCTGTGTCACGCCGTATGATCTGTACAGAAGCTACAAAGATTGCAAGTGAAATGGCGATACCGAGGGCAGATTTCCAAGAGAGTTCTGGGTGGTTACGGAGGAAGATGAAGAGGAATGGGTTTTCCTTGCGAAGATGAACAACAGTTTTCCAGCATCTACCACAATTCTACAAAGAGAAGATGCTAAGTTACCAGCGTTTCATCATTCACCTACGACAGAGGCAACGATACCTGTTGGGGCAATTGGGTAATGCTGACCAGACACCAATCTATTTTGGCATGCCCAGTTCTACTACTGTGGAAGAGAGGGGTTGCAAATCAGTATCTATTAAAAAACAGGAAATGAAAAGGCAAGAATTATGTGCATGCTGGCCATCACAGATGATGTAAGGAAGCTACCACCTTATGTGAAATTTAAGAGAAAGACTCAGCCAAAAGGTAAGTTTCCTCCTGGGATTCATGTACGAGTTAAAGAGAAAGGGTGGATGACCGAAGAGTTAGTGAGAGACTGGGTGAAAGTGGTTTGGCAGAGAAGATCAGGAGCTCTCCAAAACCTATGCTTGTGCTGGATTCCTTTACGGGACATTTTACTGATGATGTAAAAAAGGATATCAGGGCAGGAAATTCAGACATGGTTGTAATCCCTGGAGGAATGACAAGCCTGCTTCAGCCACTCGATGTGTCGATAAACAAACCCTTTAAGGACAGGTTGAAGGCAACTTATGCCGAGTGGATGCTGCAAGAGGAAAAGAAATATACTCCATCAGGAAAAATAAATAAACCTTATCCTACCCTCATAACTCAATGGGTGCTTAACTGCTAGAATGGAATTGCTGAAAAAATTGTGATTAAGAGTTTAAAAATATGTTGTATATCTAATGAACTTGATGGAACAGAGGATGATATTGTTTGGATGGACTCTGATGATGAGGATGATCAAGACTGATCTCCTTGTGGTCAAGAAGAAAGTGATGTGCCAAATGATAGCGAATCAGAGATATAAAATAGAAGATAGAAAAATGTGCATTTTATTATATTTATTAGTCTAAAGTTGTATTTCGAAGGAAGATGCTCATGTGTTTCTCAGAAAAGAATATACGCCAAAAGTGTGCCATGAAGGTTCAGAATCATTAAAAGATTTATAAGTTTAAGTTGATTAAGTATTTCATTCTCTTGCCTAGATATTTAAGTAATTAAAGTTAAACTACTAAAGTAGTACAGTACTTATAAGTATAGTACTTATATAGTATAGTACTTATAAGTACCTAATTCAGGTAGGTACTTATTCCATTTTTGACCTAAAAAGTGTATTTTACTTGCAAAGGAATATGTTAATAGAAGATGTTCATTTTTTCCAAAAGTGAGGCTTGAAAGTTAGGGGGGGGGGGGGGGGGCTTATATTCGCGCGGGGGCTATATTCGGACAAATACGGAATATGAAAATCTCAACAATTCATTCACATAATACCAAACATAGAGATGATCTCCACAGACCCATTGTGCACACTCGTACAACAGCATTAAGTGCTAACTTAATGGGGTTAATATTGTATCACAAATTAAGTGATAAACTTAAATCAATTGACAACTTACCCACCTTTAAGAGGTGGTTTGAGCTAGAGATAGTTCTCATAGTCATAACGGAGACCATATTCAAATTTTATTTCTTTATTTCAGCGTCTGTAAGAAGTATGAAATAAATATTGTAATATTAATGGTGCAAAGATATAGTTATATATGCCCCAAAATCTCAGTAATTAAATAAATAAAGCTACACAAGTCTCTAACTTGACTCATTTTTTCCCGCCGTACGGCTGAAAACCCTTCAAAACAGCGGGTTTATTTGCGATTCTGTCAAAATTACTATTAATTATTATTATTATTAATATTATTGACACTTACTTACTCTCGATAATTAAAATAAACGAATCAGTCATTAAATTCACTATTTGACAAGTTATTCAGCTAAAATTAAATGGTTTACATTTTATATTTAAAAACCTCTTTTGCTATTAGAGGTTAGGCACTTATAGTGAGAAGAAATGCTAATAATTTAAATTAACCTACCAATCAGCTAGTAGAATACTTGAATGAATAGTTACTAGTTAGTTGTTAACATACTTAATGATTTGAGAGTGAAACCTGGTTTTGCCTTAAGTGGCAATCATTACGTCTGGTAATTTTTGTACTTATTTGCAAGGTAAGTTCATAGTTAATTCCCCACGCTTTTGCAATAACTGATATCCATGCTTGATTAATAAAATGTCAAACCTTGACTTTCGTACCGCGGGCTCGCAGGCAGGCCTTTAGCATACTAAAAACACATCTAATGCAATGAAATTCCGTTCAGTGGCCATTTACGTTGTGCGCTTTCCTAAACATTTTTTATCAGTGTTATAGCATTATTTTTTGAAATTCGAACGTCTTAAATATGAGAATTGCTTTTTTTGCTCGCCGCAATCTTGAAAAAAGTTCTCGCTAAAATGTGTAAGCTGGCGGGACGAAAGCCAACATATATCATGCTGTATTTACGAAGCAGTTCTCAAAAACCTTAAATGCATCGTGGATGTGACCGTATTGAGTTAGATTTCTTGAATGTGGCGACTTAAGAAGCTACTATCGCCAATTCTAGATTGTTTGTGATGCAATGGGTGGTAAGTTAAGGCCGGTTTACGATTGGCGTCAATGCATACTTCACCCTCTGAATAATAATAATGAAAGCTGAATACACAGGTTCTTACCCACTACTATACAATTATCACGGCAATTACAAGCTGATAATACTCGTACTCGTCCATGTTCTCCCTCTTTTGTAGATAGTAAACAAATCAACAGTTCTTGACGCTTGGCTGCATGTAAACATCTGCAATCTCAAGCAAAGATGAATGAAGGCGACCCAAGGTTACTGATGCACATTCCAGTTGACGGCGATCGTAACAGGATGGCGTCAATGCCAAAAAAATTTGCGGTTAAAGTTTGACGTTCACGCCAATCATAAACAGGCCTTTAGAAATCGCAGTAAGTGGTATAATTAGCAATACTTGTTGTAAAACCTGCTTGTTGTTATTCCATGGTTTTTTTATAAGGCAAGGGAGCAGCAAGGATTAAAGTATGCGATCCTCTGTGGAAATTTTACCTTTAATTGAGTTCTGCAAACCACATTCCCTGAATTTCAAGGTACATGAAGTGGATTGTTTACATTGACCCTGGAGTGATGCAACGTGCAAAGCACCTCCGACAAACGAGCCTCCTGGGGGGCTATTCTCTATCTCGAAGCTACCCATGCGGTAGCTTCGAATAAGCTACCAGAATTGGTTTCCAACCAAATTCTCTAACTCGCAGGAGCTTTCTCAAGAACTTAATAGGAAGTGGAGAGAGGTTTGGCGAAAGGTAGGTATGAGAATATTTTAAAACCGAATCCGCAGAAACTTCATTTCCGGTGACATCATTCTTAGAACCAATGGGAAAGCTCGTCTCAATGTTTTTCCGTGGATAACACTGATGAAACCTGTTTTAAGGCCGTTTTAGACGGTGAAGATGTACGTGCACTGTTTAGCAAAAAATTCCAGGCATCAAAAATCGTGCGAGCAAAATTCTAAAATGTTTTCTTTTCGCTCACATAATCTCGTGAATGCAAACGCACGACATCCATCTTGGCTGTTTTGATCAATTGAAATAAGATTGTTCATAAATATACTGGGAAATTAGGGTTCATGTCGAAGATATGATTCAATATGATTCGTGCTATTTGCTTTCGTCAATTACTCGTTGCTTCAAATCATTTAAATAATATACGAAGATGAAGCTTTCAAAAGAAATGCGGATGTGATACACGTTACCATGGCCAACTAAGTATCTCATTATGGGCTGGAATCACATTACTTACCGAAGGTAAATATGACTTTCATGACTCCAGTCTATATCTTTTTGTGAAAAATCCCGCAAATGGCAAAAATGACAAAGTAACCCAGTGAAAGTTCAAGGAATGCACATTTAATAAATCCAAGAAACATACCCGTGCGTTGGATAAATATAGAGAAATAAGCGTTATAAAATGACCAATATTTAAGCAGGGTATACGGAGGCCGCGCTTCATGAGGCTACCGTGGGAGCTTATTGGGGCTACGGAAGTAGCTTCGTGACATTTACAGAATATGGGTGGGAGCCTAATAAGCTAAGCTTCCTGCTTGCTCTTTCTCCGGTAGCTTACATGATAGAGAATACCGATGGGAGCAAGTAGCTTATTGAAGCATATTTTCACCAGAGAGCTCCGATGCTTCGAGTTAGAGAATAGGCCCCTTGGAGTGATGCAGCGAAAACACCTCCGACAAATGAATTCCCGATGAACGAACTGGAAAATTATTGGTCCCTTGAATTTCGTTAAGTAGAGGTTTTACTGTGCTATGTGGAATTGCAGAGTTACTTCTTCTGTCGCTATATCTGTCACAATTTCATAACTTTCTTGGTAAACAAATTTACTTATTTAAAATTCTATTCGGTATTCTTGACTTCATTTGAGCATGAGTAAATTTCTATCTAATGGTATTATATTTGTATGTAAAACCAAAGACTCACCTCTCCCCAGCTCAAGGAATAGCCATAGCACAATAGATAATACAAACAAGTAAATTGACGGGTTGTTGGGCTAACTGCAATTTTTATACGGTCAAGCAATACAACATAGTTAATTATTGATTTCGGATAGCTCACAATGCAGCGGAGGTGAACTCGTGAAGGTATAGAGAGTGACTGTCGCACCGATCACAGATTCACGTGTTAGTCAGTCACACTCAGCACTAGAGTCACACACAGACAGTAGTCTGAAGAAAAAAAATAAACTCCCCCTCACCTGAACTTCATTTTGCGTCCCTGCCGACGCCGCAAGGCGATGAGCGGCACGCAGTCTCCGGCGATACAATCTATGCTTCTCGCGGAGGGCCCTCTGCTGTGAGGGACGCAGGTTGGAGCGGCGTCCCCTCTGGTACTCCCTCTGTGCCGCACGCCGCTTCTCGATGCGCAGCAGTGCCTTCTCATCATCGACTGGGGGTGCCACAGCCCTACGACGACGCGGCATTACATCGACAGATTGAGCAGGTGAAGAAGTGCCACAGAGCTCCTGTACCGAAACAATAGATACTATAGAAACGAATATGCAGAGACATGCAATGGAAAATAGATTTCATTATTGTTGATTACAGGATGAAAGTGCAGAGTTAGATTTCAGATTAATTCACCACAGAGCAAATAAACATTTGATGATTTTATCAGAGAAAATTATGTACACATTCTATCACTAGGGAGGAAGTAGAACTTGGCAACCTATGTGATATATGGCAAAAAACATGGGCTGCATTGTCCAACTTCCTCCCCATGTTACGTATATGAGTTTTTACCACATCTGAATGGAAATTTCATAAAAATTCTTCGTTCATAAATGTAATGTATCATTAATCACTCTATCAATACTTCACATACGATGGAAGCAAATTACAGTTATGTTTTTGGCATAAAGATATATTAATGCCTGCCGCAAATACAGCAATGGAATAACATAGATATTGCCACGAGAAAAAAATCAGCCCAGATCGGGAAACGAACCAAGGACTTTTGGCTTGGGTTGTGGCTTCTTTGAAGTCCTCTGCTCCCTTGCATTGCCATACATGATGAACCACTGAGGACTTAACATCCAGTTCCCTTGTATCCTCCTATATAGCCAAGGGAATTAGGAAGCCTGGGTTTCGTAGTGGTCTGCGCATTGGCCCGGCAAGCCAAAAGGTCCGTGGTTCGATTTCCTGTCACACCAATTTTTCCCGAGGCAATTTCTATGTAATTTCGGTAGATTCCAGCACCACCAATGGTATCCTCTCGAAGCGATCGACTCGTCTGCTTGACTGTGATTCCTCGTGGGATCCAAGAATCAGATGGATAATAAGTACTGTATTTATTTCTCTTTTCAGAACTGATAATCGAATTCGATTCCATAACCGGATGAGATCACACCTTTTACACGGTACAATTTCAAGCATGCCGAGTTGAGTTCCATTTCCAGCATTACTGAAATCAGCATCGTGTTAAACGGACTCAAGGGATTTCCTTACCCAAACGGCATTTGATGTGAGTATACTCATCTCAGGCTCTCCACTTGACTCTATCAGGCCTCTAATATACTTACTCTGCCCTGTTTGTATATTTTACAATGCTGCACCTTCGCAAAAAACAATCCCTCTCTGTTTCCACGTAGTTCCACCATTCAACAGCACTCCACTTGCTCCAAGAACCACATTCATCAACAAAGTTATAATCTGACACTGCTGCCCAACATGGACCGCATCACTCAGCATCCCTTGTATACAATAAATTGCCCCAATCTATTAAGTTAATTAAATCTACCAACAATTTCAAATGTCAATTAAATAAAATTTTGCTCAACAAAGGTTACTACAGTGTAAAGGAATACTTTTCCGACTGACTCTAATGCGATGATTAGTGTATCTTGAAATATTAGAGTTTGTATCATATGTGTCTGCATTGTGTAAACTGTGTAAAATGTATTTTTTATGACCATGTTTTATGTCAAAATTGACCAACGGATCAATAAATATTATGATTATTATTATTAATATTTGCAGCCGGCAGATAAAATTTTCAACTACTATGTATTTAGAAAAAATTGCATAAAATTGACACACAGAACTTCACTTTCATTTATAGTTTTTTTTATCAAGATTGTCGACAATTCATAAAGCATAAAAAGAGTTGCTAAGGCACTGTTTGGATCTTACGGTGCTTCAACTGTTCTCAACTCCCCAGTTGAAGCTCTTTGGTTGTTTTTGTTTTTGGTCCAAACCATCACAAAATCTCAGGAAGGAAGCCTTCTTTAATGATTCAGGGCCGTATTTGTAGTTGTTACCCAGCTATATTATAAATTAATAATATTAATATATTTTAGAATTCATTGAACCGACAGGCCTTTAGAAGATCTCACAGCAGAACCATCTCCAGAAAGTCAAGAAAGCATTAGGGTTAGTTCAAAACATCTATAACAAAAAATCCATGTCAAGACAAACAAAAATTCAGCATCACAACACTGTCATAAAACCAGTAGTCCTTTACGCAAGCGAAATACTGACACTTAACAGAAAACAAGAACTGGAAGATATCAAAAAAACAAGAGAGGAAGATCATCAGAAAAATCCTAGGAGCAAGATATACACAAAACGGTTACAGGCTACAATCAATCAAAACAACGGAAAAATTTTCAAACATTGAATGTGACACTAAGAAAAGACGAATGAGATTCTTTGGTCATCTCAGTTGACTACCAGAAAATCGATTGACAAAAAAGATTCTAGATTATGTTCCCTCACTTAAGAATTCAACACCTTGGCTAGAAGAACTTCGAAAGGACCTCAGAAACGCAAACATATGTGCAACAGACATTTTAGAAAGAGACACCTTCACATACAAAGTAAACAAATGGGAAGTTAAATCAGAGCAATCAAAGGAGAAACAATATAGACCGAAGTGGTCGGAAGAACGAAAGCAAGCCCACTCGGAAAGAATGAAAGCCTACTGGAGCAACAAGAAGAACCCGAAGAAATCTTGATTGAGTTGTTTGCTTAACGTCTTCCATTATTGGGAGAATACGCTAATAATAATATATTTTTTAATAATAAAAAATACACTTTATTCAAGTGTGCTAAAAAGTAAAAAATTACAATTTTTTCACTATTCTTCTTGTAAAATATGGGTGCATAATTGAATAGATATTGATGATATAAATGGCAGATGTTGAAGATGCTGATTTTAAAAAAAGCGGCAACTCTTTTATTTTCAGAGTGATAAAAAAAATATTTTTTTACTTTTTAGTGCACTTGAATTTAAGCGTGTTTAAAAAGAGTATTTTTATACACGTATTATTATTGTGTACTTTTTATTTTATATTATAATTGTGCAATGGTTCTTTGAAATTTAAATTATTAGCATTTATTCTCACTATAAGTATTAACTTCTACTGGCGCCATCTATTGGCAAAACACTTTTTCCATATAAAATTTTTAACCATTTCATTTTAGTAGATTAACTTGATAATTAGTGAATTTAATGACTGAATCATGAATTGCCATCGAGAGTAGGTTAGTGTGTGCCAAATTTCAGCTCAATTGAACGTTGGGAAGTGAGTAAGATTGCGATTACAAGTTTCCATTAATGCTGTATTTACAGTCGTTACCTAGCAGTCCCCTTATCCATCTCCTACCCAGCAGGCCCCTTGAATTGTGCGTCCTATAGTCAAAAATAAAGGGAGCTGCTAGGTAGGGGATGATTGTGGGATTAGATCTGGTAACTAAGGACTACAAATGGCGGGAAATGGAATTCGCAGCTCAAATGTTTCAGGGGTGATGCTCGTGATCAACATGGATACGGATAAATAAAGACCCAGACGCAGCATGATGAACTGTCAAGATGGCCACTTGATGTGCAAATAGCTCCAACGGTGTGGAGAAGAAGATTTTGTGTGACTCGGTGGAGAAACATAATAAACAAAGTAAGAAAACGGACACAGTTTCCTGCCACAAGAAGAAGAAAGCGTGGGAAAAAATATGCTGTGAGCATATATGAACATCCTTGGAATTATGACTTTCTTTTTTCAGGATTCATTCCGCAATGTTTAAAATTGCAAAAAACAATATTTCGCTGGTCCTCCTGCCAGCTTCATCAGGTTATAATAAGAACTAAAATATCACAATTTTCCACAGATAAAGTTTTAATCGACCTAGGTTTCGATGCACTGCATCATCATCAGGTACATATATTTGGAATTCAAGAAAGTATATATGCAAGAGAAGGTGGGTGAGGGAGGTTAGGAAAGTGGAGGGAGGGAGTGGGGAAGGGGAAAAATTTCAATGGGGGGAGGGAGTTTTATTTACACAAGAAGATCGTTAACATTTGAAATTTGAAAAAACCATAAGTTCGTTGAGGTGATGTCCCGCGGTGCATCGATAGGGGGGGGGGAGAAAGGGACAAGCATTGGTACTATAGACATTTTGTCACTGGTTACTGGGGAATTTTGTGGGGTACACAACAGTAGACGACACTTTGTATAAAACAAAAAGGGGTGGTTCTTTGTGGAGTGTCCCACGGCATGTGGTCAGTCTTCTTGATGCCTGGAGCCCGACCAATATGCTCCAATACAACAGCACGAAAGGGGGGGGAGTCAGAGCACAGGGAAATTTTATACACTTATGCCTGTTGCTCACGGTAAAATTTTCCATAAAACAGTTTTATAAAAATTTTTATTGAAAGTTTTATGAATCCTACGTAAAACGTACTAGCTTGCTCACAGTAAAACTGTTCATAAAACCGCAATCTCCTGCCCCCTATGAGATGCTTTGCGAACACGTGAAGTGATAAATGCAATCTCTTTTGTATGACTATTAGGTTAAAAACTATAAGTATTGTTTATTTACTTACTTTCTGATCACACTCAGTGGTGCTACGGCTCTAATTCATTCTTCTAACATGAAGGATACTGCCTCAACGTTCCATGAACTTCCTGCCATGTCTGTTTACGTTTTCCTTGTTTGGCTTCCCATGGATACGAGATTATTGGTAAAGGTGAGCTTTCGTCTCGCACTTTCAAAATTTGTTTTTGAAAAACGAAGGAAACTGACGAAATTGAATGTGATACCTGGGAGTAGAGGAAGAATGCGTATTTATAAAAATGTAATAATCATACCGGTGTGACTAGTAGTTTTTAGGATATAGACGTTTGAAAATAACCAATTTTTCGATTTTCTCATCCATTTTCGACGCCATATTTGGAGGTTTTCACGAACAACCAGTAGAGGGATAACACTAATTTCACCTCTATAATATGCCTTTACCACACCCCCCCAACAAGCTTACGGGCCTACCATGCATATGCTAGAGAACCAACTGCTCGATCGCTGCGCTACGTACAGTGGATAAGAGGAAATGACATTTTTTCACAAGATGGCGGAGAGGAAAAAACGCACTTCTCAGGTTTGAAAGTTTCCCATTTCTAAAGTAGTTGATGCATTGTTGTGCTGAAAGTGTTAAACAAATTTGCAAAGTTTGCAGAATAAGTGAGGTGAATTTGGTTCCGATATCTCTGTTTAAAGTGGGTTAAAATCGCGAAAACAAGTGCGAGACGAAAGCTCACCTTCGCGATGAGCGGATCATCTCATTGGTTGTTGCATAAAATGGTTTTATGGAAATAGAACCTGTCCTAATCCGTAGAACGTTTTTAAAAACTCGGTTTTATAAAACGGTTTTATCGTTAGCAAGCTCATTTTTATAAAATTAGTCGGTTTTATAAAACGTTTTACTGAAAATTTTACCGTGAGCAACAGGCAGTTGCAGGGTGCACACTCACGCACTAAGGGAAGGTTAAGGACAGGAGGGGGAATAGTGAAACTGTACATCGTTCAGGAGGGGGAGCTTCTTTTTTCTCCGTTGTATGATTTCTAACTGCTCCATTGCATCTAATTTACGGTCTTTGTTGAGTTAGTGCAAAACTTTAAACTGAAAGTCACAGGTGTGATTAAAATCTGGTTAAAACAGGTGTTGGACAAAAAATAAAAGTGGGATTTCCAGCTAAGTAGCACTTTTTATGTTCTTGAATGCGAGTAGAAAAATTCCGACCAGTCTGCCCAACATAACTAGCTAGGCATTGACAGGTTATTTCGTACACACCGCACAGTTTTAATTTTTCTACGGTGTCTTTATTCAAGCATAAAGCTTTTGATAAAGTCAAAGGGGGTATAAAAAGAGACTTGGAGCTTGTCCCTTGGGAAGGCATTGAAAGAATTTGGAAGGAATAGCCAAACATTTTGGGAGGGGGTCATCTAAAAACGTATGGCGGGTAACGAGAATGAATGAACACTCAAAGTAACATACCGTATAAACTCGTGTAAGAGGCGCACCTTTTTTCCCAGAAATCGCAGCCGAATATGAGGGTGCGCCTCTTACACAAATCTGTCCGTTGCAAAATTCCGTCACCCGAGTTTGAAGGCTAATATCTCAGAGATGGCTCAATCGATTTTAAAATGAAGTACATCAAATTAAAGCTTGTTTATTTCTGGGTTTATTGATGGTGTACAAAACATTTGACCGTTTATATCGATTTCAGTGTGTGCTTAAAAACAGAATTTTAGCGCATTTTCCCGAGTACCGGACGGATGCATCGCATTTACGGCTTCGTAATAACAACAGGGATCAAGATATCGAAATTTCCTTTAAAAATATTGTAGCAAAGATCTTTCCTAACAGCTGTACGAAGTTTCATATTATTTAATGCATTAGTATTGTAGTTATAGATGCAAATGCACGGATCCGTTATTTTCCGTTCATCCCTGAAAATCGCTGTTTAGACCTTCTTCAAGATCTCGAGTTCATCATCATGAATCCACTAATAAAATCTTAAAGGAATTCGTTGGTTAATCAATATCGATTAACATTTATTTTGGAAAAAGAGTACGTTCAACTGCCAGGAGCATGCACGGAAGAGAAAGGGAGAGGCACACGCTGTTGCACAGTCAGAGGGCTATCCGTAAGGTGCGCGAGGGAGTCGACTACAAGCATTACCTGCGGGGGAAAACCAGTTGCCTTTTCTCTGTGCATGAGTCATTTGCACTCGGTAAATAGTGGCATAAAGGGTGACGCGGCGTTCGGGCACGCGGCACGTGGGCGTTCCTCCACGTTGTCTTGTAGAGGAACGCCCGAAAGCCGTTACCAATATGGAGAAACGCCGCGGAAACCTCAGATCCAAGTGAATACTTACCTCCGGGGTCTATATATGCCTAGGAAAAATGCCGCGTAAATTATAAGAGAATATCGCAAGCGAAAGGCTTTGAAAAAGGCCGAAAGTTCGCAGTTAGGCCGGCAAAACCTCGCAATAGAAGAAAAAAAACTCAAAATTTTTTCTTCAACTTCGACGCATACAAAGAGGGGTGCGCCTCTTACACACGTTTATACGGTAGTTGTTGCGATTAAGGATGAGTCGATTCCAAATGTTGATTCTCGATTCCACTGATTGTCAGGCTTAGAATCTGTATCGAGAATTGATCGCCTAAAGTTGATTCCATCGATTCCAGATAGATATTTTATACATATTTTAAACATAGACTATAAGCCGAGGATATATTTGCTATTTGTCATTAAATACACTTCTTGAGCGACTTAATTGTCTTTGTTATTTTATTTTAGCCAGTACTTGAATTTAAACAATAGTCGTACGCTACTGATGTATCAATATCCCACATGTCATCATACTAATATATAAAAATTGAATGGTGATGGTCTGTCTGTCCGTCTGTCTGTTGCTCAATCACGCAAACACTACTGCACAAACCGCACAAATTTCATCCTAACCAAACCTACTGACGGGTAACCAGCTAAAAATCTGGTTCAAATATTGAGTGATTTTGTAACCAATGATTATGATTTACGAAACAATGAATATAGCCACCCTTTATGCCAAAGGCATAGTCCGGGTATTGAAGGATTCATAGGACAAATAAACATCGCTGCTATTGAAAATGCTCCTTTTGACGTTGTCAACCGCTGGATTATACTCTACTCTCCTATCCTGGTTAAGATACTCAACGCACATATCAACGTTGACTGGCGGAACTCAATTAAGCCATTGAATGCAAATATATTTATGTACACAAGGTAAGTGCTCAAGCTGTAATTCACTCAGAAGACGGCTCAAGAAAACTTGAGGGACGAGGTCACCATCTATCAACCTAGGCTTATTAAGTAGTAATGAGTCTTCGTGGCCCATTATTGGGTTTTCCCGTGTATTAAAGAGGACAAACAATCACTCAACTCTCCGTGCACGAAATGGAAAACGAACGAATTACAACGATCACAACAAACAAGATAGGATACGAACATCTCAAATGATCACGCTGACAGTATTCTTCAGGTTTTGTGGTTTTCTTATAAAAGAAGTTCAATGTTTTTCACATCCGTTGAAGTTCAACGGGTACCTTCAGCTAGTTAGCAATAAGAATCGACGGAATCGAGAATTGATTTGGAAGAATCGGAATCAGGATTGGAATCGAAAAAAAGTGGAATCGACTCATTCCTAGTTACAATGCATCTATTTATGTCTCTTACTCGTCGACATCCTTTCGACAATACCACAGAGCGTGTGGGGTGTTTCTTACACCCCAATCTTCTACTTTAACTCAATGTAACTGAATCATTGTCTCTACAATGTTGCAAGTCTTCATACCGTCAAATTGCTTAATTTTAACCTTATTGCAGATTGAATAGTGACCTCGTGATGACACTTTTCAAGGCAGCAGTCAGAAATGTTGGGAGAGAACTTAAAGTAGATGAGCACTGCACCTTGCGCCATGATTAATGGTTGATCTTTAGAATTTAAAAATGAATATTACTTGATTCAATTGAGAGGAGATAGTTCTATCACATCTAGTTCTGCTACTTTAATCTAGTTTGGCTACTTTATTTGTCTTATTACAACCTATCCCTAAAAATAAATTCACTAAAATAATTTGGGAAAATATTTTTGAATTGAAAGTTTTCATTGTAGAGACAACGTTACATGCTTGGAAATGGGATTGGAACCCATACTGTAGTCAAAAGGTCAAATTTCACCCACATTCCACTGTCAAATCAGGTATGGTATCATCTTTTGGGGCATATCTTGCCACAGCACACTGAAGGAAAGTCTTTGAAAGGAAGGTCGCAGAGAGTAAGAGTCGGTGAAGAATTCTCCAGTGATACTGAAGTAACATCTGGAGTTCCCCAAGGAAGCGTTTTGGGTCCGTTATTGTTTTTAATGAACATAAATGACACACATGTAGAAGTTGATCTTTTTGCAGATGACTGTATTATATATAGAAAGATAAATAACAAGGAGGACCAGGGAACCCTTCAAAATGATCTAGACAAGTTGTCCTCATGGATAACAGTAAATAAAATGGGAGTTAACATGAATAAATGCAAACAAATAACATTCACGAGAAGGAAAAATAAAGAAAATAGGTCATATATTCTGCTTGGAGCAAATATTGACAATTGTAATGATTGTAAATACCTGGGTGTTAATTGTACGTCAAAACTCGATTGGGGAATACACATCGATGAGGTTGTAAGAAAAGCTTTTAAATCTCTGCACTGGGTGATGAGAAATATTAAGGAGAGTAATAAAGAAACCAAAGAATTGGCCTACAGGACTATGGTTCGTCCGGTATTAGAATATGCAACGGTAGTGTGTGATCCTCATTTAAAAACATATTTTCAAGCTGGAGAAAGTACAAAGGAAGGCAGCCAAGTATGTTCTAGGCAGACACAAAAGGTGTGACAGTGTCACAGCCATGCTGGGGTATCTGGGTTGGAAACCTTTGAAATTAAGGAGAAACATAAACATGGGTTATGCGAGATATACAAAGCAATTACAAAAGAATGGGCTTGGGAGGAAATAAACCAAAGGCTAGACTCACCCTGCTACATAAGGAAGAAATGACCACAGGTACAAAATTAATTGTAGAAAGCAGAAAACTGATATCTTGAAGCAATCCTTCTTAAATAGAGGTATAATAAAGAAATGGAATGATTTATCTGAAGTAATTTTTGAGATATTTCCTGCTAACGTTAAAATATTTAGAAATAAATGTTCCTCGATTCTGTAATGGTTTATTTGGAAGTGTTTTGAAAATTTCATGTGTATTTTCTTATCCTTATGTTAATGTAACCACCAGGCAATTGCCTACTTGTAACGTTTTATAATTATATAAAATATTAAATATTCAAGCTACAGAAAAGCGCTATCAGGCTAATAGCAGGAATCTCACAGCAAACCTCCTGCAAACCATATTTTTTTGAAATACCGAGTCCTCACCCTACCCTGCATCCTAATCATTGAAGCTGTAGTATTTGTCAGAAGAAATCAACACCTATTCCATCTGAATAACCAAGAACACAGTCACTACACACGGCAGCACAAAGATATCCACTGTATGAGCAAAGAATAAGCTATCACAAACAACAGACCCTACCACACCATCACACAAATATACAACAAGCTACCCAACCACCTCAAAGAAATAGAAAAAGAAGGTATTTTCAGAAATATAGTAAAAACATACCTAACTAATAAACCATACTATTCAGTATCAGAATACCTAAATTGATTGTCAAAATTGCTACTCAACTGTTTAATTTTATATTACTGTAATATGTAATGGTACATTGTATATAAATGTATTGTTAATGTGATAATATTAACACAGGGGAAAAATGCGATATCATCTTCTAGTATTCACTATCATATTTAATGCACCATGTACTTTCTGCATGTACTTATATTTTACCCTGCCTTATATTTATAAACTTGACTTGCCTTATGTCTTTATGTAGACCTACAGGTAGAGATGGGAAAATTACAGCAATTTTCATCTGAGGTAAATTACCACGGTAAATTACGGTATTTTACGGTAATTTACGAAAATTACTGTAATTTTCCAGTATTTTTTAGTTTTAACTGTTTAACAGCAAATGTATGGTTAAATAAGAAAGCTAATAGCAATAGGAAGAGAATAACTACGTTTAAACCATACCTACTACAACATTAATCTGTTCGAATTTTATTAAATTGTAAAAAGAACTACAGCAGCAACACGCAATCTGGCTTTATTTTGTCAAAGTATGAGAAATTTTCAAGAGGAATATTCTAATGCCTGTTGCTCACGGTAAAATTTTCGGTAAAACGTTTCATAAAACCGACTAATTTTATAAAAATGAGCTTGCTAACGATAAAACTGTTTTATAAAACCTTGTTTTAAAAAACATTTTACGAAATAGGACAGGTTCTATTTCCATAAAACCGTTGTATGCAACAACCAATGAGACGTTCCGCTCATCGCGTTGATAATAATAATCTCGTATCCATGGGAAACCAAACAAGGAAAACGTAAACAAACATGGCTGTAAGTAGTTCATGGAGTACGTTGAGAGGCAGTAATGTCCTTCTTGTTAGAAGAAGAATGCGTTAAGAAGAGCCATATTGCACCGTTGAGTATGTGTTCAGAAAGTATAATTAAATAAACAATACATATATAGTTATTAAACTAACAGTCATCCAAAAGAGAGTGCATTTATCACTTCACGTGTTCGCAAAGCGTCTCATAGATGGCAGGACATTGCGGTTTTTTATGAATAGTTTTACCGTTCGAGCAAGCAAGTACGTTTAACGTATGATTCATAAAACTTTCAATAAAAATTTTTACAAAACTGTTTTATGGAAAATTTTACCATGACCAACAGGCATGAGTCATTACTCTTATAATGTTATAATTTAAGTGAAATATTCCATAAATGAGTTGTACATGCCTCAATTTATTATTAAACACGTAGGAAATGTGAACTTGACTTAAAAGAACATGTTGAGAATTTATCTGTATGAAAAATTATCTCAAACATTATTAATTACGGTAATTTACAATGGATGCGGTCAATTACGAAAAATACCACTGTAATTTACGAAAATTGCTGAGGTAATTTTGAGAGAGGCCCATCTCTACCCCAGAGTTTTCTTGTCACCACCCACAGAAAAGAACTTACGCCTCTCCACGCAATTACCTGGGCTTTTTTTATGTCAATCGGGACTAGCGTTGCTGGGTAAGGGATAAACAGAGAATTGTATGATATACGCACACAAAAAAAACATTTATTTAGCCAAAAACACAACACACATAAGAAAAGTCATGTATTAGGCTCTGTTTCAATAGTGATTTTCGCATCCAGCTTTTAAAAAAAGGTTATTGGACCCTCTATTATGAAGGTTATTATCTCTACTGACAGGGCCAATCAAGTTATTATTATTATTAATGTGGCACTAATGTAAGGTCCAGAATCAAAGGTCAAAATTGACACACTAGGACACTCTGTACATTACTACGCCCTCCACTTTATTCACGCTCTACGATGTTTACTCACTCTCGCAGACGAGTCATCCACCGAGGACACTCCAACCTCCAGCTTCACCCCATTCGAGGCAACCACATCTCTAACCACGGCGCACTGGGACATCGAGCCAACCCTCTTCCCCACCACTGCACCTCCCACCGACGTCTTCGATTCCACGCCCACATCCAGCGGATCGCTTTCCATCTTAGGATTCACCTCCGCCCCCCTTGACACTAAACCGCATTCAGTCGAGACATTCACGAACAACTCCAAGGGTTTCGGCACTTGGTCAGGCAGGGTAGCACCATTCACCTGGAGCGATATCAAAGGAGGTCAACAACAATACACTGTATTTACGTGCGTACAGTCTTTAGACTTTTTGAGATAATGAAGGGTCTGTCCAAAAAGTTCCCATAAGGGCTCCTAAAGGCCGCCACACACCTTGGGAACACTATCCGTCCTTAAAGAGCACTAGTTCCATGGGTTTGCAAACAAGAAATAAATAAAATTCTGTTTTTCATTTTGTGGTATGCCCACTTTTCAATATACAATTCTTACTGCTACTAAACTACATGTATTTCCCTAGTTATATTACCTATATTGATATAATTATCTAGTATGGATTATTACTTTCCAGCATTTAACGTCAGACCCACGGTGATTTTACACCCAAGGTGTCTTTAAAATAATATATTGTATTAATACATTTTACCGTATTTAGTTCTTATCCCTTGGTGCTTCCACTAACCCATATTTTGCATTTTGTAACAACAGCACACCCGTATTTCTGCAGACAATTACTTTACTATTTAAAATTATATCGATTTCGATTTGTCGATTATTTTGGGCCTAAAATCGAACTTTTAGAAAATCGATTTATAAAACCAAAATCAAAAGTCGATTAACCCCTTCCCTGACAAGGACGAGTTAACTCGTCCTAACCATGTGTGTCAAATCGCGTCAGGGACGAGTTAACTCGTCCAAGGCCGTTCTTTCGATTTCCTAGCTTCCGAAGACGAATAATCTCGTCCCCTTCGTAGAAATTCTATCTCTAGGCAGCAGATGGCGTTTGCGGACACACTGGTTCATTTTTAGCCAGTTTTTGAGACGTATTTCGTTGCATTAGCGTATGGAATTGCGTCATAATTTTCGTAATTTTTACCTTGGTATTTGGACAATTACACGTGAGATTTAGCGCATAATCTGCTCTTTTTTTAGATAAATTTATCTGGTATCGAATTCATACATTTAGACGTAATATCAATGCATGTATACCGCATTCAAATGTTATTACATTTACAAAAATATTGCATTTGTTTTTTATTTTTGGGTTCATAACGCTAAATATAATTGATTCCGACATTCATGGCGACTGGCCGGATGCAAAAATAACAGTCGTGCGATATACACTCGTAACGGTGATACTATATATTAGGAAAAATAAAAATAATCCCTTACCATCGCTTCTAAACAATACATTACATACCTACCTACCCGTAAACTGCACCACGGACGTGTGGCAGGGGGTGTTATGCAACCAGCCATATAAAAAGCGAATACAGGATAAAGGAATATTCGGATAAAGCTATGACTAGTGAAGCGTGTTTTCGCATGATTAGTCTAGATATATTCATGCTCTAGTAATACATTGTGTGGGAGTAGAAAGAATTGTTGAACTTATGCATACCTATTACAGCAAATTTCTCAAATACATAGCCTTCCTTTCCTGTCCTTCGAATGGGGTGTTGTAGTAAAATAAAATCTGCCGTGTTTACGTGAAACTCGTGATTTCTCAGACTCGTAAGTAACCTTTCAGTCTCTAGTGGCTTCCACTTGTACAACAAACGGCTTTTAGAGGTTGAGATTTAGACGATGATAGTCATCTTATATCCAACCCCCGTAAATGTCATATTTCGGGAAAAATCGGAAGAAAGCTCTCGATTACAGCATAACTGGTAGTTCAAAAAAGTGGCAGTGGCTTGCTTTCCCGTTCATTATATTACGTTCAGGTTTCCTCTCGCGCTCATGTATTACGCTGCAGCCCTCTTTCTTCCAAGGTCACCCGAGAAAAAAGGGGCAATAGATAAGGGGCGTCCCGCCAAGAGTGCATTGTCCGTCTGGGAAGCCCCAGGAAAATGGTTGGGCGTGCGGTCGCGTTCCGACCCTGCTTGATGCCTGTCATAATAGGGCCATAATTTCTTCACTCAAGTGGGACAGCGGACCCTTATGAATGGGAAAGATCTTCTGTGGAAAAGAATGCCTTCATCCTCATTGCTTTACGACCTCATGCGCTTGCTTTGCGGTAATCTTTTTTAAAAAGCAAAGAATACGCACATAAGGAAAAGGCATATTTTCCCTCAGACGTGCATTTAGCAAGACTTTGAGCAGGAAGACTCCGCCTTTCTTATTAATCCCCCTGATTTCCATCTTTCTCGGTACCCCTCCCTTCTCTCTAAATCTCACTGATTTGTCTTATCCTCTTTGGGAAGGTACTGTATACAAGCTTTTGTCAATATCTCCGTGGATATTCCTAATGTACCCCTGAAATTCTTTTACCTTTATCAAAGGGTGTCGACATAAAATCATTTCAATTTATCCTAAATTTTCAACGGAGACATGCGTTAGTACTTCACTCTCCTCCTGAGCATTCATATCAAGTGGCCCTTCTTCATCAGCGTTTCACAGAAATCCATTATTAGGCTATTAGAGGTCGAGAGCAATTTTTGGTTACTGCAGTGTTTTTTTACTGTTTTGCTTTATTCATTCTGCAACAGAAAGTGAGAGTGAAAGGGTGTTGAGGTGGAAAAAGAAAATTTAGAAACTTCAGGATCTGAATCGAGCTTCTCCGAGCATACCATATCAGATGCCGAGTGCGAAGGTGAGCCTATTGAAGACGACCAATGGATAGAAATGAAAAGTAGCGAATCTCCCCCTCCTTGCACCCGCAAGGTTCAATTTTGAAAGTGCTTCATCACTCAATTTTGAAGTTCAAGAAGATGGTGGTGTACTCCAGTTTTTTCAGCTGTTCTTCGGCAATGAATTCATGTAACTAATTACTGATGAGACAAATTGGTATGCTAATCAGTGTCTTCGTGAAAAACGCTCTGGTTCCAGAGAACAATGGCGTGAAGTGAGTGCTCCTGAAATACGAGTTTTCTTGGCGCTAATAATGCTGCAGAGCATTGTGAAAAAGCCTAACAAAGAGCATTTTTGGACCACACGGTGGATCCTGTGCACGTCATTTTTTTGGGAAACGATGTCATATCGCCGATTTGCAAAAAAATCTGGAAAAATTTACACTTCACAAAAATGTCGCAGAAATACGTACTAATCCAAAACTGAATAAAATTTGAAAAATCTACCAAATTTTGAACAGGTTATGGAAGGAAGTCATATTTGAATAATAGACTTGACCTCATCGAAAAAAATTATTGAGGAGTACATCCCCAATTTTTGGCTCCTGACATGGGTAGGCCACCCGCAACACCTCACCCTCTCCGCCCCTTAGAAATGCACTTTTCTGAGCTGATCCTAGCCACTGATAAGAAGGCAAGCCCAACACGCAAGTGCTTTTCATGTACTAGAAATCGAGATGTGCACGGGAAAATTATTCGAAGGGAAAGCAGATATTTTTGCCAAGATTGCGATGTAACTCTGTGGTTGTAATGCTCTCTCTCACCATGTTTTAGGACTTACCACACAAAAAAATCTGAAAATAATTAAAATTTGTACTACTCGATTTGGATATATGTTAGGGTTGTAGAATTTTCAATAAAAATATTGATATTTTGGCTTAAATACTTGTTCTAGCTGAGGTATAAGTGAATCTCTCTCACTTTAGACAATTTATAACAATAAGGGTTTAAATTGAAATTATTAATAAATAAAAGCTCAATGCTCAAAATAAACTTTTTTTCCCATCATTATAACATATAAATAATTAAAAAAAAGCAATAAAAAATTATGATCCTTTTTGGAACCATTTCCTCAAAAAAATGTGTCAGGGAAGGGGTTAATCAAAAATCGATTCTGGATTTAAATTTCCAATCCCTAATCCACGTCCTACACGCAATCAGTGTGGCTCTCTTTCGTCCGGTTCCCCTGCGAACGTATGTATGACATCAACACTTTGCCGAAAGAGTTACTCAGTGGTTTTTGAGTTCACACATTCGGGCTTTATTAGTTTATTGATTGATTTTGCCTCTATACACAATTGGGTGTACTCGTATTTTTCTATAACACTAGCTATCGGAAAAATATATCTACATGCGCTCCTTTCAACATAGCCTTCAGACATCATCTCCAATATAGCCTCTCTCGCCTGTTTCTGGAAATTTAATGGAATATCGTACTCTCGATAGCAGAATTCCTCCTCCCGTATGGATATCTCATACTCATACCCTTTTTTCATATCGGGTGAATTACTGAAAATATTGGTATGATTGTTGATAACTCTCGTTGGTTTTTCTTCTTTTCTGCAGACATCTCCTCGATTATATTTTCAATTTCTGGGCCTTTCAATTCTTCCGTGGCGTCTTCCAACAAGATATCCCTGGGCGATTCAAATATGTTGAGTATTTTTCTTTCCTCCTCTCGATCATCCCTTCTTTTGTTCCTACTTGAGGCGTCTCCTCAAATCTCCTCGGCGCTGTGCTCTCCTTGATTTTCCCATCTTCGTTGTCCTGCTTCTTTGGGTCGCCTTTCTTTTCTCGTGATACCGTCCTAAAGGCCGCCACACACCGAATACTATGCTAAGCGTGAGAACTGGTCTCGCAACGGACGTCCGCTATGTACGCTCACGCACCAGAAACTAACCGTGCAGTGCTATGTAGCAAGATGGCGGACAGCGTAAAACGCACTTCTCAGGTTTGAAACTTGACTATTCCGTTAATATTTATGTAATTGCAATGATGAATGATTTTATACAATGCGCATAGTGAGCAGAACTAATGTACGTAATTTAGTTGAAATAGCTTTGTTTTAAGTAGGTTAAAAATGAATTTGGGCTGACGGAGCAAAAGCACACATTAACCACAATAGATACTGCGCATGCCCCATGAAAGCTAAGCGAAGAGGAAATTGCCGGCCGAGCGATGTCCTGCGACATAGCACTCGAGCGGTTCGCATGGCTCGCATTTGGTGTGAACGGACACTGGGAAATCGCAATACCGGATCTTAAGACACATGGCGGAAGCTGGTAGCGCACTTAGCATAGCATTCGGTGCGTGACGGCCTTAAATGGAGCCCTTATACTGACTGTGCTAAGTTAAAACTTGAGAGTGTTCAACACAGGTTTCTCAGACTCACAGGTAAGTTGAGCAGGCCAATGCAAGCTACTGATCACGACTACACTTGGATTTCTCAGGCTCTAAATGTAGCAACAATCGAAAGATCCAACGATATAATGCTCGCGTTTAACACTCCCAATTGTAACATAAACTGCTGAAAGCCTGAGAGAGTTGTTTGTCGACCACCAAGGGGATCAAAGGGATCAAAGTTTTTCCAGTTCATTACAGAGCAAATAAGAGAGCCTGGATTACGTCCGAATTATTTCTTGACTGGTTTAAAAATTGTTTTGTACCCGAAGCTCGAGCGAACTGTCAGAAAGCTGGTCTCCCCAAAGACTGTAAGATTTTGTTGCTATTAGACAATTGTCCTGCACATCCAGCTCCAGCACTCCTGCAAAAAGACAATGTTTACTCAGTGTATCTTCCTCCAAATTGTACCTCACTCATCCAACCTATGGATCAGTGCATTCTACGTTCATTCAAATGTAGATACAAAAATGAGTTTTTGCATTCAATGCTTGATGCATGCAATAGTGGCATGGGACCTCGGGCTTTTAAAAAAAAACTTCAGCATAAAAGATGCAGTGTGGAGAGCAGGGAAGGCATGGGCAGGTGTAACGCCAGGAATTTTGGTTAGTGGGTGGCATAAGTTGTGGGCTTCTACACAATTTATAATTGATGAAGATGATGCCACTCCTAATTTTAGAGGCTTCAGTGTTTCACCTGAAAAGCTAGCAGTGAGTGACCTATTGAACTATGCCAAAGGATTAACTTGTGAGGAAGCAAAAGTTATTGATGAAGAGTCTGTACTAGAGTGCTTAAATGTAGATCGTGATGCTCCTATTACTCTTCAACTCACTGACAGTGGAATAATGGAAAGTGTTATTCATCCGGGAAAAAATGAAGACACTGATAACAATACAGATGAAGAAGCAAGCGACAGGGAAGAGGTTTCTATTGAAAGGTGCAATACTTACACAAAAGAACTTATTAAGGGTCTGGAACAAAAAAGTTTTATCTCCGAGCAGCATATTATGAGACTGTATAAAATACAAGAGGTTTTACAAAAAAACCGGAATAAGCAAATGAAACAATTAACATTAGATGACATGTATCCAACTTCTATTACATTTTAACTTTGAAATTGAAAATAACACGGTGATAGCCACGGTATTTGATGGTAAATAATAAAAATTGTTTATCATCACTCTAGGAAAGGTTTTAATGGTGAATAAAGCAAGATTGAGATATTTACTCGACTTGCATCGTAAAGCACGCGGAACACTTGGATGCCCCTTTGGAGACGCAACCCGCACACCACCTCCATACATCGAAAAACCCCTACATCGAAGTAATTTTTCTGGTCCCAACAAATTCGTTGTATGGGGGTTTTACTGTATATGCAAAATACAGTTGAGGACCTCAAATTTGTAATCCCAAAATTCGGAAAACCCAAAATCAGCAAGATTTGAAGCAAAATTTTCAAACTCCCCCCACATGTTTTTTCGTTCTACCGCGACGCAGCGCCACTATCGCTTCCTGTCGTGGAACTATTGGAGACGATTCAAACAAGCAAATGAAACAATTAACTTAAGATGACATGTATCCAACTTCTATTACATTTTAACTTGTGTACTTGAAAACAAAATGTTGTAAGGCTCATCTTTTGTTATTATGAACATTTTAAGGATGCTTAAACCATTAAAATTGGCTTTTTGTAAGACTTTACAAATTGTAATGGTCTTAATTCAGGTGAATGTTTCAATAAACATGTGAGTGTTACGATTTCTCTTAATGAGGACCCAAAATACAGAAAACTCCAAAATCCAGAAATCACTCGGTCCCATGCTTTCCGGATTTGAGGTCCTGTACTGTATTTTACTTAAATTATAACATTATAAGAGTAGTTCATTAGAATATTCTTCTTGAAAATTTCTCATATTTTGACAAAAGAAGGCCAGATTGCGTGTTGCCAATTTCCAATAGATTAATGTTGTATTAGGTATGGTTTAAACATGGTTATTTCCTTCCTATTGGCTTTCTTATTTAACCATAAATTTGCTGTTTAATACTTAAAACTAAAAAATACTGGGAAATTACGGTAATTTTCCAAAATTGCCGTAATTACAGATGAAGATTATAGTAATTTTCCCATCTCTAGCTGCAAGCGGTCCTACCGGTTGGTTTTAATGGAAAAATGACTCATTTTTCCCCAAATAATGACCAAATAATGCCCAAAAATTAACCAAATACAACAAAAACCTTACTGAAACCAGCCAAACATACTTGAGTATGTGTTTCCTCGAGTCCTGAATTCTCCGCCAACTCGCAAACTGGCGGCCAACTGGCCGACTAAGCAATGAAAATCTGTAAAATGCACGATTCGAACACATATCTTGTACTCGCGCGTCTTCAATTCGCGCATTGCAAGGGATTTTTAGGGTGCAGTCGGCCGCCAGTTGGGGAGTTGGCAGAGAATGCAGGGCTCTGATGTTTCCTGGTACATATCGTGCATTTGAAGAGGGAAAGTAATTGAACGACGTATTAAAAAATGTGTCAAACAAAACTTTATTCACATAATTTATTCCTCCGAAGTGGCCATATATATAAGACATTCTAGACATGGGATATTTGAATTCGGGTGCGAGATTACGCATGTTGATTCGTAGGGTATTCATTGGTACAGTGAGGATGATGCAATGTAGTTAGGTAGGTGTTGGACGGGATAATTCATTGTACGCAGGTACATCATAACGTAATGGTAATATTCGTAATATTTAAAATATAATTTTTTCCTTTTCTTTTTTTAAGACTCACAAGGAGACATCGCGTGACTGATGTTTGGGATCCAAACGAGGCAATTATTTTCTGAAACTTTAGAGAGAATGTGGGAAAAGTGTCTCGGCTTTCTTTCACATAGGCTGGGGTTCGAGAGAAAAATGCTATTGAAGAATTTTCCTCCGCATTAATCCTTTATAGTTCAAAACTCTCTCAACAGAGGTCATAGCCCAGTTGGTTGAGGCGCTGAGAAGGTTAGAATTATACGGTGGATGCGATTTGATCCCAGGTTGTGGCATTTTTTTTCTTTAGAATATTTTACGGAATCAACAATTTTTTTAAATTTTCAGCCTATTTTCTGGATTTTCAATCAATCCCCTTTGGAGACTTTCGAAGCTAATTTCGGGATTCTTGTCTGGCCGGAAAGAGACTACACATGCTGACCTAATATGTTTAGATTTTGAAAATACAAGGATACTATCGTGAATAGGATGGGCTTCAATTGGTCGTGGGTCTTTTTTAAGGCTGTAAATAATGAGCGGATTATTACTTTTTAATTAGCAACGATGTACTCACTTAAAATTTCCCAGGAGCCGGATTGAAAATCCAACACACATGCTAAATTATTTAAAAAATTGTTGCTACTGCCATAAATGTATAGGAGTGTGCAATTAACAGTGATTCCGTAAAATATTCGAAAGAAAAAAATTGCTGCAACCTGGGATTGATACCAAGCCACCATATGAGGATAACCGGCTCTGCGCCACAACCCACTGGCCAACGACCTCTGCTGAGAGAGCCATGAGCTGTGAAGTATTTATACAGAGGAAAATTCTTTTCTAGCGTTTTTCTCTCGAACCCGGACCTATGTGGAAGAAAGCCGTGACACTTTTCCCGCATTCTCTCTATAGTTTCAGAAAATAATTGCCTCGTTTGGATCCCAAGCATAAGTCACCCAATGTCTCCTTGTTAGAATGAATTGTAATACAGGTAATTCCTTTCCTTTCCTTCATTTTGTACATAACATAACAACAAAAAAATGACTACACATGCTGACCTAATATGTTTAGATTTTGAAAATACAAGGATACCTCCGTGAATAGGATGGGCTTTGATTGGTAGTGATTGAAGATTATTGATTCACTATGGATTGCAAATTGTACGTTTGAACTTGTTTGCTTTCGCTCAATGCCGGCCGATGGCCTCTGTAACTCTATTTCTTGTTCAATGGTGAACATGATATTGGTAAAAAAAGATATGGTAACTGTTTCCGAGGTTGTGTAAAAAAATTTGGCTATGACCTTTTTGCAGAGAAACATAGTATATTGAAGCAAAGCCTGTATCGTGGGGGAGAGGAAGATATTCCATCTCAAAAAATATCACGCAATGATAACACTATTTCTTTTCCCACCTCATGTTTATTTCTATTGAAGGAATTTAACTTTTCATTCATGACGTGGAATTGCATACTTTTGGATGACAAATGTCATTACTCGAGCGTGGCTCCTGGGAAATTTTAAGTGAGTGCATCGTTTCTAATTAAAAAGTAAAGAATCCGCTCATTATTTACGGCCTTGAGAAAGACCCACGACCAATCGAAGCCCATCCTATTCATTAAAGTATCCTTATATTTTCAAAATCTAAACATATTAGGTCTGCAATCATGTTAAGCCTCTTTTCGGCCAAACAAGAATCCCGAAATTAGCTATAATAATAATAATAATAATTCTTTATTAATTCCAGGACATGTGGTTAACATGTATAGAACAAGTCAAGTAGGTACACAAAACACAAAATAAAAAGTAAAATTAGATATTCAAATGTAATGACATAAATTCATCAATAGAATAGCAAGAACTGCTCACCAGATACTGGTAGAGTTGATTCTTAAAGTTACATATAGAACATATTTCCCTTAATTCTTTAGGTAATGCATTGAAGAATTTCACACCAGCATAAACAGGGTTTTTACTATATATGGTGAGATTATGGGAGACAATCCTGAAGTCTTTAGAAGCTCTAGTATTGTAATCATGTACATCACCATTAATTCCAATTTCAAACATGCTTCTGTATAGAAGGATAAAAACAATAGATGAAAATATATATAGACAAGGTAATGTAAGAATACCTAGAGATTTAAAATGCTCCCGGCAGCTACTTCTGCCAGAAATACCTTGAATAATCCTAATGGCCCATTTCTGGAGTCTATAAAGCCTAAAGCCTGAATCACACAATCATTTTTTCCATCATTTTTAAGAGATAGCTCCAGTGATAGCTCAAGGGATAGCTTTCCCTACAGCTCTGAAGTCATCATTTTTCAGGGATAGCGGCAATGATAGGGATTGCCATCCCTTTTTCCATCATTTGGTCCTGTCCCTTTTTCCGTCCCTGAACACGTACATGAATCTGAAGTTCAGCCAATCAGAGCGAAGGGAAGCAAAACGCGATTGTGTCGCCGCAAGTGACTTCTGGTCGAACTAGCTCGGTAAACGTAAAAGTGGTAGGACAAATTTCCCGGCAATGATGCGAGCACCTACAGAAAAAATGATCGTGTGACCGGAAAAATGACAGCTCAAGCTATCATTTGAGCTATCCCTTGAGCTGTCATTTAAGCTATCCCTTAAGCTATCATTGGAGCTATCCCTGAAAAATGATCGTGTGATTCAGGCTTAATACTGTGTTGAGAGTGGCCCCAAACCACAATTCCATACTTCAGCCTACTATGAATATAAGCATGGTAGACAGAAAGGGCCGTGTTGGTGTCAGTGAGCGCTTTGATCCTTCTAAGAAGATAACATCCAGATGCCACTTTGGCACAAAGGATATCGATATGCATTTCCCAGGATAATGATTCATGCACATAAGCTTCGAAAGTCACCCAAGGGGATTGATTGAAAATCCAACAAAGAGGCTGAAAATTTAAAAAAAATTGTTGCTATTGTCGTAAATGTATGGGAGTGGGCAATTTACTGTGATTCCATAAAATATTAGAAAGAATAAAAATGCCACAACATAGGATCGAACCCCATCCATCGTATGAGCATAACCGGCTCAGCGCCTCAACGCACTTGGCTACGAGCTTTGATGAGAGAGGCGTTAACTTTAAAGTATTTATACGGAGGAAGATTCTTTAATAGCATTTTTCTCTCGAACCCGGGCTTATGTGGAAGAAAGCTGTGACACTTTTCCCGCATTCTCTCTAAAGTTTCAGAAAATAATTGCCTCGTTTGGATCCCGAACATCAGTTACGCGATGTCTCCTTGTCAGTAGAAAGGGCAAGGGAGTGGACAAGATAGTTTCAGTGTTGTGGGCAAGGGAATTTTATTACAGACGTCAGTTTCAGTTTAGTTTCAAGGCAGGAATTTTTACCTAAGACGTTCGGGTGGAGCGAAATTGCAACGAAATGGGAATGTGGATGGCGCGAACGTCCGTAACATTCCCTCGGTTCGAATCGAACGTTTGCATAACGTACCACGCACGCTTGTGTGCTGCGTGGGAAGTCTTGAAACAGGACTATTTTTAGTTCTGTAGTAGATACAAGTGCATTAAGATTACTGTTTCCCATTGCTTCACAAGAAAATATTGCCATTCAAATTGTTGATGTAAAAATGGCATTTCTTCATGGAGATTTGAGAGAAGACATTTACATGAAGCTGCCAGAAGGCTATAATGAAAAAGGAAAATTTTGTAAATTAAAGAAGGCTCTCTATCATGGTCTGATACAAGCACCATGTAGTTGGAACAGAAAATTAACGAACTTTCTAAAAGTTGAAGGAACGAAACAACTAAAAACTGATCAATATATCTTTAAGACTGAGGAAGACAATATAATTTTAGCTATACATGTAGATGATGGTATTATATTTGGGACAGATGGCCAAAATATCAAGAAACTGATTAATATACTGGTAAACAAACAGGTAAGCCAGAAATTGGCTCAATTGTCTCTTCTCCGTCATGAAAAAATAGGGGAAAAATCAAGTCATTTACTGATCAAGTCCTTTCACTTGTTAAATTGCAAATGCACTGACTTAAGCACCTACGCCTTAACCTCGTATTTGGTAATTTAAACATTAATGAAGCAGCTGAGCAGAATAAAGGATTTAAAGCTCATTATATTTGATCCCCTTGCTTCTTTCATTCATCCAGATTAAAATGCTGATCCAGCAGTAGGGGATTATCTCATGTGTTTATTAACTGATTTAACATGTAGCACTGGAGCTTCAATAATTACTGCACATAATATGAGAAATCTGAAGGGAGAAAAGCCTATATCAACAGTAGAGCAAGCACGAGATGCTATTCGAGGTACTTCTGCTCTTGTAACTCCCCCTGGGGGGAGTCACCCAGAATTTTTTGATCAGGGTAAGATACACATTGTGGAAACAAGGCTACAAGCAATGATAGAGTAGGAATACTACCTCCAAGGCTGCAGCTTCCTCGTCCCTGGGCTCAGTCTTGGGCAAAGCGACATCGTCAACCGTGAACACCTCCCCCATTGGCCCATCATCTTCGTCAGGCACCTCTGTCTTGACAGTCACCTGGTGAAATAGACAACGGTGAATTCATGGCTGTGAACAAACCCAATAAAATAGAAAAATATTTGTACAAGAGAGTAGTAAAGATTCTAATAGAGTAAAAGACTTCTAAATAATTTAAGCATTCAAATAAAGGATAAATTACTCCATCTAGGTTTCCATGGCATTCAAATGATGGCGGTACTATTTTTGCTGGTATTTGCTATCTACTTGTACCTACGTACCTACTATCTTCCGCTAATTCATTGTGGTTTCCAGTCCAAGAATATGTGGAATAAGTGCACACCTGGTATATGCTAAACATGCTTTTATCAGATCAGTACAATTTTTTAAAGATATTTTTTTTGCACAGAGCAATTACTCTGATAACTACCAATGCTGAATTATTCTGCATTTTCGGGTTTCCACCGCATAGGTTGCTTTTTAGGACAACAGTTTCAACCGTATTCCAACGGGCATCTTCAGGTCGAAGTACCAGGGCGTCATTTTGGCCATGTTTATGTAGACCTTCTGTTTTCCCCCTCGGCAATTGCTGAGCATGCCCAGAGCGAGCCTGGCCACAAAATTAATTTTGACGAGGCCAAATTGGTATCCAAAGAGCCAAGATATTATCCTAGGCTAATAAGAGAAGGTAGGAGAGGAGCTGATAAAATCAGTGAGATTTGCAGATGTTCAAGCATTGGTTAGTCAGTCGGCCAAGGGGTTGCCGTCAATGGTGAATGCATGAGGTGCAGTGCGAAAAGTATGGGATGAAGATCAATCACAAGAAAACAAAAGTAATGAGATTTTCCAGAAGTAAGAAGGCGGGGCTGAATATAAGGGTGGGAGGGCAGAAGATAGAGCAGGTCGAGCAGTTTACGTATCTGGGTAGTATTTTGGAGGAGAATGGGTTTAGTGGTAAGGACATCGGATGCTGAATTGCGCTACTAAAGAAGCATTTTCGAAGAGAAGGGAATTGATGAGGGAGGGGGTCTGAGAAGAGATGTAAAGAAGAGGCTGGTGAAAACTTTTATATGGAGCGTAGTGCTATATGGTTCGGAAACTTGGTCACTGCGAAGGGAGGATGTGCGTAGACTTGAGGCGTTTGAGATGTGGGTTTGGAGAAGGATGGAGAAGGTTAGCTGGATGGCGAGAAAGACGAACGAGGAGGTATTGGGTATGGTCGGAGAGGAGAGGAAGATTGTGGCATAGGTTAGGAGAAGGCAGAAGAGGTGGATGGAGGAGGTTTTGAGAGGAGAGGGCATGTTGAAGAGAGTGATAGAGGGGAGAACACTGGGGAAGCGTGGAAGAGGAAGGAAGAGGATAGGAATTCTGGACGAAATAAGAGGAGGTAGAAGATATGAAGAATTGAAGAGGGATCTAATGGCGAGACATCCTTAGAAGGGAAAGCGAGACAATGTCTATGGGGTTGGGATGCAGAATAGGGACTGTCCAAGAACCTACCAATCAGCTGGTAGAATACTTGAATGAATGAAAAGAGTAAGAGAAGCCATAGAAATAAACAAAACAAAGGATAATTTCAACAGAGATGGTTACCACTTATCCAGTGCATGGAAGAGGAAATTTGGCGGGAGGAAAAATGACCAATCACAGAGCATGGAGGGAAACAGAAGTCCTATAAAAAAGCGGCCGAAATGACGTCCCGGTACTTCGACCTGAAGATGCCCGTTGGAATACAGGCAAAACTGTTGTCCTAAAAAGCAACCTACGCGGTGGAAACCCGAAAATGCAGAACAATTCAAAGGATAGATTTGGTTAGATTGTTTGTAGGGGGGGCGTGCGACAGGAGCCCGGGCACTTAAGACCTTTCTTGGTCCATTTTGCCAACCCCATGCCTGTCACCCACACGCATACAGGAGACAAGAGCGCCACGGTGAAGAAGTATGGTCACCCTTCCAACCACCGTTCAGGACCAACATTTAGAGATGGGAACATTAGCGTAATTTTCGAAAATCAACGTATTTTTCCCATTGGTTTTTTATTTGAGTATCTAATGTGGTAGTTGTTATGTGACGTCAGAGGAAGGAGGTAAATGAGGAGAGGAGGTTGTTTGAAATGAAGGCCAGGATATGGGAGAAGGATGGGTACTCTTAGAGATGGGAAAATTACCGTAATTTCCAATTGAGGTAAATTACCACGGTAAACTACGGTAATGTTCTAAAATTACAATAATTTTCCAGTATTTTTTAGTTTTAAGCATTTGACAGCAAACGTACGGTTAAATAAGAAAGCCAATAGCAATAGGAAGGGAATAATGATGTTTAAACCATACCTATAATACAACATTAATCTATTAGAAATTTTTAAAATTGTAAAAAGAACTACGGCAGCAACACGCAATCTGGCTTTCCTTTGTTAAAGTATTAGAAATTTTCAAGAAGAATATTCCAATGCATTACTCTTATAATGTTATAATTTAAGTAAAATATTCCAAAAATGAGTTGTACATGCCTCAATTTATTATTAAACACGTAGGAAATGTGAACTTGACTTAAAAGAACATGTTGGGAATTTATCTGTATGAAAAATTATCTCAAACATAGGAGAATTATCTAGAAAATTACGGTAATTTACAAGGGATGCAGTCAATTACGAAAAATACCACTGTAATTTACGAAAATTGCTGAGGTAATTTTCAGAGAGGCCCATCTCTACCCTAGAGTTTTCTTGTCACCACCCAAAGAAAAGAACTTACGCCTCTCCACGCAATTACCTGGGCTTTTTTTATGTCAATCGGGACTAGCGTTGCTGGGTAAGGGATAAACAGAGAATTGTATGATATACGCACACAAAAAAAACATTTATTTAGCCAAAAACACAACACACCTAAGAAAAGTCATGTATTATGCTCTGTTTCAATAGTGATTTTCGCATCCAGCTTTTAAAAAAAGGTTATTGGACCCAATTTACATATGTAGATCCTATGGATCCATAGATCATATAGGTTGTCATATTTTACTCTCCACAAAGACCTTTTATCTGTCTTCAATATGCCTACTCTTGCAGAGAGGAGAAATATTAATGACCTTGTCCTATTATATAATTTATTAACTAGTCATATGAACTCGCCTGAGATCTTAATGCTAATTAACTTTCATGCACCTCATCATGTATGTCGATCAGCGAGTATGTTTCATATAAGTCATCACATTACCAATTATGCATTTAATAACCCTATTTCAAGAATACAGAGGTTGGCAAATGGTATTAAAGACATTGATTTCTCTATTTCATTGACAAAATATAAAACAATTATTTATAAGAACATTGTGTAATCATCTACATGATATGTTTCTGTAATTATTACTTTTATACTCTTGTTATTTCCTATTTGTACTCGTTCCAATTGTACTGCTTTTTTTATTCCTTAAAAAATTAAACTGTAATTTATTATTCTGTAAAATGGGTCCAGTGCCCGTAAATAAAGACTATCTATCTATCTATTTCTCATTTAACTTCGTAAACACAAATGGGCAATTCCAAGCGAGGTGAGCTCGACCTATACGACACGATATAATTATTGAATTAATACAATAAATCAACAATACATTTGTGTGCTTGTGTTGAAAAAATAATGACTACTAACATATTTAAATTATTTTAACACTTTTGATAAGGTAATATAAGAAAATTAATTTTAATTATAAGAAATTTCCAAACTATAATCTTTTCAATATAAAAACTGTATGAAAGTTATCTTACATCCAGAATAAATGATTGACTATAGGGGAATCCATCAATATTACCTACAGAACATCAACTAAAAAACAACAAAAACAACGATACTGTTACTATCGTAAATGATCTATTTTTTAAAAAGGTGAGTGAAATAAATTTTTAGTTTATTATTTTAGTTTATAAATTAAAGAAGTATGATTATTTTTTCTCAAGCTTTATTTTCAAATTGCACCTAAATAGGGTTGATTTGCACCGAATATTTCCCAAAGGAAGTGCAGGAATTGACACACCGCCCAAGGCCGCTCAAACTTTAGCTACACTACAGCACTCGGCTGCCGTCCTCATGACCTTTTCCCACTGCAATGACTTCGATCCGATTTTTCTCATATTCATAGCATATATTGTTAAAATATGTTTAGTTTATGTTGGTCACAAATTGTCTTCGGTAAGTCTTATAGCAGTTATGATGCATATTTTGTTTTTCTTTTGTTTTTGTTACGTTATTTTTAATTGTTGTCTTGAGTCTTCAATAAACTGCCATTGAAAGTATGCCTCTGTCTATGCTGACCTTTATTACATAAAATTAGAGTCAGATAGTCACTGGCCAGTCTTGTGTAATGTGAATTAGTTTTCTAACAGATTATGAGACTTAATAGCATGGTGCGTGTGTGTTGAGACTCAAGAATAGATAGAATAGAATAGTCGAGTGAAAGAAAGACAGCCGTTTTTCTTCACCAAGATAGGTAAGATGGCGGAAGACGAATTGGTAAGGAGATTTGTAAAGTTAGACAAGTTAAATTATTTTTCATGGTCGCTTAGAGTGAGGTCCGTGTTGCGACCAAGAAATTGTTGGGATGCTGTCCAACCGGGATTCAACGACCGTGCCGAAACTGATGACACGCTATCCATGACGGCAGAGGAAGAGAAGAAGAACGACCGAGCCCAATCACTGTTACTCCTGACTCTCACCGAGAAGACTATAGAATACATTGGTTCATGCTCCACTGCTCAGTACGTGTGGGTCAAGTTGGAAAATTGTACACTAAAGCAGGCCCAATCAATCAGACGTTGCTCATCCGGGAGTTAACGAGCATCAGGAAAGGGGAAGATGAACCCATGCAGGACTATTTTTCAAGATTTTTTAACGTAAATAGAAGATTGAAATGTACAGAAGCAGAGTTCAGTGATAGTAATAGCAAGATACATCATCGGAGGGCTACCCCTGGAAAGGTATGAAGTAATCATCACCACGTCAGACAGTTACTGGCCAGTCTTGTGTAATGTGAATAAGTTTTCTAACATATACTATAGGCCTATACGACACTATGACAAATTTACAATAGTTCCTCTGTGTTCGTACCGATGGCGGAGATATTTGCCACCGAAGTTTTCCAAAATCTCATTTTTTGCTCTTTGTGTGGTCCCACCGCTGCTCAATGCTGGTCCAGCCAAAGCATCTAAAACCTTGCCAATCCTCGGCTGAAAATTCGATCTTTTGATTAGTCTGATATTTATTCTGTTTGATTCCATCAATCGATAATTTTCGAGCCCTCCAAAATATCATTATGGTGCAAATGTCATGTCATGTCGCTAATACAGACCAATATCGGTGAATGATTTATATAAATGGATTATCGGAGCAAATTACCAAGGTATTCAGAAAAACAATTTATAAAAAAGTACATAAAAACCATAAAACGCAGCATAAACTTGTATATTCAAAACTTAAGTCAGATACCCCTAAACAGCTAAGAAGCAATATAATTTTTTCTATTCCATGTAAAGACTGTGACAGTAGCTACATAGGCCAAACATCCCAATATTTAAAAAATAGGATCTCGCAACATAAAGCATCAATTAAGACTAAAGTTCAACTTTGTGCATTAGCAAATCATGCAATTACAAATGGTCACTCATTTAATTTTGAAGAAGCCAAAATTTTAGACTCGGATCCAAATTTATCAAAAAGATTATTCAAAGAAATGTACCATATATATCCAGAAATAAAAAAGCTGCAATAAAAGAACAGACATCACTTATCTAAGAAAAATTTATCATAATTTAATAAATGACACAAAACTTTTAAACAAAGAAATTTTGGATCCAAGCAACCATATCAAAATTGTAAATAAATAAAAACAACACCAAACTTAAAAGGTGACAATCATGAATGTCTATGTATTTTTATATTTAATGATTGCAAATTAACCATTATGTAATCAAAACTGAACTGTCAAACATTTAACATCATGTGTCATTTGTTTGTAGCCCTGAAAATGGATGAATAAAAATCCGAAACATCAGCTAAAGTTAAAAAAAAAAAATATTATTTAACCTAAACTAATGACATTTGCACTGTATAGAAAATGAGGTCAAGAATAAATACCATCCAAAATATCATTCTCATGCATCATTCGAACAATTTTTAAAGCCCTGTAACTCACCCAAATACTTATGCATGTAAATAAAACTTCAGAATATGAAAGAACAAGACTACATTGATGCATTCACGTCAAAATCACAGAGCCCAAACCATATTTTGCTGAAATCTGCAGTTCGCCAAAAAATGGCCAAGTTTTTGTAATGTTGGGCATAATCGATCATATATATTATTACAGAAAGGTCTATTTCTGTCATTCTGTACATATGCTCCGTTCACATACTGCACCTACAGTGATAAATAAGGTATCATTTTAAATGTTGAATCACCGGCTTCAGACGACAAATACAATCTCAAATTTCACTATTTTTCCCATTAATTTGACTTAAAATTTTCGATAAACTCTCTTGTCTGTATTGTATTCATATGTTTTGTATATTTTTGCAATAAAACAAGTATAAAGAAAGTACTTTATGATATACACCTTCTTCCCTATTTAAAACCCAATTACACCGTTTCCTTAACATACTAAATCCCTGATAGCGTGAAAGTGCGAAATTTTCGCACGGGTTACCTAGTTTTTATATAATTTTGATTAGATAACTGAAGCCCTTTGCTTTTTATTGAGTTAGGTTTAAATGTTGATATTTTCTTCATTTTTGAGATATCGGGCTTGCCAAATACGATATCACATGCTTTGCGCACAACAGAGTGGCACTCAGAGACGACGTTCCTCATGCAGCGGCATCAGCTGGGACAAGGGCAAAATAACGCCAAAGAGTAGAAATGAGCCATGACAGCATTTTACTGGTTGTAAGTTGAAGGAAACGACGGTATCAGCACAAATAAGGGAATTAAAAGGAATAAACATAGTAATGCGAATTGCAGAAATTTTCATTCAAAAGCAAGGTTTATGTTGATGTGACGTTAATTTTTAACTAGAATTTATCTTTCATCTAGCAATAGGAGTCTGTAAATACAATCAAAAATTAAGTTATAGTGCATAAAACAGATGGCTTTTGGTTTTCTAGATATCTTCTATTCCTCTGTCTGCATTCTAAGCTAACTTCTGTGTGGGTCACAATAAAATGTGTAGTGGGAAATATATACTAGTATATATTTATAACTAGTATATATATTAGTATATATATATTAGAAAATATATTAGTAATTATACTAATATATATTAGTAGGTATGATATGATGATAATCAGTTTCAAAGGAGTGCATCATGAAAAATTAGGATTAAAATCAGGGAAAATCAGTTGCAGAGTAGAAAAACCATATAAAATTAATTAAAAACATTTTATAATTTTGCAAAAGAGATATTTTCACTTGAGTCATTACTTTTTCTCCCCTATATCTGACTTTCTTTCGTTTTACATGGGATGCATGCTAACAACAAAATATTCAATGAAATAGTATTCGCCTGGACTGGGATTTGAACCTATATCCCCTGAATATTCCCCGATAGCTTGCACAATCTAGCTCAACACAGTTGGTTTCATGGAACTACATATGTGCAGATTATATACTAATAATAATTTGCATATTCAATACCTTACTTTTGCTTTCCAATAGCAAAGGCATTTCAAGAAGGATTTCTGGTCAGCTTCGACTTGCATGGTCAACAACAGAATCTCTAAACACATCAAAAGCTCAAGTCAGGCCAAGAAATAAATCCAGGGGGTAGGAATTGGAATATTTACTGTCAATTGCCTTCTGCAGAACACTTAGGGATATTTATTCTCAACATTTAATGATTTCCCAACAAACCAAAGGTCTTGCTTCAATATCATTTGATAATTGATCAAATCCACTGATAATACACCTAGCACTTTTTCTTTATTAATTGAACATAAGTATTTACAAACAACCGAAAGTGCATGCAGCAATTAAAAAATGAAACAGAAGCAAGGATGTATGTAAAGATAGGGCTGTATGAAAGAAATAACTAAAATAATGACGGTAGTTTCCAACGCACAATTTAAACTCCTACTACGACAGGGAACGGTATGATGAGCATGTATGTGAATAAAACCGAAACCCTCCAGACAATAGTCAACCCAGCTTCATAAAGATTTGGTGGGAAACCTCCAGTCAATCACATAGCAACTAATACACATATTTTTAAATTTATTTATTTTTAATTCATGTACTTATTTTTAACTTTGTCATTCATTTTTTTACATACACATATATAGTTTTAAAAAAACTGCACGACTCTCGAAATTATTCCACTAGCACTCATCCGAACCAACAAAACTGCATGACTTACAAAATTTGAATCGACCTCTAAAATTAACGACGTCAGCGCCATTTCCGAACAGCGGGCTGCGGATCAAGCTGAAAAAAGTTGACACGCGATCTGCAAACACAATCACAACACGACAAACGCGAAGAACGTTGTTAGCTAACGTCAACTCGTACAACCTCTAATCTGTTGCGTAAATTTGATAAATAAACAACACTCTACTCACCCGTGAACATGCCACATTCACTTGCATCTTGACTTTGTCAAACCACTGTCTCACGGCTCTTTTGACGAAAACTTCCGGCTCACTGGCTGGCGGAAGATGTCCGCGAGGACTACTCTTTCGATTTGTCGTAAGGGTTCGCTTGGCCGTCTCCTTAGGCACAGACTTCTTCTTGCGACACGAAGCTGAGGGTTTCTTTCGCTTGGCCATCTTCCCCGATCGCGGCTCGCATCGTCCCGTAGATTCGGCCCCGGAATTTCTCATCCCCTCATCGCTATGATCCAGTTTACCGAACTCCAACCCGTTCTCCAGTAACTGAGCGACTCTTTTCCGGTTCGCGACTCGTATTTGCTCCCTCTTGGCCGCTACGTAACGAGCCTTTCGTCTCCTGTCAGCCTCACATCTTTCCTTCCGCTGTTCCGCCGTCTCAGAAGCTCTATAAGACGAAATTCTTTCCCTCTGGGCCTTCAGGCGGCTCTGCCTTTGAGCCGAGGTCTCCGTGGCTCTGTGAAGACGCTTCCGTCTAGCTTCGGATGTGCTCCTGCTGAGATTCGTTCGCCTTCGTGCGGGCATCTTTGGTATATCCGGTAATGGAGATCAAAAGCACCATGCGAACTCAAATTGCCCTTCAATGGAAGGATAAAATGATCCGTGGTCCGAACGATTTGAATCGGTCGCGGAAACAAATGAACCGTTCTCGAACACTAGTGAACCGCTTGCGGCAACTTCCGCGAAGGAAGTGACAACATGCACAAAATGCACACGGGAAGGGGAAGTAGGGGAGGTGTGACGTAACAAGGGGAGGAGAGGTAGGCGTCACGTAAACAGCTGGGAAAGGGAAAGTCACGTGACATAAATGAGCTTCCCATTACCATCGTTTGAATGCTATTTCTCGCACAAAAAACGGAACCAATTCAATTCACTAGGAGCATATAAATAAATAATTAATGCAATCGACAATATAGCAGCAAAAACCTGCCCAATTTAGGCGTAACAATGTAATAAAATGTCATATTGGATACAATTTACGATAGAAAAAGTTTTGTTTCAAATTACTGACATTCCGAGTGATTTATTCATTTCGATTCTATGTCCAAGCAGCATATATTGGGAAGGCATATATATATATATTCCTGAGTGCACGAACCCCGAGCACCCCTCATTCTTATATTGTATCACTAGTGTTGTCTATTTTGTGACAATTTTTTCAGTAGACTCGTTTCTGAGGTAATATAAAAAAATTGCAATTTGTTCAAGAGATTCCAAATCAGCGGTAGCACCATTCATATACCAGGGGTAGAAGAGTCAACATTGCAATTCCACATGGTAATTGACACGATCGGTTTCTCTAGAGAGCAGCATCTTCAGGTACAGTTACATTATTTTCCACTCAATATATATACATGAATTTGGGGGGGATGTGGCAGCGTCACAGGCTAAGGAGGGTGAAGGCAGGAAAGGTGTTGGGTTGGATGGGGGGAGGGCGGAGATCTTGGAGATAATCCGGGAAGTGAACGCTGGCTAGGGCATCGTGGGAGGAGTTACTGGCAACAGCAGCAGGGATCTTCCAACCTTCAACCAACTGACATTGGGCTGCCTCCTAATTGATAATTCCTTGGACTCCAAATAACGTCTGTGCAAATAGCAAGCCACGGAGATAGCCATAGAATCTCGATCCTTCCTGAGAATCATTCGGGAAGCTATCGAGATAGCAAAACACCTGAAGAATTCCAACCGGGGAGATGGGTATCACCTCCACAACACTTGGAAGAGACTTATCCGTGTGGAAACTGTCGACATGGCCAATCACCAACATCGGGGAAATATTGGCGCCAACGGGAAGAATGACGCAACCAATCAAGACTGAACAACGGTCCAAAATAAGGCGGTCAATTACCAGAATCATCACTTCGACCTGAAGACGCCTGCTGGAACGCAGGCAAAACTGTTGTCATAAAAAAACAACGACACGGTGAAACACCCGAAAGAATGCAGCCTTCAACTACTACGCACCGCGGAAGCCTTCGCACCAACTTTAATCATATACTACTTGTTACGCAAATAACATGTCTCACGGGGATAAGGCAAAGTTAGTGCTGAAGTGATTACTTCCTGTGTAGTCTTCGTAGTTCTTCATATTGAGTGGTAAATTCATTTTCAGGGCCGAGATATGGAGGATATTCTGCTGTAATCCCGCCTGTCATCCCGGTCTCGTGGTGTGTACTGAAGTCGTTTTTTTGTATTCTTCACCTACAGTTGGATTTTTGATTTGATTTTAATAAAAATACTAATGGTGCCTAAGTTTTGCCTTACTATTAACACAATGGAACCCATTCGTCGATGTAAAAATTGCATACTTATCGCATTCGCCCAGTTGACGTTTATGCTGTGGTTTTGGAGGAAATCGCAGCAAAAACGTGAATGATGGTAAGTGAAATTGAAAGCAAGCTAATCGCTGGCCCGAGAATTCAAATTTTCATGTGGTGCCATCTTCTGGTCCAAATGTGGGCTTATTGTATTTATTTCCGACTACAGTGCAGCTAGGATTAGATCTTTTAACGAATATAGCCTACCACGTATAGTAGTGAAAATTTTGGGTCCCATCAATTTCACCATTAACTTTACTCTGAGTGCGGCAAGAAAAATTTTTTATTCAACCTACAGGATCGTTTACAAGGAGCCACCTAGCAGCGCTGCCATTGGCTAATATGCCCAGAATATGCTTTCGAGATAAAGGAATATTCTGAGAATATCCTCTTAAGAACATGCTGGAGATTTGACAAATGACGTTGCTGAGTACATGCTGGGGACAGATGCTAAGCATGTGCTGGGAACAGAAGCCAAGTATATGTTTTGAGTGGAATTAATGAAAGTTTGACACTTTAGCAAGTAAGAAATTGTGTGAAAATATTTTTGATGAGATTTGCGATGATGAAAACCCAATTTCTAAAGATATAAACGAAAACATAAAAAAATATTTTCTGCACCGGAGCATCGAACTGCTAAACTTACACTTGACAATCCAACACCTTACCATTGGTCTCCCGCTGCCTCGAAGGAATACACAGTTCACTTATTCGAATAAGAGGAAAGTCTTTGAATTGGATAAGGTCGTATTTAACTGGTAGACACCAAATTGTGAAATACATGAGCCGGACACAGTATGGTAAAGATATCTCATTCTCTTCCCCTCTGGACATCACAACTGGGGTCCCCCAGGGTTCCATCTTTGGCCCCCTTCTGTTTATTATTTTTGCGAATGACCTGCCAAACCTGTTTCCTCAAGCTGATGCTGTGTTATATGCCGATGACACTTCTTGCCTATCACATTCCAGTAATATTCCTGATCTGCTAAACACCGTCAATACCTCTATTTCTAGGATGGCTGAGTGGTGCAATAACAACCATCTATCAATTAACACTAATAAAACTGTTTTCCTGAATTTTCACCCCAAGACTGGCACATTTTTGGCTAATCATCAACTTAAACTGATGAATGAGCCTATTTCCCACAGTAATTGTGTTAAATTCTTGGGTCTTCTGGTTTCGGATGACCTTAAATGGACACCTAATATAGAGGCCATCATGAATCGGGTTAGCAATGGTATTTTTATGCTCAGAAGGCTGGCCACTTTTCTATCTCCTGCTACCCTCAAACTTATTTACCATGCTAATGTTCACGCTCATATATCTTATGGCATTATGTTCTGGGGAATCTCAAACCATGCTAAAAAACTATTTTCTCTATAGAAGCAGGCAATCAAAGCTATGGTTCAAGTCCCAAAAAGGACTCCTGGTAAACCTATCTTTTTGGCCCTAAAATATTAACGCTTCCTTATTTATCTTGAACTGTGCCACTTTTTTTAAACTGCATCCTCAGCATTTTCCAAGGAATGAAGAATGGCACGACCATTACACTCGCACAAAATGTGACGTTCACCTCAAAAGTCACCTCTCTATCTCTATAGCTCTCAAGGGACCTCATCATACTCCAGCCATTATTTTCAATAAACTACCATTCGAGTTTAAAAAAATTGTCCCCCTTCCTTATTCAAGGTCAAATTACGAAACTTTTTGGCATGTAAAGCTTATTATGATATCAGTGAATATTTAAATGTATGTATGTAAACCCATTTTACTGTACTTTATTTTATGACTTGTTTATTTTCATGTGACCCTTGACAAAACCATGCAATGTATGTTGCCAATTCGGTGTGAATATATTATTATTATTATTCACAGGTGGGTTAGGGCCCATTCACACTCAGCAGCGCTGCCGTTGGCTAATAATGAGGTAGAATAAAAGTGTTCACACAGGGCCACATCCACCGGATGGAAGCACCATAGATGGTTGCAGTGGTTCCCTCTGCCGCAGACGCCGGCGTACAAAAGTGGCACATCTAGTGAGTATAGCCACAGCAAAATGACAGTGTTCTCAAGAAGCATCTGCCACGCAACTGTTCAAGCAGAGTGTTCGTGGCCCTGCAAAAATGCATCAAACGAGCGTTCGCATTTCAAGTAAAGCAAAGGTTGCAGGTTTAGATTTGCGGATATTCATTATTATATGAAAGAAAACTATTTGTATTTCCATACGGGTAGACCACGATTTCAATGCATGCGTGTCATTTTAAAGATAATACATTGTCTTGCAAATGACGTTATAACACACGTGTGCCAAGTATTATACCTAATGCCTGTTGCTCAAGGTAAAATTTTCAGTAAAATGTTTTATAAAGTCTACTAATTTTATAAAAATGAGCTTGCTAATGACAAAACAGTTTTATAAAACCTAGTTTTCTAAAACGTTTTACGGAATAGGACAGATAGGACTTTTATGCAACAACCAATGAGACATTCCGCTCATCGCGTTGATAATAATCTTGTATCCATGGGAAGCCAAACAAGGAAAACGTAAACAAACATGGCAGGAAGTAGTTCATTGAGTACGTTGAGAGGCAGTAATGTCCTTCTTGTTGTTAGAAGAAGAATGCATTAATAGAGCCATATTGCACCGTTGAGTGTGATCAGAAAGTATAAGTAAATAAACAATACATATATAGTTATTAACTTAACAGTCATCCAAAAGAGAGTGCATTTAACACTTCACGTGTTCGAAAAGCATCTCATAGATGGCAGGACATTGCGATTTTATGAATAGTTCTACCGTGAGCAAGCAAGTACGTTTTACGTACAATTCATAAAACTTTCAATAAAATTTTTTATAAAACTCTTTTATGGAAAATTTTACTGTGAGCAACAGGCATAAGTAAGCACACCTAAGCACGCATTAAAACAGCTCTTAACTGCAATTGGACAAATAAAAACTTCAGTATTTAGAGGGTATTTTTTTTCTTCTGGCCTTCACTTTCTAAATCCGCTTCATTGTCATTTATTGAGGCTGATAACGGGCCCTTCGGACGCTCGTTAGCAGCTCCACGCATGTGCATGAGCATTTCTGAAAACGCCAGTTCGATGCTCGGTAGTGGCGCTTTGTATGCGCTCCAAACAAACCACTTATTGTTAGAATCACTGCGGTTATGCCAACAATTAGTTAACTGTGGACACCTGTCAAGGATGGGGCTTGCAATGAAGCGATGAAGTGACTTGTGCAACTCCTCATCACTACGCTGTTACTTTGTTGTTGTTTTTTACGTTCTTAACATTACATTGTTAACGCCCTGTAAATTGTTCTTTTTAAGGATACTGTCCATCTGATGCGTATTCATGCGCATGACCTCTCATGCATGGTATTCGGCCCTTCATTATTTTCCAGTGTTTACTTATTTCAGTCTTATAATTTCTCTAACTTATATTTATAGGACCAATGAATGCTGCTTGTGATAGCCATAGGGGAGATGTGAATTTTTTCAGTTCTAATCGTGATTCCTTTATGTTACATGGAACGTTGACCATATTTGTTATAACTAGTCCATTGTTGCTAACGAATCTGTGTATGGCTATTACATTTTCATGCAGCGTATTTTTTGAGTCTCTAGTGGTCTCCAACCACTCACTTCTATCGTTATGTTTACTCTCCTTGTGTTCCGTTAGCCGTTTTAACTGTGCGTTTCGCTTTTCTTGGTAGTACGTTAACCCATTCAATGTGGATGCCTTGAATTCAAGGCATCGGTCCCTTACTTTTCTCGGTTTTCCCTAGTTCCCAAGCGTCGGCGCTGACACTTGCAACTTCCTTCAGCGTCTTAGGCTTGCTCTAGGCACACGTGGATGAGTTTCGTTCTTTGCTGGATGTGTTTTCGTTTTATATAAAAAAATAAAAAAACCATTCAGCGTGGGAATAAATGTCATGTCAACAGGTCAGCATTGAATGGGTTAATTTTCAAGTAGTGGACGGCAGAAAAACCTTTACTCTTCTGAAATAGTATCTTTCTAATGGTATGTGATGAGGTAAATTAATAATGTTTTGTATTTTTCACACTTGACAAAAATAATGAGCACGTACTAATGTGATTCATTTTCTTTGAGCACATTCTTTTGTTACACTGTAACGTTAATAAAAGGGTCTCGCTTCCTCAGAACTTAGGACACAAAACCAGGGTGTCCGGTGAATCTCAATTTCATTTTTCCCTGATTTTTCCAGGTTTTCTAGGCAAATTTTTGCATTTTCCAGGGTCTTTCTGAACATTGTTTCTAACATATTTTTAATGAATTTCTTACAAAATCGGCAATATTTTGCCAACATGAAAAAATGAGAAATTTCGGTCCCTACTTTGAGTTAAAAACGTAAGAGTATACAAGGAATGTGGAGTATAACGGGTTTTATTTCAACCAACAAATAAACAAAAACGGTTAACTAACAACAAAATTCTGAGTCAGGTGAAATTTGAACACAATAAAGTAGATTCAGACTAGTTTGATAAAGAACATGTAAATAAAAGAAACTGGTGTGACATTTTTCAATGAGTTCATTTCCGATTCAATTTCAGCAACAAATGTTTCGGCTTTTCAAGAAATTACGTTATTTTGGTTTGCAGCTCTTGCAACTTTTGCAGTATGTACCTCTTTCTTATTCTTTTTCTCTTGAGGCCTTGGTACCTTTCCTCTTCTCCCAAAAGGCTTCACTGTACTTTACATGAACATTTCGGAAACTGTGAATTAATTGCTTTGTGATAGGTGTGGATCTAACGCCTAAAAGCATTCAATTATGCAAAAAAAAAATTGTATTTGTTGGACAATTCACGGATTTTAATTAGGTGGGATTGCCCGTGTACAGAGGCCCTGTCAACTACAAACCCGAGGGCCATGATTTCCATACGCAGAAAATTGACCACACCATGTATTTCGGCTCCTTCAAAAACATTTCTGCAAACATTAAAACGAGGAGGGTGGAGATTATTTGGAAAGGATTATCAATTCCATATATAACAATACCCAATTATCCATTTAGGTTGCTGGCCGAATGGTTTTAGGATAATGCGGGAAATGCCACTGCGCATGCTCAGACATTTAGATTTCTCGTAAATTTGGCCACACCAAGAATTCCATTCGTATGACTCTTTGAACAGAATCTTGATTTCCGCATGAAATTCTGTTTCCGGTGACAGATTTTGGCATCAATTCCGATTCCATTCGTAGCGGCCATTTTACATGGGAATTATTCCGTGTGGAATTTGCCTTGTTATGCAATCGGCCCCCTAGACTGCGAATAGGAAGAGTGGGGTGGGATGACGAAGCACAAGCTGAGAGCAGGCGCACAGCTATGAAAAGAGTATTAAATGAACAGGGAGCGTAAGGCTACGCTGAGCCGAGTATAATGCAAGCAAAGGCGCAGGTTAAACCTCTCTCTCTCTCTCTGCTTTTATGGAAATCAGCTGATGTGCATTTTCCAGGGTTTTTAGGAAAAATACAAAAATTCCCTGAGTTTTCCAGAACAAAATATTTCCCTGAGTTTTCCCCGGTTTTCAAGGTTTTCCAGGTCGCTGGTCACCAACAGCTAGAAACACTTGCACGACTCTCAATCACAAGGCTACGATGTTTAAGAGTAAGTGAGGCAAGCAAATCTCTTACCTGGTGCAGGAGCTGGTCCATAGCTGCCTCCAGCGTCGTCACTAGAGATGGACAGACTTCAGCACCCCCCTCTACACTACGAGAACACCCCTCGCTCGAATCTGCTGTCTCGTAACTGACAGAAGACAGTTCCTCATTGAAGTCGATAGGTTCCATTTTAACACAAAATGTTTCCTGCAGGCACGACTCCAGGGGCTGAGGATATATATAAGCATGAGGGCACTCAATTAAAATATCAGATATTCATTAACAAGAAATAAACTTAATACACATTTACAGGAGAGTAGTTTCTTTGTTTACAGCAGAACGTTAGAGTAGAACACTTATTCATTTAGTAAATACAGGGTGTTTCAAAAAAGACTTTACTTTACAACTTTGAAAATTCATATAAAATTATTCCAAAAAGGTACAGAGCTCGCTTTAGTGTTGTTTTAAAGGGAAACACATCAAGTTTTGACTCGCGTAGTCCGCTAGTGGCTAATCATGCCGCACAAGCGCTAGCGGCAGTTATGTTTCGTCGAGTCTGGGAAGAAATCGACTACCGATGGGATGTCTACAGGATAACCAACGGAAGCCACACAGTTAAAAAAAACTTGAAGTGTTTTCCTTTAAAACAACACCAAAACCAGTTCTGCACCTTGTTTCATTAAATTTTCAAAGTTGTAAAGTCCTTTTTGAAACACCCTGTATAATAATTCAAATAAATAAATGCTGAATTAATGGTAAAAAAATGAAAGATTTTGAAATTATTTTGCTATTGTTTTTGCTAATGTTCTACAACAGCTAATCATGTATGTATCTAACTCATAACCACTGTTATCGCTGTTTTATTGTTGTGTCAATTCCCCTATTATTATTGTCATAATTTTCACAGGATTCTATAAATATTTGTTTGTGTACAATTCTACTAATGTATATTTTGTTAGCATTTTTGCAAGGATAACTTGATAATAATAATATATAATATATATTTATTTGTCCAATGACCTGTAGATTGAATACAAAATACATATATAGGACACGTCAAGTTACATACAGTCAATAATTACTTATTAATCATACAAACAACAATTCAGTATTAAATACATACCACAAAAGATTAGTATTGCCAAGTTCAATTTTTGTATTACAGGTTAATGTACTAATCATTCTCATATTCTTCGACGCAATAGTACATTTTTTTATACAAAAATTTTTTCAACTTAACTTTGAATGAACACATACTTGTACAATTTACAATTTCCATTGGTAATTTATTATACAAGCGAATACCCATTTCCTGTGGTCCCAGTTTCATCTTTTGTGTTCTTATGGTTGTTGGGTGTATTTTGTTGTGACATCTGGCTGAGTGAGAATGGTAATTCGAGTTATATGAGTATTTATTTATATTTGTTCTTACATAAGTCAAAAGTGAAAATATATAAAGACAAGGAAGAGGGAGGATTTTAATAGAATAAAATATTGGCTTAGTTGGGGAACAGTAATGCTGAGAAGCTATAATTCTGATTATTCTTTTCTGAACTTTAAATATAACATTTGATAGGTGGGAGGACCCCCAAAAGATGATACTGTATAATACCTTAGAATAGAATTCACCATAGTAGAGTTTTAACAAGATATCAATACTTGTGGTACGTCTTAATTGTCTCATTAAATAACAAGTTGAGTTCAGTTTATGCTGTAGCTCTAAAATATGCTGCTCCCAGGACATATTAAAAGAATTTAAAGATATTAGCCCCAATACAGGTGTATTCCTTAGGGGTTTTGGTATGGCATTCCTTGGTATGTTTTGGTTACCCAAATTACTGTTTTTCTAAAAATAGATTGAAATAAAAATTCTATTCTATTCTAAAAAAAAGATGGTTGCGCAAGGAAATTCGTAATCCTAGATGAATAATTTTCACCTCACAGATTCCTTTTGTGCTTCACTGAATCCACGTGGATTTCCAAATCTAGCGACCCTTTGTTTGCGATCAAAACAAAGTTACCTCCACTACACATTCCACTTCTGAATCATTACGACCATTGCAAAAACAAGGAAATTCCTTTTTGAGTTCATCTTTGAACATCTATCTTCAAAAATCTTCAAATCATGACAGTTTACAATCAGTTTATATTCCATTCATTAGTACATATTAAAGAAAATCTGAGCATGTACTCAACAAGGGCTGATGTCCACTGTCATGACACCAGAGCCAAAAATTCCATGGATATACCACTCTGTAGGCTCGATAAAACATACAAAGTAGATGGCCTACCCATCAAATATTTCCCAAACAGGCTCCCAACTACTGCCAAGTCAGCCTCTAGTGTGGGCTTCTGTAAGGCTCTCCGAGATTGGCTTACATCCAACCCATTATATTCCCTAGAGGAATATTATAACCTAGATTTCTCCAGCCTAAAACTCTAAGGTCCATTGTTTCATTAAGTGTATTGACATGATCTGCCTTGTTGTGTTCCTCAATTATGAGATGTTTATTTTACTCAATTATAATTTTGAATTAATTTTAAAGGCAATTATTCACATGTACCATACCTTGATGACACCTATCATATGCATTTATGCTAAAGGTGAATAAAGAATATTATTATTATATTTTCGTTTTTGCATTTTGGTATGTTTTTGTAATAATAGATTGAAATAAAAATTCTATTCTATTCTAGTAGTTGGAAGCCTGCTGGAACAGGCTAAAATATCAACAAATAAGCTAAAAAATAATTATTTAAGTAAATAATTAAATAGAATTAATGAGCGGTTTTTATTTTTACAGAAAACAATATGTATAAACAATACATCTATATATATATATATAAATTTTGTAGCGTGTCAGTCAGTCATTCTGTATCCATTTTGTTTATTTCTCTCTCATGTTTTGAGCTAGAGAAATGAGGTTTGGTGCATTAAATGTGGATTCTCTGTCTGTATGATTTGGTTGTAGTTTTGGATTTTTAGCCATTTCCTCCTAACTGGCCATAATTTACCTAAGTTTGAAATTAAAAAAAGCGAAAATACGTATGATACATGATCTGATTCCGTGCATCCAGTACAACAGTGGAACCATGGTTGGCAGCATCAAAACAGGCATCATGCCAAAGTTGGGAGTCAACTGTCCTTAAATTCTAGTATCCATGCTTGTCATACTGGGACAAATATCATACCCTATTTTTTTCTAATTTCACCTGAGGGCATGTACTGTGTATTTATTAATTATTTATGCATATTTTTGATACATGACTTACATGTTGAAGCACTACAAAGCTTTAATAAAAAAGTGAAATGTTGGTGAAGTTTACATTTGAATCATAGACCAAAGCTAAACAAAAACCATTATGATTAATAATAAATATAATATAAACAGCTGCATAAAACAAAATAAGAGCTTGATAGCCACATTCTGACCACAAGTCCACACTACAACAGACACCTTTCTCATTGAATAAAACATGTTTTTCACTTCTGAAACCAAATTTACATGCCATTCCGATTCAGGCTGAATTCTATTAACCTTTTGGGATTTTCTGCATTTTTTTAAGGGGCTCAAAGTTTTACACACACTGTGATCATCGTTAGGTGAATGGAGTTCGCCTTAAGGCACTCACAGTTAGAGATGAACCACTCCGAAAATTACCTCCGTATTTTCATAAATTACCATGGTATTTTTCGTAATTTGAAAATTGAAAATTACCATAATTCTCTAGATAATTCACCTATATGTTTGAGATAATTTTTCATACAGATAAGTTCCCAACATGTTCTTTTAAGCCTAGTTCACATTTCCTACGTGTTCAATAATAAATTGAGGCATGTACAATCCATTTTTGGAATATTTTACTTAAATTATAGCATTATAAGAGTAATGCATTGGAATATTCTTCTTGAATATTTCTCATACTTTGACAAAAGAAAGCCAGATTGCGTGTGGCTGCCGTAGTTCTTTTCACTATTTTAAAAATTTCTAATAGATTAATGTTGTATAAGGTATGGTTTAACCATGGTTATTCCCTTCCTATTGCTATTGGCTTTCTTATTTAACCATACATTTTCTGTTTAATACTTAAAACTAAAAAATACTCGAAAATTATGGTAATTTTCAAAAATTACCATAATTTACCGTGGTTATTTACCTCAGATGAATATTACAGTAATTTTCCCGTCTCTAATCATTTACCGGTATCACCCAGTGTCACTATCATTTTCAATTATCATACCATCTGCAAATGATCGACACATTTGTGTAGCTAATTTTTTAGGATACCGGGACTAGCCACGGTAATTATCTATACGGAGTCACCCGCAAGTGCAGATAAGTGCGATATTCCACAGGAGAAAAATCATTCGCCTTGACCGGGATTCGAACCCGGATCCCTCGACTTCGCGCCGAGTGCTTTAACCAGTTAAGCTACCGAGGCGTCCTTCTCCCCTGTGGATTATTTGGTGGCTTTATAGGAGCATGGTGTTCTAGTCTAGTTCTAGTCATGGCTAGTCCTGGTATCGTCAAAAATTAGTCAAAGAGCGAACACCTTAATGTGTTTTATGTATGGCTTTATCTTCACGGACTGTGGCGCTTAGCGCACGACTTGGACTGCTAATCACATCATCTGTCTAGCAGTCCTGACCACCATGCTCCTGTAAAGACACCAAATAATCCACAGGGGAGAAGGACGCCTCGGTAGCTTAACTGGTTAAAGCACTCTGCGTGAAATCGAGGGATCCGGGTTCCAATCCCGGGCAAGGCGAATGATTTTTCCTCCGTGGAATATCGCACATTTGTGTAGCACTGCAGTGCATGCAGACGTGCATGGAGTATAGCGTAGCAGAACGTAGGAAATACTCCTATATCCTATGTACATGCAGCATGACAATTAAATGTTCTCCAGGCCTCAAAACTCGCACAGAAATTTTACCAGTCCAAAAATGCCTTTACTAACATCAAAGTGTGACAAAAATAGCACACGCCATCACATTTCGGGTCATTTTGCGGGAGAATTTGGGTATGCTGCAAATACCTCGTGATTTGAGATGGGAAAATTGCCGTAATATTCATCTGAGGTAAATTACAGGTAATTTTCGAAAATTAATGTAATTTTCCAGTATTTTGTTAGTTTTAGGCATTTATCAGGTAATGTATGGTTAAATAAGAAAGGCAAAAACAAAAGGAAAGGAATAACAATGTTTAAACAAAACCTAATGCAACATTAATCTATTAGAAATTTTTTAAATTGTAAAAAGAGCTACGGCAGCAACACGCAATCTGGCTTTCTTTGTTCAAAGTATGAGAAATATTCAAGAAGAAGAATATTCAAATGCTTTACTTTTATAATGTTATAATTTAAGTAAAATATTCCAAAAAAGGGTTGTACATGCCTCAATTTATTATTAAACACGTAGGAAATGTGAACTTGGCTTAAAAGAACATGTTGGGAATTTATCCGTATGAAAAATTATCTCAAACATATAGGTGAATTATCTAGAAAATTACGGATATTTTCACGGGGCGTGGTAAATTACGAAAAATACCGAGGTAATTTATGAAAATTACCAAGGTTATTTTGAGAGAGGCCCATCTGGTGATTATGCATTTTTATGCGATTTAATTTAGGCCAGATTTTGGTCACACATGTCATAAATATCCTTTTTGGTGCATTTTGTATGTTTCTGAGAAATTATGCGTTTATGACCCATATTTACTTTTGGAGATCAACATCTATGTGGAATCATTAGGATGAAGGTGTGTCCTGTATTTATGCGATGGCAGGTCTCCATCAAATTATGTATGCACCCCTACTTTTACCACTTAAATTTTAAAAACATTTTTGACTATACAGCGGACTCTCGTTAGGACGTTCTTTAAGGGACCCGGGATTCTGAACGTGGTAACCAGGAAAACGTACAAAACGGTATAATAATAATAACGTCTTTATTCATCTGTAGCACAACAAGAATTGTGGTAGATGTCGTCAGTCAGTACACTCCTCTTGCCAGGATACAGAAAGAAAGAAATACACTGAATACAAAACTCAAATATATAGTAAGAAGCAAAATGTAGATATACAGTAAGAAGCAGAAAGTAAATGTAATCAGAATAAAAATGCAAGTATACAATTAGAAACTTATTGTGGAGAAATCAATTTCAAAGTATTCCTCCTTTAGTGAATATATAGGTTACATTAGGTAATAAATAAATATTAGGTAATCTCTAGTATAATATGCAGAATTAAATGGTTAGCTATTAAGCTCATATTCCGTAAAAACTGAATTACAAAATTGTTTCGCTGTTCTGGGGAATGAAAATTGCCAGTGGGGCACCTAAAGCAAATCAATGTGCAAAAAATGCCTTGGCTCAAGATAGACAGCCCCATAGCCCTAAGCCATAGTAGTCCGTGGAACATTCAGTTGTGAATCTTATAGTAATTTAGTTGTGAATCGGACGTACAATCCCTTAAGTATATCCGTGTTGCAATATTTGCCTAGTTGTGTTTCAATTAATGATCACATTCGCTCATCACAAGGAATACGAGACTGTTTTTCTGAAAAATTTACCTCATTTTTTTCAACATCCGAGACTGGTCGAGAGGTAGCGGAAGCACACTAGCTCTTAGTAAATACATTGTTGCAGTTCTACAAACTCGATACGATGATTATTAAAGCGGTAATACAAGTATGATCTCATGTTTAAACATAATCTTATGCAAGATCATCCTCAATTCCCATACCACCCTTCGTGAGACAGCACCGCACTGCGTTTTGGGATGGGCGTTTCAACATGCACGTTTTTCGATTGGCATTGGAATCATAGCGATTAGATTCTCTCAATTTTCGCTGGTACCCTAACCTCTACCACACAAACCAGACTGCTTTTAAGAGTATAATGCATAATTTTGCAAAATAATGCAGATTTGATCCAATTTGTGTTGATTTTCATGCTTATTATTAGTAAATACTACTGTTTCAGGCTGGATATGGTGGAAGTTCTCGATATTCATAATGAATAAAGACACTTGGTAATCTTCCACAGATTTATTTCTTTGACACGACGCGTTTCACCACACTGTGGCATAATCATGTGCCAGGGTTCTTCGCTTTAGGTCAAGCATATATAGCTTTCCACCAAGGCGTTAGGGAGTGGGGGGGAGGAGGGGGAAGGCTAAGGGAGGAGTGGAGAGGGAGGGGGGTAGGTGGGGTGGGAAGAAGGAGAGAGAAGCGGCGGGGGGGAGGGAGAACTAAGGGTTTGAGTGGACAGAGGGCGGAAAGACATAGGAGAAGGACGCAGGGGTTAGGACTGGGTGATGATGGAGGCCTTCTTTTCCTTGAGAACTCTGGATGGTGAGGTAAAGGATGGGGGGGAGGGGGTCAGAGGGTTTTAAATGGCCAAGTTCACTGCCCAAACCAGAGCACTGGAGAAAGGGGGGGAGGAAGTACTGGTCCATTTTGGTCTATATTTTCACGAACTTGGGTCTATAAAGTCTATAGTTTTTTGCCCTGAACCTATGGGATACCTGTTGCCTGCTTTGCAGGCAGTCTCTGTCTGGTGTGCTCTTGAAGTGAACTTGGTGTTTTTCCTTATTTTTGCACTACTCAAGTGGAAGCAGTAGGAAATGTGGCAAAATGAGTGCATATGTTGCCCAAAAATGAAAAAAATAACATAGAGAATAGTTTGTGAAACATAAGTAAACATTCTGGAGTAAAAAGCAGTGGTCTCTGGTTTGTCGTCCTGGGTAGAGATGTGAGAAAGTTACCATAATTTTCACCTGAGGTAAATGACCACGGTAAATTACGGTAATTTTTTAAACTAGCCATAATTTTCCGGTATTTTTAGTTTTAAGCATTGAACAGCAAATGTATGGTTAATTAAGAAAGCCAATAGCAATAGGAAGGGAATAACCATGTTTAAACCATACCTAATACAGCTTTAATCTATTAGAAATTTTTAAAATTGTAAAAAGAACCACGGCAGCAACACGCAATCTGGCTTTCTTTTGTCAAAGTATGAGAAATTTTCAAGAAGAATACTCTACTAATGCATTACTCTATATAATGCTATAATTTAAGTAAAATATTCCAAAAATGGATTGTACATGCCTCAATTTATTATTGAACACGTAGGAAATGTGGACTTGGCTTAAAAGAACATGTTGGGAATTTATCTGTATGAAAAATTATCTCTTGCTTAGGTGAAATATCTAGAAAATTGCAGTAATTTACAATGGATGCAGTAAATTATGAAAAATATCGTGGTTATTTATGAAAATTACCGAAGTAATTTTCGGAGTGGCACATCCCTAGTTATGACACATAAGACATTCATAGAATACCCGCTGAAGATGATGCATCAACATTGAAACCGGATATTTTATTTTTGTGGAAGGTCGGAAGTAAATTTTATTTTTGTGGAAAATTGCACAATGTTATTTCCTCATTATGTACTACAAACTCCACTCAATTTCGCAAGAACCTTTTCATTTTATAGGTTCCATCAAGGGTGTGACGGAATTGTGATATCTCATATTAATTACTACTAGCGCCAATTGCTTCAGGCGCAAATGGAAAAATAAGTATGCGTGGAAAAGGTAAATGTTGTATACTTTTGCCATAAATCTTTTATTTTTTTGTGAAAAAATGCATTAATTACTCCTTTTGTTGTAGAAGACGTTTATCAGCTTCCATTTTAAATATGTCTGGTACCACACGTGACATTGCCATCGCAACCGTAAGTAAACAAAGAAGAAGGCCGAGAAAGTACACACTGCGAAAACGCCAAGAGAAGGACTCTGGACGGCATTATTGCGCTGCAATCTGGTTCCAGAATTATTCAGGATGCAGAATTGATTATACAACCACCTTTTTTAAGTTTCCCCTGAGAAGGGCTCAGGCAAGCCAAGCTCCTAATACAAAGGACCCAGACCGGGGCTGGCAAGAAAGCTTCTCTCACTGGATAGGAGACAACTTCGAATGATAGTGGGACTGCTTACTGGACACTATCTGGTTATGAGGCACCTTCATCTCCTGAGAATTACAGACTTGGCGAAATGTAGACGGTGCGAGGAAGAGGACGAAACAACATCGAACGTACTCTGCAAGTGTCCCGCTTTGATGAGGGCCAGAGTTAGGCATCTGGGCTCACCATTTTTGATCTAGATGAAGTTAGTGGTATCCCCGTGGAGGACATGTTATCCTTTAGCAGGGCGACTGGACTCTATGGGTGACCACAGACATGATGGTTAGCACAACGGACCATTAGCTCTAAGTGCCCCAGGTCCTCCTTGGAGAAACTCCACCAAAATATAATCTAATATTCCCCTGAGAAATAAACAGGTAATATCCTACTTAAATCTGCAAGATATTCAATTAAAGAGTATACCTGTCGCGCTGTTGCGCTTATGGTTAGCGCCTGACCGCTAGAGTGCTCTGGGTGAGATTTATAACCATTGTAGGAATGTGAGTGTCAGACCCTTGGGTTTCATATTCCATTGAATTGCTCCCCATACAAGCTAAGGCTGAAACACACATGATTTATCCAAGTTTCACAGGCCTGAAGCGACCCTGATATTTCAACTCACCCCAGAGCAGACAGTATTGAGCTGCTTCTTCACTTTGGTCATCCACCTCTTCAGGACCTTCTGGATTTTGTTGTTCTCCCGCGCAAGGGCAAGCAGATGCTTGCGATGGGCCGCATCCCTCGGGTCCTTGACCCTTCTCCTCCTCTTCCTGCCAGAGGCCGAACAAGTGAGCCTCCCAGGCACATCCTCTAGCTGACAACCCCTTGTCCGGCAATTCCTCTTGCGGTTCGCCGTCAGCCGCCGCTCGCGGTCTTCCGGTGTCTCGTGACACCTGCGCCGTGCCTGACGCTCCCTGTCAGCCACCAGGCGTCTCTCCCTCTGCTCCGGCGTCTCACTGCCCCTCAGGCGTGCGTGGCGCTCACGATCGGCTTGCAGGCGCTTTGTCCTTTGTGCCGCCGTCTCCGTGGCTCGGGAACTGGACTGGACATGCCTCTGGTACCTTAGTAGAAAATGGGAAAAATAAAACCAGTTATTTGTTTAATTAATATCAATATGGGTGAGCCAATACTTTTATTGTCCGATACCCAATATTTTGTTCCAATAAATATTGCATTCCAACTCGGTTATTAGAGAGGTGTACGTGTTATAGGTGTACTCTGACTCAGATTTTGTCAAAACTTGTACATATTGTAAAAATTCTAGTCATTTAATTTCTCATCATCTCCTTTTCTCTTTAATTTTTTTCGTGCACAAGCTAACTAAGGGATTCGAATAATAATAAATGTATTCATCCAAGAAACACAATAGATAGAGGGTTGGGATTGTATTATTAAATGCTGAAAGCATTAAGATTATAATTCATTCAATAAATCATATTTTCAAATTCGTATTTGTCTTAAAATTGCGTTTTTAGCTGCAAAAGCAAACATTTTTCTCCAAAATCAACAACAGCATGTTTCCTTGACAACCAGATTTTGGTTTTTAATGCATTTGAAATTCATTTCACTTAGTTAAGCTGATTAGGAATGCTAATCATTGGGCTTTGCGCATTAGTTTATTTTTTTGCTGTTTAAAACTACTTTCACTCAAGGTAGAGAGTTAATATTTATTTTATGAGATACCCAAATGAATGAAGTTATTTATATTATTTATATGAAGTTATTTTGAATATTTTCAATTGATTCTCCTCTTTTATTATATGAGTTATGAAGGAAGTGTTACCCTGGGTAATGCCAGGTAATTCAGCTACTGCGTTAGTAATCTAGAAAGCCTTCCACTGCATTTTGCCAGAGACTGTCAAATTTATGCGGGATATTCTCCCATCACACAAGACGCAAACACGATATACACAACACAGACATAAGAACAAACCTCAACAAATTTGGACCATATATCCATGTATGTATACCCATATATCCACCCAGACAGTTTCCCCATGTGCTGTCTTGTATTTACAAGCTAATTGTTGTTCAGAACATGATTCGTTGTCTGTTGATTCTGAATGGCAGAGATAAAAAAATCAATAATTGAACAGTAGTTCTATTGAAACAGAAGGGAAACTGACTTATCATCTTAGCTGTTTTACCAAGTGGAAATTGCCCAATTTGTCACTTGACGAGGAATATTATTAAGCTATGTTACTCAAATTGACTGTTTCTATTTTTGGGATTCATTCTGCGATGTTTAAAATTATAAAAAATAAACAATATTTCACTGGTCCTCCTGCCAGATTCAGCAGGTTAACTGAACTGATTCCTTAGTCTCGCTCGTCTTTATATATTTATATGAGTGAAGACTCCCATTGTTGCCGGAATTTTTAAATTCTCATTTTTTTCAATCGATTCTCACCTCATGTGATGAGTTATGAAGAAAGTGTGATCTTAAGCAACGCCAGATAATTCAGCTAGTGTTCTTATGTTTATTTTCATGTTACCACGAGGCGATGGCCTACTTGTAACGATTTTCATTAAACTGAATAGGACTGTTGAAGCTTTGTTTAAGGTAGTACATACAATCAACATGTTAGGTCCTAGATATTGAATGAGTGAGATTAACACCCAAGTGGTTGACATTAATAATAATGATAATTTATTCATCCAAGAGACACAATACACAGTAATAATACTGACAAGTGCATAGGACATGTCAAATAAAAGTAATAATACAGAGTTTTAAAACAAAAGAAAACATTACAAGTTCAAGAATTCTTTGACGCTATAAAAACACTTGAGAGTCAGGTATTCACTTATCATTTTCTTAAATATTGATACTCTCTCTCAGGAATAGGTATGAGAGTTCAAGTAATACATAAGCAATTACCAACGATATTGGTGAACTTTTGTTGAATAAGATTAACCAGAAAACGAGTCAATGGAACATGCAATTTTATTTCATAATCTTAGAAACTTTATTAAAAAATTTAGAAGGGCCCAGGGTAAATTATTTTATACTTTTTAGTCTCTTTTAAAAGCGTGGTATGTTAAAAAAATATTTTTGTTTGTTAATTCTTTTCTGCTTTTTAGTCTAATGTCCGCGTGTAAGTTTCCAATTGATTTTATAAATCTTGATGAGACTCTGACACACAGGAAATTCCCGATGTATTTCTAATTAATAATAATAATAATAATTTATTTACTCCCAAACATTTTTGTTACACAAATTGATAACAGCAAAGGGGCAGGAGCTTTAGGTGGTCTCCAAGGTCATAAGACCAGAATTGAGCCACCAGCAAATTACATAAATGTATGCCATAAAAATAAATGCAGTAATTGTTACATAAATATAATTACAATGAAATACTATCAGAATAAATGTTCAACATTTTCTTGAGAATAAAGCCAGTCTTTAGCAAGTTTTAACATTTTGCTTGAGAATTTAATTTTTTTAATTTCAGCAGGCAGTAAATTAAATATCTTTGGCCCCATATACAGAAAGCAACGTTTATATAAAGTTAATCTTGATCTGTTTGTCACAATGTTTGACTCATTCCTTAAATTATATTTACATTTATCAGATACACTCGGCATATTGCCACTTCTGGCATAAAACAATTTTAAGACTTTGAATAAATACAAATGCCTTAGTGGTAACAATTTGAGGGCCACGAACAATTTGAGGGCCACGAAATTCTGTTCAGCTGACGGTGTGTGAAATTGAAATAATTAATAAATCATTAATTAATCAATTAATTGTTATATAATGTAGTTAACATTGCGTTGTCATCCACTTCTGAGCTATGGTTAAAATTTCAAGTCACTAGCTGATCGGGAAGTTAGTTTAAACTCGGTTGCAATATTCCACGCGGACAGACAGACAGACATGACGGAAACCGAACTAATATCAACGTGGTAAAAAATTCACACAGATCTTACATGTATGCATGTGTACAATAAATTATAGTAATATGTAGAAAATAGACTTTTAAATAAAAACTAGGCTCATATTTAAGTGTTACTAAAAAGTAAAAAAAATTTGTCCATCACACGGAAAATATAAGCATGGGAACTTTTTCTTAATCAACATCCAAACTCTGTCACTTGTATTATCAATGTCTATTCCACAAGAGCCCACCTTTATATTAGGAGGATTATAAATTACTATTTCAAATTATATTCTACTCTTTAGTCTTTACATTAATTGAGCAATGGTTCTTTAAAAATTTAAATTATGTATTAGCATCTCTCCTCACTATAAATGTTAACTCCTACTAGCAACACCGGCGACCGCAGGCGACGGGAAGGAAAGCTACAAGTGCCTCCGTGAATAATTCAATGCCAGCAAAAGGATGCACTAAGTGCCCAGAGGCCCGTAAACCACACAGAGAGTTAACCACACTTCCTAATTTGTTCTATAGGAGTAGACATGGGAAAATTACCATAGTTTTCATCTGAGGCAAATTACAGTGGTAATTTACAGTAATTTTTGAAAATGACCGTTATTTTCCACTATTTTTTCAGTTTTAAGCATTAAACAAAAAATGTATGGTTAAATAAGAATGCCAATAGCAAAAGGAAAGATATACGATGTTTAAACCATTCCTAATATAACATTTATCTGTTATATATTTATAAAATTTAAAAAAGAACTACAGCATCAAAATGCAATCTGGCATTCTTTTGTCAAAGTATGAGAAATTTCCAAGAAGAGTATTCTACTAATAATTAGTCAATAATGTAATAATTTAAGTGAAATCTCTCAAAAAAAAGTTGTACATGCCTCAATTTAAAATTGTACACAGGAAATGTGGACTAAGCTTAAAAGAACATGTTGGGAATTTGTCTGTATGAAAAATTATCTCAAACATAGGTGAATTATCTAGAAAATTACAGTAATTTTCAAGGGGTGCGGTAAATTACGAAAAATACCACGGTAATTTACAAAAATTACCGCATTAATTTTCAAAGTGGCCCATCTCTATATAGGAGTCACATTTTCACTCTGCCGCCAAAACAGAGCCATATGACGCAACTCGCAACACAAAATGTAAATATACCATTTAATTTTTAATAGACTAACTTGGTAATAAGTGAATTTATTGACTGAATCATGTATTGTATTTATCGAGAGTAATTAAGTTTCCCAATTTCTGATCCATTGGGAAGTGGATTAGATTTCGATTACAACATTTTCGACAGTCTTCATCCCACACTCAGAAGGGTTGATGGTAGGAATAATTTAGAAAATTATGCGATTCTCTCAGAGTAGGTGGGGTCGGGCAACTACTCGTTGGCTCAAGCACCTGTTCATCACCAAGAATCAGGAAACAGGACAAGGTGTTGAAAGGGAAATAAAGGAATGGAAAATACTCAAGCCATCACCAATCCTAAATGCCAAAAACCCAAACGATGAAGTCCTAATCCGCCTTACCAGACACGCCAGGAGAATACGGAGAATCCCGAGAAAATCCATGGTCCCCGACGAACTGAACTCCTCCCGTCTCTCTCCCACCTTCCCACCGGAGGGGGTACCTACCTCCCCTCTCCTCCATCGACAGTGGCTTCCGCAGCTGTCGATGGAGGAGATGCAGTTGCAGATGCTTGATGCAGTTTTAAAGGAGCATTTTTCTCACACAGTTACCGGTACAAGTATCGTGTAAGCAAGCCTCAAAGGGGGTATCGAGGATGTGGCCAGAATATTGCTTAAAAACATAATATTATTTCACTTGTTTGAAACTACTGGTGGACATTCATTTAATTTTGTCTAAAAATAGGATGTCTAAATAGCATAATGAATCAACAAATGCGACACAAAAAAAGAAAAGAAGCAGTGGGCATACCCAAGCACCAGCATAAAAACGTTACACTGTACTCATTTTCCTGGACATGTCCCCTTAATACTTACACTTATACAGGGTGTTTCAAAAAGGACTTTACTTTACAACTTTGAAAATTCATATAAAATTATTCCAAAACGGTACAGAGACTGTTTTAGTGTTGTTTTAAAGGAAAACACATCAAGTTTTGACTCGCGTAGTCCGCTAGTGCCTAATCGCGCCGTATAAGCCGCACAAGCGCTAGCGGCAGTTACGTTAAAGATGGCTGCCTTCACTGGACCCGAGCATGTTAGCTGTGTGTTTTGGTTTGAAGAATCGAAGTCGGCGACAACAGTTCAGTGTAATTTTCGTACCAAGTACGCTAAAGATCCTCCTAGTAGGCCTACAATATATATGAGTGGCACAGATGTTTTGTAGAAACAGGGTGATCAGTAAAACATAAGAAATCCTCAGGTCGTCCAAGCACATCTGACGAAGTCGCTGAGCAAGTGAGACATAGTTTTGTCAACAGCCCTATACGAAATCGACCCGGCGTGCATCTTGTGAGTTGCAAGTCCCACGTATACGACGGTTTGGAGTGTGTTGAGAAAACGTTTGCATTTGAAATTTGAAGTTTTAAAGTCCTTTTGGAAACACCCTGTATAAGTATTATAATATATTGTAGTCGATCACATAAAGTGTTCAGAAAGAGGCTTGCAGCCTTTTAAGCAGTGATAAACATTTGTAGCTACAGTTGCATAATGTATAACTATATATTGACAAAGTAATTGTCGTAAAAGTATTATAATATATTGTAGTGGATTAATTAAAGTGTTCAGAAAGAGGCTTTGGAGCATTTTAGGCAGTGATAAACATTTGTAGCTACAGTTGCATAATGTATAACTATATATTGACAAAGTAATTGTCGTAAAAGTATTATAATATATTGTAGTCGATCACATAAAGTGTTCAGAAAGAGGCTTGCAGCCTTTTAAGCAGTGATAAACATTTGTAGCTACAGTTGCATAATGTATAACTATATATTGACAAAGTAATTGTCGTAAAAGTATTATAATATATTGTAGTGGATTAATTAAAGTGTTCAGAAAGAGGCTTTGGAGCATTTTAGGCAGTGATAATAATTTGTAGCTAACGTTGTATATTGTGTAACTATATATTGCCATAGTAATTGTTGTAAAAGTATTATTATATATTGTAATGGATTAATGAAAGTGTTCAGAAAGAGGCTTGTAGCCTTTTAGGCAGTGATAATACTTTGTAGCTACAGTTGTATAATGTATAACTATATATTGCTTTAGTAATTGTTGTATCAGTATTGTAATATATTGTAGTGGGTTAATAAAAGTTTTCAGAAAGAGGCTTTGGAGCCTTTTAGGCAGTGATAATAATTTGTAGCTACAGTTGTATATTGTATAACCATATATTGCTTAAGTAATTATTGTATAAATATTGTGATATATTGTAACCATACCCTGTATGTGCTTACACTCCTTAAGTCGTCAAGGAGAAATTCATCAGTGTACAGAAATTTGGCAAAATTACATCTACTGCTGAAGAACTTGCCAAAAATAATGACATCTGCAGTAACTTGGTGCAATTCCTTCATAATGAAATGATGAATTACTTTGTTTTCTAGAAAAATTTTATTTATTTTTCAAGACCCGGGTTTCATATCTTGACGACATCCTCCGGTACAAACATTGTAAGAGGTATTGCTTAAATAATCAGTATGAGATGGGGAGGTGGTCTTCAGGTGATTGTCCTGTTAAAAGTGATGGTATGGGAGGGATTTGATCCTGATGCCTGTTGTTCACGGTAACATTTTCAGTAAAACGTTTTATAAAATCGACTAATTTAATAAAAATGAGCTGGCCAACAATAAAACCGTTTCATAAAACCTAGTTTTATAAAACGTTTTACGGAATAGGACAGGTTCTATTTCCATAAAACCGTTTTATGCAACAACCAACGAGACGTTCCGCTCATCGCGTTGATAATAATCTCGTATCCATGGGAAACCAAACGAGGAAAACGTAAACAAACATGGCTGGAAGTAGTTCATGGAGTACGTTGAGAGGCAGTAATGTCCTTCTTGTTGTTCTTAGAAGAATGCGTTAGAGAGCATTAGCACCGTTGAGTATGTGATCAGAAAGTATAAGTAAATAAACAATACATATATACATATATAGTTATTAACTAAACAGTCATCCAAAAGAGAGTGCATATATCACTTCACTGAGTGCATATATATATCACTTCACGTGTTAGCAAAGCGTCTCATAGATGGCAGGACATTGCGGTTTTATGAATAGTTTTACTGTGAACAAGCAGGTACGTTTTACGTACGATTCATAAAACTTTCAATAAAATTTGTTATAAAAATCTTTTATGGAAAATTTTACCGTGAGCAACAGGCATGAGTAAGGCTTTGCCGGTGGGTAGTCTGGTAATGACTTAAGGTGATGGGCATGGGATGGGAGGCGAGGATGGACGTTCTACAGGGGTCCAGGCATGTGGTCCGGGGTCCGACATAGAGGAGGGGTGAGTGCTGGGAGCATAATTCAGCATGTAGCAATTGTTTATAATCCCCTTGATGATCTCCATTTGCTCTTTAGAAGATCAAGCCTGGGTCTTCTCAAAGGGGAGGACAGTCAGTTCAAAATAAATCAGACAAACCAAAAGGTGAGATTAAAACAAGCGAGGTGAAAAATAAAAGAAAGATACACCTTTGATTAAACTGTTTGCTTTCACTGAACAATATATTCCATATCACTCCCGTTCGTCTCTCCCAAGAACCACTTCCCAAAAATCTCTCCACTCTTACATTAACTTGGCTCTGGCTCCATCACGCTTAGAGATTGGCCACTCTGAAAATTTCCTCGGTAATCTTCTGCCCCGTTTAGACTACTATCGTACGTACCATCGTAGCAACTCGCACGCATTCACACTACTATCGTAACTCAGTGCTGCCCTCACCAGGAATCGCGACGAACTAGTAAAGAGCAAGCGAACAAAATAGGGATTCCCGCGTCCCAGTGGCGTTTTTAAGACTTTCGACATAGTTCTACAAGCAAATGACACCTATCTTTGATAATTCGTCAAAGTACCACCATCTAATTCAATATATTGATTGACGTTTTTGATTATTGTTATTCATCATTCCCGATTTCCGGTCGTGATACCAGCGCTGACCATCGTAAAAGTGGCAGTGTTAGGAACTACGCGTACCGCTGTCCGGACATGCGTTCACACTACTATTTCCGGCAACTATCGTCAGGACGATCGTACGTACGATAGTAGTCTGAACGGGGCATTCGTAAATTACCACGGTATTTTTCGTAATTTACCGCACCCCTTGAAAATTACCATCATTTTCTAGATAATTCACCTATGTAAGGAATAATTTTTCATACAGATAAATTCCCACAACATGTTCTTTTAGCCAAGTCCACATTTCCTACGTGTTTAATAATAAATTGAGGCATGTACAACTCATTTTCGGAATATTTTACTTAAATTATAACAGTAAAGCATTTGAATATTCTTCTTATAATTTCTCATACTTTGACAAAAGAAAGCCAGATTGCGTGTGGCTGCCGTAGTTTTTTTTACAATTTGAATAATTTCTAATAGATTAATTTTGTATTAGGTATGGTTTAAACATCGTTATTCCATTCCAATTGCAATTGGCTTTCTTATTTAACCATACATTTGCAATTTTACATTTTGGCTACTGATTACCAATTTTTAAATTCCCTGATGGATTTACCAATTTCGCTGACCGATCGCCAAAAGGTTTCCTATTATTGGAATATTTTATTTCTACTGAATGAAATTCATGTACATCCTAATGAAAAAAAATATATTTAATCTTCATAAGAACTCTCATCCAAATTATAGTCGCGTCTTGGTAGTTCTGGGAAGCTGAGAATTAGTGAAAGGCATCGAAAGGAAGGTCAATGGCCAATTTACTGTCGGACTCTGGCAAATGTATCACTAGGGTGTGCGAAAAATACAAACCAAAGCCAAGTTGTTGGACTGGATCAAAATGGGATGGTGCGAGTGACTTTCAGAAGCGAATAACAATTTGGTTAACGTGGTTATAACCCCTTGATTGCAAGAGTATTGCAAATCAATTGCGATGTAAAACTATTTGGATAAACAAACAAAACGTAAGTGCTCCACTGCGAGCGAAGACAGGAGGCAACGGCAGCATCATATTCAGGAATATCATGTTTGAGGTGGTTTTTGACCTGACTAAATTGCTTCGAGAGGGAGCTAAGGGGGCCATTCAACAATTACGTCGAGCGTGAAAGGAGGGCTCTTCTTACTGTTTCACGAAGGGGGATATGGGAATCGAAGATGATCTTCTGTAAGATTTTGTTTACACGTACTTGTATTACCATTTAAATAATCATCGTCTCGTATTTTTAGAACTGCAAGCATGTATTTACTACAAGATTATATGCTCCAGCCGCTCCAGCTACCTCTCAAGATAAGTCTCGGAAGTTGAAAAAAAATGCGTGGTAACATTTTCCGAACAGCATAGCCTCGGATTCCTTGTGATTAGCGTAATACATTGTGATCATGAATTTTGACATTACTAGGCAAATACTGCAATAAGGATATGCAAAAGAGATACATTGCACGTATGATTCACTACTAAATAACTAAGATTCACAACTGAATGTGCCACGAATTGATGGGGCTTATTCCATGCACGTCAGCGACGGACTTTAGTTTTAGTTGGTGGAATGTTTTGGTGAGAAAAAGGGTGGGAAAGACTGGCCGATAAACGTAATGGTAGAAAAATAATGAGAATTTCCTACCCCAGTTTCTCCCTGACTGTTACGAAAATTCCCTGACTTTTCCAGAAATTCAAAATTCCCTGACAATTCCAGGTTTTCCCTGACGATCGCTACCCTGAAATAGCAACACTCGAAACTGATCAACGGCCTGAAAATTTCAAGCACACCAAATTCCGAGTGAGAAACCTTTCAATTAAATTTTGTGATTAATTAGGTATATTTGTTGTAAAGTTTTAACATTTGTAAATTGGGCCTAATCACTTTTACTGAATTAAAATATAATTTGTAAGCATTCATAAGTGTTCTCTGCAAGTGATTTCTATAATAAATGTAATATTATCTATAATGTAATACAAAGGAGACGAAGGTGAGTGTTACAGACTGTTAATGGCATCTATATCTAGCAATCCTGACCACCATGCTCCTATAAAGCCACCAAATAATCCACAGGGAAGAAGGACACCTTGGTAGCTTAACTGGTTAAAGCACTCTGGTGCGAAATCGAGGGATCTGGGTTCGAATCCCGGTCAAGGCGAATGATTTTTCTCCTGTGGAATATCGCACTTATGTGCACTTGCGGGTGACAACTTAAAGGTAACTACCGTGGCTATCCTCAAAATTAGTCAAAACTTAGAATGCGTAAAATGAGGGAGAAATGAAATGAACTTAAAGCGGCTGCTTTAGTTGCTGCTGGTTTCCGCAAACCATTTGTTTAACCCCAATCTTTCGGTAAGGCTCTGAAGCATTTGTTTCCACTGCAATGCCAAAGAGTCCTAGAAAGGTAGTAGGTATTATCAAAAAATTGGCTACACAGGAATACCTGTACTAAATGCAGACCCTACAAAACCAGTTGGCCTAATCCAAATCCATTCAGGCAGCCAAAGAAAAAATCTTACCTTCATAGTCTCAGATGTTATTGAATTGAACAAATGTCAAACTTCAGGACGAAGTAAGTAATACATATTTTTTAGTTTCGTCCAAAAAAATTTTTGGCCCGAGATACAGTCCACCGAACATGGGCCTGCGAGCGCTATTTTTCACATGCGATTTTTGACAAAATACTAAAATGCTCATATCTCAGGAACGGTTCAAGATATGTTGCTCCTTTTTGTTTTACATGAAAGATAATAAATTTGTGATTAAACTGATATCCTTGATTTGAAAATGTGTGTCCACATTCTCTTGCTGCAACTTTTTTATTTTATTTTTTTCCTCCATAGAGTACCACAATCCCTGAAAAGGAGAACTTCCACTTTTCAGTTTAACAGGTTTTATAAGCAATTCAAAAAATTCCCAAACATTAAGCCAGTTTCCATTACCACATTCTCAGATATTGGTCACATAAAATCAAAATCTCTAGTCTTACTTGACATTTTTTTTATTCTTCTTAAATATGGGTAACAGACACAAGTTTCAAATGTTTAGAAGTGATGCCCTCTCAGAGGAAACCAAAGAAAAGGTGATTTCATTCTTTCGACATGACGATGTATCGTGCCAGCTTCCAGGGAAGAAAGATACGAAAGTGATTCGGAACTCTTCCACAAAGACAAAGACCACAGTGCAGAAATGGCTCCTGATGTACAGCTTGAAAGATGCCCATGCACTCTTCAAGCAGGGACATCATGAAGCAGGGGACGGCCTTGCCAAGTTTTGTGAGCTGAGACCCGCTGAAGTTGAAATATTTTGGTTTGTGTGCTGCTGCCCGTATTGTGAAAACTTTCAATTTTTATCGAACTGTTCCGAGTGGAAGGCAGTTAAAGTTGCAACGATGAGGGACTTGCTCGGCCTTGTTGTTTGTAATGTAAATTCGGGACCTTACATGAAGTTACAGTGCAACAATTGCAATTTCAAACTGGATGATCTTGTAAACAATGTGATGTGTGTGGATGAAGCATTAACATTTAACCAGTGGAATGGGGGTACGATAGAGGAAGTTACCACTGACGCAAAAGCATTTGCGGAGATGTTCCATGGCCAAGCTGTGAAGGTCTTGGGGTCATTCCATGTCAAATCATCACAGCTCCCAACCCGACCGTGTCAGATTTACTTGAAATTTGGTAGGAAGTTAAACCACATGAAGTTGTACTCATACACAGAATTTTAGCCCTCAGATATTCACGAAATTCATACAACAGGGTTGCAAACATGACAAAAAATACAAAATATTCCCTCGCATGCTCTACAAAAATAAATCATTACTTAGTTAATTATTGTGGTAGAACCTTCCCGTTGGTCTTATTTTAAAGCTAAAGGAACATAGTTTTCATAAAAAATGTAAATTTTAAAATCCTGAATTTCGTGTATATCTGAGGGCTAAAATTTTGTGTATGAGTACAACTTCATGTGCTTTAACTTCCTACCAAATTTCAAGTAAATCTGAGATGGTCGGGTTGAAAAGCCCACTTTTCTTTCTTGCTTTGAGGCGCTGAAAGAGTGGACCCCTAGTGGCCCACTCTTTCAACACCTCAAAGCAAGCTAAGGAACAGCGGAAACAGAGGGAAAACCTTCAGCCTGGTCATATCCTACTCCAGACAGATTTGCTGAAAATTATTTCATCAAACATCACAATGAAGTAATGGCAGCGCACTGGCCAACAAATGAATCATCTATTACAATACATATGGCAGTATTGTATTATAGAAAGAGGAGTTGCAAGTCCAGACATATGGGATCATCTCCGACACCACAAAGCATTCCTCAACTGAAGTTAAAATCTTCAACAAATCCATCATCAATGACTTCAAAGCAAGATTCAACCTTCAAGTGGACTCTGTTGTGATCTGGTCGGATGGTGCTGCATCACATTTCAGAATCGCTTCTCAATGGCCACAATGTCTTCTTCCTCACTTTATACCGCCTGGAATTTTTCGGAGTCTTACCATGGCAAGGGACCACATGATGGCGTAGGTGCGACATTGAAACGCCATGTGTGGAAGAAAGTGGTGCAAGGGAAAGTGGTTGTAAAGAATCCAGCGGACTTCTTTGCTGTACTTGAGTCATCACAACTGAAGCCTGTGTGTTTGTTTGTGTCGGCCACTGACATAGCAAAGGAATCTGCAGATATTGACAGGTACTTTGCCCGGCTGAAACCACTGAAAGGAATACAATCAGCCCACTCTGTGTTGAAGTCAGGATATCTTAAGAGTGAAAAAGGGAGGAATCAGGCGAGATGTTGTGGAATATGAGCATAATTAGAAGGCCATTTCCATCTCAAATCATGCAGGAGGTGCAGGGTGACCATCATGGATTTTTCTCAAAAAAATATGTTATAGACCAATTAGAGAAAATTTATTTAAATAGATTGATTTTTTATGAACTTACAGCAATTTAAAAAATCACCTCAAATGGTCGTTTTAAGAAGCAAGGGGAAAACGGTGAATTTTCAAACGTCTCTGATTTGGCCAATAATGAAGCTAGGATGTTGAAGATTTTTTTGTTTTGCAGTGCTTTCTTTGTATTTGTATTCCATGTTTTGAAAAAAGTTGGAAGTTAAATGGGAAATGGAGTATAAATTTCACAATTGTTTAAAAATTTGAAAATTGTTCTAACTTTAACAATTTTTTTTACAGCTATTAAATGTGCTAAAAGAGTAACATTCAGTTTTTTACAGGTATCATTTAGGCATATTAGTGACAACATATTTTTTAATAGCTCAGATAATGTTGCATTTCCATGAAATATGCCTTCAAAGTATGAACAACTGCCATTTTTGCATAAACAAAAGAGGCTATATTAACCCTTTCGCGCCGAATGCCGCGCATATGCGGCGAGGATTTTCTTCGCAAACGAACGAAAGCCTCATATATGCGGCGTCAATTTTCCGACGCAAATGAACGAATATATGCGGCGCGGGGTGGAGGAAAGTGACCGCCGCGGAAACAATAGACCCAGGTAAGTGGTCCCCCCTCGGGTCCCAACTTAGCTCGAGCTCAGGGCCTTCCTCGGCCGCTCGGATCGACCCTTTCCTATCCTCTCACGCGGTCAACTATAGCTTTTTGCAGTGTTTTTTCTAAAAAATTATGTGTTGCTTACTTTCGAAATCTAAAGTTAGAAATGAATTCTTCTTTTTTTGCTTACCACGTGGAAATTTTAAACGAAATTCTAGCGTTAATATCCACGGAGTTACAGAACGGCAATCGACCGTCGGCAATCCGTCAATATGAACATTAGAACTCCGTTTAAAATTTCTGCACGCTAAGAAAAAAACAAGGAATTTATTTTTAATCTAAAAAATTCGATGCAAGCAACAAATATATGTTTATATAAAACACTGCAATTTCAGTCGGATGACCGTGGAATCGCGCTGTGAAGGTGTCTTTAATCCTCCTTGGGTCTGGGACAGCGGCCGAGAAAAGGGATGGGCGTCCCGCTGAGTTGGGTCACAAAACGGTAAGGAATCGGACCCCTGCCTTCCATCGACGCGAGAGAGCTTCGTACAGAGGAGTGCAGAAATTTTTCAAGAGGCTCGTAACGTGGAAGAATTTCCCTCCACAAGGCTTCGGCACGAAAGGGTTAAAAAAAAAACCACCGTTAAAAATTATGAAAATTGGCTAAAATATAGCAATAATGATGAGCATTAAGCCCATGGAAAAAGAGTGGGCAGTATATTTGTTGATAATTAATTATGAATTTTATAAGTTAGTGCATTACGCCCATCAGCCAAGTTGGCACATTTTGCCTGGTTCCCATGATATTTCCAATTTAAAAAAGTAATAAGGAGTTTGAAGGTTGATTGACACCTTGATTGCTCTGCATGATTTGAGATGGAAATGGCCAGAACTTAAAAGTAACAATTTTCCACGGATAAATATTTTGATTCGACCCGGGTTCCGATGCACTACATCATCATCAGGTTTTATCATACAACGCATATATCAGGTACAGGTGGGTGAGGGAGGTTAGGAAAGTGGAGGGAGGGAGTGGGGAAGGGGAAAAATTTCAAGGGGGGGAGGGAGTTTCATAAACACTAGAAGATCGTTAACATTTGAAATTTGAAAAAAACCATAAGTTCATTGAGGTGATGTCCCACGGTGCGTCGAGGGGGAAGGGGGGGGGGGGAAGGAAGGGACAAGCATTGGAAATATAGACACTTTGTTTATTACCAAAAGGGTTCCATGTGGTACAAATTTCATAAGTATAGGTCAAATAATTTTTTTTATTTTTAAACTTTTGCTGACGTTTCGGATTTTTATTCATTCGTCTTCTGGGCTATAAACAATGATGTATGACGTTAAATGATTGACAGTTCTGTTTTGGTTACATAATTGTAAATTTACAGACATTAAATATAAAAAAAAACAGATATAGACATGTATTTTTACAATTATGTAATCAAAACAGAACTGTCAATCATTTAACCTCATACATCATTGTTTATAGCCCAGAAGATGGATGAATAAAAATTATTTGCCCCATACTCATGAAATTTGCACCATATAAAAAAAGAGGTTGAGAATGAATACCATTTGAATCAAAAGGGTTCTTTGTGGAGTGTCCCATGGCGTGTGGTCAGTCTTCGTGATGCCTGGAGCCCGACCAATATGCTCCCACACAACAGCGGGAAAGTGAGGGGGGGTCAGAGCACAGGGAAATTTTAAACACTTACTTAAGCTCCTTTCACACGATACTTGATCCAGCATAAGACCTAGTGTGCTAGCCACTACTTGATATTGAGGACGGAATCTACTTGCATCCTTGGAACCTTACTAGGAGGTTTCACACGATCATCGACCTAGTGCTTGCTATTAAGCAGTTATTCCATATGATTCCATACTAATTTTAAAAAGAGAAGATTGCACATCGTCTGTAATGTGAACGTGATTGGTAGATGGCCACTGGGTCTAGTAGCAAACTAGTACCGCATCAAGTACGAAATCCAGTAGGTCAGCAAGTATACTTGCTAGCCAGTATACTGGTTCTGTTCACATGATACTGGAAGGCTAGCATACTAGCGAGTATACTAGACCTTGTGCTGGATCAAGTGTCGTGTGAAACGGGCTTTAGCTGCAGGGTGCACACTCACGCACTAAGTGAAGGTGATTGACCGATCTGTTCGCAAACATGGGTGATGATGTGGCAATTACCTGGAACCAACATCTGAGTTCTACAGGAGATAGTGGTGATGAGAATGAAGAACCTCAACCAAGCACCAGTGGTGCTTCTATGACTTCAGGGTACGACTTCTGCATCCAGACAGAGAAATATTATAGTTTATTTTATGAAGAGAAGGGGTACATTTGGCGTGCACTTGTAAATGGCATGTTGCCCAATACTTATGAAATGAAGTTTCTGGAGGAAACATTAAATGAATTTAAGTGGGCCAAAGATGAAGACAGAGAAAAACAGGTTCTCAGAAGATTCATTCTGTGGGGTCCAGTGAGGCTTCTAGGTAATCATCCCTTCACTATCACAAAGGAGGATAGAAAAGTTATCACCTCAGCATGCAAGAAAGTCAAAATAAAAAGAATTTTAAAATACATTGAAAAACCGGGGGTTTATCACTTAACATTTTAGTCCATTTTCTTTCACTGGCATTTTGGTGTAGAGCACGTGTTTTGGTGTTTATTATTTGCATATCGATTTTAAGTTGCATTCTTGAGGGAGCACTTGGTGTATACATATCACCAACAATAAAGGCCGCCTGACAACTAATCCGCATGTTTGAAGCGAGTTATTGAGCATTGCTTTTGGAGTGGAGTGATATAAAAATATTATTTCTAAGTAACTGAATGAAGTAGACTTTCAGGGCATGAGATATAGTTCAGCGAACAGCATTAATATTGATGTAATATTTATAATTGTAAGAAGGGTGGTTTGAAAATAAGCAGATATGAAGAGGAAGAAGATTATTTATAAATACTCATTTATAAGTTCAAGAAAACAAATCAGTTCAAGTACTTAGGGGTAACAATAACAAGTAACAACAAAGAGGAGACCGAAATTCTCACCTGACTTGTGGCAGCTGAGAAAACCTACTGGAGCCTAGTAAAACTTTTGAAGAGCAAACTCCTATCACGAAACACAAAAATTCGTATCTATAAAACAATTGTCCAACCAGTACTACTGTATGGATCCGAAATATGGTCGCTAACAAAAAACTGATAATGTTTGAAAATTAAGTGTTGAGACGAATATTCGGCCCCATTAAAGAGGGAGAGACATGGAGATTAAGGAAAATAAAGAGCTGAGGGAACTATACAGAGGAACAGATATTGTGGGTATAGTCAGAAGCAGACGACTTAGATGGCTAGGCCATGTCCTCAAGTGACAGCACAATGTTAAAAATGATATGGAAAGGAAAACCGGAAGGCATCAGACCACCAGGGAGACCAAGAATGCGCTGGAGCGACGAAGTGAAGAAGGACCTTGAAAAAATGGGAGCTCAACTCGACACAGCAGAAGACAGAAGGGCATGGAGGCGAGTGGTAGTTGGCGAGGCAAAAGACCATTTAGGTTGCCAATGGCCACAGGAGTAAGAGTAAGTAAGAAGGGTGGTTTAATGTAAACTGAATGCGGGATAAAATTTACAAATACGTCACATCAAACTACCCGAAGTTTTGAGTTAAACCTCAATCAATCTTTCATTTTATCATATTTTGGTGTAGGTACAAAAATAAGGATTGAGGTTATACCATTTTACTAGCGGGTCTGGGCAGCGATCGGTTTCCCTATTTTGTGGGCATTTAATCGGGGGCTGAAAAAGGACATTAAAAACCTGGTAGCACCCGGCTGAACTGGGTGATTTGGTAACCCAAGCCATGTCGAGAAAATGGGAGAGGGTCGATAACGAAACCTCTATGATAAAGGAGTTAATGGAGTGAGATGAAGGGGAGGACCGAGAAAGTTGTAGGTAAATTAACTGATGTTAGAAATCTTACAGAAGAAGAGATCTAGGTATACGTACAAAAGCATTGAATATGAATGTAACAGAAGGCGAACGTGCATGCAATGATTGGGCAGTATCGCATAACTCCTCATAACAAAGCCTGTTGCCAAGGCATTATACACCAACAATTAAAGTTTTTCATTGGGCCTACAAAAATTACAAGGTGATGGGGACATAGGCATGTATTACTAATAATTTGGTGTCATTAAGTACGAAGATATCTCTCTCAAGGATAGGGCACTATAGAATACATTATCAAAACAGAACCATTTTCCAAGGTTTTTGAAAACATACGCATCACGCCATTTCCTTTCGGCGTAGGCGAAGTCAAAGAGATTATTTTATGCTATTAGGCCTAGAAAACTGGCTCTTTCTTCACATTTCTTCATAATTTCCACCATGACGCCCTATATCCTCGCAAACAATGCCATTTCGCATCACTCATACATCCATTCATTGCTTTGTCCACGCTCTCCTTTTCTTAATACTGCTAATAATTCTCATCTTAATACACGCCTTTAATCACTTCATCTTATAGGCCTATTGATTCTTTCGCTGTGCTACCATGACAGATAGGGAATGGGGTGATGGATAATAAGGCATGAATTACTTATAATTAGGTGTTGTAAAGCATAAAAATTACCGGTTAACGAGACACCAGTATTACGTGTCTGAAAATCCTTACCTGAGTCGCGCCTCTCGCTGATCCACCGTCTCCGACGAACGGGCCACACACTGTCTGACTCTCTGCAAGTTTAGACGGCGATGTCTTTGCTCTTCAGTCTCCGTCTCCCTCACCTGTCGTAGCCTCTGGGCTCCCGGAGACCTGGCACCCAAGTTACCTCTCTTGCGGGACGGCATCGCGAGGCACAAAACTTTAAATGTAGCACTTCTTAAGAGAATAGAAACGAATACATCCTTCCGGGAACGAGGACTTGAATGTTTTTTTCGTCAGATCCCAGACCTTTCATACGACCGTCTACCATTGAGCTTGACAACAGACTGAGATGTGAGATTTGGCAACAGCGCGGAGCTGGAGGAGGAGAGGGGGAACTGTGGCGTTGGCGTGGTAGCGGCGACAACGGGAAGTTTTTAGCGAAGCGGACTTCGATCATGTATTTAAATTATATATTTTTTTATTTAAATATTATATGTATATTTATATAATATTTATTATTTAAATACTATATTTTACACAATGGGCGAAGGGGAATAGCAGCCACCGTGATTCGGTCACCGTGGAGGGAAGTTGACCGACTCATCATAATGACCTACCTAAAGACAAGCTCATTCCAATGAGTTGATCCGGTTGAGCGGGCACCGTCCAAACTTGTCAAAACTTGTTCATTCCCGAGGCTGAAGGCGTCCGGGTGGATTCGGGCGTCTTATTAACCCAACCCATTTCTTTCAGGTGTTTTTTCAGTCTTTTTCTCTCAAAAAAAGGCGGAACCAGCTTCATGTGTTGTTATTTGCTTCTTTATTGATCTCACTAATGAACTTGAAGGGGTAAATATTTATACTTGAGATGGTGTAGTGTCCAGTTTGTGCTCGGCATGGCTAAATCTCAGGTTTGCAACATTAGAGTAAACTGCTTTTTGCTTTGGATTGGGTAACTTCTTGTAGTTATCTGTTGAGCAGAAGCAACACTCCATGGGTTGTTCAGTTTTAATATACATTGCTTTCGTATATTGCTGTTTGTGTTTGCCGGTTGACAACGAAGCGAGTTCACGTACAGCCGCGGTGCTTGCCGAATTTTCATTACACAGGATTGTATTTCCCTAATTAACAGAACGTAAACTAGCGCTCATATTTTTTATAGCCATTTGTGTTTTCATTTGCCTATAAATTTCTCGTGCTTTAATTGAAAGATATTACTTATAATTTTTATGCTTCTTGTACCTATTTAAAAGTTCAATCTAGGGCGTCATTAGGCCCGTCAAAAACACATGTCGCGTCACCATGGACAAGAGACGTGATATAATTTTGTTGGGCCCCTTGGTCTTTTTAATATTCATTAATGATATAACTGCCGAAGGGTATCGAAATAATTAACATTGAATGTGTTATGTAAGCGGACGATGTAAACGTTTTAATGAAAAGTAAGAATGTGAACACATTAATTGATAACTGTCAATCCCTAATGCAATGCATGCAAATATCGTGTGACAAATTACTTAATTTTTTTATGACGACAACCGTGATAACACGAACTGCATTGTTTTCTGCTAGACACAACCTCATTGACAATAATGGCTTACTTAAATACAGATCTTTATATTGTGAAACACTAAATTTCTTGGTATTTATGTTGATTCTAATCTTAAGTGTATATCTAATATCGTAAGTGTTAAATCCAAGGATATATATGTACATATATGATGATGCATTCCCTCGAAATGTGCAAAAATGCTATTTTTGCATAAACAAAAGAGCGATTTTCAAATAAAAATTGTTTAGCTATGAAAATGTGTTATACTAATTCTGAGAATTAAACTTATGCAAAGAACACTGCATATAGTGTTCTTGATAGAAACATTGGCAAAGTTGGGAGGTAATGCATTGGTCCTTAGATATTCGAAATATTTTTAATTTAGGATGTAATTTTGTTCTCACTAGGTCAAATGTCCGGTTTAATTTTCAATAGTAATTATAGATATTCATCTTTCAACGACTAATGATTAGGGATGGGACGTGTACACGTTTTCTTTTTCTTGCAAAATAATACACATTGGCATCGTCTGCCTTTGATCACGAATTTCTGCCACATCCCCCGCTATCACTTAATATGACGTGAAACGTTATAAATCAGTGTGTATGGTACTTCCTGGAATCTGGATCGCAGTGGGTGACTACTGTCACCGCCTTCAGTCACATCTGACCCCCTGTGACACAGTTTGACCTTAGCAGGCTGCCGTTCTGCAAGCATCAGTGCGGGACTCCCAACACTCTAGGCGTACATATCTGTAGGCCCATGGCTGAACAGAATGTGGGGCCAGAAACTAACTATTGTATGTGTTGGGAAAGGTTAGACGTGTACATGCCTGAATAGCAAGCGTGTACATACACGTTTACTGCAATACACGCTTTTGCCCCTCCCTACTATAATGATGGTGTATACTATAATTAATGTTATTTTAACTTCATTTTGAATTTCATTTCACATGTTTAAGCTCTTAGTTAATTCACTAAAGTTAAACCAATAACTTATTCGGAATGCTTACAACCCACACAGCAGAGTAACTTTCATTTAACATCCATACAATATTTTCATTGAATACATATCTATACAACGTTAAAATATTCAAGGATAACGTTCACTGAACGTTATATAGATGTTTCAATGTGACCAACTTGAACCATTTTGTAATGTTGTTTGAACGTTCAAAGATAACAGTAGTTGTATGTCTAATGAATAGCCAATGGATATTTACAAAGTGCATACATATTTATAAATAATGCACTATGCTTATAAAGGCCATCTGAAAATGCTGAAACATACAGATATGTGGCTACCTCATTATAACTTCACTTGGGCCAGAACTAGAATCCATGAAATGTCCATGGATGACTGTGCGTCTCTCCCCACACTATAGGAGCATACCAAAGCATCTAACGTGGAGTTCCCATTGTGCACGGCAGATATTTATCTTTTTTGTAGACTGAAATATGTCCACTCAGGTTGATATGGCTTTTTTTATAGATAACCAGATGTTATTTTAAATAATTACTTCTATTAATCTTATTCAAGATAATTTACGGCATTTACCTAATTTTTTCTAATAAATAAATTGGAATGGATCTTACGTTGGAATGAAGAATATACAGAATATAAAGAATATACAGAATCAAAGTGAAAAAGCAACAGAGACAGGAAAATACATGCGAATTTCATACGGTTCCATTACAAATATCTATTGAGCGTTCATTAGATGTTCAAAAACTAACTATAACCACCTCTGAATATTCAGACAATATTATTTGCTCAGTGGGAATCTACTGTGATAAAATTATAGTTGATTTGTTCACTTAAAAATTAGTTTTGTGCATATATTTATTCAGTTTCGCTTCCTTCTTGTCAAATTTATGTAAACGACCTGAGTGTCCGCACTATGACGGATGGTGTCATCTGGAAAGAATCATTTCTCAGTCGTATAGGACACTCATTTGTCTGAAGTGCCCTTATGAATCCATTAGAAGGACTATAGAGGATTGATAAAAGACAGTGACATCTCTATAATATCATCTGATACTACTGTCACACAACCTATTCACAAAATTCAAAAGAAAGCCTTTAGAATAATCTCAGGGAAACCACTTAACTCTCCATCCAAACTATTATTCAAGGAGTTGCAAATACTTCCAATTCCTTGTATATATATAATGTTAATAATTGTTCATATTAAAAATAATATTGGTAACTAGGCACTAAATTGTGATTATCATCATCATTTCACTAGAGGTAGGAATAACATCCATTATAAAACCATAAGAACAAGCAAGAATCTGAAAAAGAAATTCACTGGCAAAAATTGTCATTTTCCCTGGCATTTTCCTCAAGCGATTCCTTGGCGTACGGAGAGCAGTGAAAATTTTAAGTGCAAATGAAAGTTAAGAAGACAAACCAATGTTACTTCTATTCATTAAATTTATTGTCAAATTAATGAAACTATGACAAAATCAAAAAAAATAGAGCATTGACTCCGGCAACAATGATTGAACGTATAGTTGGGGTGCGTTGGCCACTGACCTCGACCTTCGCCCTTATCCAATTTTTCCCTGACAGCTTGAGGATTTTCCTTGACATCTCCTTGATGGGTTTCAAATTCCCTTACTTTCCTGGATTTCCCTGACTTGTCACATCCCTGTTGTTCTATTGAGGCATCATGTTCCCTTATTACTATATACCCAGTCCATCGTGATCGTCGGCTCTTGGCTTCGACTACAACGTCTGGTGCTTCGAATAGCTCCCTTATTTTTTTGTATTGGTTCATCCTCCATGCTCCATCTTCTCTTGTGGGTCCAAAGACTTACAAAAAAATGTTTCTTAGCCTATGCAGGCCACATCTTCAGATCAGGTATGAATGCCGACTGATGGTAGTGGGCACCTATTCATACTGTCCTCAGGGAGGCCTTATGTTGGCACTGTCCATGTCGAAGACCCTGATTTTAGCATGTTTCTATCCAGGAGTATTTTCCAGGTGTTGTGGAGTCAGGTTTGCCATCATTTTTGCCATCGGCAAAATTTGCCTATACTTTTCTTGCAAGGAATGTGAAAAGACATAGAAAAACAGGACAAACCTCACAGTATTAATAAACAGAATTTCTAATCACAAATCTTCAAACAAAACTAATTATAGGACCTTGTTGTAATAATGTAATTGTTGTTATTTGCGCTTGAACGGCATGGCCAATGCTTGAAGATTGGACGTGGCTAGTCCACCATCTTTGTACCCACTGAGTCACCTTAATGCTTGCGGGCTGATGGTTTCATTTACCTATGTTGCTGTTCCTACCACAGAGTAAAGGTTTTCACAATAAATTCTGGCATTTCGTTGCTAGAAAAATTATGTTATGCATTTTTCTCACAACTCTTTTAGTTCACCCTGAAGAAGTGCTTATGTGGCTGTAAAACAAGCCAAGGTAAAAGCTCAATCGGTTGATTAGAAGTCTTTCTATCAGGGGTATGTTTAGAGATGGGCAACTTACTAATTTACCGCTCCCCTTGAAAATTACCATAATTTTCAAGATAATTCACCCATGTGTGAGATAATTTTTCGTACAGATAAATTCCCAACAAGTTCTTTTAAGCTAAGTCCACATTTCTGACGTGTTTAATTATAAATTTAGGAATGTTCAACTCATTTTTGGCATGTTTTACTTAGATTATAACATTATTGAGTAATTATTAGTCGAATATTCTTCTTTAAAATTTTTCATACTTTGACAAAAGTAAGCCAGATTGCATGTTGCTGCCGTATTTATTTTTACAATTTTCAAAATTTTTAATAGATAAATGTTGCATCAGGTATGGTTTAAACATTGTATCATCATCCTTTTGCTATTTGCATTCTTATTTAACCATATATTTTCTGTTTAATGGTTAAAACTAAAACAGTACTGGAAAATTACAGTAATTTTAGAAAATTACTTTAATTTACCACTGTAATTTACCTCAGATGAAAGTTACGGTAATTTTCCCATCTCTAGGTGTGCCCCTAGGATCTGTATTTGGTCCGTTATTGTTTTTCCACCTCAGAGTATACGTTTTCACAATAAATTCTGGCATTTCATAGCTAGAAAAATTGTGTTAAGCATTTTTCTCTTTTAGTTCACCATGAAGAAGTGCTTATTATGTGGCTGTAAAAAAAGCCAAGGTTAAAGCTCAATCGTTTGATGAGATGACTTTCTATCAGGGACATGTTTCTCAAAGCTACAAGTCTACAAGTCCATTTCAAAAGTGACAAGTGTTTACTCACATGTGTTTTCATGAGTATGACACATTCTGCCTCTCATACAGCGTTGTAAATTATAAGAATTTGTAATTTATAGGGAAATTCTACTAGTCATCCCGGGTGAGTAAATCGGAATAAATAACGTAAATAACTGTGAAAACAAATGAAAAGTGACCTACGACGTAATGTGGTAACAGCATCACATCACTACGATACAAAGAACACTAGGAAAAATGGGCCCGGTGGAACGTGACAACTTCAAACAGAATTTGAGATTCAGAATGACTGAAATCAAAATGGAACAGCTTATTACTGAGATTGGAGACGATTTGCATCGATGAACAAGTAGAGGAAACTTTCTCCAAAATTAGTTCTTTGCATTGGTTAGGAAGTGGTGCACAATATCATGCCATCGGTTATATGCATGGTGTTAGTAAGTTTGTCGATGTATGAGAAGGGTTTAGACTCCCATGAACAACACATTTCCAGCCATTTTGGACTGGCCACCCAATGTGGAGAATGTAGTGCAGAAGTTCCACGCCATTGGTCGAATGCCTCAAGTTTGTGGGTGCGCTGATGGAACTTGAATCCAAATTGATGCACCCACAAATCACAAAGCCAATTATGTCGACAGGAAAGGGGATCATTCTACAAATTGCATGGTCGTCACTGGATTGTCATTTTTTGGACTAAACCATTGGAAATTGGCCAGGAAATGTGCATGATTCAAGGGTTCTGGGGAACCGTACTTTGAAAGTGCGATTTGATAATGGCTGGCGACCATTTCCTAATGGTGTGCTGTTGGGAGATTCCGCTTATCCACATAGAGAATGGCTTATGACACCATCCTTCCGCAACTTGGACAACCCTGCCACGAGACGATGCAACATAGCTCATAGGAGTACTCGGAAGATTGTCGAGAATGCTCTGGGGATTCTTCAAGAGAAATTTCCACATCTAAGTCATCTTAGATTGCTCCCAAGCTATGCAGCTGAAATATTCAAGTGCTATGTCTAGAGGTTTCACTTCCCCACTAGCATTTTTGTTTATTTAAGGGACTGATAACCCCGACACTTCACCTGATGATGATGCTCAAGTGCCGAAACCCAGGTTTGTGAGTTATAATTTTCTGTATGGTGTGTAATAGTTTATTTACTTAAATATTTTTATAGAAATAATGGTCGTACTAAATTGGGTGTGGTACTAAATTGAAAAACTAAAATGGAAGTTCTTATTTTTATCATTGAATGTAGTTTTAGAAAGAGTCACCTGAAATTTTGGTGAAAAATAATCGATTCTTTTGTAAAACTTTGCATTTTTGATAAATCGTTCCATAGATACCAACACGGATAGCTGGAAGCTGTGATTCCATGCAAGTACATTTACACTATAAGTCTCTGTAATGAAAAAGGAATAAATAAATTGTCACAATAAATCTGAGTGAATTTGCTTTCATGGAGACTTTCGTCCACCAATGCCAGCTGTACCACGAGATCCTAATCCTGCAGTAGTAGAGTGTACCATAGTATATTCACTGCTCTGGAGATGTTTTCATACTCAATTTGATGCAAAACACGTGCATGTTGTTTTGCACCAATGGATGATTAACAAAGGAGTTGAGTCTTTTTAAAATAATCACGGCAGCTTACAAGGAGACAACAATTAAATACCACATCACACTATTTTGATCAATTTATTTTTTCACAACAATCCGATATAAATAGAGGGAACCATCAAAGCAGCCATTCAACCAGGTCAGCAGGTGACTGCAATGTTAATTACATTGCTGCAATCAATAATGTTAGTGAACCTTATGTCAATAAATAACATTATGATAACAATGTTACTTCCTGAGGGCTTCCATAAACTGTGTTTGAAGGAATGATATGGCAAATCAGTCTTCAGATAATACTCCTTCCAACACATGTCACACTTGAATGGATTCTAACTCCTCTCACGTTTCACACTTGAATAAACTCAGACCACTTTATACGCCTACCTGTTTCATTCAACTATATTTTTCACATGGCACTCCCAGCCACATGTCTCTCTCATAAATTGCTTAAATCTACATTTACAACCTAAATTAAGTGGAAGAAGGTGTTAGGTTGTGTTCCAAACCTGGTAAACCACCTTAGTATGTACCATGTATGTAACACTTTCAGTATGAGCCTGGGCCCTACTTGTAATGTAGAATGGGCATTTGGCACTTGTGCATAGCTGTGGTAAAAAATATGCCACACAAATGATTGATGGCACCTGTCACCTAGGCACATCTCATGAAAACACTGAGAAATATAATTTTACTATCCAAAAGAAAGGTTATTCGATTACGCATGAACATAATATCAGTTCTTCAACAAAATAATTGCAGAATAATTAACACACATTCAAATTTGCCCTCACCATCACTGATGAAGTTCATGACCCTTACAATAGCAGCAGGTCGATTATGAAAATGTCATAGGCACCACAACTATGGTTCTTATGACTGTGCATCATACTTTTGAAGGCTGGTGCAAAGGAGCCATTATGTAAATGTCATAGTCATCATTACTGTTACATACTTAAAAAAACACACCATATCCACCATGGAATAGGATTCTTTCCATTGGTCACTACAGATTAAATAAATTAGTCAATTTTTCATTTTTGAACAATAAATGGCATCATATTTACTCTGACAAAAGTGGAGGAGTCTATAACTGTAGTGATAATATGAAACTTATTTTTAAGTGCACACAAAACATTTAGCAAAAAAAATTCATGCTCAGCATAATAAATGACATGAGCAATAACACATATTTAATCTTAATTATGCTATTTTTAGCATCCATGACTGAGTCATCTTCGATCTAATGCTATCCCTGAATGCTTTTGAAACGTTTAAATATTAGGATGAAGGTGGAACTTGCTTGAGGGTATTGCGATATTATGCTGTGTATGAGTAGTTTTTCAACAATCAATTTTGACTTCCACAATGATGCGCACACCTAAGATGTCTATTGGATACTTGATTTCTAATTTACAGATTTCTCACTTCACTTAAATGCATGGAATTTGTTTTATTTGAATGCTATTCCAAATATTTTGTATGAACAATTATATGAAAACTTGTAAATGATAACTGCATGTGAATGTACGTGCGTAAATCCTACTCCCACTAACTATATTCATTTGCACACATAACTTTACAAATAAAATTTTCAAATAAGGTACAACTTCTTGTTAAAATATATATAAGTCTTCAGCTACTTTTATTCAAAATGTTATCATCATTGTAATCCAAATATCGATATATTTATTATGAGACCTCCCCAGAATCCTACAAATCCTTTCGCCTAATGATGTAAATATTTACCACTTTTATGTGATATTGGTCAAAATATGGGAAATTCATGGTAACTGCTGCTGGTAATACAGCATATTACTTCACATATATTCTTTCATAAACTTATAATAGAGTTCATATTTGTCTTCATGCTGGAAAGACTCATTTACGTTTAGTTTATAGTTTCCACAATAACCATGATTTTTTGGTTTGGACATGGGGATGCATTGGCCATTTCTATTCACTTTCCTTGTTTATCAAAGGGCAACCAACCTAACAAAACTTAATGTTGGTACCCTTTTACTCCACAGCACTTATTGCACTTAGGTATAAGCCTTATTATGGGGACTTAAATAATCACTTATAATGGGGACTTATACAAACATACGGGTCATGAAACCGCCATCATAGCTATGAATATTATGATGCCTCTGGCATTTGCATAATCGACCCACAGATGCCTTGGTGAATTCACATGACTGGTACAGCCGGCTAGTAAGCCTTTTCTCATTCCTGCCAGTATCAGTCTTATGCAGCCATAGATTTGTTCAATTGTTTTGTCACTTCATGATTATGGGTAAAATTAAGTGCGACTCTTATGCCTTACTGTGGATTGGAACACTACCTTAGTAAATGATACTTCTTATAAACTCTGTCACACACGTCATACTTCGATAGCACAATTCTCACATTCATGGTGTCTGTAGAAGTTAGTCACCAAACCCAGACAAACCACCTTCCCGTACATCTCACACTTGAATATATGCTAACCACTGTGTTTGGTTAAATGATTCAAAAAACTCTTCCGCACACGATACCCCTTGCCACATATCTCGCACTTAAATTGCTTCAATTTATTGTGTGTGGTGTAATGCCTTAGTAAATTACTCCTATACTTGAATCCCTTTCCACAGGTTTCACATTTGAATGGCCTTACCCTAATGTGCAGTAGAGTGTGTGATGCTATATTAGACTTTGTATAAAACCATTTCCCACAAATATCACAGACAAAATTCTTGACTGAACTGTGGTCGTGAGAATGTTTTAGCAAAGAACTCTTTGCATAAAACTCTTTTCCACATGTCTCACATTTAAATGGTTTCACACCAGTGTGTACTTGTAAATGATTATTATAAGTACTTCTCTGACGATACTCCTTGCCACATGTGCCACACTTGAATGGCTTAAATCCGGAGTGTACAGAGCAGTGGTATGCTAAATGTTTTTTCACATGGAATCCCTTCCCACATGTGTCACACTTGAATCTTTTCAGATCATTGTGGATGACTACGTGTCTCCTTAAATAACCTGCCTGCTCAAATGTCTTCCCACATATCTCACACTTGAAATGCTTTATACCTTTGTGTAAGAGTAAGTGTTTATATAATCTTGTCTTCAGATCAAATACCATGCCACATATATTGCACTTAAATTTATTGGGTCTACTGTGTATGATGGAATGTTTAACTAAAGTACTTTTTTGACCAAATCCCTTGCCACAAATTTCACATTTGAACGCCTTCAAACCACTGTGGATGATGGAGTGTGTCTCCAGATTAGACTTTGTTTTAAAGTCCTTCCCGCATATCTCACACTTAAATGGCCTTAATCCACTATGTATGAAGGAGTGATAGTTTAACCTTGCCTGCGAAGAAAAGTTTCTCCCACACGTCTCACACTTGAATGGCTCTAATTCACAGTGTAAGGTATAGTGTATCACTAAACTTTTCTGACGTTTAAACACTTTACCACAGGTTTCACATTTATAGGGCTTCAAAGTACTGTGTGTACCGGAATGTTTTCGTAACTTCCATTCACAATCAAACTCCTTTCCGCATGTCTCACACTTGAATACTGATGTTCCTTGTACGTGTAATGTTTTCAATGAAACATGGCATCTAACGTGCAAAAGTAACTCACTTTTATCAGCATATTTAATCCCACAATAGTTGCAAACGTATTCCATCCAATTACCGAACTGTTCTGCGTGAGAATCCAAATTCATGAGCTTATGTATTTCCATTGTGTTATTTTTGTATGCGCTCATGACACCAATCTTATTCTGAGTAATTTCTGGTGCTTCACATCCTGGACCATTAAATATGTTTTCACATACTCTTGTGATGCCTCCGATCATGTAACCGTCATCCACCTGCAATCACAAAAAGTCGAAAACCAGAAATTATTCACATCTGAAACTCAAAGGAGAAATGATAACTGGAAATATAAAATTATACCAACTAATGAGCTAAAACTTCAATATTACTTTCATGGAAATAACAATACAAATGCTAGTAATGTTGTAAAAGTATACCATAAATTATGTTTTCATGGTGTGAAAAATACTTTGAAACTTTGAAACCAGAATTCAGATTAATTTCAAATAATTGTTATCATGCACAAAGTCTGATCCAAGCTAACGGAAGAGTCAATGTCAGGAGTGTAAAAGTATAAATCTTATAAAATAGCATTTTTTCTCTTAGCATATTCGGTTCCACTAAATGCCACCAGATCTTAGGTTGGATCTAACCTTGGGAATTGTCCATGAGTAAGGAGATTTTTCTACTGCAGATATACCATTACCAAAAGAGCAAACACCTCATGTATTTATTTGGTGATTAACTGCCTGGTAACCCATGCCTTCACATTCAATCTCTGCCAAACATTAGGATAGCTCTTAAGACCATCAGTGGATGAAATTTTCAGAACTACATATTTCATATGATGGACAAGTCCTTTCCGTTTCAAATTACCAATGTGTGAAATATATTTAAAAAAAGCACCTTGAGTGCTATTAGCACTCACATACTCACTTTAGTCACAGGTGCATATTTGTAGCCTATTTAATAGTTGTTCATTTTGAAAAATGTAAATGCCCATTCCGTGTGTCAGTTAGTGGACACATGTATGGAAGCTCTATTGCCATCAATTGGCTCACACCTGAATCGCTACACCTAGCAACTTAATCATACGTACATACCCATAGCCTTTCATATTAAATATAACAAAAAACAACAATTCATTAAATTAAGAGGAAAAATCACACAACATTCTTTCACTACAGTTTCCAACAATGAACTGAACGACAAAGCACATGGGTGGCCCAATTGCTGGGAAGACATAACTGGTAAACACACATGGACAGTATGTATCTCAATAATTAGGGAGGAAAGAATCCATTAACGCTATGCATACAATCTGCTGTATTCTCAGTCTATGGTAAGCAATCTGCTGAATTAGAAAGGCCGAAGGGATGGGCGCCAAGGACGGTCTTAGAAAGGTCATAAACTAGCAACCACGTGAGCCAAGGGGAAAAACTGCAGTTTATGCAAATAGGAGAGGATGCTTCTGAGGCCAGGGGAAGAATCAAGGCCGAGAGACAGAGAGATAGTTTAGAAAGAAGTGAGAAATAGATAACATGCATATATGCATACAGCACAGAGACACTTTTTCTGTCGCATCCATATATGTGTACATAGCACTGCGGGCACTGCTTTCACCGCAAGAATATATGCGTGAATTGCACGGAAAGGGTTAACCCTTTTGATGTGGTCAACTAGCGGAGACTTTCCAGCCCCTGAGATGTGAAAAAGTGGGTAGGAACGACAATGCCAACGGAATGTAGGGGCTACATTCACATCCGTCCACTGGGCAAACGTAGCTCTTACGCTCACAGCAGCGAAAGGGTCCAAAAGGCTACATGTACGTATGTGTGTACCTATTACTAGGCATAGTGATTCAGTTGTGTGCCAATAGGTGGCAATTGAGTTCCCTTGTATGTTCTCCACTATCTACTACATAGCAGGGCCATATGCATTTTTCAAAATGCACCAATTATTGATTTTTTAGAGTAACACATTTTAAATAATGCTAAAAAACTGTCAAGGAGATTTTCAAGTTATTTTTTGAGAACTGTCAAGCCTTACATTAACTTACTAAGTTATACTTCTGATATTTTTTGGCATTTTTATCAATATTATATACTGTCAGCAGGCTTATCAACTCGTCAACAATATTGGGTTATCAAGGGTAAGTCTAACCAGAACCATAAAACGTGACATCACCTTATTCCTCAAATCCCCCAACTTATCCCTGCAATTATTACTTTCTTCCCCTCATCCCCATGACAAACTCTGGTTGGATGGGGACAAAATATGACCTTGAGTCACCCTACCACTGTATTGGTCTCCTGCCATCCCTCCCCTCTCAATTTCCCAGAAATCCTTCTCTCTTCCATTATAAATTAAGTATAAACACCCTTTATGAACAGGAATTTGGATGTTGCACCTGATGATGGCTTGAGATGAATAAATTATGGTAATCTTCGAAAAATACCATAATTTTCCAGTATTTAATAGTTTTATGCATTTTACAGGAAATGTATGGTTAGATGTGAAAAATAGGAAGGGAAAAACTATGTTTAGACCAGACCTAATGCAACATTAATCTATTAGAAACTATCAAGAAGAATATTCTAAATTTTTCATAGATTACTCCATATAATGTTATAATTTAAGAAAAATATTCCATAAATGAGTTTACATGCCTCAATTTGTAAATAAACACATACGAAATGTGGATTTGTCTTATAAGAACATGTTGGGAATCTACCTGTATGAAAAATTATTTCAAACATTTGAATTATCTATAAAATTTGCAAAAATAATGGAAATTTTCACAGGGTGTGGTAAACTACGAAAAATACCACGATAGTTTTTGAAAATTGAAAATATAAATACAGCAGCAACACAAAATCTGGCTTTCTCTTGTCATAGTATGAGAAATTCACAAGAATAATAATCTAAAATTCTCATAAATTACTCTATATAATGTTATAATTTAAGAAAAATATTCCCAAAATGAGTTGTACATGGCTCAATTGGCAGGGGTAACATGTTGAGGAGGAGGAGGATCACCAAAAACATTAACGTAGTGCATGCACGACCCCTTATTTGTAAGTGCTTTGTGATAATCTTTTATTCCCCACTGCCATACTCGTTATGTAAAGAGTTTAATTTGCTGTGTAATATAGGACGTACCACATTATTACCCTACCCAACCCACCTAGCATGTCTCTTGACGGGTAGCGATGGAATCAGTTGTGTTGGATAATTCCATCACCAACCACCCTCTCAGACATGGAAGACCAGCTAGTCGCAGTATTTTACCAGCGGAAAGCGATATAGGATCCCGCAGACAAGTTGAGGAAGAACTACAAAATAATAAGGTCACTATGGACAGAAAATGCCAATAAAATTGGTATTGATGGTATGCATCATGGCGCCATGAGACCAAAACTGTCATCTCCCTCTTTAAACTCCCTGAGCGAATGAGACATTATCATTTTGCTGAAGATAGCACCTTATTCTATACTGAATCATATATTTTCTGAAAAAGTGTGCAAACCCAAATCTAGACTCCTCCGCATTGCACAATGCGCCAAGGATATATCCACCCACACCCCTCTGACCTCTACCCTCCAACCTGCAGTGCAGCCTCAGGTTAAAAGTTGAAATCCCAAATGATCCCTTTGGCGAAAGATCCCCGAGTGATAAGTGAGACAGCAGGAGTAAGAAGGAGAGACGTGTCGCCCAAGAGGCAATACTGGTCTCACCTGATTCCTCACATCGAGGAGTGCATGTTGAAAATCAGCAAATGCTCCCTCTCTGTATCCGTCCTCAGCAACGTCCCCTTCTCCTCTCATGCCACTCTCACCTCCTGCCACAGAATCACCACATCTAGTCTCCTTGACTTCAAGCTGAAAGATAACGACATTCAGGCTCAAGCACACACAAACAATCATACAGGTAAATTAGATTAGATTATAAGGGTGGGCGAGGGCTTTCTGGGGCACTCCTGGCACTTAAACCCCTTTCGGTCCATTGTGCCGTCCAACATTTAACCTTCCTGAAACTTGCAGACAGGGGACAAGAGCACCACGGTAGAGGTATGGAGGAGGGGCCACCCCCAACCTTCCCGGTACAGGTATGGAAGAGGGTCACCTCCCTCCCACCATTCCAGCCTGGGTATATCTCCCTACGGCCTCCCAGTATAGGTCTGGAGTGAGTGTCACCTCTCCATCCATCCCAGTGGGATCAAAAAGTAGTAGGACTGAATTTCTGTAGCGTGAACCGAGCAGTGGAGGGGGGTCAGACCACCTGGGCATGGTAGTGGGGAGCCTTTCAAAGAGACTGATATTTTTTCCAGTCGCCTGCGGGCAAGAGGAGAGTAAGGACATCAATTTCCGTTAACCTCTGCTAAAAAGTGTCGTATTAATCCGCGTGCATCCGCATCCTCCACGGGGATTTCAGGCCAAGCACAGGGTTGCCATGTTGCCTCACCCCCCCTACAGTCCAAATCTGGCACTGCCGGACTTCTTCCTCATCCCTCGGCTCAAGCGGGACCTTAAGGGAAACCGATACAGCTCCGTAGTAGACATCCAAGGGGTCGTGACGTCATCTCTAAAGGGGATCCCGGAAAGCAAGTTCCAGAAGGCGTACGTGCAGTGGGAATCGCGTTATACCCGTTGTGTGGAAGCACAAGGGTGCTATTTCGAGGATTACTAAGGATTTGTACCGATTAGTTCAATAAAAAAATTTAAATTAATTCAGTCCTACTACTTTTTGATCTTACCCTGTAGGTATGGAGGAGGGCCACCCATCCAACCTCCGTCCGGGCCCAACATTGCTTAACTTTGGTGATCTGACCGGAACCTGATATCATGCGAGTAACACATACGTTCTGTTTCCCAGTTTGCAAGTATAAATTAATGCGAGTCAAAGTTTACGTTGGTCAAAAACAACTTTGGAGCAGAGGCTGCGCTCATCAGGTATTACCTCCCACTAGAATAAATAAACTCATAAAAACAAAGTTATTATTATACTCCCTTTATTTTCATATGCATTACGTCATGTTTTTATGTCTCATATTCTCAGTGCATTTTATTATATGCTTGTCATTAAATACTGTATTATCACATTGCTACTAAATTTAATTTGTGAAAGAAAATCATTCAATCTTCACTGATATGTCAAATTATTCAGACATTCGACAACCTATAGCATCATTAGTAATTCGATATGACATTTATATTCATTGCTGAACATTCAATAGCGATAATCACAGTTGATGGCTCACCACACGCTAGTGCTAGCTTTGATTGCCGTCGTTAATGAATAATTAGCGAGTAAAATATTGGAAAAAAAAAGTTTAGAGGGTAATGCGATGATGAAAACAAAATTTCTAAAGATGTAAATGAAAACGGCTATGAATAAAAAAGAAGAAAAATAATTTCCCCAACAGTTTCCATTGAACACCAAACCTTCCACTACACAGTCCACTACCATAGCCCTGGGCTACCGGATGCTTGCAAGAATAGGCAGATAACAGGCGTTAAATGCTCTTTCATTATCATACAAATACATTTTAATATTATTGAGTGAGTGTGTATTTATGTGTGACAGTGGGTTTGTTAAAATTAATCATTGTTCACAAGGAGTCTGTGGACCAAATTTCAGATCGGTTGGATAATTTCAGATCGGAAGGGGAATTGGGTTTGTACGTACACAAACAGACAGTGTGAGCTAATATATAAAGGGAGTTAAAAATATATATAAGAATTCAACCAATAAAGCGAAACCCTAACCAGTAGATCTACTGCGTACTTCAAAGAAAATATGGCCTGAGGAAAAATTGGTAGCCCCGGAGAAGAAGACGGTCCGGAGACGAAGAAGGTGGGGAAATTGTTTTTCTTTTTTTGAAAAATTAGGAATAGACCTCAGTACATACTGTAACCTATTGATCCTTTTACAGTAGAATCTCGATTTTACATAACCTGATTTTACGTAAAATTTGATTTTATGCAAGTGAACGAGTGGTCCCGGCCGATGCCTGTAGCATTCTTATGGAAGCATTATTTGATTTTACGTAAATTCGATGTAACGATTTTACGTAAGGCTATTTTGGTCCCCAGAGGAGATATCAATTCGATTTTACGTAATGAAACAACAGAACTAAAAGAAACTTCAACAAAATCTGGCAGATTCTTGCCCATCTTTAAAGGAAATCTTCTATTTAATGCCGTACTACTGTGAAATTAACTGTAACAAATCAATACATTGCATTTTCATGGTGTATATATATATTATTATTTTATTTAACCATCTTTCAGCACGAAAAGTTATGGGTTCAAGGTGTTTACTTGTTTACGATATAATAGTAGTGCCAGAATCCCGGAATGCTCACGCAAAAATGGTTTATGACCTTGAGATAGCAACCTTGTCAGCTGTTACGAGTGACGAGATGAAGCTCGGTTTGGGGTCGCATGTAGGCACGCGTGTCTTGACACTTGCGCACGTTGCTGAGTGGAATAAAGTACGAACAATTTTTGTCTGTACTGTATTCCACGGACAATTCCAACAACCGAGAAAATCGGGAAGATAGGTGACATCGTAGTATTTTATAAAACATCACAACTGATGGCATCAGATGGCTAAAACTCGCTTAAATGCTTGGCAACAAATTTTTCGGGTATAAACATGTTCACTCACTACCTTCCCCAAGTCTAGGTAGATACGTCTGTTTTGGTTGCGTTGTCTGTACTTTTCCAATCTAGAGCTTTAAGCAGAATTAGATACATGGTTTGGGTTAGCCAAGTTTTAAATAAATTGAATAGAAGGACCAAGGAATATGAAAGTGATAGCGAAAACAGTGTAATTCAAGACAAAGAAATTACGATTGTTAATAAATGATAGTTACAATTGATGTTATCGTAGGTGCTACCTGCGCTGTTTTTAACCCATTTATGCCTAGTGTTCCATTTTTGGAACACCTGATACGACTTTCTAATTTAATGACTACGACTCATAATACACCAATATGCCACGGTTTTTCTTTCTGTACCTCTTTATAAAGATATATTGTATTACGTGGTGCAAAGAATTAGTCAGTTTTGCCAACCCATCGCAGCCAGTGTGTTGAGAAATATCGGTCTTTTTTTTCAAGGCAGTTTTTCTGAGACCATCTCAAATGTTATATTAATAACTATTTGCCATTATGCCCAAATTTTGTTAATTTTTCCCTGCATGTTCAGTAATAGTTAACCTATAGTACTTTAAGAAGAAAATTTTTAAACAATCTATTTTGTTTTAGTTATAAGCTTTTATTTAACAGTGTTCCATTTTTGGAACACTAGGCAAATCCACTACTATTATGCGTGCATTCAGGCGCACTGAAATATTCACTTTAATTTTAAATCAAGTAAGCAATTAGATGTTATGTGACTGAGGGAAACGATGCTATGTCTTGGCTATAATCAGTTTCCATTTCAGTGAAAGAATAAATACATCGATAACCAACTGATGAATTGTGATCAATTTTTACAGTAGTTGTATGTTGAGTACGATCTCGTGAAGTGGATGTGTCTTGCGTCCCGTCCGTTAGAAAGTGGAGGGTGACCGCGCCTTTAGCTAAAAGTACCAGGATGTCGAGATATTTGACAGTGCATGAAATAAATGATCTATTAGAGACAGAAGATTACGTAGATGTACGTGATATCATCATTGAACCCCCTGATAACGCAACAGAACCTGTGTCTGACGAGGACTCCGGGGATGACGATGTTTGAACAATTAACAATCTTCCCGGTTCATTACTGCACTCCTGCTCATCTCATTCATGGTTCTTCTGACGAGAACTTTGACCATGCTGACCTTTTGCTGATACCGAATGGTGATACTACTGAAAATGACGGTGCATCGGCTTCTGCTTCGCCTCAACCTCTTCTTGCTCAAAGAAAAAAGGTAAACAAAGTTGTACGCAATTGGAAGAAAGCCGATCTGACTGCCCAGCCAGTAGGAGGTAGAGTTTCAGAAGAAAAAAATCACAAAAATGAAAACCCCTGATGAATGTTTAAAACTCTTTCTGGATATTGAAGTGATTGATATGGTTGTCAAATATTGCAATTTATATGCTGCAAGTAAGGGCGTAAACCTTGAACTGACTGTTGGTGTTTTTTGAGAATAATTTTCCTGAGTGGTTACGTCTCTGTTCCGAGACGGCGTATGTTTTGGGAGCAAAGACCAGATTCGCATAATTCTCTAGTTAGTGGTGCGATGAGACGTGACCGATTTGGAACAATATTTTCAAATTTGCATGTTGCTGACAATTCTAACTTGAACCACATGGACAAGTTTTCCTAGCTGCGACCTCTCATAGAGCAACTGAATGACAGATGTATGAAATTTGTACCAAATGAAATATACTTCAGCTTGGATGAGGCCATGATTCTCTATTTCGGTCGTCACGGGTGCAAACAGTTCATTCGTTGTAAGCATATTCGGTTTGGGTATACATTCTGGTATGGTGCAACGCGTCTAGGCTACATTTGCTGGTTTCAGCCTTATCAAGGAAAAAACCCGAACACTCAATACCAAGAATATGGTGTAGGTGCTTCAGTTGTTTTGCAATTTACTGAGGCACTCACAACGCAGCATCCTGGTAAATACCATTTTGTGTTCGACAACTTTTTCACAAGCATTGCACTTCTTGATAAACTTCATTCAATGGGCCATCAAGCAACAGGCACAGCGAGAAAAGATCGCGAAGACAAACCTTTACTATCTGATGCTACCCTAAAGAAAAAAGATAGGGGCACATTTGATTACCCACTTGATGGAAAAGGCAATATTGTTTGTAGTTGGAATGATAACAGTGTTGTGACTGTTGCATCATCTGGTGTCGGTGTCAATCCTTTGCAATAGGTCAGTCGTTATTCTCAAAAGCAGAAAAAAAAGATACAAGTTACTCAGTCAAATTTAATCAAGGTCTATAATCAGTATATGGGAGGAGTGGACCGAGCTGATGAAAATATTGACGAGTATCGAGCATCAATCCGTGGAAAGAAATGGTACTCGAGCCCCTTGTTATTCTGCTTTGAGCTGGCTTTACAAAATGCTTGGCAATTGCATAAAATAAACGATGTGAAGCCAATAGATCATCTTGAATTTCGTCGCCGTGTGGCCTGTCACTATATAGAGACATATGGTAATACTGCTGAGCCTGGTAGAAAAGGGAGTCCATCTATGAAGCGTAACCTTGACTCACGTCATGACGGCATGAATCATATGATTGTAAAGCAAACTCGCTGTGTCCAATGTCACAAAATTACCACTTTTCAATGTAAAAAATGCAACGTATCCTTGCATGCTAAGTGTTCACCTCGATATGTCTTAATAGTGAGTTAACAAATGCGTGAATAAAATGATTTGCTTGTTATCACTGAGTACGTCATGGTAGTGGATTTGCCTAGTGTTCCATTTTTGGAACACCTCGTTATTAATAATTGGCAAGAGATACATTGTTTTTTCTTTCGGATATTGTATTCATACGTATTTTTATCTATAATATGTAAAAATCAGGGTAAAATTCGCATTTTTCAAACCTTTGGCATAAATGGGTTAAGTACCCGTTCACGCCAGAGCCTTGCATTGAAAAATGCTTTCCTTGTCATTAGTATCGTGAGCATATCCTTGCATTCTCCCGTACGGAACTCACTCTTGGCAAGGAATCCCACAGATATACTCCTCGTCTATCTTGTATCACAAGTCAGGGAAGCTGGACCCTTTCCTCGATCACTGGACAGAGGTGTGATAACGGCCCTCTTCTCAGTGCTATCCCCACTCACGCCCAACTATTCGTTTACTCAGTGCATTTAATAAAAATATTTGCCGCCTACTATGAAAATACAGGCCCAACGGTTCATACCTAATGTTTCGTTCTGCAATTATTAATTTTAAACGGAACTCTATCGTTATTATTAACAATCTTCTGGTAAAATGAACTCTCGACAATTATGTTTATAATAGGGGTGAGCCGATAGCCTTTTTTTCCCGATAACCGATACCCGATATTTTGTCACGATAATCTGATTTGGACCGATATTTTTATCGTACAGTAAAACCCCCATACAACGAATTTGTTGGGACCAGAAAAATTACTTCGATGTAGAGGGTTTTCGATGTATGGAGGTGGTGTGCGGGTTGCGTCTCCAAAGGGGCATCCAAGTGTTCCGCGTGCTTTACGATGCAAGTCGAGTAAATATCTCAATCTTGCTTTATTCACCATTAAAACCTTTCCTAGAGTGATGATACACAATTTCTATTATTTATCATCAAATACCGTGGCTATCACCGTGTTATTTTCAATCTGCGTATTTCTAATTGAAATTATTTTTTTTTTCGTCGATTCTGCTCTGCGCCTCATCTCTTACTTTAGTTACGGTCTGAAAGTAAAGGAGCGCCAAAATTAATGCCTAAGGATTAGGTATATTTAAAGTGCTCCATAATTTTTCTGAGTATCTAGTATATATTATTCTTAAGAGTGCAATAATTTAAGTCAATATAAATTGGCAGTTTTATGCAGCAATTTTGCTTGAAAGAGCACATATTCCCATTTATACTTCCGAAATGAAACGCACTGTTGGAACCATATTGAAATACCGGTAAATATCTATGTTCGTGACCAGAATATACTAGATATCGATAAACGACGATGGAAGTTAGGTGGGGCGAGTTAGTTACCACGAGTAAAAACTTGGCAGTCGGCAATGCACTGAGGTCACAATGGCAATCTCAGACGATAATGCATTGACGATGCCGTTAACGCGTGTAAGAGTCGCACCCCTCTTTTTATGCGTCGAAGTTGAAGGAAAAAATTTGGGGCTTTTTTTTCCTATTGCGAGGTGTTGCGGGACTAACTTCGAATTTTCGGCCATTATCAAAGCCGCTAGCGATATTCTCTTATAATTTACGCGGCATTTTCCATAGGCATGTATGGACCTCGGAGGTAAGTTTTCACTTGTAGCCTAGGCCCTACAATGCTTGCATTGTTTATTGTCCTTTGGAATGTGTGGAGTAATTGATATTCATCAAAACAAAACAAATCCGACCTCGCTACAATTCGTGTTTAGTTGGTAAGGGCGGACAGTCGCTGTAAGTCGCCTTTTAAAACGTGGTAAACTTTTCCAAATTATATTTTGCTGTAAACGATGACGAGTGGGAATGCAAACATGTTAAATGCAAAATACCCAAACGTCAGCCGCGTAAAAAACGAACGATAAGGCGTAGATACGACATCAAAACTTGAAAAAAGTCAAACTTTGAAAGAAATCATAACTGTCTATGGAATTTAAAGCAGTTAATATTTCAATATGGTCCAACAAAAATCTTCAATGAATGACAAAATAAAAAAATCATGATTTAGGTACATACATAAAAACGGCTGACTTACTAGTGAGACGGGCGTCGCAGTACGGTGGCACGCACGCGCATGTCCTGTCACAGCTCTTAGATTTTCCCCGAAAAGACCTTCTGTCCCTATTGGTATGAATAGTGCAACCTTATCCTTCCTCCATCTTCTAATGCACGATTCCGGCACATCATGCCTTAGTCCGGCAGCGCGGTTTCCTACATCCTCAGCGTCTTTGATGACTTAAAGCACTTCAAACCAACTACCGTGAAAGACAACCACTTTTTGCCCTTGTTCATTTTGGAACAACACTGACCTATGTTGACGCATGCACAAATGTTAACATTCACAGAATTCTCACAGTTGAGCTTAAGGCAGGTGCATACAGTGGAGTCACTCAAAGTTGTCCAGTGACAGAAAATGAGAAAGTTAGGGGGGTGGAAAATTCCAGTGCTTGCACTTGTCGCGCGGCCAATCGCTGTCCCCCAATTGCACCCCACACCCTTGCCTTGTCAAACAACAAGTTTTTAAAGTTATTAGGCAACTGCATCCCCCGTAAACAAGCGAGCCAATGATACCCTCCCCTTGATGACTCACGCTAAGCACCAAGGTCACTCAGCTCTCGAGGGACTTGCCTCGGGCACGATACGAGCGGCGCGAGCTGCGGCCACGATACGAGCGGTGGTAGGCAAGCGATAGAGTGGCAACAATGAGTTTTATGTTCCTAATGTTTGACATGGACCACACTCGAACCCAGCCATGATAGACGTGAGTGGCATAGGTGCCGCTCGCCACCAATCCCAGATATTAAATATTTCTTGTGCAGTTCTACTCATTCTGTGGTAAAATGTCGGCCGAGAACGTTCTGTCTTCTGACAGTATGTACTGCCATTTCAGATTCTGAACTTATCTTAGGACGAATCACTGCTCGTTTTGTGGCCACTACCACCCTGCCGCGTTATTGCTCTGCAGCCCACCGCTCATATCGTGACCGAGGATCGAAGGCTGGCAGATAAAAAATTCGTGTCAGAGGCGCACCCTCATTTTCGGCTGCGATTTCTGGGAAAAAAGGTATCCTCAAGCAATCGAGCAAATATTAGGGCGATCTCGAGCAAACGCACCACTTGCCGGTTAACAGACCACATCCATCAAGGTTAAGACGGCAATAGCAATATTTGGATAGAGAAGAGAGGTTACTCCAGATTTTCCTTTGGGATGGGGACAGAGTAGATAAAATTGGCTCTCATTGGTTGAACACCAACCAATGAAGTTTTGAATACTTCGCCCTCCTAACGAGAGAAGTGTCCGATAAACGGGTCGCAGATCTCGATGAAAATTCGTATGCATATAGAACTCCGAATGCTTTTCACGAATCACTCCACATATGGGCGTATAAATCCAATAGTTAACAAAAAAGTCGTTTAAACATATATAGATGTTATAAAATCCCTATTTATCAGCCTACGTCATCAAGGGTGTGGTCCATTTATTAGCGTACGTGGCTGCGGTGCAGAGGGACCATGTTCGATTCCCGTCGGCGACAAATTTTTCATGCTTACTTTCTTTGTTTTTCCTTTGTGGAATTCTGTTAAAATCTAATTTTTACTTTTCTATTCAAAGTTTTTTTTAACGAGTGGAAATATTTTTCTTTTGCGAATACCATAGGACTTATTTTTTTTTCTTTCCCGCAAAATTTCTTTGTTTCCCCATTCTTTCACCACGCAAACTTGATTTGTTCCTTCATTTGCAAGACCTCCTGTTGATATCATAATTATACAATAATGAAAATAATCTGCAAGTGGTCACTCGCCATTTAAAACACGAGCCTTTCTCGACGAGCCTTATTACAATGTATTTATTTGTACGTCTTTAGATCGCGAAATGGTGATTCGATTACAGAAATTAGTAGATAAGCCGATCACATTTTCCCCTCCTTTTTTCAAAGCACAACAATACAAGAAAACGGGGATCTTTGATCGTGGGTCTTATAAATAATGATGTAACAATTATTTAGACTATTTTATAATTATAATATCAACAGGAGGTCTTGCAAATGAAGGAACAAATGAAGTTTGCGTGCTGAAAGAATGGGGAAACAAAGAAATTACGTTAACTTCGCGGGAAAGAAAAAAAAAGCCCATTGGTATTCGCGAAAAAAATATTTCCACTCGTTAAAAAAAACTTTGAATAGAAAAGTAAAGATTAAATTTTAACACATAATTCCACGAAGGAAAAACAAAGAAAATAAGCATGAAAAAATTTATCGCCGACGGGAATGAACACGGTCCTTACAGGCAGGTGGACTGTAGTACGATAACCCTCCACCTGCCTCTCCCAAAATAAAATCGGATACCGAAAGGTAATTTGAAACCATGGAGCTCCTCCCATTCACGGGGTCCAGGGAATGTAACCCAATACGGGAAAGTAATCTGATACGATTTAAAAAGGGAAAATTGAGCTCCATCCTCACCACCTGCACCTTCGCAAATGTGGGGTGGGGTGGATGAGTGAGAGTGGAGAATAGCCCCCCTGATCTGATCTTTTCAGAGTATTTTTCTGTATTGGGTTACGTCTGGCCGGCTGGAACTGACTGGTATTCCCCCTCCCCTCTTGGTGCATTACTCATCCACCCAACTATCACCCGGCTCAGCTAACGCGGAGCGGAGCTTTGGCTTCCCTTATACACGTTTTTTATTGTGGGAACCATCAGAGTTGCTGGTTCCCACCATAATAAACGTGTAAACGAGCCTTCACCGAGCGAGAGCGTCAAGTTTCCTTCATGCCCTCTGCTCTGTAGGTCTCGGATGTAAACATTTTCGAAGCCCGGAGCAAAAGGGTTAAGACGCGGTACTCTCCGCTGCGGTTCAACTTCCTGCTCATTAAGCAAATGTCTATGGAAAAATTACCTGTAAATGAAGAATGCTACGTTTTTTTTCTCAATAATTCGTTCTAGAGGGGCACTTTTCATGTTTTGGGCCCAAGCGTAGACTTCGATGTACGGAGTTTTCGTAGTTAGAGAGGTTCGTTACGGGAGGTTTTTTGCGTGTATTGTCCATTGGAAGGGTCCGGGACTGGGCCAATGACTTCGAAATAGGGAGTTTTCCTTAAAATTTCCCTGTATGGGTGTTCGTTGTAGGGGGTTTTACTGTATATATGTAGGAACCTGTATATTTATTGAATACCTCACACGGTAGAAAACAGTGCTATTTAGGGCTATAAAAAATTGTGTTAAAGTTTAAAACATTTATTTAAAAGTTTACAAAATATAAACATTGACAAGACTTCAGAGATACTACATGTCAGTACATATTTTTAGCCAAAAAAAACAAGTTGTTTAACCTTGTTTGGGTTCAATGCTCCCCTTGTCTTAGATGATACTACATTTGCTGTGCTGAAAAACCTTTCAGATGCAACAGATCCTGATGGTGCAGCTAAAAATATGTTGGCTACTTCTGACAGATGCACACATTGTTTCCAATTTTTCCAATAATGAAGAGGATCAAATTCAATGGGCAATAATGATTCCTTCAGATAATCCTCTAATTCATCCTCTGGATTGTCTAGGGATATTTTTGTCTGAGGAAGAATCATACTGTACAAACTCTGTGAAGGGCAACCCACTGTACTTTCTTTTGTATTTGAAATTTCCAAACTGGCATCTTTTTTTAACGAGTCTTTCATAAAACGTATAACGTCTCTTTTAGCTTTTGTGAGTAACTCTGGGGAAGAAAAGACAAAACCTTTAAACCTTGGGTCCATCAGGGTAGCCACTGAATAAAAATGGCTATTCTCTATGTTTTTGAATCTCTTTCTCAAGTTTACTATTAATGATTGACCAAATGACTTGGAATGATTTGTATCTTTGTCAAACATAGCATTTAATTTTGCAACCAGACCTCCTATCAGCGGAATGACATTGGCAATGGATTATCTAGGCCCTTCCTCACTCATTTCAAGAGTAGCACATCTAAATAATTTCAAGCAAGGAACAACATTTTCTACGAGTTGCCATTCTTGACTTGATGGTATATCACTGATGTTTAATGTAGGGGCAAGCCCATTGATCATTTTCTTTTGTTCAACGAACCTCTCAAGCATCAGAAAGGTACTATCCCACCTTGTGTTTTGGTCCTGTACAAGTTTATGCACCGGCAAATTATTGTTTTGTTGGTAGGCAATACGCAATTTGTTTGCACTCAAGGAATGCCTGAAATGCCCTACAATCTTCCTCACTTTGGAACAAACATTGGAAATAGAAGTTTGATTGAGCAGAGCCTCTCGTACAACTAATTGCAGTGTGTGCGCAGCGCAACCTTCACTCGGGATTCCACTCATTCTGAATGCCGAAACCATGTTAAATGCATTATCTCTAAGAAATAAATTTATGTTTTCCCTCTTAATTTTCCATGATTCTAGTGTTTCAACTAAAAAATCTGAAATATTTTCACTCTTATGATAAACAGGACTAAATGGAACAACTTCCAAAAAAAAATTTTTCTTCACAAAGTCTTTCGTGATGAAATGCACCGTCAATGATAAATAATCATCACCAGAATTCGATGACCATAAGTCCGTGGTACAGGCGACTGTTTCAGCCTCCTTCAACCCGTGCTTGACAAAGTCGCATGCTTGGCTGTATAAAAATGGGATTATCCTTCGGGAGAAGGTCTGGCGGCAGGGTACAGCATATCGAGGTTCCAAATATTTCATCAAATTAATGAAAGCTGAAATAATATTACATATGAAAGCAATGGAGAACTAAGCAATTAACAAAATGTCATCACAATTTACGAAATACTTACAGTTACTTTGAACTAATTTGAACGAAAGAAAGTTCTCGGCCAACATACGACCTATTAGGTTAGTAATTTTCTTCCTGCGAGGATCATTTTCCGTGTATGGTTTCCTCCAAATTTCACTGAGTGAAGGTTGAAATTTCATCTTTTTTGGCGTTGACGAATTTAATTCGGCTGACACAAAGGACGAGCAATCTGAATCACTTGCCACTGAAGGGTCCTGCGAAGGGCGGGGTGGGGAAAAGATAAACATGTCATTTTGATGGTCGATCCCTCAGTCTGGTCTAAACAATTGACGTATCTAAACAGGTTTTCCCCAAAAGACCCCTCTCACCCAAGAAGAAGTCTTCGTCTCTTATTCCTGGGCAACACGAAATTCATCTGGGCGTGGCTTATTCAGCGAGAAGGAGAAGGGAGTAACCCGAGAAGATCACTCTGCCTTATCTGTAATTGTCTACCCCCGCCCAGCTTCGCTTCGACCCAGGTGGCCTCCACTAGTGGGGGTGGAGTTGGGCCACCTTTTGGGGGCTTCCGCAGCCAACACTTTTTTTGCTTGCTTGCATCTCGCTTAGCCATGTTGAAATGCCTTTCGTTCTATTGCGTGAAAAGATCTACGCCGGTTATTGATGACATTCATATGCCTCAATTGAAAAATCTAAGTGTGAGCATGGTTAAGTTCGCTGCGAAAGGGCGGAATAGGAAATTTTACCATTCACAATGTCGCTTGGATTTATTAGTTGTGCCTTTTTAGAATTCTCACAGACGAAATTTAATATGAGAATAATGAATCTTCCTCATCGAAACGGATGAACTGACAGCTTTATAACAAGTGCGAAAAAGTGTTACAATGTTACAACATTTCTATGCATTGGTGCGACGCGTAGCGATTTTGCAGATATATTTCAGTGGGCGCAAGCAACACTTTTCAGCAACGAAAGCATAGGTGCTGGATCATCAAATGTGACATTGTCATTCCGACAAGCCCGGGCAGGGAGTTTTGCCAAATCATTACAAAGCGCTGATAACATTTTGTCGATTCAGAGTCAAGTGATTGCCCTGCCGATGGCATGTGGTAATATTTAGATGCTGCTGCCTGAGGTGGAGGAGGACACATTTCGCCCACAGTTCCTCCATATACAGTGGTGTGCGACAGCCAAGGCTACTGCATCTCAGTGTCGGATACATATGGGGGGCGCGGGCAGCCCCCCCATGCGGGGCTGTCAGCCCGCACGCTATTCGTTCGTGTCTTTCGTCAGTTGACTCTGAGTCGAGCTATCGAGTAGTTGTTCTTTCTTATGTAGCATGCACGCGCGTCCGCGTATTTTATCCGTTTCTGTCTGACACATAGATAGCTAACCGACGAGAAAAGTCGCGGCCATTCTAGTGATCTTGATACGTTATTCTGTTTGGCATTTGTTCGAGAAAAGTCGCGAATATTCTACTGTTTGTATTTGTTCACACTCCTTAGAAGTCTGGAAGCAAACATTCTGGCACCTAATGTTCTCGAAACAAGGGTCCCAAGGAGTTACGTAAAATCAAGACTATACTGTATGCCTTTGATGACTACTGGTCACATGTAAATCAATCTATCCTTATAATCAATTTTCTGGCTACTCATTGGTAGAAATCCATAAAATATAACATCAAACACATTCAATCATTTCACGTACATATAACATATATGTAAAATACATTTACCATAGTTGTCCAAATATAAGCCTCCATTTTTTGACATAATATCGGCCAAAAAAGTGAGGGGGGGGTTATTTTCGGGCACTACAAAGTTTCATTATGTATATGCATAAAAAAAATGATAAGGTTATTGGGAAATAATGCCTACAGAAAAAACCACGCTTTTACGTTCCCTGAATTTATGTTTTCCCGCAATTTACCACATTTCTTGCGGTCCCAAAAACATTTCTATCCTTCCAATGTATTCCCTTCCCGGTAAGTACACTTTTAAGTCCCGCCACTATGGATCGGGAGAATTATAAAAAGACACGACATAACACTGAGATATAGTGCTATGTAGAAGACTGGCCACAGTCTTCCTAGTTGTAAAGACAGAATACCTGACTTGCAATGTGAAGCAGTGTACAAGATTCCCTGCAGCTGCGGCCAGACATACATCGGGCAAACTAAGAGAGCCATCTCCATCCGACTGAATAAACACCGCAGGGCTCTCAAAAATAAGCATTGCGTAAAATCAGCAGTGGCAGAACATGCGTTCACTAATCCCAGGCATCATATTATGATTGATAAAGCAAAAGTCCTAGCCAAAGAAAAGAATTATTTCCCTCACATCATCCGGGAGGCTATCGAAATTGAAAAAGTAGCAAACAATATCAATAGAGATGATGGGCATAATACCACTTGGAAAAGACTCATACGAAAAAGCGCACCAAAATCTGGGTCCCCGATGCTGATTGGTTGCGCCACTGGTAGGCCAACCATATATATAGAGGGCCATTTCCATCTGTCGGCACTCAGACCTGATCTGAAGATGTGGCCAGCATAGGCCACGAAACGTCATCTGAATAAAACTTGACGCAGCTAACCCTAAAACAATGGAGAGTACTTAAACTTATAAGTACCTAATTCAGGTAGATACTTATTCCATTTTTGACCTAAAAAGTGTATTTTACTTGCAAAGGAATATGTTAACAGTAGATGTTAATTTTTTCCAAAAGTGAGGCTTGAAGGTTAGGGGAGGGGCAGTCAGTGGCGGAAACATATGGAGGTTGTGGGGGGCGCGCGCCCCCCCCTTGCAGTGCTGCCGGCATTGCCGCCCGTGCCAGTCAGCCCGCACGCTATTCATTCGTGTCTTTCGTCAGTCGACTCTGAGTCAAGTTATCGAGTAGTTGTACTTTCTTATGTAGCACGCGTCCGCGTCATCGTATTTTATACGTTTCTGTCTGGCACATAGATAGCTAACCTATGAGAAAAGTCGCAGCCATTCTAGTGATCTCGATACGTTATTCTGTCTGGCATTTGTTCGAGAAAAGTCGCGAATATTCTACTGTTTGTATTTGTTCACACTCCTTAAAAGTCTGGAAGTGAACATTCTGGCAACGAATGTTCTCGAAACAACCGAGGTACATATATAAGGGAAGCAGAGTTGCTGTCAGGCAGTCAGTTTGAAAGCTACAATCGTCGAGATAACTTGCGCCCCCCCCCCCTTGATTTTTTTCTGTATCCACCACTGGGGGCGGCTTATATTCACTCGTGGGCTATATTCGGACAAATATTGTATTCACCAGACATTAGAAATTCATTGATGACCTTTAGGTTAGTTTAAACTGAATTGGGCCCAATTTAACGATTTCACTTAATCAAGACAATAGTTTTACAAGTTAAATTAACATTTTTACAACTGATCATTAACCATTGATTCATTCAAATTTTTAATTTTGAAAATTTTCAATTAGTCCCCAGTTCTTTAAATTTGGTAGTTTGCTTACCAATGTTTTTGGCCACTGCAAGTGTTTCCGTTTTATTAATGTTTACAAAACTAAATGAGATTATTTATTATTTGAGATGTGTACACGAAGGTGATGCTAATGGATTTCATGAATGAATTAACGAAACCATTTGCTGCGTGACAAGAGATGGAGGAGGAAAGATGACAACCCATTGGAAACTGTCCCTTACCATGTTTCCTGCTTCATGCGGCTGAGGTATGACGTTGGAGACTGACGCAACTCCAGACTCATCCTCAACAAGGTTCAACCCTTCTTTTGTATCTCCTTCGGCCACTGGTTCACTTGCGTTAACATGTTCTTTCACGTCACACTGGAAAACGGAATAGCCTGAGCTTTATCTCTAGGATTCATTGACAAATAAATATTATATCCTATTCTATCGAATAGTACATCTACAAGCTAAAATAAACTCAGCGCAAAGTTTCAGAAGGATACGATAGTTTAAATAGTGTGCACTTTATGTCAAAAGTAATTGAATCATTGGTGGACGCTGACGATAATATCACCAATCAACAAGAAGAATGCAATAAGTGGAAAAAAAACCATTGTAGAAGTATCCTCCAAGGTTATGCAGAAATAAGTACACTTCAATTGTGTGTGTCACGTAACTATTCAGGATATATTTAAAAAATACAAACGTAAAACCCCCATACAACGAATTTGTTGGGACCAGAAAAATTACTTCGATGTAGGGGGTTTTCGATGTATGGAGGTAGTGTGCGGGTTGCGTCTCCAAAGGGGCATCCAAGTGTTCCGCGTGCTTTACGATGCAAGTCGAGTAAATATCTCAATCTTGCTTTATTCACCATTAAAACCTTTCCTAGAGTGATGATAAACAATTTTTATTATTTACCATCAAATACCGTGGCTATCACCGTGTTATTTTCAATCTGCGTATTTCTAATTGAAATTATTGTTTTTTTCGTCGATTCTGCTCTACGCCTCATCTCTTACTTTAGTTACGGTCTGAAAGTAAAGGAGCGCCAAAATTAATGCCTAAGGATTAGGTATATTTAAAGTGCTCCATAATTTTTCTGAGTATCTAGTATATATTATTCTTAGAGTGCAATAATTTAAGTCAATATCAATTGGCAGTTTTATGCAGCAATTTTGCTTGAAAGAGCACATATTCCCATTTATACTTCCGAAATGAAACGCACTGTTGGAACCATATTGAAATACCGGTAAATATCTATGTTCGTGACCAGAATATACTAGATATCGATAAACGACGATGGAAGTTAGGTGGGGCGAGTTAGTTACCACGAGTAAAAACTTGGCAGTCGGCAATGCACTGAGGTCACAATGGCAATCTCAGACGATAATGCATTGACGATGCCGTTAACGCGTGTAAGAGTCGCACCCCTCTTTTTATGCGTCGAAGTTGAAGGAAAAAATTTGGGGCTTTTTTTTCCTATTGCGAGGTGTTGCGGGACTAACTTCGAATTTTCGGCCATTATCAAAGCCGCTAGCGATATTCTCTTATAATTTACGCGGCATTTTCCATAGGCATGTATGGACCTCGGAGGTAAGTTTTCACTTGTAGCCTAGGCCCTACAATGCTTGCATTGTTTATTGTCCTTTGGAATGTGTGGAGTAATTGATATTCATCAAAACAAAACAAATCCGACCTCGCTACAATTCGTGTTTAGTTGGTAAGGGCGGACAGTCGCTGTAAGTCGCCTTTTAAAACGTGGTAAACTTTTCCAAATTATATTTTGCTGTAAACGATGACGAGTGGGAATGCAAACATGTTAAATGCAAAATACCCAAACGTCAGCCGCGTAAAAAACGAACGATAAGGCGTAGATACGACATCAAAACTTGAAAAAAGTCAAACTTTGAAAGAAATCATAACTGTCTATGGAATTTAAAGCAGTTAATATTTCAATATGGTCCAACAAAAATCTTCAATGAATGACAAAATAAAAAAATCATGATTTAGGTACATACATAAAAACGGCTGACTTACTAGTGAGACGGGCGTCGCAGTACGGTGGCACGCACGCGCATGTCCTGTCACAGCTCTTAGATTTTCCCCGAAAAGACCTTCTGTCCCTATTGGTATGAATAGTGCAACCTTATCCTTCCTCCATCTTCTAATGCACGATTCCGGCACATCATGCCTTAGTCCGGCAGCGCGGTTTCCTACATCCTCAGCGTCTTTGATGACTTAAAGCGCTTTAATTTTTTCAACTACCGTGAAAGACCACAACTTGTTCCCCTTGTTCATTTTGGAACAACACTGACCTATATTGACGCATGCACAAATGTTAATAGTCACAGAATTCTCTCAGTTGAGCTTAAGGCAGGTGCATACAGTCACTCAAAGTTGTCTGGTGACAGAAAATGAGAAAGTTAGGGGGGTGGAAAATTCCAGTGCTTGCACATGTCGAGCGGCCAATCGCTGTCCCCCAATTGCACCCCACACCCTTGCCTTGTCAAACAACAAGTTTTTAAAGGCAACTGCATCCCCCGTAAACAAGCGAGCGAATGATACCCTCCCCTTGATGACTCACACTAAGCACCAAGGTCACTCAGCTCTCGAGGGACTTGCCTCGGGCAATATACGAGCGGCGCGAGCCGCGGCCACAATACGAGCGGTGGTAGGCAAGCGATAGAGTGGCAACGATGAGTTTTATGTTCCTAATGTTTGACATGGACCACACTCGAACCCAGCCATGATAGACGTGAGTGGCATAGGTGCCGCTCGCCACCAATCCCAGATATTAAATATTTCTTGTTCTACTCATTCTGTGGCAAAATGTCGGCCGAGAACGTTCTGTCTTCTGACAGTATGTACTGCCATTTCAGATTCTGAACTTATCTTAGGACGAATCACTGCTCGTTTCGTGGCCACTACCACCCTGCCGCGTTATTGCTCTGCAGCCCGCCGCTCATATCGTGACCGAGGCTCGAAGGCTGGCAGATAAAAAATTCGTGTCAGAGGCGCACCCTCATTTTCGGCTGCGATTTCTGGGAAAAAAGGTATCCTCAAGCAATCGAGCAAATATTAGGGCGATATCGAGCAAACGCACCACTTGCCGGTTAACAGACCACATCCATCAAGGTTAAGACGGCAATAGCAATATTTGGATAGAGAAGAGAGGTTACTCCAGATTTTCCTTTGGGATGGGGACAGAGTAGATAAAATTGGCTCTCATTGGTTGAACACCAACCAATGAAGTTTTGAATACTTCGCCCTCCTAACGAGAGGAGTGTCCGATAAACGGGTCGCAGATCTCGATGAAAATTCGTATGCATATAGAACTCCGAATGCTTTTCCAGAATCACTCCACATATGGCCGTATAAATCCAATAGTTAACAAAAAAGGCGTTTAAACATATATAGATGTTATAAAAATCCCTATTTATCAGCCTACGGCATCAAGGGTGTGGTCCATTTATTAGCGTACGTGGCTGCGGGACCATGTTCGATTCCCGTCGGCGACAAATTTTTCATGCTTACTTTCTTTGATTTTCCTTTCTGGAATTCTGTTAAAATCTAATTTTTACTTTTCTATTCAAAGTTTTTTTTTAACGAGTGGAAATATTTTTCTTTTGCGAATACCATAGGACTTATTTTTTTTTCTTTCCCGCAAAATTTCTTAGTTTCCCCATTCTTTCACCACGCAAACTTGATTTGTTCCTTCATTTGCAAGACCTCCTGTTGATTTCATAATTATACAATAATGAAAATAATCTGCAATTGGTCACTCGCCATTTAAAACACGAGCCTTTCTCGACGAGCCTTATTACAATGTATTTATTTGTACGTCTTTAGATCGCGAAATGGTGATTCGATTACAGAAATTAGTAGATAAGCCGATCACATTTTCCCCTCCTTTTTTCAAAGCACAAATATACAAGAAATCGGGGATCTTTGATCGTGGGTCTTATAAATAATGATGTAACAATTATTTAGACTATTTTATAATTATAATATCAACAGGAGGTCTTGCAAATGAAGGAACAAATGAAGTTTGCGTGCTGAAAGAATGGGGAAACAAGGAAATTACGTTAACTTCGCGGGAAAGAAAAAAAATAAGCCCATTGGTATTCGCGAAAAAAATATTTCCACTCGTTAAAAAAAACTTTGAATAGAAAAGTAAAGATTAAATTTTAACACATAATTCCACGAAGGAAAAACAAAGAAATAAAGCATGAAAAAATTTATCGCCGACGGGAATGAACACGGTCCTCACAGGCAGGTGGACTGTCGTACGATAACCGTCCACCTGCCTCTCCCAAAATAAAATCGGATACCGAAAGGTAATTTGAAACCATGGAGCTCCTCCCATTCACGGGGTCCCGGGAATGTAACCCAATACGGGAAAGTAATCTGATACGATTGAAAAAGGGAAAATTGAGCTCCAACCTCACCACCTGCACCTTCGCAAAAGAGGTGGGGTGGATGAGTGAGAGTGGAGAATAGCCCCCCTGATCTGATCTTTTCAGAGTATTTTTCTGTGTTGGGTTACATCTGGCCGGCTGGAACTGACTGGTATTCCCCCTCCCCTCTTGGTGCATTACTCATCCACCCAACTATCACCCGGCTCAGCTAACACGGAGCGGAGCTTTGGCTTCCCTTACACGTTTTTTATTGTGGGAAGCATCAGAGTCGCTGGTTCCCACCATAATAAACGTGAAAACGAGCCTTCACCGAGCGAGAGCGTCAAGTTTCCTTCATGCCCTCTGCTCTGTAGGTCTCGGATGTAAACATTTTCGAAGCCCGGAGCGGAAGGGTTAAGACCCGGTACTCTCCGCTGCGGTTCAACTTCCTGCTCATTACGCAAATGTCTATGGAAAAATTACCTGTAAATGAAGAATGCTACGTTTTTTTCTCAATAATTCGTTCTAGAGGGGCACTTTTCATGTTTTGGGCCCAAGCGCAGACTTCGATGTACGGAGTTTTCGTAGTTAGAGAGGTTCGTTACGGGAGGTTTTTTTGCGTGTATTGTCCATTGGAAGGGTCCGGGACCGGGCCAATGACTTCGAAGTAGGGAGTTTTCCTTAAAATTTTGCTGTATGGGTGTTCGTTGTATGGGGGTTTTACTGTATACAGTAGAACCTCACTTATGAAACTTTCAGCGGACCAACAGAAAAAGTTTCATAAGTGAGGTAGTTTCATAACTGAGGTTTCATAGTAAGGGAACATAAAACCCTTTTCAACTGTCCAATTCGGTCTGCTTTGTTTCATGGTTATAATTACATGTTTGGATGCAGGCAAATGAAGTGTAATTATTTATTGTACTTGCAAGCAACTCAACAAATGAAAGCATGTTCATGTTACCAAGAAAGAAACAACATGCATTAGCATTACTGAAATTTGGTAAGATCTATTCCCAAAGTTAAATTTCTTGGTCTAATAGTTAGCATTCTCGAATCTTTACCAGCAGGGCTGTTTCAGTTAATGATTGGCATGATGTTTATTGTCAGTTCATCTTCTACTAACAAGCACCAGCAGGAGTATGGCTTACTAAAAAAATCAGCTGATTAAAAGGTATTTTTCCATCCAAATAGAATGTTACTAGTTATGAACTGAGATATATGTAACTAAAAATAATTTTGAGATTCTATTAAATATCAAAGGGGAATTGGTATTAGAAGTTAGATCGTCATTAGTCGTAGTTACACTAACTCTAGGGTATAGTGTAATGCATGTTGGTGATTACTCACCCCCTGCCACACACCCCTGAGGTGGCTTGCAGGGTATTTTGTAGATGTAGATACGATGTCTGACTGATGAAGTTATGAATACACACGAGAAAATAATTCAAGCGAAGAACTACCCCGAAGTATCTCAATTGTTGAGTTAAAGACATAACTTAAAATTATTTACCCCGTATCAATGATAAGTTAATTATGACATACCAACCGAATGGTTAAACTGATGATTTAGCTTCGAAAAACCAGAGGGTTCTTATGTGGAGATGTCAATCAGTGGGGGTCTATTCTCTATCTTGAAGCTACCGATACGGTAGCTCCGAATAAGCTACCAGAATTGGCTACCAACCGTATTCTCTAACTCGCGGGAGCTTTCTCAAAAACGTAATAGGAAGTGGAGAGAGGTTTGGCGAAAGGCAGGTATAAAAGTCTTTTTAAACCAAATCCGCAGAAACTTCATTTTTAGTGACGTCATTCTAAGAACCAATGGGAAAGTTCGCCTCCGTTTCATTGTTATGTTTTTCCGTTGATAAAACTGGTGAAACCTGTTTTAAGGCCAATTTAGACGGTGAAGATGCAAGTGCATTGTTTTTAGCGAAAAATTCCACGCATTAAAAATTATGCGAGCAAAATTCTAAAATGTTTTATTTTTGCTAACATAATCTCATGAACAATCTCGTGAATATGAACGCACGACGTCCATCTTGGCTGTTTTGATCGATTGAAATAAGATTGTTCATATATATATTCGGGAATTAGGTTTCATGTCGATGATATGGTTCAATATCATTCGTGCTATTTGCTTTCGTTGATTACTCGTTGCTTCAAATCATTTGAATAATATACGAAGATGAAACTTTCAAAAGAAATGCGAAGGTGATACTCGCTACCACAGCCCATAAGTATCCCATTATGGGCTGGAATCACGTAACTCACGGAAGGTAAATATGGCTTTCCTTCACTCCAGTTAATATCTTTTTTGTGAAAAATTCCGATAATGGCGAAAATGACGAAGTAAGCCAGTGAAAGTGCAAGGAATGCGCATTCAATAAATGTAAGAAACATACCCGTGCGTTGGATAATTATAGATAGATAAGCGTAATAAACAGACCAATATTTAAGCAGGGTATTCGGAGGCCGCGCTTCGTGAGGCTACCGTGGGAGCTTATTGGGGCTACGGAAGTAGCTTCGTGACATTTACAGAATATGGGTGGGAGCCTAATATGCTACCGATAGCTTCTGCTTGCTCTTTCTCCGGTTGCTTCCATGATAGAGAATACTGATGGGAGCAAGTATATTGAAGCATCTTTTCGCCAGAAAGCTCCGATGCTTCGAGTTCGAGAATAAGCCCCCAGCTGGTGAGAGGAAAAAATTTCTTCAACGAGCACTTCGGCATCACCAAAAAGTACTAAGGGAATTTATGTCCACTAACTTAATAATAATTTTACGACAATTGTGTGCATTATTGGAAATATTGGACTAATAACTGTCGTCGACAAACACAAATAAGCTCTCTCCACAGGTCAGTTAACTCACTGATAAGTCGTATAAGTGAGTAACTTCCTACCATAGGATCGGAAAAAAATGGTTCATAACCGAGTTCGTCGTATAAATGAAAAGTTTCATATGTGAGGTTGGAAGTACATGGGGTCTTATGGGATTATTCACCGGACCAAAAAAAAAAAACGGTGTATAAATGAGGTTGTCGTATATAAGAGGGTCGTATATCTGAGGTTCTACTGTATGCTGATTGCAGTTGAGTCGATATTACGACGTCAGTGGGATGGAAATAATCCTAACTTCTTAATTCCGACTTTCGTATAATCGAGAGTTTTTATAAACATTTCACATAAGTTTCATTTCTACTTTCCCTGAGCTTCTGTGGTTTGTTTTAGCATGATTTTCAGACTTATGTGAGATTCACACTTTTAAAAACCAGGAACTTCTATGCAATCTATCATTTCGATGGTGTGTCTCCCTTATCAAGTCACTTTATCAATTTCAAACATAAAAAACTCAGGGTCAAAATGTAATCATTACTCAACATATCCACCATAGTGTTAATGGAAATTTTATTATCAGGGGAATGTTGAATGAATACGTAGAAGGCTGGGATTTGAACCCGGATCCCTCGATTTTGTGCCGGGTACTTTAGCCAGTTAAGCTACCAAGGCATCCTCCTGCCCTGCGGATGCTTAAGAGCTTCATAGGCACAAGTTGATCTCGAATGCCAAACATATGATGCCAATGAAGCAGTCCAGCACAACTTGTTCTTATAAAGCCCAAAATAAAATCCATGGATGACTCCTTGTTAGCTTTACTGTCTAAAACAATTGGTGCAAAATCCAGAGATCCAGGTTCGAGTCCCCGTCAAGGCAAATGATTTTTCATCGGAGGAATTTTTCACTTGTGTTCCTGCATGACCTAATGAACTTTCATTGCCCGTAAAATTTAATTTCTTAACATGTTCATGAGATATGCCAAGATGACGGCTGTTGTCACTCGTTTGGCATATTTTTTGACTAAATGTACACACAAGCACAAGGTGTCCATTCCACTTAGTGAGTGTGGCCGTACTGAATGTAGAAATAAGCGGGTATACCTAAATTAGAACCCGGCCTTCATCTTAACTGTCTCCAACGGTTCCTAACTTAATCCTTCCATTAGCTGTGTGATACACACTCACTGTTCGCTAGACAGCAATTTTTAAACAAAGTTTGCAGCTTTCATTAGTATTTTATTCACTTGGGCATAAAATATTTCCGTGCTCAGGGTCAAAAAAGCTTGCGGTGCATTCAAGATGAAGCCTAACCAGAGCAAAGCAGCATCTCTCTTTCACTCTTTCATCAGAGTACCTTGTAACGATACCGGTGGTACCACGTCTGTTACACTCAAAAGGGTTGGCAGTACACCCGGCGAAACAATGGGGACCAACAATAGGTGAGGAACTCGTGGTAGCTAAGGAGAGAAGTGGGTTGTTGTTGGCTTATGTGAGAGAAGAGATGACGTTTTTAAAAAAAAATTAATTAAATTGGATGAAGAGGAAGTGAGAGTTTATTAAAAAGGTGTACGTGAAGAAAAGGACAAGAGGGACCCAAACGGGTGAAGACAACCCAACCGACGGCAGGGAGAGAGTGAAGATTGCCAGGGAGACAACCTAGTGCCGCCATTCACCACTTGACATCGGCCCCAGTAGTGCACGACCGGGGGAAATTGCGAGACTACTATAAAACCCAAGTACATTAACCCATTCAATGCTGACCTGTTGACATGACATTTATTCCCACGCTGAAGGGTTTTTTTTGTTTATTTATAAAAAACGAAAACACATCCAGCAAAGAACGAAACTCATCCACGAGTGCCTAGAGCAAGACTAAGACGCTGAAGGAAGTTGCAAGTGTCAGCGCCGACGCTTGGGAACAAGGGAAAACCGAGAAAAGTAACGAGGAATTCAAGGCATCCGCATTGAATGGGTTAAAGCAGGACCACGGTTGATAAAAAAAGGAGAAAGGTAGGTTAAAACCTTTCCTACTAATCGCTTGATATATCCCAGTTTCTTCAATGCGACACCACAAACATTTCATGTCTTTCCCCTACACTAGGTCTGAAAATGGTGATCAAACTCCTTTTTATTTACCCTCACCACTTAATAGACATGGAATTAGAGTGATTTATTTTTTAAGAAGTGTACAGCAGTGCTTTAACTAAAGTCAAGTACTAGCCCCAACTTAAGACACCATGAGTTAACATAGTTCAGGCTCAATGAGAGCACTTCTGAGTAGCAATTTGTAACAATTTCTTGGTAAATGACAGCATCGTCTGTAAAAAATATAATTTCACAACTTACTCTATAGTTAATGTTGTTTGCATCAATGAGTCATAACAGTGGGCCAATCACGCTTCCTTGTGGGACTCCCAATATCACTCTTACCATGTTGTAAACTAGAGCCATTGATAACTACCAATTTGTTTGCAGTCAGTTGTAAAATCACACATTCAAATCACTATTTCTCTGTTTACACAACATGGTTGTAATTACTTGGCTTAAGTGCCCTTACCAGATCATCCATTTCAAGGGGTAGACACACCACATTTGAAACTGCCGAGTCAGAGGGTTCATCTTCACACAGGCTCCCTTCGCTGTGCATCTCTGCTTCAGACAGGGATTCACCTTCATCAGCATCTTCTTCCACATCGACCTGGAAGAAAAAATGCATCACCAATAATAAGAACCAACTGCCTTTCATCTAGTAAGAACACATGATGTAGGGTCATCTTGCCACTAAGTACTAGGTTCATTATTTGAAGAACTCACAATGCAGATTCGATTGGAGCTGAGATGAAAAACATAACAGAAGTGCTGCATTGAAACGGCTACAAGAAAGACCATATCCTCAAATCCAAAAACAACGAGGAACTATGGAACCTGTAGTTGATTCTGACCTGCGAGATGGCCGACGCAAAATCAGAGCCTAAAAGATACGTCACTATTACATTCATATATGGAACGTCCCAGAGAATCATCAGGCAGAGAATCATGTCATCTTGCCACTAACAAGGAGACATCGCGTGACTTATGTTCGGGATCCAAACGAGGCAATTATTTTCTGAAACTATAGAAAGAATGCAGGAAAAGAGTCAGGCTTTCTTCCACATAGGCTGGGCTTCGAGAGAAAAACGCTATTATAAGAACTAAGAAGAGTTTTGATGCACTGCATCTTCATCAGGCCTGATGATGATGCAGTGCGATTAAACTCGGGTCGATTAACCCCTTCCCTGACGAATTTTTTTGAGGAAATGGTTCCAAAAAGGATAATATTTTTTAATTGCATTTTTTAATTATTTATATGTTATAATGATGGGAAAACAAATTTATTTTGAGCATTGAGCTTTTATTTATTAATAATTTCAATTTAAACCCTTATTGTTATCAATTGTCTTAAGTGAGAGACATTCACTTCTACCTCAGCTAGAACAAGTATTTTGTCATATTATATTAAGCTGGATAGCAAAATTCTACCAGCGAACTATTTTCTCTCTTTTGTATTCTTGCGCCATGCCTCTATGCGAGTGTATGTTGTTTTAACCCTCCTGTACTGTGCTGCCCTCTTCTGTCGCCTGTAAAAAAAGGGAGGAAATAAACGAACGTCTTTTCGTTCTGTCGGAAAACCTGAATGGAGTGTTTGCTTCTCTCGCCGTTCCACTAAAATAACTAAAGTGATTTTGTTTGGAGACTCCTTTTAGGAATATAAATTACATCAGGTTATGGGCCCAGCTGGCTCGGCGTGAATAGCGAAGTAAAACTAGTGCGGACGTTCAACAAGTTTCGTTTTGGGAGAAGATTCTGTGTTGTGGCGTGGCGTCCGGCAGTTCGACGGATCTTTTGTCTAGAGGTGAAGCAGCATCATGGCGGAGGTTTCATCAGTAAGCTCGATCCCGAAATTAACGAGGAGTAATTTTTCGGCATGGAGAGCTTGTGTTAAGCCGGAGCTGCTGAAATTGGAGTGCTGGGAGGCCATCGTTGGGTATGATGACGACGATGATTTTCAGCCATCTGCAACTGAGGCCAAGAAGCGTAGGAAGAGCAACTATACCGCGCTTGCCCTCATCATGCGAACGACAGGTGAGGACCTAATAAATGACATTCTTGACTGTGAAGCAGCTTCAGAGGCATGGAGGATCCTTGAAGAGCTCTGCACAAACAACACAAGTTATGGAGCCATGATGAGACTGAGGGAGCTTGCCTCACATACAAAAGGAAATCAATCTATTTCTGAGTATTTGAATAGCATGCAAGAGATGAATAGGACATTGAAGTCAAATAAACTTGAAATAAGTGACAGTCAACTCGCCTACTTATGCTTGTCAGGACTGCCCCCTGAATACGAAATTTCTGTTAAGACCCTTTGTGCCCAACCAGACAAAATAAAGATGTCATCTGTGAAGCAAATTCTCCTGGAATGTGAAAGGGAAATGCAAGGTAGAAGTGACGACCAACACACAGCCCTGAGAATGGGGAAGGTACAAAGTAAGTCGAAGCAAAAGAATGAGGGAGAGAAATTTTCAAACAAGGGGAAGGGTAAGTCTAAAGTGTATAGAAATTTCTGTTATGCCTGTGGAGATGAAGACCATATAGCCAGAAATTGCCCTAAGGTGAAACAAGTGAAGGAGGCAGAAGAGAAGAAGAAAGAGAAGGACTCTGAGCATTCTATTAAGGCTTCAATCGCCACAAGGGAACATATAGCCTTGTATGCAAAGAAGTACACCCCTGGGGAGAATGGAGTGTGGATCCTCGATGGGGGCGCATCGGATCACATGACCAGTAAGAAAAATTTGTTTACCACTTTGGAAGAGTACTCTGGAGAGGTAGAAGTAGGAGACGGCAGACCCCTGAAAATAATGGGTAAGGGGACCGTGACTCTACGCCTGTCAGAGGAATGTGGAGGCAGAGATATTAGCTTTTCTGATGTTTTGTATGTCCCTGAGCTGCAAGATAATTTGATATCTCAGGGACAGCTTGAGGAAAAAGGGCTGGAATTTATATCAAAACAAGGGAAAACTCAAGTTCTTAGAGAAGGGAAACCAGTTTTCTTGGCCCATCGTATAGGGAGATTATACTTTATTTCAACCATGGAGGGAGTTTCAATTATGACTCTACGTGAAGAGTACAACCAGAATGAGAAGAAAGCATCCCGAGTCTCACAACAAGTGTGGCATCGCAGGCTGGGCCACCCATGTAGTGAAATCATGGGCAGGATGAAGGTGCTTTCCAGCCTGATGTCAAAGGGAGAAAATGGAAATGAAATTGATGGAAATTTTTGTGACCCTTGTGTGCAAGGAAAGATGAAGAGATCTAAATTCCCCAAGAAGGACCATCATGAGGAGCTGGGCATTCTCGACCGAGTACATTCGGACATCATGGGACCAATTCGGCCAGAATCTCTAGGGAGGAGGAGGTTCATCATAACTTTTGTCGATGAGGGATCGAAGTATGTGTCTGCATCGCCGATGGCACGGAAAAGCGAAGCACTTGACAACTTCAAGAAGTACAAGGAGAGGTGTGAAGTTCTGCACAGCAGGAGGGTGAGGGAACTCCAAACGGACCGGGGGACTGAGTACCTGGCCGGGGATTTCCAATCATTCCTCGAGAAGAGTGGGATCGTGCACCGAACATCTGTAGAATTCACTCCCCAACAAAATGGTATTGCAGAGAGAATGAACTTAACTTTGGCTGATATTGTAAGGTGTCTCTTGTTTCAAGCCAGCATGCCACTGTACTTCTGGGCGGAGGCACTGCAGACAGCGGTCTATCTTCGAAATCTACGCCCATCGAAGTCGCTCAACTATGACTCTCCCATGGAAAGGTGGACCGGAAGGAAGTTAACGAAGCAAGACGTGGAACATCTCCGGGTCTTCGGCTGTCTCGCTTGGGCTTGGACGCCCGAACCGAGGAGGGATGGCAAGTTCTCTCCCAGGGCGCAGGAGTGCGTTTTCTTAGGATACGGGGAAGGAATGAAGGGATACCGTCTCTGGAGCATCCAGGAGAGGCGGGTGTTCCACAGCCGGGACGTGGTGTTCAGGGAGGGCCGATTCCCTTTCAAGCACAAGGAAAGCCTGAGGTGGGAGCAGCCTGCCCCCAGGGAGGTGTTTTGCCCAATTGCTGATGCCCTGGGTGAGGAGGACGATGGCGGCGAGATCCCTGTTGTGGATGAAGCTGCACTGCTGCCAAACGGCCGTGATGGCTATGGAGGGGGCCATCCTCCAGGAGTGGGGGTACGACGCTCGGAGCGCCAGAGGAGGCCCTTGCAACCATGCAAGCTGCCCTGCTGCCTGTCGCACGTCAGGGTGGACGACACCGTGGGCGGAGATGTCTGGCACCCTGCCGGGCCTCCGAAGACCGTGGAGGAGGCCATGAGACGACCTGACCGTAAGCAGTGGATGGAAGCAATTCAGAGGGAGATGGCAAACCATCAACGGAATGGTACTTGGACTATGGTGGAAAGGCCAAAGGGAGTCAATGTGGTAGGCTGCAAATGGGTTTTTCCCCCACCGAAAGTGAGTTCCTCTGGTGATCTTGTGTACAAAGCTAGATTGGTGGCACAGGGTTTTAGCCAAAGGTACGGTTTTGATTATTGGGAAACGTACAGCCCCGTGCTATCTAAGGGTAGTCTTAGAGTTTTGTTGGCCTTAGCTATTAGCAAGGGATGGGAAATTGAGCATGTTGACTGTGTTGCAGCTTACTTGAATGGAGCTCTGGATGAGACTATTTACATGGAGCAGCCCAAACTCTGGTACGAGGGAGATGAGGGAATGGTTTGTCTCCTTCAAAAGAGCCTGTATGGTCTAAAGCAGTCAGGCATGGTTTGGAATGACATGTTAATTAAAATCTTGTGTAAAATGTGTTTCAAGCAATGTATTTCAGATCCATGTGTTTTTGTACACCAGGAGGGTTACGTGGGAACGTATGTGGATGATATCATTGCTTGTGGTACGAAATCATTTCTATCTATCTTAAAACAAGGCCTAAGTGAGATTGTGGAGATCAGGGACCTGGGACCAATAACAAACTTTGTAGGACTCAATTTTTCTCGACCCACTGAAAATATCCTTGAAATGGACCAACAAAACTATATTAAGGAAGTACTGGAAATGTTTAATATGGCTAATTGTATTAGTGTACTTACTCCAGGTGCTTTAGGTGCCAAGATGGATGAAAAAGGGAAACCTTTTAACCAGGAGAGGTATCGGTCTGCAATCGGGTGTTTGTTGTATTTATCAACTTGCTCGAGACCTGATATTTCCTTCATAGTTGGGTATTTGAGTAAATATTGCCAGGAGCCTACTGATGTGCAGTGGGAAGGGGTGAAGCGTGTGCTGAGGTACCTAAAGGGGACTGCAAGCTACAAAATGGTATTCCAGAGTGACCCCTCTTTTGCATTTAAAGTGTACAGTGATGCCGACTGGGCAAATGATAAATCAGACTCATTGTCTGTAGGTGGTCATGTAGTTCTAATGGCTGGTGTTGCAGTAGTTTGGCGGAGTAAAAAGCAATCTACCACTGCAAGCAGTACTATGTTGGCTGAGTATTACTCAATGTTTGAAGCGTGTGAGGACATAGTGTGGCTAAGAGACTTAATGAGCGAGCTAGGTCATCCTGTAAAAGGAGCTGTGCAGCTGTATGCTGATAACCAGGGGGCCAACGGTTTGGCTGAATCAATAAGATTAACAGACAAAAATAAGCACTGTAGGCTGAGGTATCATTTTGTAAGAGAGTGTATTCAAAATGGTGAAATTAGAGTTAACCATGTCCCGTCATCTGACAATGTAGCTGACATCTTAACAAAAATCTTGCCTCAACCTAAAACAAAATTGTTTGTCCAAGCTATGGGGCTAGTAGAGTAGAAGTCTTGTTTTTTTTGCTTGTTAATGTCAAGCCTGTGAGTAATTTGAAGACTAAGTTTTTTGTCTCTGTTTATCAATTATCAAAGTGTGGTAGCCTTAAAGTATGTTGTTTTTTTTTAGGGCATCGACATAACTATTTTTATGCCTGAAATTGCACCAAAATATTTGCCAAGTATACTTTGTTGTTACTTTGTGCTGATAGTTTTGAGCTATGTCTATGCTCTCACTTCTTATTTGTATCGAGTTTTTTTTTGTTTATTTGTTCTTGCTGTTCGAATTTTGAGGAGAGGTGTCATATTATATTAAGCTGGATAGCAAAATTCTACCAGCGAACTATTTTCTCTCTTTTGTATTCTTGCGCCATGCCTCTATGCGAGTGTATGTTGTTTTAACCCTCCTGTACTGTGCTGCCCTCTTCTGTCGCCTGTAAAAAAAGGGAGGAAATAAACGAACGTCTTTTCGTTCTGTCGGAAAACCTGAATGGAGTGTTTGCTTCTCTCGCCGTTCCACTAAAATAACTAAAGTGATTTTGTTTGGAGACTCCTTTTAGGAATATAAATTACATCATATTTAAGCCAAAATATCTATATTTTTATTGAAAATTCTACAACCCTAACATATATCCAAATCGTTTAGTACAAATTTTAATTATTTTCAGATTTTTTTGTGTGGTAAGTCCAAAAACATGGTGAGAGAGAGCGTTACAACCACAGAGTTACATCGCAATCTGGGCAAAAATATCTGCTTTCCCTTCGAATAATTTTCCCGTGCACATCTCGATTTCTAGTACATAAAAAGCACTTGCGTGTTGGGCTTGCCTTCTTATTAGTGGCTAGAATCAGCTCAGGAAAGGGCATTTCTAAGGGGCGGAGAGGGTGAGGTGTTGCGGGTGGCCTACCCACTTCAGGAGCCAAAAATTGGGGATGTACTCCTCAATAATTTTTTTCGATGAGGTCAAGTCTATTATTCAAATATCACGTCCTTCCACCTGTTCAACATTTGGTAGATTTTTCAAATCTTATTCAGTTTTGAATTAGTACGTATTTCTGCGACATATTCCTCATTTTTGTGAAGTGTAAATTTTTCCAGATTTTTTTTGCAAATCGGCGAATGACATAGTTTCCCAAAAAACGGCGTACACAGAATCCACCGTGTGGTCCAAAAATGCTCTTTGTCAGGCTTTTATACAATGCTCTGCAGCATTATTAGTGCCAAGAAAACTCGTATTTCGGGAGCACTCCACGCCATTGTTCTCTGGAACCAGAGCGTCGTTTTTCACGAAGACACTGATTAGCATACCAATTTGTCTCATCAGTAATTAGCTATATAAATTCATAGCTGAAGAACAGTTGAAAAAACTGGAGTACACCACCATCTTCTTGAACTTGAATGATCATGAAGCTCTGAGATCATGAATGAACTCTTCATGAAGCACTTTCAAAATTGAATCTTGCGGGTGCAGGAGGGGGAGCTTCGCTACTTTTCATTTCTCTCCATTGGTCGTCTTCAATAGGCTCACCTTCGCACTCGGCATCTAATATGGTATGCTCAGAGAAGCTCGATTCAGATCCCGAAGTTTCTAAATTTTCTTTTTCCACCTCAACACCCTTTCACTCTCACTTTCTGTTGCAGAATGAATAAAGCAAAACAGTAAAAAAACACTGCGGTAACCAAAAATTGCTCTCGACCTCTAATAGCCTAATAATGGATTTCTGTGAAACGCTGATGGAGAAGGGACACTTGACATGAATGCTCAGGAGGAGAGTGAAGTACTAACGCATGTCTCCGTTGAAAATTTAGGATAAATTGAAATCATTATGTCGACATCCTTTGATAAAGGTAAAAGAATTTCAGGGGTAAATTAGGAATATCCACGGAGAGATTGACATAAGCTTGTATACAGTACCTTCCCGAAGAGGATAAGACAAATCGGTGAGATTTAGAGAGAAGGGAGGGGTACCGAGAAAGATGGAAATCAGGGGGAATAATAACAAAGGCGGAATCTTCCTGCTCAAAGTCTTGCTAAATGCATGTCTATGGAAAAAAAATGCCTTTTCCCTATGTGCATATTCTTCGCTTTCAAAGATTACAGCAAAACAAGCACATGAGGTCGTAAAGCAATGAGGATGAAAGCTTTCTTTTCTACAGAAGATCTTTCCCATTCATAAGGGTCCGCTGTCCCACTTGAGTGAAGAAATTATGGCTCTATTATGACAGGCATCAAGCAGGGTCGGAAAGCGACCGCACGCCCAACCATTTTCCTGGGGCTTCCCAGACGGACAATGCACTCTTGGCGGGGCGCCCCTTATCTACCTATTGCCCCTTTTTTCTCAGGTGACCTTGGAAGAAAGAGGGCTGCAGCGTAGTACAGTGCGAGAGGAAACCTGAACGCAATGTAATGAACGGGAGAACAAGCCACTGCCACCTTTCCTGAACATTTTTTGAACTACCAGTAATGCTGTCGAGAGATTTCTTCCGATTTTTCCCAAAAAATGACATTTACGGGGGTTGGCTATAAGATGACTATCATCGTCTAAATCTCAACCTCTAAAAGCCGTTTGTTGCATAAGTGGAAGCCACTAGAGACTGAAAGGTTACTTACGAATCTGAGAAATCACGAGTTTCACGTCAACACGGCAGATTTTATTTTATGACAACACCGCATTCGAAGGACAGGAAAATAAGGCTAACAATAAGTATTTGAGAAATTTGCTGTAATAGGTATGCATAAGTTCAACAATTCTTTCTACTCCCACACAATGTATTACTAGAGCATGAATATATCTAGACTAATCATGCGAAAACACGCTTCACTAGTCATAGCTTTATCCGAATATTCCTTTATTCTTTATTCGCTTTTTATGTGGCTGGTTGCATAACACCCCCTGCCACACGTCCGTGGTGCAGTTTACGGGTAGGTAGGTACGTAATGTATTGTTTAGAAGCGATTGTAAGGGATTATTTTTATTTTTCCTAATACATAGTATCATCGTTACGAGTGTATATCGCGCGACTGTTATTTTTGCATCCGGCCAGTCGCCATGAATGTCGGAATCAATTATATTCAGCGTTTTGAACCCAAAAATAAAAAACAAATGCAATATTTTTGTAAATGCAATAACATTTGAATGCGGTATACATGCATTGATATTACGCATAAATGTATGAATTCGATACCAGATAAATTTATCTAAAACAAGAGCAGATAATGCGCTAAATCTCACGTGTAATTGTCCCAATACCAAGGTAAAAATTATGAAAATTATGACGCAATTCCATACGCTAATGCAACGAAATAAGTCTCAATAACTGGCTAAAAATGAGCCAGTGTGTCTGCAAACGCCATCTGCTGCCTAGATATAGAATTTCTACGAAGGGGGCGAGATTATTCGTCTTCGGAAGCTAGGAAGTCGAAAGAACGGCCTTAGACGAGTTAACTCGTCCCTGACGCGATTTGACACACCTGGTTAGGATGAGTTAACTCGTCCTTGTCAGGGAAGGGGTTAAAAATTTTTATCTGTGGAAAATTGCATCGTCTTAGCTCTTATTATGTTCATATTCCACAACATCTCGCCTGATTCCTCCATAATTGTGAGAAAAAGGCTATTAAAGAATCTTCCTCGGTATAAATCCTTTATAGTTCACGCCTCTCTCAACAGAGCTCGTGGCACAGTGGGTTGAGGCGCTGAGCCTGTTATACTCATTTGGTGGTTGGGGTTCTATCCCAGGTTGCGGCATTCTTTTTCTTTCAAATATTATACGGAATTACTGTAAATTGCACACTCTTATACATTTATGGCAGTAGCAACAATTTTTTAAAATTTTAATCCTATTTGCTGGATTTTCAATCAACCATCTTGGGAGACATTTGAAGCTAATTTAGGGATTCTTGTTTGGCCTAAAAGAGGCTATACATGCTGACAGATCTAATATGTTTAGATTTTGAAAATACAAGGATACTGAGTGACTGATTGAAGACCATTTCTTAGAGTTAGCACTGTTCAGGAACCAGAACACCTCTCTTGTTGAAAGCAATCAGATTTTGACTTAGAAAAGCAAATTTCAAGACTAACTTCCCATTTCCCATGAGTTTTCCCAAAGAGGATGAGTCATTCAGCAGACAGATGGTCCAGCGGAACCTATTACGCGTACAGTAGAAACTCGAAATTACGAAGTCGACGGGACCAGATAAATCGGCACTTCGTAATATCAAATTTCGTATGAACGAGTATCTTTCAAAAACATCGCGATGAAGCTCTTTTTTTGTTTCCTTAGATTAAGATGAACTATCGACGTACTTGCATGATTTACGAAGTTATAATTCATGAAAGTATATTTAAACGTGTATCCATGCCCACAGGGTGCTCTTTTTGTCAGTTGAAAACAACTTATTTGTCGGAGTTTGATTCTTCCTATTTTTGCGATTTCCACTTGTTTCCATTTCGGGCTCCAGCTTTTCGCGGCGGAAATCCCGAAAATCAGAAGAATCCTTCCAAGCCCCGTCGAAATTTACATCATGACAACCAACTTCTCGTTCTTTTTTTCCAATGAATGATTAGGCAATGAAGCGTCTTTGCACAATTTTTGTGCAGTTTGGACTAAGCATATGAAGCTTCTTAGCGCATTTTTCTATATTATTTCCTAACTGGAGAACTCGTAACTTTAGCGTGAGCGGTGTATAATCATCAATAATATTGACTTATAAATACATTAAGGAAGTGAGCGACTTGCGCGATCATTTGCACTGGATATTGAAGACAGTGAAAATAAGATTCTCTTGCGGATGCATTGCGATGGATGCATGTTATGTATTTTGTACAAATACTGATATGCTCGTTTATCTCGCAAAATAACAATCGCTATTCTCCCTTTGATTCATCTTATTTCTGCGTGGTTATTTCCGATATGATGGAGCTTATAGAGGAGTCCAATTAAATATGTACTTCCTTTCAAAAGTAGATTGTACATACAAGCCACACACTTCAACGGCGGAGGTGATATAACTCCTTTTACACTTCATCGGCTACTAATGATGCTATCACTACAAATCAATAATTTTCGTTTTCCACTATACTACGTGAAAGTTTCATTTGTGGCTCTATTCAGATTAGGTCGCCTGCTCTTCATTCATTAAATCTCAGGATCCATTTAGAGAATCATTATTGAATTAAAATTTGGGATTTTTTTGTTATTTTTTCCCTCTGCTTTCGATCAAGCAAGGAGATTTTCGTCCGAGCATTGCAGCTCCAGGTCAGGCCACACACCAGGCCGGAATCAGCTGTCTCCCCCTCCTTTCCCCGTCATTGCAGGGGTTACTCACCCTCCACCATTCTCCCTCTCACAAAAACAGCTATGCGACCCATGGTCTCGGAGTATCGTGCGTCACTTGAGACGTGGATCTACCTGGCAGCCAAAGCCAAGAGATGCACGCGAGGAATAAACATCGAATGAATCATCGGCTTTACGCCGAACTGTCACATCTTATCTTCCTCCTCCTTTACATCGACCGGCTGCGTCAGCGGAGAGGGAAGAGATGCTTTTGGAGAGTGGGGGGCTTTTACTTAAAGGGTCCAAGAGTTGGCATGGGGGGCCGGCAGAGTCAGCGTGGGACATCGCATCCTGACCTAGTGTTGAGGGGGCGGGAGGGAGGGGCCTGATCTCCTGGGGAGCCGGAACGGGGGCTTCGGTGTGAAGATGATGGCTCGTGCCAACCTTGAGGAGCGGGGTGGGGGAGACACGGAGACTTGAGGGGAAATATGACCAGTATGGGAGAGAAGGGAAGCGTTTGATAGTTACGCCGGAAGTGAGAAAGGTGATGGAGAAGAGTAAGCCGCCGTTTTAGAGCAACAGAGATGGAAAGCAGGGCGAAATTTTCCTGGTGGGGATTGCCGGGTGGGGGACAAACAATATGGGAATGTGCGGGAATTTCTATTTCGCATTTCTTTAATTTCCGGTCCATTCGGGCAGTCTTATAAGAGGGAATCAGTGAATAAGAATTGAAGAAGAAATACGACAATCAAATGAACGTGTATTATAAAAAAATACGTCAGCTCTTCTGTCGAGAGAATAACCTAATTAAAAAAAAAGTTATTTATTTTTGTGCTTTGCTTCGCTCCATCGTCGCTCCGACTATGGCCTCTCATTTGGATAAATGCAAACTGAACTGGGAGTTGACTTCATTAACAATTTGGAATCGAGATAATGCATCCCGAGTTAGAAAAATTTAATTCTTATTAGGAGAAATCAGGACTTGGTCATTTTCGTTACAATCCTTAAGTTCGTTTCTTTGCAAGATCGTGATCTATCGATTTAAATTGCTGGGGGTTACAGCCAATAAACGGCCAACTTGTGATAAGTAATGCCTCAACGCACCTACCCTAAGATCCTGGCCAATTCGGTGTCCTGCTTCCGCACTGGTAGGTAATTCCCACCCCCGATGTCCTCCCGAGGGGGGAGGGGGATGCAAGTGCTTCCAATTGGGCTACGATGCTGACGAGGTTTCATGATCCCTCTCCGACAGCGTGACTTTCGGCATCTCATAGGATGGTTCCACTTACCCTCTTCTTGTTTATATCTCTTATAAGGATTAAGCTACAAAACCCTTATTTAATTCTCAATCAATCTGCAGGAACGCTCTCTGAGCTGAGCTCTCGTTTAGAATATTTTTTCAATCACTGGGTTGAAGCGAAAGGGGAGAAAGGTACCTACACCATTTTCCGATACAAATATGTATGGGGGCTTGAGCGTTTTTTCCCTTGGATTATGCATGCGCCCAGCGCTAGTCATACTTTAGAATTACTGTGCGTAAAAGTAATTGGTGGTACGAACCAAGCGAACTCGTTTTCCTTGGTTTTCTTGGCTGTTGGCGACGAAAAAAGGGAAGGGCAATGCCTTTCTCGAAGTCTACATCAAAACGCTCAATTAGGGCGGGAAATTAAACCTGATTCTTTCGATGATAGCTATTGCCAGCCGGAATAATTATACCTTGGAGCAAGGTTGAGTGTAATCAGTCTGAAATAGTGCGAAAAAAAGCTTCCTTGGGTTATATTTACGACTGAATCTACCGCTCGAGCAATACAGCACCATCTCCGATACATGTCATAGTTTTTGAGCACACACGTGCAGCAAACAAATGCTGTACCAGGAATATTCATCATGGATTAATTCTTGCGAAAATCGGTAGCAAAAAATGCCAAGGATCATGATGGGGATTTTTTACTTGTTGGCAAATCTGTGGACTCGTGGTAACAAAGCCGAACGCATTTTTAGTCCGATTGGTTCCATATTTTATGTGCTATGACGCCTACAATTGAAAGTCGTTCTTAAGGTCTGGTTTCACTGGGGCGTCCAGCAGCCACGTCCAACCGCCGCTTCTGGACATTGTGGCTGGACGACGCGACTGGGTGGTTTCATTCAGGCAACTACATCCCGTTCCCGCGGCTGGGCGATGTGGGAGAGTGGATTTAGTTCAATTACGAATTTGTTATCGCTTTGTGTTTCCTGAAAGTGAGTTGATTTAAAGCTGAAATGGATGTTGAAGATTTAGTTTTGTTGGAAGACGAAGAAAAGGGCAACCAATGTTGCAAGTAGTTTTACAAAAAAGAGCTGGAAAGGACGCGTAATATAAAATGCGTAGAGAGGAGAGCAGAAAAATCACCAACCAGAAAACTAGTTATCTAGTTCAAATATGATTGAAAACTTCAAAAACAAGCCAAAATTTCTTGTAAGACATTATTCTTGGGCGAAGAAAATGTTACTATTGAAAAATGTGTAGAACATTTCTTTGGGTGATTGAAAAAGGTTTTGAACTTGAGTATTCAACTAGCATAACATGAACCCATAGTTTATAAAAATTTCACTACCATCAGACAAATGTTTTTCCATCTATAAAATTTATAAGTTAGTCATTCCTGAAGAAGCCAAAAACCTGGACATTATTTTCTATAACCAAACAAAAAATTAATTAAAGTACTAAAAAAAATGTTTTACGCGAACGTATCGCAGAGTTAAACAAGAAAAACGTCTGTGTAACACATTTTGCAATATTACTATCCTTTCGTTTGTAATTTAAGCATAAAATCGATTATTCATAATAACAAATCTGTCTACCAAGAATTTTCACAATCGCGATAACAGAGGAGGAGAGCAGAAAATTGGAACTGCCCGACTAGGCATCCGCGTCTCGACTGCTCTCGAAACAGTCGAGACGCAGACGTCGGCCATCAGCCGTCGAACTCGACGGCCGAGACGTATCAGTGAAACCGAACCCATCCAGGACGTATCAGTGAAACCGTACCCATTTGATATAGATTGGATGATTACGGCAGTGACTTCTGGCTGCTGGACGCGGACGCCACACGTGGCCGCGGGATGTCCCAGCGAAACCACACCTATACTATTGTAGCATTGAAAAATGAGATATCGTTCAGGTAATACATTCAGCGAATAACATATTTGGCGACGATGATTAATTAGATGTTTAACTTCGACAAGGAGCACTGGAAAATGTTACTGTGATCCATCACTATTCGTATAAACAAGTAACTTTTTCACGTCGGGACCAAGATCCGAGGTTCGTAATTTTAAAACTTCGTTATTTCTAATATCGCATACTGTTACATACACTAAAATACCCTTTTGGTCGGAACTGAAGATTTTGCTTCGTAAAATCAAAATTTCGTAATTTCGAAGTTCGTATTTTCGAGTTTCTACTGTATGGCGATAAGGAAAACACCTCTCATGAAAGTAAGATGCTCCTATCGTTGAGTGCTTTCTGAGAAGATAAGGATATAATTGGGCTGTATATCCTTCTCTGTTATAGCAAAAGGATGACGTTTTCTGGTCTCACACCAAGTAAACAAACCTAGAGTAAGGAGATGCATCATTTAGGCGAAAGATGTTCGAATAAAATCTCATTATCTTGACAAAACTAAGAAAAAATTCTCATGATAGGAGGGCCTTCTATATTCTGAATGCTTCTCTTATAGAAATATATATCTTTGTGCGGTCTATAACTTCATTTGTACTGAGGCAAGTATTCGGTTCCCTCCTCATACAAACGGCAAGCAAATCTTGTAGATGGGAGTTGGATTCTTTATGTGATATTACCTCAAACAACATATAATACCAAGAGATATCCACAGAAAAAAATTTAGATGGAAGAAAGATATATTCTTAGTCAAACGCCCCTTAAAAATATGACTTTCTATCATTTGACTGTACCAGGGGCCTTGATAGTGAAAGGAGGACGCAATGTGCCATATGATCACGTTTGGCAGTTTAGGGATATTTTTTTTGTGCTGGAGAGACACGGTCGGCTGATAAAGATTAATTCTCCAGGTTTCTCCCTGTCTGTAGCAAGTCTCTAAAGGACAATGAAAGACATACAGCCCAAGCGGTGATTGCCTTACCATATCCATCACATCAGATAGGGATTCGATATCAGAAACAGCCGATGATGCTAGGCTTGTGGTTTCATCCTTGTGTTGGCTCTCCAGACCGCAAGCCTCTGCCTCCAGCAATGAGTCTCCTATGTCAACCTCTACTTTCACTTCGACCTGGAAGAAGGAATACATCAGCAATTAAGCTATTACGTATCATCGCAGCATAGTTGGGATTAGCTATTGAAAAAATTAACTATTAAAATTAATCGTTAAAAATGTAGTTAACTATTTAACTTAACTGTTACTTCTTAGAAGAGTTAACTTTTTACTTTTGTATGACTTTATGTTTTTTTACAAATTTCCACACTCAATGCTTACCGCCTGTATTGGAGTTCCCTAAGTGACTCTCAAGAAATTAAGCCAAAAACGTATCTTGAGATTCAACATGACGTCTTGCATGGAATGATAATAACCTAATGCGTAACTTCAGCAGTAGTGTCTAAGGAAGACGACCACGCCAGGTTAATGGGGAAACATTTTATAGCTCATCTCCCACAACAGAAAGAAGCAAAACCCTAGGAAACGTTGTAGGGTTTGTCATGCTTGTGGATCAAGAAAGGAGTCATTTATTTTGTTCAAAATGCCCATCCAACCCAGATATGGAACTTTAGCTCTATGTCCTCTAAATGTAACTAGTTTTAAAAAATCTTCAATAGCTGTAATGAAGTGTCAATTCCACAGCTGTGACCAACCACAGCCTCTCAACCTGAAAACCCTTCCGTGGTGGTAGACAGGAATGTTACTTCCTCGCCAGTGACAAAACCGTAGACACAACACACTCAACCCAAATTGGGATCCTTCACTAGAGCTGATGGGACTCCTGGCTAAAAATAAAATTAAATTGTTCTAGTGTAACTTTGTGGTATTTCAATGTGATTTTTTAAATGAATAAACCTTTAACGAAAACCACTTCTTTTTGAAAAACACACATGACCCAGGTTTCGACGAGTAATCATCATCATCAGCCGTTTATATCAAATTTTGTTTGTGTATCTAATGTGGTAGTTGTTATGTGACGTCAGAAGGAGGTAAATAATGAGATGAGGTTGTTTGAAATGGAGGCCAGGATATGGGAGAAGGATGGGTACTCTTAGAGATGGGAAAATTACCGTAATTTCCAATTGAGGTAAATTACCACAGTAAATTACTGTAATTTTCACGATGTCTATAGTGTGCAGAAAATATGGTTGAAAAAGCTCTAATTGTAAGTAGGTTGAAAATGAATTTGGGCTGGCGGGAGGTAAGCGCACACTAAACCAAGAGCGCTCCGGAAGATTAAAATGGTACAGAATAAGTAATGTTTTCAGCTTCAAATAGGTTCGTGCGAGTGCAGGATAACTCCTCTCTTTACTCATTACGGTTGAGAATGATAGTAGCAAGTTTCCCTATACTGAATACTAACCTTTTCATGTTCAGCTCTCCGCCCATTTACTTTTGAAAGTCTTACTCTCTTGACTCGGTTGTCATAAACGAGTTTACTTTCCAAGCATCGGCGTTTAAACAGATAAAACTCTGATAACTTTTCCACGCAACTGGAACACACCATCCATGGATACATCAACTCATTCACCACCTAGAAGGCGTATATATGTCATATAAATATCGTCCATTAAAATGTAATTGATAAACGAACCATGGCTGTAAAAACACATTTACTTACCACCAGAAATTCATAATCAAATGATTATATCAATTTTGTACCTTAACATACCAATGAAAGAGAAGAACTATTTGTATGCCATGATTTGTATACTCACTTCCAGCTGCAAGAGTTCTTCTATCACTTTTTTCACCACGAATTCCACTCCACCTTGTTCCTCGAAAATGTTAACTAACTGCCAGCCATTACAAAGGCACAATCTACACAAACTATGATCGATGGAACGATGCATTTTGATACTTTTCAGTAACTCATGGCAAAAAAACGTAAACATTTACCCTTCGCTTCCACCAAGCAAACAAATAATTGCAAAAAATCATTAGGGAAAAGTCAAGCACTATAGGTACATCACCCGTAACAAGACTTTCCAAATATTATTTTGGAACAATAACTTGACGCATACTAGTAAATTGATTAAGGTACATCCTAAAGTGAAAAACACATACAACCCTCACTCCTACCATCCTATAGTCTGCTCGCGATTCTGGTAAACAATCAGCACGGATCGAACAACACAGGCACGGATACTGTTATACAGTATTCTTGAACACAGGCAAGGAGCCTACATAGCCTCAATCGCCTCAATAATCCTGTAGCACAGTCTAAACAAAGTGTGCCGTCAAAACAAACAAGACTGTGCCTGTAGTGTATTATTCGTAAACACAAGCGTACGGTTGTGGATGTTCACTTGTTATTTGTTTTCTTCGCTGGGAGCGCCTGGCGAAAATAACTTCAATTTTGTGAATTTTGATAATCGTGATCATGCCAGAACAGCGGGGCGGGGCGATTTTCGACTGAGTTTGCTGCGCCATCTCAACATGCCCGTAGGTACTATTTTTATATTTTTTTAACTTTTCCGTTTTCTGCGCGAGCGTACGGATTCAAAACACCAGTCATCGCCAAGCGCACATCGTGTTTTGAAAGTGCAGACCGTTGTGATTGAAGTGACTCTGTTGTGTTTGCAGTAGTTTTTATGCCTTGGGAGGATTTGTTGGACAACTATTTTGACATTGACTGTTGAGTTTCTTCACTTCTTTATAATTAGATACTATTATTTTAGGTCAGTTATTCTAAACGTAGTTAACGCAGTTTGTGAATGCACGGCCCACCTGTTTACACAACTAGGAGGCTATTTTATAATTTTTCAACAACTGCTGTAATGCCTTTGCCTGTTTGAATGACTAACTCCTGTACTGGGTAATATTTGTCATTTATGTCTACGGAAAACAAGGAATCTTCCACTGTCTCATTTCCCCTGATGAGAGACTTGTGGCAGAGATGACAGTCACTCTCATTCAAAGCATTTTTCACTATGTAGTGGCTTACATACAACATGGAGGGTAGTTTCCTATTCCTAATCTTCAACTCATGCCACATTAAGTTTCTAGTAGGTACATGATTCCATGGCTTGTGTGTTAGTATTAGTGCTACAACCTGGCTGATTCACTGAGATTGATCCTCCTTGAAAGAATGACTCTAGATTAGTCAGTAATTCACAAATATCATTCATGCAGTTGCCTTTACTGTCATTAGAGAGCAAGCCATTCATCACCGCAGTCTTGAAAGCCTGAATGAATTGCCTGCTGTTAGGGGTGTGGTTTGATCCACAGTTCTGCCGAACGACATTAATGAAATTTTCCAAAGGGTCCTGATTTAAATTTCTTCCATTGAGATGCCAAAACCCCTTGTCCCTCAACTCTCTCCAAAGTATTGAAAATGCTTTGATGGTAGCTATAGCAACCATTTTTTGAGGGAGGATTCACTTCCTTTGCTTCTAAAATCTTCCACTACTTAACTTTAAGATATGATTTATTGCCAATTTTGTTATTTTGTCATAAATAGTGGTGGTGTATTAATCCATCTATGTTGTAGTGAGAATGTACATACTTTTCTGAGTATTGTGTACTTTTGACTGTTTATATTTTTAACCGTTAGAGAGAAATTATTTTCTGTTAATTTGGTTTTCCTGTTCATGATTTCGGTCAATTTTGTTAAGTTAAATAGTTTGTCCAGGTCCCTGTTGCATGATAGATTGTAAATTGTATGCACTGGTCTTTTCTTTTTTCAAATACATTTTTAAAAGTTGAATAATAATCTGTTTCCTGACCTGGGCTTGGGCTAATGCATTTCACAAGTGTCTATTCCCTGTTTCCAATTACTTTTTCCTTTAACCCTGTTTATGTTACTGATGTGCCTCAATGTATGTATGCATTAATGTTGTTGTGAATGAAATAATTTTATATGTGTGCCTCTGCTGCTTACTGCTTATTAAGAGCTTTACTTTTGCTTGAACTTGCTTCTCTGATCCTAGTTTGGAGAACAATATTTGGCCTTGATCTTAAACCTGTGTGTGAGGTCCTAATTTGTGTCTGTTGTTTACAAGTAGTGTACTTACTCTACTGAAGTCACTCATGTCACTTTATTAAATGCTCTCATTATACATTCTATGGTGAGCATATATGTGCCTCTGCTCATTAATGGCTTGGTACTGGCTTCTGTTGCCTTAAAATCATCCATAGTGTCGGTGGTACATTTATTATTTATTATGTATTAATATCATGGACATTGCACCATAGCAATGTTGTGCTGAAACGAGAAATTTTTGTGTACTTGATTTTTACACTGCATATTTCAAACCAGTGTTGAATGCTCTTATAAAATGTGGGGTGTTTTTTTTTTAGTAATTATGACACCAACTTGGGCTTGTTGCCTATTCTGATATTGGAGAATCACTGCTTAAGCAGTGATTCTCCAACATCAGAATAGTGGAGTGGGTTTGTGAATTCACAAACCCACTCCACTGATTGCCGTGTGCTTGTTTACTGAAGCTGTAAAGTGTTTGAACATTCAAAGCTTTGTACCACTTAAACCTATTCTCCTAATGACATTAATGGCATTTCCATTGTGCGGTCAACCTCTACCTGTGTGTGTGCATCTGTACTGGAGTGTACAAAGTTGCAAGGCCTTCAATGCCTTCATCATCAATCCGGTGGAATTTTTTCCTGGATTAATAGCCATTTACCCATTTTTGTGTAAATATATTGCCCTATGGTGTTAAGGACATATTCATTGAGCTTTGGAATACATATTAGTGTGTGAATCAATGTTGGTATTCTCATTTATGAGAGATACAAAAAATTGACATGTTACAGGGCAGTGAATAATGGACAGATCGATATGATGTGCCAATTATTTGTGGGTTTAATGGTTGTTTGCATAATATGTAGTTTGGAGGCATATAGTATTGGTTATGTGTATCAGTGGGCTATTCTGAAGTCTTTTGTGAGGGACTATAGTTTTATTGGACTGTTTGGAAATTTGCATTACACCTTGATACATGAAATGATTGAAAATAAGAAGGGTGGCAAAAAGTGAAAATTCATCATGCCTCTCCATATTTCTGTAAAATGTATGTCATTACTATTAATGATAATTAAAAAAAATGTATTGTGATGATAAATCTTCCTAGAATTCAGCAATTATGCATTACATACATTTAAATGTCTCACATATGGCTATCATTCATTGTTTGTCATTATGTAATGCTATATTGTCACTGCTATTTGCTGCATTGTTGATGTGTGAGGCTTGTACAGGTTTCAATAATGATAATCAGTTTTGTCCGGTGAATAGTTATTTACAAATCAGTATTTTGTAATAGAGACAACTACCCTGATGAAAATAAAGTTTGCAATTAAGTGTGATAAAAATGTGCAGGAAATCTGACAGTGTGTGACAAAAGTGCAATTTGGAACATGAAAAGTGTGAAGAAAGTGTGCGAAAAGTGGGATTTGGCAAATGTAAGAGGAGTGCGCAGAAAGTATGTGGACATAGTTTTGGCACTCTTTAATTTCACCAGGGTGTAAACGTTTTGGTTTATCACGTGTTAACTAGAGGTGGTTCAATTTTGAATTTTAATGTTAAATCAATGATATTTTCAATGAAAAAAGAAGATCCACTACTGTAATTGTAATCTCCATTTGGCAGTTACAGCCAAATAAAAGATTCATGTGCTCATATATCTACCTTTCCTTTGAGTTTACATTCCTATCAATTCATTTTCAGAGTTAGAGCAGCTTCATAAATGGCTGATTACGACGGCGATTAACTGCAAGAAGGTTATGCATAAATATGGAGTGTAAAGTAAAGCATTCTTGGAATAGGAAGTTGTGCAAACCTCATTTACCGCGAGGATTGAGTGACTTTAGTGGATAGCCATTTCATATATACCCGTGTGCATGCGAAATCAGCTAATTGTGCTTGAAATGTTGCATTAATGATCTAATTTTTCTTTTTTCCTATTCCGGAATGCTTTCCTTCGCGCCGAAGTTTGAAAAGTTGAACTGAAGGAATAGATTAATAGTATAGAGAAGAAAGAATTATGAAAAGTACAAGTAGTGACACCTAACGGAGACTGAACTACCTACGCTCCAATGCTGAAACCTCGACTGTTTCGGGGGGGCATCTATAGGGTTGCTAGTGGTCTCTCACGGTTGAGTTTCACATCTCAGCTAAACATATGCGAACCTTTTACTCATGGAGTCGACGCGCCGTGATCGTGATAGCGGGCAAATTTAACAGTGAGCGTCGCAGGGGTCGCAGGTATGTTTTGTCTCAATATCATTATTATTCTAATTAACATGCATTTAGTTATTATTCCGAAATAGTATTAGGAAAGACGTATTAATGGTCACGCATTATGTGTGACTTATCGCTCGAGCTTTAGTGATCACTAAAGGCGTTTTTTTCTAAATTTTAAACGTCTTCGAAGAGTGACAGAAAGTTTCAAAATTCATCGTGTCATCGATCATAGTAAGTGTAGATTGTGCCTTTGTAATGGTTGTCACTTAGTTGACATTTTCGAGTAGCAAGATGGAATGGAATTCGTGGTGAAGACAGTGATAGAATAACTCTTCCAGCTGGAAATGAGTGAAATTAAATCTTCAATTATTGTAGGTTTTCTCTATTACTGGATTGATTTCGCATGTAGCATTGTGCATCGTGAGTTTTTGGGAGGTGTGTTTATAATCTTTGTATTATAGTTTAAATGAACTCCCAAGTTAATCGTCATTAAATTAAAACATAACATTATACATTCTCTACTAACCGACATGGTGCGGGCGTATGTATTTAATAAAAACACGTCTCATTTTTCAAAAAAATAAATAAATGGTAAAGGTGAGTTTCCATCTCGCACGGTAAACTTTTTTTTGGAAAATTGTATGAAAGCAGAGGAAATTTAATGTGATATCTAGGAGTAGAGGAAGAATGCACATTTGTAAAAATGTAAGAATCATACCCGTGTGACTAGTAGTTTTTGAGGTGTTAACTACATTGTTGTGTTGAAAGTATTTTAAAAATGCTCAAGGTATGCATAATAAGTTAAGTGAATTTGGTACCGATATGTCTTTTGAAAGTGAGTGAAAATCACGTCAACGCTGGCGAGACGGAAGCTCACCTTTACGAAATAAATTTTAAATAATTCTGAAAAGCTGTCTAGTAGATTTTTAATTTATTTTTCTTAAATGCTATTCTGACCATTATTTTTTTAAATAATTGTTGTAAGGATGAACCTTATAATTACCATACAAAAGGGTAAAAAAACGAATACAAGTGATAATTATACTAATTTAATAATTTGCAGGGGTTTTATATCCCGACCGGAGTGCGCCTCACTCAAACACAAAAGATATTCCTTCTCCAACTCCTCTGTCTACCACTGGGCCATACATGACATTACATCCCATCATCTCATCATCATCCGGTATATCACCTTGTGAGATGCAACTGATACAAGCACACACAATTGCCTAGCATGTAGAGGGTAGAGAACCCTTGGCTCACCTGTCGAACAAGTAACGCCGATGACTTACATCTGGAATACTATGCAAGTGCTTGCCAAATTTATTTTCAATTTTTAGGGGACACTAAATTTAAACCAGATAATATATAGAAAGTAGTCTATGTAGTATGTCCACTTTATTTAAAAAATACACTACACATGTTTCGGCTGTTCACTAAGCCATCTTCAGGTATGATTACATTCCAGTTTTTGTGGTTTGTATATATATATACATCCAGTTATACAGAAGTGTGGGGGAGGAAGGGGTGGGGGTTTAAAGGAAGGCCGGAGGAGAGGGAGGGGGGGAGGTTTGTGGGTTAAGTTTGGGTTAGTTTTGATTTGGGGGAGTCATGTTTTGGGTTCTCGTTAGGAGGGGTTTAGGATAGGGGAGTGGCATTCATATTCAATATAATTTAACAATTTGATTTTCTTTTTCTTCCTTTTAATTATCTCCCACTGTTCCAAGGCATCCAGGCGACGTCCTTTGTTTTCGAAACTTAAAATGTTCTCTTTTAAAATCTGTCTGGTGGGATTAGAAGTCGTGCCAAAATCAGGGTCAAAGACCCTGATTTTGGCACGACTTCGAATAACCTTATTACTATATACCCAGTCCATCGTGATCGTCGGCTCTTGGCTTCGGCTACAACGTCTGGTGCTTCGAACAGATCCCTTCTTTTTTTGTATTGGTTAATTCTCCATGTTCCATCTTCTCTTGTGAGTCCAAGGACTTACAAAAAAATGATTCTTAGCCTATGCAGGCCACATCTTCAGATCAGGTATGAATGCCGACTGATGGTAATGGGCACATATTCATACTGTCCTCAGGGAGGCCTTATGTTAGCGTGGTCCATTAGCGTCGAAGACCCTGATTTTGGCAAGTTTCTATCCAGGAGTATTTTTCAGGTGTTGTGGAGTCAGGCTTGCCATCATTTTTGCCATGGGCAACATTTGCCTATACTTTTCTTGCAAGGAATGTGAAAAGACATAGAAAAACAGGACAAACCTCACAATATTTCAAAAACAGAATTTCTAATCACAAATCTTCAACCAAAACTAATTATAGGACCTTGTTGTAATAATGTAATTGTTGTTATTTGCGCTTGAATGGTGTGGCCAATGCTTGAAGCTTGGATGCGGCCTGTCCACCATCTTTGTACCCACCGAGTCGCCTTAATGCTTGTGGGCTGATGTTTCCTTTACATATGTTGCTGTTTCCACCACAGAGTAAAGGTTTTCACAATAAATTCTGCCATTTTGTTGCTAGAAAAATTGTGATATGCATTTTTCTCACAACTCTTAAGTTCACCCTGAAGAAGTGCTTATTATGTGGCTGTAAAACAAGCCAAGGTAAAAGCTCAATTGGTCTGTTAGAAGTCTTCCAATCAGGGGCATGTTTCACAAAGCTACAAGTTACAAGTCCATTTCACAAGTGACAAGTGTTTACTCACATGTGTTTTCATGAGTACGACACATTATGCCTCTCAAACAGACTTGTAAATTATAAGAATTTTTGGTTTGTAAGGAAATTTCACTAGTCCTCCCGAGTGAGTAAATCGGAATAAATAACACAAATAACTGTGAAAACAAATGAAAAGTGACTTATGACGTAATCTGGTGACAGCATCACATCACTATGATACACGGAACACTAGGAATAATGGGCTTGGTGGAACGTGCCAACATAGTTTTTTATGTTGGAGTAGGAAGAGATAGAAGAAGAAGAATTTATCGAGAATAAATTTAATATTTAACTCAGACAATGAATGCATAGAGAGATTCAGAATGACTGCACACAAAATGGAACAGCTTATTACTCAGATTGGTGACGATTGGCAGCGATGAACAAGTAGAGGAAACTTTCTCCAAAATTAGTTCTTTGCATTGGTTAGGAAGTGGTGTACAATATCATGCCATCGGTTGTATGCATGGTGTTAGAAAGTCAACAGTCTGTAGGTGTGTGAGAAGGGTTTAGACTGCCGTGAACAACACGTTAATTCCTGCCATTGTCGACTGACCACCCAATGTGGAGAATGTAGTGCAGAAGTTCCATGCCATTGGTGGCATGCCTCAAGTTTGTGGGTGCGTTGATGGAACTTGAATCAAAATCGATGCACCCACAAATCACAAAGCCAATTATATTGACAGGAAAGGGGATCATTCTACAAATTGCATGGTCGTCAGTGGATTGTCAATTTTTGGATTAAACCATTGCAAATTGGCCAGGAAGTGTGCATGGTTCAAGGGTTCTGGGGAACCGTAATTTGAAAGAGTGATTTGATAATGGCTGGCGACCATTTCCTAATAGAGTGCTGCTGGGAGATTCCGCATATCCACTGATTGTGAGAGAATGGCTAATGACAGCATCCTTCCACAACTTGGACAACCCTGCCGTGAGACAATGCAACATAGCTCATAGGAGTACTCGGAAGATTGTCGAGAATGCTCTGGGGACTCTTCAAGAGAAATTTCCACATCTAAGTCATCTTAGATTGCTCCCAAGCTATGGAGCTGAAATATTCAAGTGCCATGTCTAGAGGTTTCACTTCCCCACTAGCATTTTTGTTTATTTAAGGGACTGATAACCCCGACACTTCACCTGATGATGATGCTCAAGCGCCGAAACCCAGGTTTGTGAGTTATAATTTTCTATTTGGTGTGTAATAGTTTATTTTGTTAAATATTTTTATAGAAATAATGGTCGTACTAAATTGGGAGTAATACTATGTTAAAAAAATAATTAATGGAAGTTCTTATTTTTATCATTGAATGTAGTTTTAGAAAGAGTCACCTGAAATTTTGGTGAAAAATAATCGATTCTTTTGTAAAACTTTGCATTTTTGATAAATTGTTCCATAAATACCAACGTGGATAGCTGGAAGCTGTGATTCCATACAAGTACATTTACACTATAAGTCTCTGTAATGAAAAAGGAATAAATAAATTGTCACAATAAATCTGAGTGAATTTGCTTTCATGCAGACTTTCGTCCACCAATGCCAGCTGTACCACGAGATCCTAATCCTGCAGTAGTAGAGTCAACCATAGCATATTCACTGCTCTGGAGATGTTTTCAATCTCAATTTGATGCAAAACACGTGCATGTTGTTTTGCACCAATGGGTGATTAACAAAGGAATTGAGTCTTTTTTAAATAATCATGGCAGCTTACAAGGAGACAACAATTAAATACCACATCACACTATTTTGATCAATTTATTTTTTCACAACAATCCAATATAAATAGAGGGAACCATCAACGCAGCCATTCAACCAGGCCAGTAGATGACTGCAATGTTGATTACATTGCTGCAATCAATAATGTTAGTGAATCTTAAGTCAATAAACAACATTATGAAAACAATGGTATTTCCTGAGGGCTTCCATAAACTGTGTTCGAAGGAATGATACGGCAAATCAGTCTTCAGATAATACTCCTTCCAACACGTGTCACACTTGAATGGATTTTAACTCCTCTCACATTTCATACTTGAATAGTCTCAGACCACTTTATACGCCTACCTGTTTCATTCAACTATATTCTTCACATTACACTCCCAGCCACATGTCTCTCTCATAAATTACTTAAATCTACATTTACAACCTTCATTAAGTGGAAGAAGGTGTTAGGTCGTGTTCCAAACATGGTAAACCACCTTAGTATGTACCATGTAACACATTCAGTATGAGCCTGGGCCCTACTCGCATTGTAGAATGGACATTTGGCACTTGTGCATAGATGTGGTACAAAAATATGCCACACAAATTATTGATGGCACCTGTCGCCTAAGCACATCTCATGAAAACACTGAGAAATATAATTTTACTATCCAAAAGAAAGGTTATTCGATTACGCATGAACATAATATCAGTTCTTCAACAAAATAATTGCAGAATAATTAACACACATTCAAATTTGCCCTCACCATCACTGATGAAGTTCATGACCCTTACAATAGCAGCAGGTCGATTATGAAAATGTCATAGGCACCACAACTATGGTTCTTATGACCGGGCATCATACTTTTGAAGGCTAGTGCAAAGGAGCCATAATGTAAATGTCATAGTCATCATTACTGTTACATACATCAGCACCATCATAGAATATGATCCTTAAAAAAAACACACCATATCCACCATGGAATAGGATTCTTTCCATTGGTCACTACAGATTAAATAAATTAGTCAATTTTTCATTTTTGAACAATAAAATGGCATCATATTTACTCTGACAAAAGTGAAGGAGTCTATAATTGTAGTGATAGTATAAAACTTATTTTTAGTGCACACAATACATTTTGCAAAAAAATTCATGCTCAGCATAATAAATGACATGAGCAATAACACATATTTAATCTTAATTATGCTATTTTTAGCATCCATGACTGAGTCATCTACGATCTAATGCTATCCCTGAATGCTTTTGAAACATTTAAATATTAGGATGAAGGTGTAACTTGCTTGAGGGTATCGTGATATAAAGCTGTGTATGAGTAGTTTATCAACACTCAATTTTGTCTCTCACAACTCTAATTTACATATTTCTCACTTCACTTAAATGCATGGAATTTGTTTTATTTGAATGCTATTCCAAATATTTTGTATGAAAGATGATCTGAAAACTTGTAAATGATAACTGCATGTGAATGTACGTGGGTAAATCCTACTCCCACTAACTATATTCTTTTGCACACATAACTTTACAAATAAAATTTTCATATAAGGTACAACTTCTTGTTCAAATATAAAGAAGTCTTCAGCTACTTTTATTCAAAATTTTATCATCATTGTAATCCAAATATCGATCTATTTATTATGAGACCTCATCAGAATCCTCAAATCCTTTTGCCTAATGATGTAAAAATTTACCCCATTTATGTGATATTGGTCAAAATATGGGAAATTCATGGTAACTGCTGCTGTAATACAGCATATTACTTCACATACATTCTTTCATAAACTTATATTAGAGCTCATTTGTCTTCATGCTGGAAAGACTCATTTACGTTTAGTTTATAGTTTCCACAATAACCATGATTTTTTGGTTTGGACATGGGGATGCATTGGTGATTTTTATTCACTTTCCTTGTTTAATAAAGGCAACCAACCTACTAATACTTAATTTTGGTACCCTTGTACTCAGCACTTAGTGCACTTATAAGCCTTATAATGGGGATTTTAATAATCACTAAAACATCATACATATCATAAAACCGCCATCATAGCTATGAATATTATGATGCCTCTGACATTTACATAATCGACCTACAGATGCCTTGGTGAATTCACATGACTGGTACAGTCGGCTAGTAAGCCTTTTCTCATTCTTGCCAGTATCAGTCTTATGCAGCCATAGATTTGTTCAAAAGATGGAAATTGTGTTGTCACTTCATGATTATGGGTAAAATTAAGTGCGACTAGTATGCTTTACTGTGGATTGGAACACTACCTTAGTAAATGATACTTCTTATAATCTCCATCACACTTGTCATACATTGCACAGTTCTCACATTCATTGTCTTTAGGAGTAAGTTACTAAATCTAGACAAACCACCATCCCGCACATCTCGCACTTGAATATATGCTAACCACTGTGTTTATCTAAATGATTCAAAAAACTCTTCCACACACGATACCCCTTGCCACATATCTCACACTTAAATTGCTTCAATTTATTGTGTGTGGTGTAATGCGTTTTTAAATGATTCTTTCGCCTGAATCCCTTTCCACAGGTTTCACACTTGAATGGTTTCATACCGGTGTGTACTTGTAAATGATTATTATAATTACTTCTCTGACGATACTCCTTGCCACACTTGAATGGCTTAAATCCGGAGTGTACAGAGCAGTGATATGCTAAATGTTTTTTCACATGGAATCCCTTCCCACATGTGTCACACTTGAATCTTTTCACATCATTGTGGATGACTACGTGTTTCCTTAAATAACCTGCCTGCTCAAATGTCTTCCCACATATCTCACACTTGAAATGCTTTATACCTTTGTGTAAGAGTAAGTGTTTATATAAACTTGTCTTCAGATCAAATACCATGCCACATATATTGCACTTAAATTTATTGGGTCTACTGTGTATGATGGAATGTGTAACTAATTTACTTTTTTGAACAAATCCCTTCCCACAAATTTCACATTTGAACGGCTTCAAACCACTGTGGATGATGGAGTGTGTCTCCAGATGAGACTTTCTTTTAAAGTCCTTCCCGCATATCTCACACTTGAATGGCCTTAATCCACTATGTAAGATGGAGTGATATTTTAAATTTGACTGTGAAGAAAAGTTTCTCCCACATGTCTCACACTTGAATGGCTCTAATTCACAGTGTAAGGTATAGTGTGTCACTAAACTTTTCTCACGTTTAAACTCTTTACCACAGGTTTCACATTTGTAGTGCTTCAAAGTCCTGTGTGTACTGGAATGTTTTCGTAACTTCCATTCACAATCAAACTCCTTCCCGCATGTCTCACACTTGAATACTGATGTTCCTTGTACGTGTAATGTTTTCAATGAAACGTGGCATTTAATGTGCAAAAGTAACTCACTTTTATCAGCATATTTTATCCCACAATAGTTGCAAACGTATTGCATCCAATCTCCAAACTGTTTTGCGTGAGAATCCGAATTCATGAGCTTATGTATTTCCATGGTGTTATTTTTGTATGCGCTCATGACACCAATCTTATTCTGAGTAATTTCTGGTGCCTCACCTCCTGGACCATTAAATACCTTTTCACATACTCTTTTGATGCCTCCGATCATGTAACCGTCATCCACCTGCAATCATAGAAAGTGGAAAACCAGAAATTATTCACATTTGAAACTCAAAGGTGAAATTATTACTGGAAATAACAATACAAATGCCATGAATGTTGTAAAAGTATACCATACATTATGTTTTCATGGTGTGAAAAATACTTTGAAACTTTGAAACCAGAATTCAGATTAATTTCAAATAATTGTTATCATGCACAATGTCTGATCCAAGCTAACGGAAAAGTCAATGTCAGGAGTATAAAAATCTAAATCTTATAAAATAGCATTTTTTCTCTTAGCATATTCTGTCCAACTAAATGCCACCAGATCTTAGGTTGGATCTAACTTTGGGCATTGTCCATGAGTAAGGAGATTTTTCTACTGCAGATATACCATTACCAAAGGAGCAAACACCACATGCATTTATTTGGTGATTAACTGCCTGGTAACCCATGCCTTCACATTCAATCTCTGCCAAACATTAGGATAGCTCTTAAGACCATCAGTGGATGAAATTTTCAGAACTACATATTTCATATGACGGACAAGTCCTTTCCGTTTCAAATTACCGATGCGTGAAATATTCTAAAAAAGCACTTTAAGTGCTACAGTAGAAACTCGAAATTACGAAGTCAACGGGACCGGAAAAATCGGCACTTCGTAATATCAAATTTCGTATGAACGAGTATCTTTCAAAAACATCGCGATGATGCTCTATTTTTGTTTCCTTAGATTAAGATGTACTCTCGCGACGTACTTGCATGATTTACGAAGTTATAATTCATGAAAGTATATTTAAATGTGTATCCATGCCCACAGGGTGCACTCATTGTCAGTTGAACACAACTTATTTGTCGGAGTTTGATTCTTCCTATTTTTGGGATTTCCACCGCATCCATCCAGCTTTCCGCGGCGGAAATCCCGAAAATCAGAATAATCAACCTCCTTCCAAGCCCCGCCGAAATTGACATCACAACAATTAACTTTTCGTTCTTTTTTTCCAATGAATGATTAGGCAATGAAGCGTCTTTGCACAATTTTCGTGCAGGTTGGACTAAGCCTATGAAGCTTCTTAGCGCATTTTTCTATATTATTTCCTAACTGGAGAACTCGTAACTTTAGCGTTAGCGATGTGTACAATCAATAATATTGATTTATAAATACATTAAGGATGTGAGCGACTTGCACGATCATTTTCACCAGATATTGAAGACAGTGAAAATAAGATTCTCTCGTGGATGCTATGCGATGGATGCATGTTGTGTATTTTGTGCAAATACTGATATGCCCGTTAATCTTGCGAAATAACAATCGTTATTATCCCTTGGATTCATCTTATTTGTGCGTGGTTATTTCCGATACGATGGAGTTTATAGGAGTCCAATTAAATATGTACTTCCTTTCAAAAGTAGATTGTACATACGAGCCACGCACTTCAACGGCGGAGGCAATATAACTCCTTTAACACTTAATCGGCTACTAACGATGCTATCACTACAAATCAATAATTTTCGTTTTCCACTATACTATGCGAAAGCTTCATTTGTGGCTCTATTCAGAAAAGGCCGCCTGCTCTTCATTCATTAAATCTCGGGATCCATTTAAAGAATCAATATTGGACTAAAATTTGGGATATTTTTTTCCCTCTGCTTTCGATCAAGCAAGGAGATTTTCGTCCGAGCATTGCAGCTCCAGGTCTGGCCACGCACCAGGCCGGAATCAGCTGTCTCCCCCTCCTTTCCCTGTCATTGCGGGGCTTACTCACCCTCCACCATTCTTCCTCTCACAAAAACAGCTACGCGACCCATGGTCTCGGGGTATCATTCGTCACTTGAGACGTTGATGTACCTGGCAGCCTAAGCCTTGAGATGCGCACGAGGAATTAACATCGAGTGAATCATCGGCTATACGCCGAACTGTCACATCTTATCTTCCTGTTCCCGTTACATCGATCGGCTGCATCAGCGGAGAGGGAAGACATGCTTTTGGAGAGTGGGGGGCTTTTACTTAAAGGGTCCAAGAGTTGGCATGGGGGACCGGCAGAGTCAGCGTGCGACATCGCATCCTGACCTAGTGTTGAGGGGGTGGGACGGAGGGGCCACTCGAAGGGGCCTGATCTCCTGGGGAGCCGGAACGGGGGCTTCGGTGTGAAGATGATGGCTCGTGCCAACCTTGAGGAGCGGGGTGGGGACAGACACGGAGACTTGAGGGGAAATATGACCAGTATGGGAGAGAAGGGAAGCGTTTGATAGTTTCGCCGGAAGTGAGAAAGGTGATGGAGAAGAGTAAGCCGCCGTTTGAGAGCAACAGAGATGGAAAGCAGGGTGAATTTTCCTGATGGGAATTGCCGGGTGGGCAAAAAACAATATGGGAATGTGCGGACATTTCTGTTTCGCATTTCCTTAATATCCGGTTCATTCGGGCAGTCTTATAAAAGGGAATCAGTGAATAAGAATTGAAGAAGAAATACGACAATCAAATGAATGTGTATCATAAAAAATACTTCAGGTCTTCTGTCGAGAGAATCACTCAATTAACAAAAATAATTTATTTATTTTTGCGCTTTGCTTCACTCCATCGTCGCTCCCACCATGGCCTCTAATTTGGATAAATGCAAACTGAACTGGGAGTTGACGTCATTAGCAATTTGGAATTGATGTAATGCATCCCGAGTTAGAAAAATTTCATTCTTATTAGGAGAAATCAGGACTTGGTCATTTTTGTTACAAGCCTCAAGTTCGCTTCTTTGTAAGATCGTGATCTATCGATTTAAATTGCTGGGGGTTACAGCCAATAAACGGCCAACTTGTGATAAGTAATGCCTCAACGCACCTACCCTAAGATCCTGGCCAATTCGGTGTCCTGCTTCCGCACTGGTAGGTAATTCCCACCCCCGATGTCCTCCCGAGGGGGGAGGGGGATGCAAGTGCTTCCAATTGGGCTACGATGCTGACGAGGTTTCATGATCCCTCTCCGACAGCGTGACTTTCGGCATCTCATAGGATGGTTCCACTTATCCTATTCTTGTTTATATCTCTAATAAGGATTAAGCTACAAAACCCTTATTTGATTCTCAATCAATCTGCAGGAACGCTCTCTGAGCTGAGCTCTCGTTTAGAATATTTTTTCAATCACTGGGTTGAAGCGAAAGGGGAGAAAGGTACCTACACCATTTTCCGATACAAATATGTATGGGGGCTTGAGCGTTTTTTCCCTTGGATTATGCATGCGCCCAGCGCTAGTCATACTTTAGAATTACTGTGCATAAAAGTAATTGGTGGTACGAACCAAGCGAACTCGTTTTTCTGTGGTTTTCTTGGCTGTTGGCGACGAAAAAAGGGAAGGGAAGCCTTGCTCGAAGTCTACATCAAAACGCTCAATTAGGGCGGGAAATTAAACCTGATTATTTCGATGATAGCTATTGCCAGCCGGAATAATTATACCTTGGAGCAAGGTTGAGTGTAATCAGTCTGAAATAGTGCGAAAAAAAGCTTCTTTGGGTTATATTTACGACTGAATCTACCGCTCAAACAATACAGAACCATCTCCGATACATGTCATAGTTTTTGAGCACACATGCGCAGCAAACAAATGCTGTACCAGGAATATTCAGCATGGATTAATGCTTGCGAAAATTGGTAGAAAAAAATGCCAGGGATCATGAGAGGAAAATGCTGGTTGTAGCACTTAGTCTCTCGCGGGCGGGTATATCCGCACAGGACTAATTTATATTTACTCGTTGGAAACTCTGCGGAATCGTGGTAACAAAGACGAACGCAATTTTAGTCCGATTGGTTCCATATTTTATGTGCTACGATGCCTAAGATTCAAAGTCGTTCTTAAGCTCTGGTTTCACTGGGGCGTCTAGCAACCACGTCCAACCGCCGGGTTTGGACGTCGCGGCTGGACGACGCGGCCAGGTGGTTTCATTCAGGCAACTACATCCCGTTCCCGCGGCTGGGCGATGTGGGAGAATGTGGATTTAGTTCAATTACGAATTGGTTATCGCTTTGTGTTTCCTGAGAGTGAGTTGATAATAAGCTGAAATGGATGGTGAAGATTTAGTTTTGTTGGAAGACAAAGAAAAGGACGAGCAATGTTGCAAGTAGTTTCACAAAAAAAGAGCTGGAAAGGACCCGTAATATAAAATGCGGAGAGAGGAGAGCAGAAAAATCACCGAAAATTGGGACTGCCCGACTAGGCGTCCGCGTCTCGACTGCTCTCGAAACAGTCGAGACAAAGACGTCGGGCATCAGCCGTCAAACTCGACGGCCGAGACGTATCAGTGAAACCGAACCCATTTGATATAGATTGGATGAGTACGGCAGTGACTTCCGGCTGCTGGACGCGGACGCCGCACGCGGCCGCGGGATGCCCCAGCGATACCATACCTTTACTGTTGTAGCATTGAAAAATGAAATATCGCTCAGGTAATACATTCAGTGCATAGTGTATTCGGCGACGATGATTAATTAGATGTTAACCTCTGACAAGGAGCGCCGGAAAACGTTACTGTGATCCATCACTATTCGTATGAACGAGTAACTTTTTCACGTCGGGACCAAGATCGAGGTTCTTAATTTAAAAATTTCGTTATTTCGTAATATCGCGTACTGTTACATACACTAAGATACCCTTTTGGTCGGGACCGAAGATTTTGCTTCGTAAAATCAAAATTTTGTATTTTCGAAGTTTGTATTTTCGAGTTTCTACTGTACTAGCATTCACATACGCTCTTCGATGTGCATACTTGTAGCCTATTTAATAGTTGTGCATTTTGAAAAATGTAAATAATAAATAATGATAGAATAAATAAACTCATAAAAACAGTTTTTATTATATTTCCTTTATTTTAATATGCATTACGTCATGTTTTTATGTCTCATATTCTCAGTGCATTTTATTATATGTTTGTCATTAAATACTGTATTATCACATTGCTAATAAATTTAATTTGTGAAATAAAATCATTCAATCTTCACTGATACGTCAAATTATTTTGACATTCGACAACCTATAGGATAATTAGTAATTCGATATGACATTTATATTCATTGTTGAACATTCAGTAGCGATAATCACAGTTGATGGCTCACCACTCGCTAGTGCTAGCTTTGATTGCCGTCGTTAATGAATAATTAGCGAGTAAAATATTGCAAAAAAAAAGTTTAGAGGGTAATGCGATGATGAAAACAAAATTTCTAAAGATGTAAATGAAAACGGCTATGAATAAAAAATAAGAAAAATAATTTCCCCAGCAGGGAATCGAACACCACACCTTCCACTCCAAAGGGTTTGTATGTACACAGAAAAGCAGACAGACAGTGCGAGTCCTATATAAATGGAGTAAAAAGGATTCTTCTTCATCTTTCTCCATATCTCTTCCTGTTATCAATTTGTCTCCACTCTTTGAGTTGTCCTTCGGTGTCATACTGATTGACTTTCAGCTAATCTATCAGTCCGTATTTCCATTACAAGAAATATCTTTTTGGTTGAATTACTTTGATCGGCAAAATACTACCATAAGTATAGATATTTTACACTTTGTCCCGTCCTCCGATGTCATACTCAGTCAACTACTTAATAAGTTTTTTTCCAATCATAGAGATTCTTTTTTAGTTAAATGGTAAAACAATTCCATAATTACAGTAATTTTTACTCTTTCAGATGCTAAGCTAATGGTTTTCTATCCTAATCCTAGTTGTTTTTTGAAATATTGGGAGTAAATAAAACTTTATGCCTGGCCTAAAGAGAGAGGTAGAGTTTGGAGGTCTTTTAAATAAATCTCGATATAGTTTGTTAATGTGCATGAATATAGTTCCGCTTCACAGTACACTACTTTTGCCCTGGGCTACCGGGTGGTTGCAAGTATATTCAGCTAACTTCAGGTATTTAAATGCTCTTTCATTTTCATACAAATACATTTTAATATTATTGAGTGAGTCTGTATTTATGTGTGGCAGTGGGTTTGTTAAAAATAAACCTTTGCTCACAAGGAGTCTATGGACCAAATTTCAGATCGGTTGGATGAAAGGGGAATTGGGTTTGTACGTACACAGACAAGCAGACAGACAGCGTAAGCTAATATAAAGGGAGTAAAAAATATATATAAGAATTCAACCAATAAGGGGAAACCCTAACCAGTAGATCTACTGAGTACTTCAAATAAAATAAGGCCTGAGTAAAAAGTGATAGCCAAGGAGAAGAAGACGGTCTGGAGAAGAAGAAGGTGCGGAAATTGTTTTTCTTTTTTTTGTAAAATGAGGAATAAACCTCAGTACATACTGTAACCTATTGATCCTCTTATGCCTTTGATGACTACTGGTTACATGTAACTCAACCTATCTCAATTATTAATTTTCTGGCTACTCATTGGTAGAAATCCATAAAATATAACATCAAGCACATTAAATCATTTCATGTACAGATAACATATATGTACATACATTTATCATAACTGTCCAAATATAAGCCCCCTTTTTTGACATAATTTCGGCCAAAAACAAGTGAGGGGGGGCTATTTTCGAGCACTACAAAGTTTTATTATGTATATGCATCCAAAAAATTATAAGGTTATTGGGAAATAATACGTACAGTGAAACCACGCTTTTACGTTCCCAGAATTTATGTTTTCCCGCAATTTACAACATTTTCTTGCGGTCCCAAAAACATTTGTATCCTTCCAATGTATTCCCTTCCCGGTAATTACACTTTTAAGTCCCGCCACTCTGGATTGGGAGAATTATAAAAAGACATGACATAACACTGAGATACAGTGCTATGGAGAAGACTGGCCACAGTCTTCCTATTTGTAAAGACAGAATCCCTGATTTGCAATGTGAAGCAGTGTACAAGATTCCCTGCACCTGCGGCCACATATACATCGGGCAAACTAAGAGAGCCATCTCCATCCGACTGAATAAACACCGCAGGGCTCTCAAAAATAAGCATTGCGTAAAATCAGCAGTGGCAGAACATGCATTCACTAATCCCAGGCATCAGATTATGATTGATAAAGCAAAAGTCCTAGCCAAAGAAAAGAATTATTTCCCTCACATCATCCGGGAGGCTATCAAAATTGAAAAAGTAGCAAACAATTTCAATAGAGATGATGGGCATAATACTACTTGGAAAAGACTCATACGAAAAAGCGCACCAAAATCTGGGTCCTCGATGCTGATTGGTTGCGCCACTGGTAGGCCAACCATATATATAGAGGGCTATTTCCATCTGTCGGCACTCAAGACCTGATCTGAAGATGTGGCCAGCATAGGCCATGAAACGTCATCTGAATAAAACTTGCCGCAGCTAACCCGAAAACAATGGAGAGTACTTAAACTAATAAGTACCTAATTCAGGTAGGTACCTACTTATTCCATTTTTGACCTAAAAAGTGTATTTTACTTGCAAAGGAAAATGTTAATAGTAGATGTTAATTTTTTCCAAATGTGAGGCTTGAAGGTTAGGAGAGGGGTGGCTTATATTCGCACGGGGGTTATATTTGGACAAATATGGTATTCACCAGACATAAGCAATTCATTGAAGACCTTTAGGTTAGTTTAAACTATGAAGTTCAGCAACGTTGGGCCCGGACGGTGTTCGGATGGGTGGCCCTCCTCCATACCTCGACCAGGTACATGGATGGAGAGATGATACTCCCTCCATACCTATACCGGGAGGCCGGAGGGAGACCCAGACAGGGCCGGTTGGAGGGAAGACATCCTCCATACCTGGTACTGGGGTGAGGAAGGGGGAGGCCAACCCTCCATACCTCTACCGAGGTGCTCTTGTCCCCTGTCTGCAAGTGGCAGACAGGCATGGGGTTGGCACAATGGACCAAGAAAGGTCTAAGTGCCCGGACTCCTGACGAAGGCCCCCCCAACATCAAACTAACCTAGTTTAAACTGAATTGGGCCCTATTTAACAATATCACTTAATCAAGACAAAAGTTTTACAAGTAAAATTAAGATTTTTACAACTGATTATTTAACATTGATTCGTTCAAATTTTTAATTTTGAAAATTTTAAATTAGTCCCCAGTTCTTTAAATTTGGTAGTTTGTTTACCAATGTCTTTGGCCACTTCAAGTGTTTCCGTTTAATTAATGTTTACAAAACTAAATGAGATTATTTATTATTTGAGATGTGTACACGAAGGTGATGCTAACGGATTTCATGAATGAATTAACAAAACCATTCGCTGAGAGACAAGAGATGGAGGAGGAAAGATGACAACCCATTGGAAACTGTCCCTTACCATGTTTCCTGTTTCATGCGGCTGAGGTACGACGTTGGAGACTGACGCAACTCCAGACTCATCCTCAACAAGGTTCACCCCTTCTTTTGTATCTCCTTTGGCCTCTGGTTCACTTGCGTTAACATGTTCTTTCACGTGACACTGGAAAACAGAATAGTCAATAGGATCAGGTTTAAAAGATGTGAAACAGCACACAGTATAACATTCATAGTACACCACCCAGATTCATTCTCAAAATGAAACAACAGTGGTTTTCGTACAATTTAAAAATCTGACAGAACCGGGCCCACGAATCCACAAATTACAGGTTAACACACAAAATTCACGGCTAATGCACTGTTTTTTCAAGGTTGAGCGGTCACCCTGATAAAATTGATGTTTAATGAAAGAAAGAAAGCAGCTCTTAGAGGAACCTGCTGCGGAGAGATACTGCAAACCCAGGGTTGCAATTCATACCACAGGGATATGCAGATCCTATATTTTCCATGAAAGAAAAAAATATTTTTTAGTGATTATCGCTATTTTATATTTATAATAATAATTGATAATATTTAATGGCAAAGATACCATAGCACAATTAAAAATAATAATAAAATGCACAGAGAACATAAAACATTAAAACGTAATGCATATGAAAATAAAGTGAGTGCAATCAAAACTTTTTTTTTATGAAGTCAAAATATTATTTATATTCAAAAGTGATTGTAAAAATTCTAATAAGCCCTTTGTATCCCATAATTACACCCTGGAACGTCAACGAAAAATCCTTTTTTTATTTAGACCTTTCCCCGATAAATAAATTTCCAGAAAAACCACGGTGGTTGTGTTGATTAATGATATTATTTAAATATCTCAATAATAATATCTCAAATCTCAGTAATATCTCAAATCAACAAGGAGAAAAATGCAATGGGTGGAAAAAACCATTGCAGAAGTATCCTTCAAAGTTATGCAAAAATAAGTACACTTCAGTTGTGTGTGTCACCAAACTAATTAGGATACATTAAAAAATACAGTAGAAGCCCTATTTCGCGAGAGCTCTCTGGATCTGAAAAAATTGGCATTAGCATCATATGCCAGGCATATGATGCCAATGAAGCAGTCCAGTACAACTTGTTCTTATAAAACCCTAAAATAAAACCCATGGATGACTCCTTGGTAGCTTTACTGTCTAAAGCACTTGGTGCAAAATCCAGAGATCCAGGTTCAAGGCAAGACAAATGATTTTTAATCAGTGGAATTTTTCACCTCTGTTCCTGCATGACCTAATAAACTTTCATTGCCCGTAAAATTTAATTTCTTAACGTGTTCATGAGATATGCCAAGATGACGGATGTCGTCACTCCTTTGGCATATTTTTTTTACTAAATGTACATACAAGCGCAAGGTGTCCATTCCACTTAGTGAGTGTGGCCGTACTGAATGTAGAAATAAGGGGGTATACCTAAATTAGTCCCGGGCCATCATCTTAACTGTAGAGTCTCCAACGGTTCCTAACTTAGTCCTTCCATTAGCTGTGCAATGTACACTCACTGTTCGCTATACAGCAGTTTTTAATTAAGTTTGCAGCTTTCATTAGTATTTTAGTCACTTGAGCATAAAATATTTCCATGCTCAGGGTCCCATATGCTCGTGGTCCATTCAAGATGAAGCCTAACCAGAGCAAAGCAGCATCTCTCTTTCACTGAAACTTTCATCAGAGTACCTTGTAACGATACTGCTGGTACCCTGTCTGTTACACGCGAAAGGGTTGGCAGTACACCCGGCGAAACAATGGGGACCAACAATAGGTGAGGAACTCATGGTAGCTAGGAAGAGAAGTGGGTTGTTGTTGGCTTATGTGAGAGAAGAGAGGACGTTTTTTAAAAAAAAATTAATTAAATTGGATGAAGAGGAAGTGAGAGTTTTTTTAAAAAGGTGTACGTGAAGAAAAGGACACGAGGGACGCCAACGGGTGAAGACGACCCAACCGACGGCAGGGAGAGAGTGAAGATAACCAGGGAAACAAACTAGTGCCGCCATTCACCACTTGACATCGGCCCCAGTAGTGCACGACCGGGGGAAATTGCGAGACTACTAAACAACCAAAGTACATTAAAGCAGGACCACGGTTCATAAAAAAAGGAGAAAGGTAGGTTAAAACCTTTCCTACTAATCGCTTGATATATCCCAGTTTCTTTAATGCGACACAACAAATATTTCATGTCTTTCCCCTACACTAACTCTGAAAATATGGTCATCAAACTCCTTTTTATTTACCCTCACCACTTAATAGACATGGCATTAGAGTGATTTATTTTTAAAGAAGTATAAAGCAGTGCTTTAACTAAGGTCAAGTACTAGCCCCAACTTAAGACACCATGAGTTAACATTGTTCAGGCTCAATGAGAGCACTTCTGAGTAGCAATTTGTAACAATTTCTTGGTAAATGACAGCATCGTCTGTAAAAAATATAATTTCACAACTTACTCTATTGTTAATGTTGTTTGCATCAATGAGTCATAACAGTGGGCCAATCACGCTTCCTTGTGGGACTCCCAATATCACTCTTACCATGTTGTAAACTAGAGCCATTGATAACTACCAATTTGTTTGCAGTCAATTGTAAAATCACACATTCAAATCACTATTTCTCTGTTTACACCACATGGTTGTAATTACTTGGCTTAAGTGCCCTTACCAGATCATCCATTTCAAGGGGTAGACACACCACATTTGAAACTGCCGAGTCAGAGGGTTCATTTTCACACAGGCTCCCTTTGCTGTACATCTCTGCTTCATACAGTGATTCACCTGCATCAGTATCTTCTTCCACATCGACCTGGAAGAAAAAATGCATCACCAATAATAAGAACCAACTGCCATTCATCTAGTAAGAACACATGATGTAGGGTCATCTTGCCACTAACAAGGAGACATCACGTGACTTATGTTTGGGATCCAAACGAGGCAACTATTTTCTGAAACTATAGAGAGAATGCAGGAAAAGAGTCATGCCTTTCTTCCACATATGCCGAGGTTCGAGAGAAAAACGCTATTATAAAAACTAAGAAGAGTTTTGATGCACTGCATCTTCATGTCTTAATAATGATGCAGTGCATTGCCACAACATCTCGCCTGATTCCTCCCTAATTGTGAGAAAAAGGCTATTAAAGAATCTTCCTGGGTATAAATCCTTTAAAGTTCAGGACTCTCTCAACAGAGCTCGTGGCACAGTGGGTTGAGGCGCAGAGCGTGTTATACTCATTTGGTAGTTGGGGTTCGATCCCAGGTTGCGGCTTTTTATTTCTTTCAAATATTATACGGAATTACTGTAAATTGCACACTCTTATACATTTATGGCAGTAGCAACAATTTTTTAAAATTTTAATCCTATTTGCTGGATTTTCAATCAACCATCTTGGGAGACATTTGAAGCTAATTTAGGGATTCTTGTTTGGCCTAAAAGAGGCTATACATGCTGACAGATCTAATATGTTTAGATTTTGAAAATACAAGGATACTGAGTGACTGATTGAAGACCATTTCTTAGAGTTAGCACTGTTCAGGAACCAGAACACCTCTCTTGTTGAAAGCAATCAGATTTTGACTTTGAAAAGCAAATTTCAAGGCTAACTTCCCATTTTCCATGAGTTTTCCCAAAGGGGATGAGTCATTCAGTGTACAGATGGTCCAGCGGAACCTATTACGCGTATGGCGATAAGGAAAACACCTCTCATGAAAGTAAGATGCTCCTATCGTTGAGTGCTTTCTGAGAAGATAAGGATATAATTGGGCTGTATATCCTTCTCTGTTATAGCAAAAGGATGACGTTTCCTGGTCTCACACCAAGTAAACAAACCTAGAATAAGGAGATGCATCATTTAGGCGAAAGATGTTCGAATAAAATCCCATTATCTTGACAAAACTAAGAAAAAATTCTCATGATAGGAGGGCCTTCTATATTCTGAATGCTTCTCTTATAGAAATATATATCTTTGTGCGGTCTATAACTTCATTTGTACTGAGGCAAGTATTCGGTTCCCTCCTCATACAAACGGCAAGCAAACCTTATTGACGGGAGTTGGATTCTTCATGTGATATTACGTCAAACAAAATATACATAATACCAAGAGATATCCACAGAAAAATATTTAGATGGAAGAAAGATATATTTTTTGTTGAAAGCCCCTTAAAAATATGACTTTCTATCATTTGACTGTACCAGGGGCCTTGATAGTGAAAGGAGGACGCAATGCAATGAACACGCTCGGCAGTCTAGGGATATTTTTTTTGTGCCGGAGAGACACGGTCGGCTGATAAAGGTTAATTCTCCAGGTTTCTCCCTGTCTGTAGCAAGTCTCTAAAGGACAATGAAAGATATACAGTCCAAGCGGTGATTGCCTTACCATATCCATCACATCAGATAGGGATTCGATATCAGAAACAGCCGATGACGCTAGGCTTGTGGTTTCATCATTGTGTTGGCTCTCCTGACTGCAAGCCTCTGCCTCCAGCAATGAGTCTCCTATGTCAACCTCTACTTTCACTTCGACCTGGAAGAAGGAATACATCAGCAATTAAGCTATTACGTATCATCGTAGCATAGTTGGGATTAGCTATTGAAAAAATTAACTATTAAAATTAACCACTTAACGACCAGTAACGTAATATTACATGCGTTAGTCACCATGTCTGAAAGACCACCTCCGTAATATTACGTTCTCGTTCTTATTTTTTATATTATCAGCACTAAAGAAGTAATTCTTGCATTGTGTTTCTGGCTTATTACTTCTTTGCCTTTATCTTTTCAATTATGTTAATTTTGTACAAATTTAGTGGTAAATCATTTATATAATTTAGAAACCTAAGCCCTAGATCGCCGTGGATGTCACTTCGCTACATTGCGTCTGAACTTCTTTCAATATATGGAACTTCATTGAATGAAACACAATAGGAATAGCCGTATAATATACAACCTGAATCAGCGTATTTCGTATATTTCTCTAGCTCGTTGGTATTTGATGTTTCGTTTCATTCGGTGGACTTTGTATACATTGCTACAAAGTATGCCTTTATATATACAAACGCCGCCTCTCCTGCTTTACGTCTGAGACCTACCCAAACATTCTCGTACGAGTGACAACCTTGCACAGGTGAACCTCAAGATTGGGAACTCTCTCCTGCCTTTGTGATTGCCAGTGACATTTTTCTCTTTATTATTTATATTTATTTGCAACTTATCGTGGAGTATCTGCCTTGTGATATATCGAGTTCTGCTGAATTTTTGACCTGCTTTGGCAATTGGTAAATATTATTCCCTAATGTCATCTATCAGTCATTATCACAAATTTTTGCAAGGATCTATGGTTACAAATCAAATATCCCTTTCATAGGAAAAGAATGAGCAGTTCAGATTCAGACAGTGACTACAAGTACGAAACTAGTGATTCTGATTCATCAACCAGTGACACCAGCTTAGAAGATGATTCTAAAAGTGAGAACTTGGACGATGAACTTACTGATGTGAGGCAATGGTGTCCTGTAAGTGACGTTTGTCCTGCAGTCGCTCCTCATAGGTTTTCTTTCATCGGTTCTCCACCAGTGAATTTTTTTTAGAAGATAGGTCTAATATTTTGAGTTACATCAAGTTGTTCCTGCACGATTGTAGATGAAACTAACAAGCAGGCAGAAAAATGTAAGCATCCTAACTGGGAACCACCATGCATAGATGAAATTTTCTTGTTTATTGGGGTAAATACATTGATGGGAATTGTAAAGAAACCAGTCATTTCTCAGTATTGGTCCAACAGAAAAATAACAGAAACATTTTTTGGCAAAACCATGAAAAGAATTAGATTTTTGCTATTGAAAAATGTAGTAATTTCCTTGATCACTTGGCTTTGATCATCATTCACACCCTAATCCGAAACTGAGTAAAATATGGGCAATACTTGATTTGCTGAACAAAACGTTCCAAGAGTTGAATTTTCCAGATCGCGATGTAAAAATTGATGAAAGCCTAATGATTTTCAAAGGTCTATTAGGATGGAAAGAATATATTCCCCTAAAATGGGGAAAGTTTGGAATAAAATCCTTCCTCTTATGTGAATCTAAATCAGGTTACATATGTTATTTTATTATTTACACAGAAAAAGGAACTAATTTCGATCCAGGGTTCTGAGACTCTTCCATATCTACACAAATAAAGATGACAAAGATGCATCTTTACTTGGGAAAAATGAATTGTGTCACTACATATAAATTTTATAATAGCAAACAGCTTGCCAATATTCTTGGGAAAAATAAAACATATGGGACAGTAAAATCTTGAAGATAAAAAATACCACAAGAATTAGCTAAGAAAAAACTAAAGAAAGGGAATATACTCGTCTATCAGTGGAGGAAGGTACTTGCACTAAGATGGAAGGATAAAAAAGATGATTATCTTCTCTCCACAAATACGAATCCACGAGTAAAGCGATGGGCATTAGAAGATGAAGAAACGATGAGTATGCCGACTAGTAAAAGCTTACAATTTCACGATGGGTGAGGTGGATCGGTTGAATCAACATTTTTCTGATTATCCTATCATTAGAAAATGTGTTAAAAGATACTACAACAAAATGTTTTTTTCATGTAATTCATTATTCCCTGTGGAGTTAACATATTCTTTATCAGAAATGTGGGGGAAGATGTATTAAGTATTAAACAGCAAATGTATGGTTATAAATAAGAAAGCCAATAGCAATTGGAAGGGAATAACGATGTTTAAACCATACCTAATACAACATAAATGTACTAGTAATTTTTAAAATTGTAAAAAGAACTACAGCAGCAACAAGCAATCTGGCTTTCTTTTGTCAAAGTATGAGAAATTTTCAAGAAGAATATTCTAAAGCTTTAATCTTATAATGTTATATTTTAAGTAAAATATTCCAAATACGAGTTGTACATGCCTCGATGAACTATTAAGCACATAGGATATGTGAACATGGCATATAAAAACATGTTGGGAATTCATCTGTATGAAAAATTATCTCAAACATAAGTGAATTATCTAGAAAATTACGGTAATTTACAAGGGACGTGGTAAATTACGATAAATACTGCGGTGATTTACGAACATTACCGAGGTAATTTTCAGAGTGGCCCACCTCTAGGTACACTGGCACTCGTTAAAGAGGGTGATGTTTCAGTCATTCATAATTTTCAATATCTCTAGGTGTTCTTGTGAGTCCAGTTCGCGTTGGTCATAGCAAAATTTTAAAAATCTCCAGATCAAAATCATTCTTGTGGCTGGAACATAATAAGTGTTTCGCAAAATTACTCTCGCTATCATTGTTATTCTTATTATCACTTTCTTTTCTTCTCGCACCGAAAGTTACTTTATTACACACTTAATTTTTTAATTTAAAAAAATTAAAAATTTAAATATTCCATTGAGTATTTGTGTGGGTTATGATAACAAAACACTCTAACAAGCGCTCACCATCACACTCCCAACGGGCCCAACTTCTGGGAGAATCTAGCTCAAAATAAGAGTAGTAAAAGAATGACACTAAGGCAGGAAATGACGAGGGTGTGCATCGGATATGCATATTTTGGCCACAAGGTGGTCCTATTCAGCGAACTGAAGGGCGTAGGCACTTGCAACACAAGGTTGTGAGGCAGTAAGTTCATAACGGTCATTGGATAAATCACAAATCAAATAAATAGATAACACTTGGTTACGGGGGACGCTCTGGGGAATAAACAGATAACAATGGGGAGAGGGAAAATGGGAGTCAAAATTAACATCGTGTGGGATCGGGCGAAAATCGTAAAAGAGAAAGGGGAAAAAAGCAATTTCGTCGGCCGTTTTAAGCAGACGAGTGTCTAGTGGACGTAGGGAATAGGTTGCTGTTGGGTGATTCTTGGGAGGAGACTGGATATCGGACAAAGGAGGAAGCGGCAGTACAAAGGGAAAATGAGACTTGCTAAAGTTTGGCGAATGAAAAAGGAGCATGGGGGGAAAACGGACTGCCACCCATGAATTAAAGAGAGGAGAACGACAAGTGGACAAAGATTTTAATTGACTGGAGTTATATGACATTTAAATAAATATTATATGCGAAGTGTTTTATCTAACAAAGGGAGATAGATATCCATACATAATGTGTAAATTGTTAATATGTAATTTGGTTGAAAAAGCTCTGTCGTTAGAAGTTTGAAAATGAATTTGGGCTGGCGGGAGGAAAGCACACAATAAACCAAGAACCCTCCGGAAGATTAACATGGTACAGAATAAGTAATGTTTTCAGCTTCAAATTCAAACAGGTTCGTGCGAGTGCAGGATAACTCCTCTCTTTACTCATTACGGTTGAGAATGATAGTAGCAAGTTTCCCTATACTGAATACTAACCTTTTCATGTTCAGCTCTCCGCCCATTTACTTTTGAAAGTCTTACTCTCTTGACTCGGTTGTCATAAACGAGTTTACTTTCCAAGCATCGGCGTTTAAACAGATAAAACTCTGATAACTTTTCCACGCAACTGGAACACACCATCCATGGATACATCAACTCATTCACGACCTAGAAGGCGCGTATATGTCATATAAATATCGTCCATTAAAATGTAATTGATAAACGAATCATGGCTGTAAAAACACATTGGTAGCATTTACTTACCACCAGAAATTCATAATCAAATGATAATATCAATTTTGTACCTTAATATACCAATGAAAGAGAACAACTATATGTATGCCATGATTTGTACTCACTTCAAGCTGCAAGAGTTCTTCTATCACTTTTTTCACCACGAATTCCACTCCACCTTGTTCCTCGAAAATGTTAACTAACTGCCAGCCATTACATAGGCACAATCTACACAAACTATGATCGATGGAACGATGCATTTTGATACTTTTCAGTAACTCATGGCAAAAAAACGTAAACATTTACCTTTCGCTTCCACCAAGCAAACAAATAATTGCAAAAAATCATTAGGGAAAAGTCAAGCACTATAGGTACATCACCCGTAACAAGACTTTCCAAATATTATTTTGGAACAATAACTTGACGCATACTAGCAAATTGATTAAGGTACATCCTAAAGTGAAAAACACATACAACCCTCACTCCTACCATCCTATAGTCTGCTCGCGATTCTGGTAAACAATCTGCACGGATCGAACAACACAGCCAGGGAGTGTGTAAATTTGTAGTATCCCTAAACACAGCCAAAAAAGGTATTTAAGCATAGAGCTCTATGTATTTAAGCGTACGGTTGCGGACGTTCACTTGTTATTTGTTTTCTTCGCTGGGGGCGCCTGGCGAAAATAACGTCAATTTTGTGAATTTTGATAATCGAGATAGCGGGCAAATTTAACAGTGAGCGTCGCAGGTATGTTTTGTCTGAATATCACTAATATTTTAATTAACATGCATTTAGTTATTATTCCGAAATAGTATTAGGAAAGACGTATTAATGGTCACGCATTATGTGTGACTTATCGCTCAAAATTCATCGTGTCATCGATCATAGTAAGTGTAGATTGTGCTTTTGTAATGGTTGTCACTTAGTTGACATTTTCGAGTAGCAAGGTGGAATGGAATTCGTGGTGAAGACAGTGATAGAATAACTCTTCCAGCTGGAAATGAGTGAAATTAAATCTTCAATTATTGTAGGTTTTCTCTATTACTGGATTGATTTCGCATGTAGTATTGTGCATCGTGAGTTTTTGGGAGGTGTGTTTATAATCTTTGTATTATAGTTTAAATAAACTCCCAAGTTAATCGTCATTAAATTAAAACATAACATTATACATTCTCTACTACCCGACATGGTGCGGGCGTATGTATTTAATAAAAACACGTCTCATTTTTCAAAAAAATAAATAAATGGTAAAGGTGAGTTTCCATCTCGCACGGTAAACTTTTTTTTTGAAAATTGAGTGAAAGCAGACGAAATTTAATGTGATATCTAGGAGTAGAGGAAGAATGCACATTTGTAAAAATGTAAGAATCATACCCGTGTGACTAGTAGTTTTTGAGGTGTTAACTACATTGTTGTGTTGAAAGTATTTTAAAAATGCTCAAGGTATGCATAATAAGTTAAGTGAATTTGGTACCGATATGTCTGTTGAAAGTGAGTGAAAATCACGTCAACACTGGCGAGACGGAAGCTCACCTTTACCAAATAAATTTTAAATAATTCTGATAAGCTGTCTAGTAGATTTTTAATTTATTTATTTTTTAATTGCCATTCTGACCATTTTCTTTTTTAATTGTTGTTGTAAGGATGAACCTTATAATTACCATACAAAAGGGTAAAAAAACAAATACAAGTGATAATACTAATTTAATAATTTGAAGGGGTTTTATATCCCGACAGGAGTGTGCCTCACTCAAACACAATAGAGATTCATTCTCCAACTCCTCTGTCTTTTCTACCACTGGGCCATACATAACATTACATCCCATCATGTCATCATCATCCAGTATATCACCTTGTGAGATGCAACTGATCCAAGCACACACGATTGCCTAGCATGTAGAGGGTAGACAACCCTTGGCTCACCTGTCGAACAAGTAACGCCAATGACTTACATTTGGAATATGATGCATTAAGTGCTTGCCAAATTTATTTTCAATTTTTAGGGGACACTAAATTTAAACCAGATAATATATAGAAAGTAGTCTATCCCAGACAGCACAAACTTGGAAATATTACTGTATTACAGTCATTTTACAATCGTATTACAAAAATGGGGTATTCGTATTCCAATTGTATTACAATCGTAATACTGTGTCAAATGTCCGCTAATACAATTGTATTACTAGGAGTATTACAGAGCCAAATTACAATTGTTTTACAAATTGTATAACGATGGTATTACAAAGCCAAATTACAATAGTTTTACAAAATGACAAATTTCTTTCGTAACTATACCCACGTGGAAATTTCTTGCTCTGTAACTGGAATGGAACTGGTCTGTATGTTAAAATTTGGCCCTACTTCAAAACGTTGATCATCAATCTAGAAAATTCCTGTGTCTTTGGCAATGAAATTTTTATTTATGGAGGCAAAATTGTAACCATCGAAATAATTTTCTTTCCTGGATACCAAAATAAAAATATCATATAGTTAAATTAATATTTCCGCACTATCAGAATTTCACTGACAATGTGCGATGTACATTACTTCTACCTAGTGCCTACCTAACTAACTTCGCATGTCTCGACATATATAACGCCTATCGATGTTTACTCGCAATTGAAAATTGCATTCCCAGAAAGTCTTATATATGTGGCCATTTCCGTGCGTCAAAGTGACTTCGAGAACTAATTTTTAAATGTCAATGCCGTTATATTTCGAGGAAATACCATCCAATTATACGATAACCGTTACAAGGCTTTAATTACTTGAAACCTATGTTGCCACATAGGATGACTACAAAGTCAATATTAATGAGAACAAACTAGGTTATTTCCATAAAACATACGTTTGTTTACATTTGAATGAAGACGAAAGTTATCCAATTGTATTACAATCGTAAAATTTCCGGTAATAACTTTGTATTACAGAGCCTAATTACAATCGTTTTACAAACTGAAATATGGTGGTAATACAGATACAAATTACAATAGTTTTACAAAACAGAATCTCTTTCGTATTACCTGCGTGGTATATCTAAGCTATCAATGTAGTGTTTACTCGATCTCCGAATTGTTTGCAAGCTTCCCATTTATGCCAAATTTTCGGTCGAAGGATGATCCACAGGCTAGCATGCGATGAATGTTTAGAAGTTGAATGGCAAAATACCTTGATTTTACCATGATTTGGCGATAGTAGCTCGTGATAAAGCGTCCACAGCAAAGATTATACCTAGTATTCTTGGATTACACATAACAAAGGTAATACATACGTATCATACGCAGTACGCATTATGCTGGACAAAAGAAGTACATAAACACCTAATGCGCACGAAGCCTTGTATTATTTTCGGCCTTACAATTGTAATACAATGGGTTTACAAATTGTATATTCCTGGTATTTTGATGCCGTATTACAATAGTATTACCAATGATTTGTTCGAAAGATGCTGGAATACATTTGTATTACAATTTTTTTTCCAAAAATTATACAATTCGTAACTGTACAAGAGATTTACCATTTGTATACCAGCGGCTGTGCTGTCTGGGATGTAGTACGTCCACTTTATTTAAAAAATACACTACACGTGTTTCGGCTGTTCACTAAGCCATCTTCAGGTATGATTACATTCCAGTTTTTGTGGTTTGTATATATATACACATCCAGTTATACAGAAGTGTGGGGGAGGAAGGGGTGGGGGTTTAAAGGAAGGCCGGATGAGGAGAGGGAGGGGGGGAGGTTTGTGGGTTAAGTTTGGGTTAGTTTTGAGGGGGGGAGTCATGTTTTGGGTTCTCGTTAGGAGGGGTTTACGATAGGGGAGTGGCATTCAAATTCAATATAATTTAACAATTTGATTTTCTTTTTCTTCCTTTTAATTATCTCCCACTGTTCCAAGGTCCCTAGGTGACGTCCTTTGTTTTCAAAACTTAAAATGTTCACTTTTAAAATCTGTGTGGTGGGATTCGAAGTCGTGCCAAAATCAGGGTCGAAGACCCTGATTTTGGCATGTTTCTATTCAGGAGTATTTTTCAGGTGTTGTGGAGTCAGGCTTGCCATCATTTTTGCCATCGGCAAAATTTGCCTATACTTTTCTTGCAAGGAATGTGAAAAGACATAGAAAAACAGGACAAACCTCACAATATTTCAAAAACAGAATTTCTAATCACAAATCTTCAACCAAAACTAATTATAGGACCTTGTTGTAATAATGTAATTGTTGTTATTTTCGCTTGAATGTGTGGTCAATGCTTGAAGCTTGGACGCGGCCTGTCCACCATCTTTGTACCCACCGAGTCGCCTTAATGCTTGTGGGCTGATGGTTTCCTTTACATATGTTGCTGTTTCCACCACAGAGAAAAGGTTTTCACAATAAATTCTGCTATTTTGTTGCTAAAAAAAATTTGTTATGCATTTTCTCACAACTCTAAGTTCACCCTGAAGAAGTGCTTATTATGTGGCTGTAAAACAAGCCAAGGTAAAAGCTTAATCGGTTTGTTAGAAGTCTTCCAATCAGGGGCATGTTTCACAAAGCTACAAGTCTACAAGTCCATTTCACAAGTGACAAGTGTTTACTCACATGTGTTTTCATGAGTACGACACATTATGCCTCTCAAACAGACTAGTAAATTATAAGAATTTTTGGTTTGTTAGGAAATTTCACTAGTCCTCCTGAGAGTGAGTAAATCGGAATAAATAACGCAAATAACTGCGAAAACAAATGAAAAGTGACTTACGACGTAATCTGGTAACAGCATCACATCACTACGATACACGGAGCACTAGGAATAATGGGCCTGGTGGAACGTGCCAACATAGTTTTTTATGTTGGAGTAGGAAGTGATAGAAGAAGAAGAATTTATCGAGAATAAATTTAATATTTAACTCAGACAATGAATGCAAAGAGAGATTCAGAATGACTGCACACAAAATGGAACAGCTTATTACTCAGATTGGTGACGATTTGCAGTGATGAACAAGTAGAGGAAACTTTCTCCAAAATTAGTTCTTTGCATTGGTTAGGAAGTGGTGTACAATATCATGCCATCGGTTATATGCATGGTGTTTGTAAGTCATAGGTCTGTAGGTGTGTGAGAAGGGTTTAGACTGCCGTGAACAACACGTTAATTCCTGCCATTGTCGACTGACCACCCAATGTGGAGAATGTAGTGCAGAAGTTCCATGCCATTGGTGGCATGCCTCAAGTTTGTGGGTGCGTTGATGGAACTTGAATCAAAATCGATGCACCCACAAATCACAAAGCCAATTATATTGACTGGAAATGGGATCATTCTACAAATTGCATGGTCGTCAGTGGATTGTCAATTTTTGGATTAAACCATTGCAAATTGGCCAGGAAGTGTGCATGGTTCAAGGGTTCTGGGGAACCGTAATTTGAAAAAGTGATTTGATAATGGCTGGCGACCATTTCCTAATAGAGAGCTGCTGGGAGATTCCGCTTATCCACTGAGAGAATGGCTTATGACAGCATCCTTCCACAACTTGGACAACCCTGCCGTGAGACAATGCAACATAGCTCATAGGAGTAGACGGAGGATTGTCGAAAACGCTCTGGGGATTCTTCAAGAGAAATTTCCACATTTAAGTCACCTTAGATTGCTCCCAAGCTATGAACCTGAAATATTCAAGTGCTATGTCTAGAGGCTTCACTTCCCCAATAGCATTTTTGTTTATTTAAGGGACTGATAACCCCGACACTTCACCTGATGATGACGCTCAAGCGCCGAAACCCAGGTTTGTGAGTTATAATTTTCTATTTGGTGTGTAATAGTTTATTTTATTAAATATTTTTATAGAAATAATGGTCGTACTAAATTGGGAGAGGTATTATGTTGAAAAACTAAAATGGAAGTTCTTATTTTTATCATTGAATGTAGTTTTAGAAAGAGTCACCTGAAATTTTGGTGAAAAATAATTGATTCTTTTGTAAAACTTTGAATTTTTGATAAATTGTTCCATAAATACCAACGTGGATAGCTGGAAGCTGTGATTCCGTACAAGTACATTTACACTATAAGTCTCTGTAATGAAAAAGGAATAAATAAATTGTCACAATAAATATGAGTGAATTTCCTTTCATGGAGACTTTCGTCCACCAATGCCAGCTGTACCACGAGATCCTAATCCTGCAGTAGTAGAGTGTACCATAGTATATTCACTGCTCTGGAGATGTTTTCATACTCAATTTGATGCAAAACACGTGCATGTTGTTTTGCACCAATGGGTGATTAACAAAGGAATTGAGTCTTTTTAAAATAATCACGGCAGCTTACAAGGAGACAAAACTTAAATACCACATCACACTATTTTGATCAATTTATTTTTTCACAACAATCCGATATAAATAGAGGGAACCATCAAAGCAGCCATTCAACCAGGCCAGTAGGTGACTGCAATGTTGATTACATTGCTGCAATCAATAATGTTAGTGAATCTTAAGTCAATAAACAACATTATGAAAACAATGGTATTTCCTGAGGGCTTCCATAAACTGTGTTCGAAGGAATGATACGGCAAATCAGTCTTCAGATAATACTCCTTCCAACATGTGTCACACTTGAATGGATTCTAACTCCTCTCACATTTCACACTTGAATAAACTCAGACCACCTTTTACACCTACCTGTGTCAATCAACTACAGTGTGTCCTCGTTTAACGTTGTTAACTCGTTCCTGAAAAAGTAGACGTTAAGCGAAACAACGTTAAACGATGCAGTATATTCCATAAGAAACCATGTAAAAAATTAAAATCGGTTCTGAACTCACTAATGGTAAAGGTATCATAGTGTCCAGTCTGGGAGAAATTCTTGTGTGAGAAAAGTAAGGGGTATTTCGTGAATGGGAAAGGAAAGTGAAAGGAATGCGCATTTATTAAATGTAAGAAAAAAAAAGGCGTGAGATTCTTAGTTTTGGAGAAAATAAAGTTTAAAAATGACAAAATTCGCGTATTTTTTTGTGATATTTTGACGCCATATTGCGAGATTTTTGGAAGTCCCGGTAGAGGGATACTGACTAATTTCAATAACGTCTGAAATATGGCCTTACCAAACCCCCCCCCACAACAAAGTTGCGGGTCTGTGGAGTGAAACAGGGGTGCTAGGGTGGGACAGTACACAGCGTCGAGAAGGCCATTTCTGAATGGAAAAATAGATTATTTGGCGGATAGTTACGTTTTACTTTCACGAATACCCTTTTAAACCAACCCTGCGAGCCGCCCCGATGGTTATTACACAACCCACCCCAATAGTGATTGGTTTGCCTAAAATTACGGCGAGTTGGTGATGAAATTTCCGTATGGAGGCAGTGGAATGAAGTACCTCCAAAGATTATAGGGTAGCTCCGAGAGGTTACCCGTCCCTCCTGAGTGTGATAAAGCCGTCGAAAAGCGGAAAATAGTTTTAAGTTGAAGGCGGGAAATGTCATGAGCGGTGGGTATAGAAAATGAAGACACTGCTCGACCGCTGCGCCATCTAGGGGAACTAGGAGGAAAAGGTCAGTATTTCCAATATGGCGTCCAGAAGTAGATTCACATCAAGGGTTTAAGTAAATATTTTACGAAAGAAAAATTAGCTCACTGCGATCGCGAAGACGTAGGATATCAATTAAAATAGTGAGTGAACTAGGGAAACTCGGTGCTGTGTACAAAATTTTTGTTATTTCGTAACAATGTTTTAGGAACAGTATCACCCTCGACGATTTACTGCATCATGGAGGGTTTAGAAAATTTCCTCTTACACACTAATTCAACACGAAAAACAAGTTTTCGATTCACCTCAAACAGCAGTAAATCAACTTTTTCTTCCACCAGTTCTACCTTATGGCGGCATGGGATATTCAGGGGTTTTTTCCCGTAGATATCTGCCCCTAGATCTACCATTCGGACATGGTATTATTAATATCGTGCGATTCAAGATGGTACACTAACGTTGGTGTGAGTTTTAAATCACCCGATGTAACAGAGTAGTGAATAATAAGCAAGCATACAGTTATGAAACAAAATAACGCAATAATTATTCGCTCAGGTGAACTTTTGACACACGCTATGAGGAGTTAACGTCAAACTTTTTAGCCGAATGGAAATAACGCATCAGATGCGCCAAATTCCTATTCGTTATTCATTTTTTTGTGGTTGCGCAAAATTTGAACAACGTTATCGCGAAGCACTGACAACGTTGAACGATTAAGGGGTTTAATTGTTGGACAACGTTATCGCGAAACAACGTTAAACGGGACAACGTTAAACGGGACAACGTTAAACGAGGACACACTGTATATTCTTCACATGGCACTCCCAGCCACATGTCTCTCTCATAAATTACTTAAATCTACATTTACAGCCTTCATTAAGTGGAAGAAGGTGTTAGGTCGTGTTCCAAACATGGTAAACCACCTTAGTATGTACCATGTAACACTTTCAGTATGAGCCTGGGCCCTACTTGTAATGTAGAATGGGCATTTGGCACTTGTGCATAGATGTGGTACAAAAATATGCCACACAAATGATTGATGGCACCTGTCACCTAGGCACATCTCATGAAAACACTGAGAAATGTAATTTTACTATCCAAAAGAAAGGTTATTCGATTACGCATGAACATAATATCAGTTCTTCAACAAAATAATTGCAGAATAATTAACACACATTCAAATTTGCCCTCACCATCACTGATGAAGTTCATGACCCTTACCATAGCAGCAGGTCGATTATGAAAATGTCATAGGTATCACAACTATGGTTCTTATAACTGGGCAACATACTTTTGAAGGCTAGTGCAAAGGAGCCATAATGTAAATGTCATAGTCATCATTACTGTCACATACATCAGCACCATCATAGAATATGATCCTTAAAAAAAACACACCATATCCACCATGGAATAGGATTCTTTCCATTGGTCACTACAGATTAAATTAATTAGTCAATTTTTCTTTTTTGAACAATAAAATGGCATCATATTTAATCTGACAAAAGTGAAGGAGTCTATAATTGTAGTGATAGTATAAAACTTATTTTTAAGTGCACACAAAACATTTAGCAAAAAAAATTCATGCTCAGCATAATAAATGACATGAGCAATAACACATATTTAATCTTAATTATGCTATTTTTAGCATCCATGACTGAGTCATCTTCGATCTAATGCTATCCCTGAATGCTTTTGAAACGTTTAAATATTAGGATGAAGGTGGACTGTGCTTGAGGGTATTGTGATATTATGCTGTGTATGAGTAGTTTTTCAACAATCAATTTTGACTTCCACAATGATGCGCACACCTAAGATGTCTATTGGATACTTGATTTCTAATTTACAGATTTCTCACTTCATTTAAATGCATGGAATTTGCTTTATTTGAATGCCATTCCAAATATTTTGTATGAACAATTATCTGAAAACTTGTAAATGATAACTGCATGTGAATGTACGTGGGTAAATCCTACTCCCACAAACTATATTCATTTGCACACATAACTTTACAAATAAAATTTTCAAATAAGGTACAACTTCTTGTTCAAATATAAAGAAGTCTTCAGCTACTTTTATTCAAAATTTTATCATCATTGTAATCCAAATATCGATCTATTTATTATGAGACCTCCCCAGAATCCTACAAATTCTTACGCCTAATGATGTAAATATTTACCCCTTTATTGTGATATCGGTCAAAATATGGGAAATTCATGGTAACTGCTGCTGATAATATAGCATATTACTTCACATATATTCTTTCATAAACTTATAATAGAGTTCATATTTGTCTTCATGCTGGAAAGACTCATTTACGTTTAGTTTATAGTTTCCGCAGTAACCATAATTTTTTGGTTTGGACATAGGGATGCATTGGTGATTTTTATTCACTTTCCTTGTTTAATAAAGGCAACCAACCTACTAATACTTAATTTTGGTACCCTTGTACTCCTCAGCACTTGGTGCACTTATAAGCCTTTACAGTAGAAACTCGAAAATACGAACTTCGAAATTACGAAATTTTGATTTTACGAAGCAAAATCTTCAGTCCCGACCAAAAGGGTATCTAAGTGTATGTAACAGTACGCGATATTACGAAATAACGAAGTTTTAAAATTATGAACCTCGGATCTTGGTCCCGACGTGAAAAAGTTACTCGTTTATACGAATAGTGATAGATCACAGTAACGTTTCGGCGCTCCTTTTCAGAGTTAAACATTTAATTAATGATCGTCGCCTAATACATTATGCACTGAATGTATTACCAGAACGATATCTCATTTTTCAATGCTTCAATAGTAAAGGTGTGGTTTCGCTGGGGCGTCTGGCGTCCGTCCAGCAGTCAGAAGTGACTGACGTACGCATCTAATGTACACAATGTCCTCTACATACGAATGAGATGCATTCCGAGAAATTGTTCGTAAGTTGAAAAACTTTAGCCAGGCATCGAAAATTGTAGTTACTGTATTTCCTGGCCCATAAGACGCACTTCGTTTGCTCCAAAATGTGCTCTTAAATTGTTCGTTCGTCCTCTAAGACACAAGCTGATTCGCCGGGAAAATACTATTTAGGGATGGTCAGATCGGATCTGAAGATCCGCGGGTATCACATTTCTCCGGATACTGAAATCGGATCCTAATTCATTTTAAAAAATCAGATCTGGATCAGATAAAAAAATTCACACTGGGGAGAGGATACCATTAAAATCGCCCTAAATAACGGTCGTCCTGTGTTGCGGCCGATGTAGGAACTAGTTGGAGCCATGGAATTTGGCTGCTGATGCTCTCGAAAGGATGTCTATAGGATGTCCTTGAAAGGATATCCCAACTAGTGGAAACCACCTGAGAAGTTAGGGCGGGTATGCGATGAGTGAAAGGTGATACGTTTGGTTCACGTTCATAGCTGATAAGGAACTCCCAACGGGCAACGCCCATCCCCCACCCAACTTTTGGAAGCCACCTGTGAAGTTATGGCGTGGGAAAGCGATGAGTGAAATGTGATACTTATGATGAAATGTGATGCGGACTCAAGAAAAAATATCACTTTCCCCCGACCCCCTAACTATGAGCGCCGAGCCGAGGGTGGGGGAGAGAGAGAGGTGAAGGGGAGAGCAAGAGGCAGGCTAAGGACGCGTAGCCGTTCGCTGGAATGCCGGAAGCGCCAATCCTCGGCACGAATGTCTCCCAAAAATTGCTGGACACCTTTGCTTTACACGACTACAGTAATTGTATTAAACTTGCGTACCAACTTGAGGAGTATCTGCATTGAAAGATGAACGATGCAGCTAGAATTTATATCAAAGCTTACTTTCGTATCACTTCTCATAGCCGAGTAGCATTTCTGCGAAATGATCGATTTTAGCCAAGTTAACTAATTTTTTCTCTGATGTGGTTGATATAGTACGCACAAGTATGTATGCTCTATGAAATAAGTTCTAGCAACGTCCTTCCTGCGCGAAACGGTGAAAACAGAATTTCTTTATCTATTAGCATGGCGATGTAAAAGTCAACCGTCTAAAAATGGATTTCCTGGTGTGGTATCCACTTCCAAAAATGAATGATGCTTCCTATAAAAGGAAGTAAAAACAGATTAGAGTTCTGATTCTCTCTTTGCATGTGCCGATGCACTACGTTATTTATCCCATTGATATGACGATGCGTTTCAAAGCTCTCTCGGGTGCTACGCAACATAATTTCAGGTTGTGGAAAAATCATGAAGGAGTGCGAAGTCAACTTCATAGCTACCACCGGGGTAAGGTTACAATTTGAATCGACCAAAATAACGGCTCCCTCGTTCGATCATCGGCCGCATCAACCTAGTGTTGGCTGACAAGGCCGCTGAAAGGAGGCCCAACCCGACCCCCACTAGTGAAAGCCACCTGGGTAAAAGCGAAACTGGGTGAGGGTAGATAATAACAGATAAGGTGAAGGAGTGATCCTCTCGGGTTACCCCCTTCTCTTTCTTGCTGAATGAGTCCCTCGCAGATGAATGTCGTCGCGCCTAGGAATAAGGAACGAAGAACTTTTTTCTTGAAGGGTCTTCTGGGAAAAACTGGTTTAGACGCGCCAATTGTTCAGATACGACTGAGGTATCACCCTAAAATCTGACAGCTTTAATGTTTCCGGCTGATTGATTGAGAGGGATAGCTGGATGGAAGGACTGCTCGTCAGGCAATTTCCAAATACCCTGGAAAGGATATTTTACCATTCATCACGATAACTTGAATCAGTGGCGTAGCCAGGAATTTCGTTTGGGGGGGGGGGGGGGGGGGGGTTCAAAACCAAGGGAAAATTTTTGAAAAACAGGGCGAACTAGACAGTAGACAGTGCACAGTCGAAGCTCGGCCAGCTACACAAACACCGCCATTACACTACCCGAGCGGCCGAGCCCAAATGTATCGTTTGATAATTTATTATTTAAACAAAAGGACAAACCTTTTTTAACAAGATATGATAATTTATTATTTGTAGACTTTCCCCTGCTCCAAGCTTAATTTATTTTTTTATACGTCTTAATATTTTGGGAGGGAGGGGGGGGGGGTCCGGACCCCCGCTCTCGCTACGCCACTGACCCGAATCGAGCCTCGTATTGCCGGTAATAATCATTTGTCATCACAAAACGAATGAGTGAACGGAATAATGCATCGATTTGATGCAAAGGTAGCTTGACACACGGAACTCGATTTCCATTGAAACGCGGCTTTCGTCTTACTTCCGAACCATCCGTAAAAATTTATGATGCAAGTAAACAATAAACATTGCAAATTGATATATCCAGATAATATTGTTAAAATTCGTCACGGAAAAGAGAGGTAGTACTAATCGGCGAGTTGCTGCACGCTGCACCGACAGTTGCAACGGCAAAATAACTTATCCGGTGGTGCCAAATTTGAAATTCCCGAAAATAGGAATAATAAAACTCAGACAAATAAGTTGTGTTCAACTGACAATGAGTGCACCCTGTGGGCATGAATACACATTTAAATATACTTTCATGAATTATAACTTCGTAAATCATGCAAGTACATCGCGAGAGTACATCTTAATCTAAGGAAACAAAAAAAGAGCTTCATCGCGATGTTTTTGAAAGATACTCGTTCATACGAAATTTGATATTACGAAGTGCCGATTTTTCCGGTCCCGTCAACTTCGTAATTTCGAGTTTCTACTGTAATGGGGATTATAATAATCACTAAAACATCATACGTGTCATGAAACTGCCTTTATAGCTATGAATATTATGATGCCTCAGTCATTTACATAATCGACACACAGATGCCTTGGTGAATTCACATGACTGGTACAGTCGGCTAGTAAACCTTTTCTCATTCTTGTCAGTATCAGTCTTATGCAGCCATGAATTTGTTCAAAAGACAGAAATTGTGTTGTCACTTCATGATAACGGGTAAAATTAAGTGCGACTAGTATGCCTTACTGTGGATTGGAACACTACCTTAGTAAATGATACTTCTTATAAACTCCGTCACACACGTCATACTTCGATAGCACAATTCTCACATTCATGGTGTCTGTAGAAGTTAGTTACCAAATCCAGAAAAAACAACCTTCCCATACATCTCACACTTGAATATATGCTAACCACTGTGTTTGGTTAAATGATTCAAAAAACTCTTCCGCACTCGATACCCCTTGCCACATATCTCGCACTTAAATTGCTTCAATTTATTGTGTGTGGTGTAATGTTTAGTTAAATGACTCCTTTGCTTGAATCCCTTTCCACAGGTTTCACATTTGAATGGCCTTACCTTGCTGTGCAGTAGAGTGTGTGATGCTATATTAGACTTCGTATAAAACCATTTCCCACAAATATCACAGACAAAATTCTTGACTGAACTGTGGTCGTGAGAATGTTTTAGCAAAGAACTCTTTGCATAAAACTCTTTTCCACATGTCTCACATTTAAATGGTTTCACACCAGTGTGTACTTGCAAATGATTATTATAATTTCTTCTCTGACGATACTCCTTGCCACATGTGCCACACTTGAATGGCTTAAATCCGGAGTGTACATAGCAGTGATATGCTAAATGTTTTTTCACATGGAATCCCTTCCCACATGTGTCACACTTGAATCTTTTCACATCATTGTGGATGACTACGTGTCTCCTTAAATAACCTGCCTGCTCAAATGCCTTCCCACATATCTCACACTTGAAATTCTTTATACCACTGTGTAAGAGGAAGTGTTTATATAAACTTGTCTTCAGATCAAATACCATGCCACATGTATTGCACTTAAATTTATTGGGTCTACTGTGTATGATGGAATGTGTAACTAATTTACTTTTTTGAACAAATCCCTTCCCACAAATTTCACATTTGAACGGTTTTAAACCACTGTGAATGGTGGAGTGTGTCTCCAGATTAGACTTTCTTTTAAAGTCCTTCCCGCATATCTCACACTTAAATGGCCTTAATCCACTATGTATGAAGGAGTGATAGTTTAAACTTGCCTGTGAAGAAAGGTTTCTCCCACATGTCTCACACTTGAATGGCTCTAATTCACAGTGTAAGGTATAGTGTGTCACTAAACTTTTCTCACGTTTAAACTCTTTACCACAGGTTTCACATTTGTAGTGCTTCAAAGTCCTGTGTGTACCGGAATGTTTTCGTAACTTCCATTCACGATCAAACTCCTTCCCGCATGTCTCACACTTGAATACTGATGTTCCTTGTACGTGTAATGTTTTCAATGAAACATGGCATCTAATGTGCAAAAGTAACTCACTTTTATCAGCATATTTTATCCCACAATAGTTGCAAACGTATTCCATCCAATTACCGAACTGTTCTGCGTGAGAATCCAAATTCATGAGCTTATGTATTTCCATGGTGTTATTTTTGTATGCGCTCATGACACCAATCTTATTCTGAGTAATTTCTAGAGCCTCACCTCCTGGACCATTAAATATTTTTTCACATACTCTTGTGATGCCTCCGATCATGTAACTGTCATCAACCTGAAATCATAGAAAGTGGAAAACTAGAAATTATTCACATCTGAAACTCAAAGGAGATATGATAACTGGAAATATAAGATTATACCATATAATCAGCTAAAACTTCAATATTACTTTCATGGAAATTTCAATACAAATGTCATGAATGTTGTAAAAGTATACCATAAATTGGACATTATTGGTATTCTACCTGAAAATCGATAATGTTCCGAAGTTGTTTGTGATTTAGCTTTGGGTAATGGCATTGAGAACTTTACTAAGAACGATATTGATGACTGCTTTATTGTACCTAAAAACAATTGGGAATGACAAAATTATTTTGAAATTTATGTCTTCATCAACGAGAGATAAATGGTTGTCAAAAAGAAAAAAATCTCAGAAATGGGGAATATAATAATATTAATAAGGGGAAAAGTTTTTACATAAATGAATCATTAACCAATTTCTATAGCAACTTGTTTTGGAAAACTAAAGGAAGGTGTAAAGAAAAAGGTTTTAAATATGCTTGGATAAATCATGGGAAAATATTGGCAAAGAAAGATTCAAATGCTCCTGCAATAAAAATAAAAACTGAAAAGGACATAAGCAAAATTAACTCTTAGAGTTATTCCTGTTAGAGTTAAATATTTATAGAAGTTTTGCTTAAAAGGGTTATAGTTTATACAGTTATACCTTCAATATAACTATGGATATACTCAATACTATGAAAAAGGTTAAGCCTAATGTAAATGTTTATGAACATGTCTCCCAAATTGGTACTAATACATTAGGTGGTACGATTTTATTTATTAATATCAGATCTCTAAGAGCTCATTGGGAAGAAATAGAACTTTTATATGTCTATCTCTCAAAAAATGAAAATCAATATTCTAATTTTGGCATAAATTAATATACACTCGGATGAAATAACTACCTACAATATTTATGGCTATACAAGGTATGGTAAAGTTAGGAGCAACAGAAGAGGAGGTGAGATAATGTTTTTTGTAAAAAATGATGTTGTGTTCTCCATGAAGAATATTGAGACTGAAAGCTTTGAATGTATTTGTGGGAAAGTGTTAATTAATGGTACTAACTATAGCATTATTGGAATATATAGACCTCCTAATAATTCTATAAATCAATTTTTGGATGAACTTGAACATAAATTTCTTGTGAAAACTACAGGTCATAATATACTAATAGGTGATATTAATATAGACATTAAAAATAAAACGAAGGTGAACTGCATAAAATACAGGAATCTCCTAGCTACATTCGGTTATGAAGAAATTATTTTGGAGTATACCCGGGAGGAGATAATTGGAAACAACTTAGTGTCTTCCTGCCTTGATCATATTTATTTTAATGGTAATACTAACTCTGTGGAAGGACTTGTATATAAAACTAAAATAAGTGACCATTATATGGTAGGACTATGCATTATTAATCATCATCCCAAAGTCTAATTGAATAATATGATTTCTGAGAATAATCATGATTTTTTTCTGGTTAATCATAAGGTTAAACACAACTTAAATCAATATCAGTGGGGAAATATCATTAGGGAAGATGATCCTGAGGTTATGTATCATATTCTGGTCAAAGTTCTGAATCATATTTATAGATTATCAAGTAAAGAATATACTGCTAATAGATATAACTCTCCATTGAAACCCTGAATACTGGATGAATACTGAAATCCTTAAGATAATCAAGGATAGGGACAGTACTTTTAAAAAATGGAAAAGCAACCCCACTAATGAAAGGTAAAGAGAGACTTATAAAAAACTAAGAAGTAAAGTAGTTACTGAAATAAGGAAAAATAAAAAGAATTACTATCATCAGAAAATAGGTAATATCAGAGATGCAAAAAGAATGTGGAATACAATAAATGAATTGTTAGGAAGGAAACCAAGAAAAACAGGTGATAGTGTCATATTATCACACCTAGGTGATCCACTTGGAGAGGATATAAAAACAATATGTGACCAATTTGTTAATCAATTCACTAATGGCATAGATAAATTGAAAATAATTTGCAATAAACATTTTTGTGCCAGCCACTGTAATAGCAACAAATATTCCATTGTAATACCAGAATGTTCTAATGATTCAGTATCAAAACTTATGGCTAAAATGAAAGTGAAAGCCCCTGGCATAGATAAAATCAGAATGTACGACTTAAAACACAATGAATTGATGCATCCATTAATCGCTAAATTCATAAATATAAGTATTAAAAAAGGTCATCTACCCGCAGATCTAAAAACTGCATTAGTTAGACCAATACATAAGGAGGGTTCATTTAAAGATCTGAACAACAATAGACCAATTTCAATACTCCCATCATTTAGTAAAATAGTAGAACAGTACAAGGGATGCTTTAGAGTTGTTCTCAGATATTGTTAATTTGAACCTTGATAAAAGAAAGGAAATAATTGTGACCTTTATCGACTATAGCAACGCTTTTGATACAGTGAATATTAAAATTCTACTTAATATCTTATATAATATAGGCATCAGAGTCAATATTCATGAATGGTTCAAAAGTTATCTTACAGGACGACATATCATAGTTAAACTAGAAGGCAATATGAGTGACAGGAAAATTATAAACTATGGTGTACCGCAAGGATCCATATTAGGTCCAATTCCATTCACAATCTATATAAATGGAGTGTTTTCATCTATTAACCATAGTAAAATAATATTATATGCTGATGATGTAGCTTTAATTAGTGTGCACAAGGACTTTGATAAAGCACAGCAGAACATGCAAAATTACATAGATTCCATTGCGCAATGGTCACATGATCACGATCTACGAATCAATAATAAGAAATCTAAAGTTTTACATATTGTTAGCAAAATAGATAGACACAAATTTATAAATTTAACTATGCACGATCATGATTGTATGCACCGCAACTATCAAATATCAAACTGTAGATGCAAAAGAATGATTCAAGTAGGTAAGTACAATTATTTGGGTGTCATTATTGATTGTAATTTCAAATTTGGTGAACATATATTAAAAATCAATAAAAAGCTAAGAAAAATATCTTACCAAATGTATCATATAACAAAATATATTACCACTGACATCCAAATACAGGTTTATTATTCTTTGTTTGAATCGGTAATAAGATATGGTCTGACAGTGTGGGGTAGCACTGCTAATATACATAAAAAAATTTTGATTAGCACCCAAAATCGAATCATAAAAACAATTTTCAGATGTAAATATAATTTAGGAAGTGATGTGGGACTATCTGATGTTAATAAGGTCTATAAAGACATATGTGTACTGCCCATAGATAAGCTATTTGAATATGTACTCATTACTGAAAATTATTACAGTAAAAAATATAGGTTAAAAAAAGACTTAAAAGATACAATGCAAATAAGATACAAGGAATTATATGATATTCCAAAATCACACACAAACAATGGTGATAGAATGTTAAGTGTGATTATACCTAAACTTCTTAATTTTGTAAATATTAAAATACCAAATATAAGTACTATCTCACAACTGAAAAGAGACTGTAAGAATTTATTGTTGGAAAAGCAATGAAGAAATTGATCGTCATTCTTCATAATGCATGTAAAATTGTAAAGTGTACAATTTATTATATCGCCACCAATGCTCTGTAATATTTTTTGTACTCACAAGCACCTCCTGACGAGCCAGAGGCTCAGGAGGACTTATATTGTATTTATATTGTATTTATGCTGTAAATCTGTTTTAGAATCATTAAATGTGTTTATTTACTAATAAAAAAAATTATGTTTTCATGGTGTGAAAAAGGTTTTGACATTGAAACCAGAATTCAGATTAATTTCAAATAATTGTTATCATGCACAGTCTGATCCAAGGTAACGGAAAAGTCAATGTCAGGAGTGTAAAAGTATAAATCTTATAAAATAGCATTTTTTCTCTTAGCATATTCGGTTCCACTAAATGCCACCAGATCTTAGGTTGGATCTAACTTTGGGCATTGTCCATGAGTAGAGATCAGGAGATTTTTCTACTGCAGATATACCATTACCAAAGGAGCAAACACCTCATGTATTTATTTGGTGATTAACTGCCTGGTAACCCATGCTTTCACATTCAATCTCTGCCAAACATTAAGATAGCTCTTAAGACTTTCAGTGTGGATGAAATTTTCAGAACTATTTCATAGGATGGACAAGTCCTTTCCATTTATAATTACCAATGTGTGAAATATATTTTAAAAAGCACCTTGAGTTCAAATAGCATTCACATACACACTTTAGTCACATGTGCATATTTGTAGCCTATTACTTAAACTGTTTCGGGATCAACGTAGTGTACACTTTCAGATTCACTACAAATGGTTTTATAGACAATATTTATATTAACTTTTGAAACGGTCTATTCAGGCATTTGATGCTTTGAAGTCATCAATGCCTAGTCTTGCTCCTGCATGAAGTGCCTTTTCTTTTAACTCCACTAATCGGTATAGGTAGGTACCAGCTGCCAGTGGCAAATATAGGTTTTCACTAGGGATGTGCGAGCAGCTCGAAATTCGAGTCGAGTCGAGTTTAAGAAAGAAGTATGACTCGGCTCATGAATTTTTATAAACCTCGAGTCGAGTCGATAGATTTTTAAGTGGTTGAAAAAATGGGGTATTTAATTAAGATTGCCGACAATTTCTTCAAATTCAATCGTGTTCTAATGGTAAATGTCCGTAGATCAGTGGTGGAGAATATTTTACTTCCATAAGATAGGTAGCAATACTAAAACTTCGTGCTATGTTATTAATTTACAATACCTACGTAATAAGTATGTACTACATATTACATAATCTGCCTTAACATTAATGAGTACTTACAGGAAATAATTTTCAGTTAACTAAATCATCTCCAACGACGGAATACTGAGACATTTGTCGTGCCTCAAAATACGTACGTGATCGTTGCTCCGAGATTAGCATGTAATTTAATCAGAATAGCACTCATACGAGTGTTCACATTCGATAAACATATGACAATCAACCAAAAATCTGTGGGTTTTACATTGTTAACGTTGACAGTAACATTTCATGTACCGAATTTACAGTGTATCGACTTTATAACTACATCACAGAAGCAACTGATTACCTACTAAGTGAAAATGCGACTCATTTACAAGTAAATAGTAAAATGTACAGATTTTTATAAACGGAAGAAAATCTTCCCTGGTTCATTGTGTAGCTCAACTGGTAAGCAAAAACATGTCCTTTCCGCATGATAGATTCGAGCAAAGTTTAACTGAGTCTGTATTCTCGGTATTCTTTAAGTACGCACTAGTCGCTTTCTTTTGTTTGGATTTCGACTTCGGGTTGCTATGATTACAACCACACCGGTATCGAACAATGTTCAACTTGACCAATTTTGACAGATACTTATTTCATACTCATGGTCCCTTAATACAAAGTGACCGCGTTCGTACTTTTGACAGGTAATTGACTATACGTATTAGAATATATTTTACTGAGGTAAATGTTCGCGAAGAAGGATCCACTGTTAAAATTATTTTCCTAATATGATTCCGAGATTCAGTGAAATTGGTCAGTTCAAATTGGTCATGTTTTAGTTAAAATCGTGGGGAAACATTTGTAATCAAAATGCAATACACATCTTTAACATAAAGTAAAAATGATGGCTGTGGCGCCGTTGGTATCCAAGTTGCTGACGGAAGAAGGACCCAACTTCGCGTACAATTACCATTTTTTGTATAAAACATCCAATTCATCTACCGATGAGTGTAATACAACCTCGGACTGTTTCGTTTAATTTCAGGGTGCCTGTGAGCCCTCCCATTGTCTTTACCAATTAGTATTTAAACGTTTCAACTTCAGAACTCGCCTTTCATAATGAGTGGAAGAGGTTCTTCTATTTGGAATTATTTTACAAAATATTCTTCTGTCGATTCAGAATGCGATACTTGCAAAAGAAGGTTCATAACGCCAACTGGCAGCACCACAAGCCTAATTCGACATTTACAGAAACATCCATCAAGGTATTCTGTAAACTTAAAAGAAAAGGAGGGAAACAGCATCAATGAAAAGAAACCCTCAAAGAAGCAGGAAACATCTATCTCCGAATTTTTAATTCCCGAGAAAATGGATGCTTCTCACAAAAGGGCGAAGTTGATAACATCAACTATAGGGAAGATGATGGCTTTTGATTTTCAGCCATACTCTATTGTAGAAGATAGGGGTTTTAGAGAAGTAATTCAAGTACTAGAACCAAGATATGAAATGCCTTCCAGAACTGTTTTTTCAAGAAGAATTATTCCGGAAATGTACGAAAAAAGGAAATGTGAAATTAGGCTAGAATTAGAAGAAGAATTCAGTACACTTGATTCATTGTCTTTAACTACTGACATTTGGACATCGCGAGCTCAAGATAGCTACATTTCTCTGACTTGTCATTTCATTAAAAAAGATTTTTCAATGAAACGCTATGTGCTTGCTAATTCCTACTTTCCTGGTCAGCATACAGGGATAGCTTTGTCTGAAAAACTAAATTCAATACTAGAGGAATGGAATTTAAGGTCCTCAATTCCAATGTATATAGTGACTGAAAATGCAAGAAACATGACGGCAGCAGTATCTGGTGCAAAATGGACACCAATATCTTGCCTTGCCCATATAATGCAACTAGCAATAAATGATGCCAAAAAATCAACACCTGGATTCAGTGAACTCTGTCGAAAAGGGAGAATGATTGTTGGCCATTATCAACACAGTGTTCAAGCAAGACAGATTTTTAGAGCAAAAAGGACCAATTTCAGCAGAGTTAGCTGAAAACAGTAAAATAGAAAATTTCAGTCAAAGTGAATGGTGTATGATAAGCAACTTGGTGGCCATACTCCAGCCCATATATCAAGCTACAGTGGAACTGAGTGCTGATTCTTACCCAACCTTATCAATGGTGATCCCGGTTATAAGTAGTATACAAAGAGTTTTGGAAAATCACATTTCAAAGGGTATAAAAGGAAGTGGTTTGACATTTGTTAGAAACTTGATACAAGCTTTTAGGGTACGCTTCCCAGATTATAGGATTTCACTAACTAATACCATAGCAATGATAATTGATCCAAGGTTCAAAGCAATACTTCTATCAAAAGAAGAAGCCGCCCTAGCTATCGACAGTATTGCTAGAAAGATTGTGAGTAAAATGGAAGGTAATAAAGAGAGTGAAACTGCTGCCAAAAATTTAGAAATGGTATTGAGTCCAAATGAAGCTTATTCTTCTCTATGGACAGAGTTCGATGAACTAGCAAAAAGAAAACCTGTCAAACATATAACACAGTGTGTACAACAATAAATTTCTACATATTTAGATGAGACAGTTATAGATAGGAAAGAAGATCCCTGTCTTTGGTGGAGAAACAATGCTGAACGATTTCATTATCTACAGGTTATTGCACAGCATTACATGTCAATACCAGCTACACAAGTATCTAGTGAAAGGCTATTTTCAGCTGCAGGAAATGTTGTAAGTGTAAGAAGAGGGAATCTCCAGCCTGAACATGTGGAGCAACTTGTTTTCTTGCATTGCAATTTATAATTTGATTTCAACTTCATACAATTTTTAGAAATGAAAGGAAGTTCAGTAATTTATGTTTCACAGATTCATTTGCTTTTCTTACCATTTCTCAAAGGTTTTGTCACATTGAATAAATACTTTTCTTATGTGCCACTAAAAGTTCACGTTTTGTTTGTAAAGTGTTATTGTGTACTACAAGAATGTGGAAGTTTATTTTCTAAAGGGCTCATGTTGTATTAATTTAGTGACCTAGGAAAGTGAAAATATGTTTACCTTTTTAAAGAACAGAAGAGATCGGTTATTATTTTTTTCCCAAATTTAGATTTTTATTTGAATTCCTTAAAGTTTAGTTTATCCTTCAAAAGACCAGTTTTAAATATGGTCTGTTACACTAAAAAATATTGAGGTGACTGTAAAGGAAGTAAAATTCATTCTCTTACAAGAGATATTAATGTTGTAATTGAACATTAAAAATGTTATCTGATAAATACAAATATTATTATTTTTTTATTAATATTGTTATTAACAAATAGTTCTTGTGGATTATAAATAAAAACTTAGCAAAAAGCAGTGTATCATACGTTTCATTTGTGAATGTAAATTGGAAGGGTGGGTGGGGGCCTTCTGGAGCCCCCCTAGCACTTAGACCTCTTTAGATCCATTGTGCCAACCCACATTTAACCTGCCCGCCACTTGCAGACAGGGGACAAGAGCACCGCGGTAGAGGTATGGAAGGGGGCTACCCATCCAACCCCCGTCCGGGCCCAACGCTGCTTAACTTCGGTGATCTCACGGGAACCGGTGTGTCAACGTGGCTAGGCCCTTGCATACGTTTCATTTAAATGTCGAACTAATCTGGTTGAATTTCAAATTGAAATATTTTTTATATTTGTTGAAATGATGAGAATTAGGAAATTTATCTTGAATTAAATAAGACTTTAAGGAATTTTATTTTCTCTAAAAAACAGAAAATTTAATATTGACAGTCAAACTCGACTCGACACTCGATTTTTTTTGCAATGATCGACTCGAACTCGACTTGAATTGAAAATCTGGTGTTCGCACATCCCGTTTTCACTTTGGGGGAGGGGGGGGGTAGAGGGGGGGGCAATACCGGCTAGTTGGGCAATACCGGCTAGTTGGGCAATACCGGCTAGTTGGGCAATACCGGCTAGTTGGGCAATACCGGCTAGTTAGCGGCAACCAGTGGTAGTTTAGGCAATCGAGCATGCCAGGAACACCTCTCGCAGTGGCCATGTGTTCTTATTTCAGGGGGGGGGGGGGAAGGAGGCCCCCCTGCCCCCCCATATATTCGCCACTGCCTGCTGCTCTGGAAGTCTGAAACCATATCTTCAATATTTCTTCAAGTTCATACTTTGCATACACGAGTGCCCATATTAGAACCAACTCTTTAAAATATGTTTCCTCATGACGGCCGTAAGCAATTGCACATTAAATAAAACAAAAGATGAAGTAACTAAAAATGCTAAATAAAACAAAAGGGCAAGTAACTAAAAATGCAAGATGAATGCGAGTTACGAGAAATAAGAAAAAGATTGCTGCGAAGTATGAGGTCAAGAGTTAACATAAATTTTGACCTTTTCACCACAAAAATGGCGATAGTTGGCCAAATAACATCTAATTAAATATATTTATATGGCATCCGATAAATTTTAAATGTACTTGACTGCTGCAGGCTTCACTTCATAGAAGTTACTAGTGCTCATGATTAACACAGCTTAGTACTTGTAAATATAGAAGAGAAGTACTAAGCTGTGTAAATCATGAGTTTAAATGTACTGTTTAAAAAGCCAGTACAGCTCCGTTATATCATTCTACGTCACATTCAATAACATTTCCGATCGCAAGCATAACAATATTCGGCACAAATACTTTTCTGCAATGCTATCGATGCAATGAACTACCATCAGACGAATGATAATGTTTTTTTAGACAGCTAAATATATTGGCATTCAAACATCACGTTTAAGCACATATTTTACCCATATTTAACATTTATCACGTTCACATGGTCGCCAGTTGAAGTGCGCCAGCTGCCATCTTTCTGGCCTTCAAATGTTATAAATGGCGGGATTAGAAAGTGTAAATAGCGGGATGAAAATACATTGGAATGGTTCAAAAATTTTTGGGACCGGAAGAAAATCTCAGGAAAACGTAAATTCTGGGAACGTAAAAGCAAGGTTTCACTGTATATATATATCCACCCACAACCCTCCACCCTCCAACCTACCCACCTGCAGTGCAGCCTCGGGTTAAAAGTTGAAATCCCAAATGATCCCTAGGGTGAAATATCCCCGAGTGATAAGTGAGACAGCAGGAGTAAGAAGGAGAGACGTGTCGCCCAAGAGGCAATACTGGTCTCACCTGATTCCTCACATCGAGGAGTGCATGTTGAAAATCAGCAAATGCTCCCTCTCTGTATCCGTCCTCAGCAACGTCCCCTTCTCCTCTGATGCCGCTCTCACCTCCTGCCACGGAATCACCACATCTAGTCTCCTTGACATCAAGCTGAAAGATAATGACATTCAGCCTCAAGCACACACTAACAATCATACAGGTAGATTAGATTAGATTATAAGGGTGGGTGAGGGCTTTCTGGGGCACTCCTGGCACTTAAACCCCTTTGGGTCCATTGTGCCGTCCAATATTTAACCTTCCTGAAACTTGCAGACAGGTGACAAGAGCACCACGGTAGAGGTATGAAGAAGGGGCCACCCCCAACTTTCCCGGTACAGGTATGGAAGAGGGTTACCTCCCCCAAACCTTCCCGATCTGGGTATATCTTCCTCCGGACTCCCGGTATAGGTCTGGAGTGAGTGTCACCTCTCCATCCACCCTGGTGGGATCAAAAAGTAGTAGGACTGAATTTCTGTAGCGCAAACCAAGCAATGGAGGGGGGTCGGACCACCTGGGTGTGGTAGTGGGGAGCCTTCAGAAGAGACTGATATTTTTTCCAGTCACCTGCGGGCAAGCGGAGAGTAAGGACATCGATTTCCGTGACCCTCTGCTAAGAAGTTTTGTATTGATCCGCGTACGTCCACATCCTCCACAGGGGTTTCAGGCCAAGCACAGGGTTGTCATGTTGCCTCACTCCCCTACAGTCCAGATCTGGCACTGCCAGACTTCTTCATCATTCCTCGGCTCAAGCGTGACCTCAAGGGAAACTGATACAGCTCCATAGAAGAAGTCAAAGGGGCCATGACATCATCTCTGAAGGGGATCCCGGAAAGCAAGTTCCAGAAGGCATATACGCGCAGTAGGAATCGCGCAATACGCGTTTTGTGGAAGCAAAAGGGTGGTATTTCGAGGACTAATAAGGATTAGTACTGATTAGTTCAATAAACACATTTAAATTAATTCAGTCCTACTACTTTTTGATCTTGCCCTTCAGGTATATAGGAGGGCCACCCATCCAACCGCCGTCTGGGACCAACGTTACTTAACTTTGGTGATCTGACCGGAATCTGATATTATGCGGGTAACAGATATGTTCCATTTCCCAGTTTGCAAGTTTAACTTTATGTGAGTAAAAGTTTATCCCCGTACATATTCCCAAGGTTCAACATTTGAAATTGGCAGCCCGAGGACAGGTGGAAGTGTGCTCACAATGCATCCTCGCTGGCAGCCCTTGCGTGGATCCTTGGGAAGGAGGCTCAACCAATTCGGACATCCTAGCCATCCTTGGAAGGATGCATATGCGCACTTGGAAGGATCCTTACGATGAATTCGGATGCGGCTTTCTTCTTCTAATTCTTCACAGAATTCAAGAACTCTTTAATTTTGATTCAACAATTAAACAGCGCAAATTTTCAGAAGCATATGAGTGTAAATAGTGTGCACTTTATGCCAAAAATAACTGAATCATAGGTGGACACTGACGATAATATCTCCAATCAACAAGGAGAAAAATGCAATGGGTGGAAAAAAAACAAATGCAGAATTATCCTCCCAGGTTATGCAGAAATAAGTACACTTTAGTTGTGTGTGTCACATAACTAGTTAGGATGTGCCAATTATTCCTCCTCGAAACCTTGAGACTAGAAAATCCTCGGAGACTCGGAATCCACAGCAGATAGTCCCGTCTCGCAAAGTGCCAGAGAGCGATGAGACAAGTGCTGTGACCTGGATCAGCACGAACGTTCAAGTCATCGCGATTCCTGCAAGCACCCTCCTTTTATCCGGTCCACGCTGGTGCTGACATCTTTTTCCACTTTCAAGTCGACCTGTGAACATTCCCTCCAATCCAAAGTGTGATAGCACCTCCCCAACTCTCCCCACACCTCCACTGGTCAGCTTTTTCCCCTCCTGCGCTGACAAAGTGCACCGCGATCATAGCAGCCCTCTTTGAAACTGACCGCGGTCAGATAAGGACGTATCTGCTTGTTTCCAGTTGTGACTTGTGTTCATCTTGTATAGAACAAGTTAACGGTATTTAGTCTATGGGCTTGTTTTATATTGTAATAATTGTGGTTATATAAATGCTGTTACTGGAAGTTAATAAAACTAGCTAAGGTTGTTGTCATTTTTCTCTCGTTTACGCCCAGCAATCGCAGTCAATTCACTTGCGACGTAAAGCTTTCTTCTTCTAATTCATCACAGAATTCAAGAACTCTTTAATTTTGATTAATTTGAACTTAATTCACGAGCTGAATTGTTGAAATCGCCTGGGGGTTCCACATCGTGCATTTTTTATCAAAATATAATAACTCAAAATAAAACAGTTTTGCGTGTGTGTGTGGAGGCACGGTGTCATAACGTGCTTCCACTGCGACTGTCCAAGTCATAAAAAATACTAAATTCCACATTTTAAAATTCCTGCTTTCGCCAAGATATGCAGGTTCTTGCATGAATATATTTTATTTATAATTAAGTTATTACACTACATTAAATTATACCCTAAAACAAGATTTTAACGTACGCCACGTACGTACGTACGTGGGATTTCATCACTTCCCTCCTTCAATTGACGTAATATCAAATTTTACATGACCAAAAGTAATGCTATAACAAAGTTCTACTGTAGAGTAATTGAGTAGAGGTGAAAAAAGTAAATTAGATTTTTTTATTAATTGAGATAGGTACGCGAAGGTGATGCTAACGGATTTTATGAATGAATTAACAAAACCATTTTCCATGTGACAAGAGATGGAGGAGGAAAGATGACAACCCATTGGAAACTGTCCCTTACCATGTTTCCTGCTTCATGCGGCTGAGGTATGACGTTGGAGACTGACGCAACTCCAGACTCATCCTCAACAAGGTTCAACCCTTCTTTTGTATCTCCTTCGGCCACTGGTTCACTTGCGTTAACATGTTCTTTCACGTGACACTGGAAAACAGAATAGTCAATAGGATCAGGTTTAAAAGATGTGAAACAGCACACAGTATAACATTCATAGTACACCACCCAGATTCATTCTCAAAATGAAACAACAGTGGTTTTCGTATAATTTTAAAATCTGACAGCGCCAGGCCCACGAATCCACAAATTAAAGGTTAACACACAAAATTCACGGCTAATGCACTGTTCTTTCAAGGTTGAGTGGTCACCCTGATAAAATTGAAGTTCTATGAAAGAAAGAAAATAGCTCTGAGAGGAACCTGCTGCGGAGAGATACTGCAAACTCAGGGATGCAATTCATACCACAGGGGTATGCAGATCCTATATTTTCCAAGGAAGCAAAAAATAGTTTTTTTTAGAGTATCCTCAGTGAGAGTAAATAGATGACCACAGCCACGTTATACGTGGAGCTGTGGTTGAGAGGAAGGGTGGCAATAATACCCGCCCAGAAGCCGAGGATAGGATCCCGTGATGAACACGTGGATATGTTGATAAATAATATTATTTATACCCTGAGCTTTATCTCTAGGATTCACTGGCAAATAAATATTATATTCTATTCTATCGAATAGTACAGCTACAAGCTAAAATAAACTCAGCGCAAAGTTTCAGAAGGATAGGATAGTGTAAACAGAGTGTACTTTAAGCCAAAAGTAATTGAAACATAGGTGGACAATGACGGTAATATCTCCAATCAACAAGGAGAAAAATGCAAAGGGCAGAAAAAACCATTGTAGAAGTATCCTCCAAGGTATTGCAGAAATAAGTACACTTCAGTTGTGTTTGTCACATGACTACTCAGGATACATTTAAAAAATTTGCTGATTGCAGTTCAGTTGATATTACAACGTCAGTTGGATGGAAAGTCATGATACTCGCTTCTTAATTCCGAGTTTCATATGAATGAGAGTTTTTCATATAGAAGTTTCATTTCTACATTCTTTGAGCTTCTGTGGTTCGTTTTAGCATGATTTTCAGACTTATGTGAGATTCACACTGAAAAAAAATCATGAACTTCTGTAGCCTATCATTTCCATAGTGTATCTCCCTTATCAAGTCACTTCTATCAATTTTAAACATAAAAAACTCAGAGTCAAAATATAATCATCAATCAACATACCCACCATAGTTTTTATGGAAATTTATTTATCGGGCTGTGGCTGAGAGAAAGGGTGGTTATAAAACCTGCCCGGAAGCCAAGGAAAGGTTCCTGTGACGAACAGGGTTGGATCCCAAATGACACCTGGACTAGTGCTAAGTCAGTCATTCCCGTGATCCCAATCAAAGTCAGTCATTCCCGTGATCCCAATCACGATCACCACTCATTTACTTGAGTGATTCTGTCATGAACCCCAGGTCTTGAATGAATGAGTTGTGATTGTGAAAAGTGGATGGCAACCATGGCCCTGTTCCCAATCATGACCCACATAAGTGATCGCAGATCGCGACTCTCTCTTAAATGGCACTTATGCGTTGGTTAACATGGCCACGTTCAGTGACTTCTCTGGGGCTTCTTGGGTCGTTGAATGCGTCAATAGCACTGAAATATACTTTCGTAGCAATTCCGTGGTTCTTGAGGATGCACTGTGTCATAATGTTAGCACTTATTTTTTAAATTTTGAGGAAATGGCAAGAATTGTCGAGGAAAAATTATGGATCTACTTTGTCAGTCACTTCTTTTTAGTAAAAAAAATTGAAGTACAATTTCAACTGAGTTACAACAGAATTAGCCGTTAGTTATAGTTAGAGATTGGAAAAATAACCATAATTTTCATCTGATGTAAATTACCACGGTAAATTACGGTAATTTTGGAAAACCACCATAATTTTTGATTATTTTTTAGTTTTTAGTATTAAACAGGAAATGTATGATTAAATAAGAAAGCCAATAGCAATAGGAAGGGAATAACGATGTTTAAACCATACCTAATAAAATATTAATCCATTAGAAATTTTTAAAATTGTAAAAAGTACTATGGCAGCAACACCTAATCTGGCTTTCTTTTGTCAAAGTATGAGAAATTTTCAAGAAGAATATTATAATGCTTTACTCTTATAATGTTATAATTTAATTCAAATGGAATTTTTTCTCGACCTCTCTTTGTCTAAATGGTGCAAATTTCATGAGTATAGGTCAAATAATTTTTGAAGTTATACTTCTTTGCGCCCGTTGGAGACTTTTGGGATGGGATGTTGGTTGAGAAACCGCGTCACGCTCTTTTCCGCGTCACGCTCTTTTTTGGGTGAGAAAAATCCACAATTGTACTCATTGATACGAATTCCTGGGTATTTCTAATCGAGCTAAAAGGATGAAATTTTCAGGAAAGGGTTCAAATTTGGTGTCAAGTCAGGAAAAAATCTAAAATCCCAATATTTTTCATTGGTTTCGAGTCCAGATAGGATTGTGTTTTTTAATGGGTTTAAATGGGAAAAACGAATAATTTACGTGTAGAGTAATTTTCATTCATTCATTAAAATATGAAATAATTTAGATACAAGTTTCATTTTTTGACTGAAATGAGGCCAAAAGATCAATGCATTTACTTCTTGCAACCGATGTTTCTCTATCGATCGATAAATTGAAATATTTGAAGTTTAAACGCAAAATTAATGCAAATTTCGATCTTTTTTCATTTTCGTTGCTAAGCAATTTTTTCATTGTTCCCGAGACTTCCAGTACCTTATACGCGTGCTATAAAGATTAAACTTAAAGGAATATATCATTCTCCGTGCGTATTTCAATCGCTTTTAACGATATTATGCCTTAGAAATATACTTTTTACAATGTTTTATAATTATATACATAAACTGTTTCGTAGCTTTGACACTCCTCCATTTGCTCATGCCTACGAAATCCGTTGGGATCTCTCCAGATTCCTACATTTTGCTTCTGAAACACTCTTTACACCTTATTCCGGGTTTCCCTCTCTCTGTTTTTCCAGGAAACATTAATCCTTGCACCTACTTTCTGAAATGTACCTCGAAACTCCATTCTACAAGTCAAAACCATGTAAAATGATAATGTTCTATGATGCATTATCTCTTGGATTTTGAAATTATGAATTCAAGTACTACGCCATGTATTTAATATGTAAATTATAATAATTGAGATCAGCAAAAATAAAATGAAATGGGAAAATCCATAGCATTTACTTAGCTCATATTGATTGAATTTCATACTGCCAAATAACTGTAATCATGTTTAATTACAAATATTTACTTCAAAATTGCTCAATGGCATGAAAATAAAAGGAAAAATATAGCAATTACTAATAAGAACAAAGTACATATGCCATGGGACCATTCGTTTTATGCTATTATCTCATTATTATATTCTTAGGTCAAAAATTGACCCAGCTAAAATAATTTCCAAAAGAAGTAAGACCTTATTGCATTCGTTTTTAATGATTTACAATGTACTATCATACACTTTTCCCCTTTTGCTTGCAAACTGCAAGCACCCATTTACTCGTTTTGTACGTTCGAACTTTGAAAAGAAGTTTTGTTTAAAATAACAATATATCGAAGAGAAATATATTGAATAATAGAGAAAAAATGTCTTTTATTTCATTTATATATCCTGTCTGCCTGTGTGTGTGAGCGGGTGTGTGCGACCGGCCAAAGAAGTATAACTTCCACCGTCTGGTCCGACGCAGACCACGTTCATTTTATTTTTAAACTTTTGCCGACGTTTCGGATGTTTATTCATCCATCTTCTGGGCTATAAACAATGACCAAAACCAAATTATGTAAGCAAAACAGAACTGTCAATCATATATCATTGTAATATGGCAATTAGATTGTAGCTGTACAATTTTATTAGCTATTAGAAATTTTAATAAATTGTAAAAAGAATTACGGCAGCATCTGGCTTAATCTGACTTTCTTTTGTCAAAGTATGAGAAATTTTCAAGAAGAATATTCTAATGCTTTACTCTTATAATGTTATAATTTAAGCAAAGTATTCCATAAATGAGTTGTACATGCCTCAATTTATTATTAAATACGTAGGAAATGTGAACTCGACTTAAAAGAACATGTTGGGAATTTACCTGTATGAATAATTATCTCAAACATAGGTGGATTATCTGGAAAATTGCGGTAATTTTCAATGGGCGTGGTAGATTATGAAAAATACAGCTGTAAATTATGATAATTATCGAGGTAATTACCAGAGTGGCCCATCGTTAGTTATAATGCTTATTGCTACACTCTCACTTTCAATTACAACAGGCCAGATTAATTACAAAACAACAACTTTCAATTACAAAAGCATCTCTCTGGTGTTGCCCAACCAGTTCCATCCACACTGATCGACTGCTTCTTCCCATACATGTGGCCGTTTTGGGTCCCTAACAACCTATGTCCGAAAGTGACCCTCTCGTTGAATAAACAATCATGAATGACTGATGGGTCGCAAATGACCTGTGCCTGAAAATGACCCTTATGGTCACTTTAATGATCCCATTCATCCTAGAATATTGATGAGTAAAAACTACTACAATTATTCATTAAATAGTTCATAATTAATTATCTAATTACTACTATTCATTGAAATATTTTTATTTTCACTTATTATATATTTTAAACAATATTTTAGCTTAGTTTTCCATTTTGGTTGTTTTTGAAGTTGATTTTGTTTCTAAGGGGAAGAGTTTGTTTTTATTGTGTTGCCATTGTCGCGGTAAGAAAGTTAATCCTTTGGGGTACTACTAAATTTTATGATTGAAAACTTTTTTATCTTTTTTAGTATTATTATAATTATTATTATTAACTGTATAATTCCTTTTGCATTGTACTGTATATGCCCTGAAGAAGCCTCAATAATATAAAAGGCGAAACGTCTTGGCAGAAAAAGGAAGTTGAGTTTCTTAAAAAAAAAGACATGAACAACAATCCTCCATAAATTAACCAATGTTCTATAATTATAGCATTATAGTACCAATCCAAGTAGTTAAACTGAAAAAATAATCTCTATAATTGGAAAAAGAACTGAAAGTGATCCATTATTACGACGAAGAACAAAACAGAGAGTAGGGACGAAATAATAACAGGAAGAGATTTAGAAGAAAAAGGAAACATGAAGAGAAGGCGTTGAAAAGTTAAAAGAATCCATATTTGTCAGTCCGATTCGTACTTTTCCAAATCTTTGCGCAGTGATCCTTCTAATGTCTCCTCTATGGATATAAGAGCGGAGTGATTGAAAGAAGATGTAGATTATAGGAAAACCTTAATTAATCCCAATATATTAATACACAACTAGGATTAGGATAGAAAACCATTAGTTTAGCATCTCAAAGAGTAAAAATTACTGTAATTATGGAATTGTTTTACCATTTAACTAAAAAAGAATCTCTATGATTGGAAAAAAAACTTTTTAGTAATCAAATGGTAATCAGTATGACATCAGTGGATGGGACAAAGTGTAAAATAACTATACTTATGGTAGTATTTTGCCGATCAAAGTAATTCAACCAAAAAGATATTCTCTGTAATGGAAATACGGACTGATAGATTAGCTGAAAGTCAATCAGTATGACACTGAAGGACAACTCAAAGAGTGGAGACAAAATGATAACAGGAAGAGATATGGAGAAAGATGAAGAAGAATCCAATTACTCCCTTAATATTAGCTCGCACTGTCTGTCTGCTTGTCTGTGTAAATACAAACCCTTTGGAGTGGAAGGTGTTGTATTCAATTCCCTGTTGGGGAAATTATTTTTATTATTTTTTATTCATAGCCGTTTTCATTTACATCTTTAGAAATTTTGTTTTCATCATCGCATTACCCTCTAAACTTTTTTTTTGCAATATTTTACTCGCTAATTATTCATTAATGACGGAGATCAAAGCTAGCACTTAGCCCTTGGACAGGGCAACGGCCCAGCCACGTTGAAACACCGGTTCCCATCAGAACACCTAAGTTAAGCAACGTTGGGCCCGGACGGTGGTTGGATGGGTGACCCTCCTCCATACCTCGACCAGGCATAGATGGGGAGAGATGATACTCCCTCCATACCTATACTGGGAGGCCGGAGGGAGACCCAGACCGGGCTGGTTGGAGGGAGACATCCTCTATACCTGGTACTGAGGTGAGGCAGGGGGAGGCCAACCCTCCATACCTCTACCGTGGTGCTCTTGTCCCCTGTCTGCAAGTGGCAGACAGGCATGGGGTTGGCCATGGACCAAGAAAGGTCTAAGTGCCCGGGCTCCTGATAAAGGCCCCCCAACAATAATCTAATCTAATCTAGCGCTTGGACGCTATGGAAGATGGACCGTGGTGAGTCAACAACTGTGATTATCGCTATTTTATATTTATAATAACAATTGATAATATTTAATGACAAAGATACCATGAAACAATAAAAAAAATATAATAAAATGCACTGAGAATATGAGACATTAAAACGTGACGCAACGCATATGAAAATAGAGGGAGTGAAATAAAAACTTTGTTTTTATCAGGTTATATTACTATTTGGAGCGTGGTGGGTAGAGCGCTTGGCTACTGATGGAAGGGTCCCTGGTTCTAATCCGGGTGAAGCCTTTGGATGCCCCCGAACAAAAAAATCCTTGGAGTGCGAGTTCGTCAAGGGTAAGGAATAGGCCCCCTTACCCTGAATGTGTGAAATTCACACGCCTGTGGCTTAGTCCGGGGTGAGCTCTACCCTCAAATATCCAAACCAAATCTTCGGGTTTAATCACTGAGTGAGTAATATTATTATTTGTATTCAAAAGTGATTTTTAGCATTCTGATAAGCCCTTTGTATCCCATAATTACACCCTTGAACGTCAACAAAGAAACCTTTTTTTATTTTGACCTTCCCTCGATAAATAAATTTCCATAAAAACCATGGTGGGTGGATATGTTGATTAATGATATTATTTATACCCTGAGCTTTATCTCTAGGATTCACGGACAAACAAATAATATATTCTATTCTATCGAATAGTATAGTTACAAGCCAAAATAAACTCAGCACAAAGCTTCGGAAGGATATGATATTGTAAATAGTGTGACTTTATGCCGAAAGTAATTGAATCATAGGTGGACACTGACAATAATATACTTTTTTTGGAGATTTTCGCCACTCATTGTACGACCGATCGCATAGGTAGAAAAATGAAAAAGTATAACATAATCACACGATACAACACTACCCCCAGAGTATGAGATCATCTACGAGGGACTAAAGATCCATTACCACCCACAATGTATGAGGGTGTATACAAACTTCTCTGCAGTTCCGGATGATCATATGAGGGGCAAACCAAGAGAGCAATTGGATGCCGATTACAAGAACATAAACGTGCAATACGGAAGAAAGACTGGTATCACTCTACCGTGGCAGAGCACAATACGTTAGAGGAGGGTCACGCCATTGGCATCGAGACAGCAGAAAGCAGTTACTTTCCACACCTCATAAGAGAGGCGATTGAAATAGAAAATAGACCAAATAATATCAATAGAGAGGATATTTATAAACTCCCTTATACCTGGAAGAGACCTCTTTGACATTAAGTTTTTACTTACCAAAATCTTCAACTGCTGGAATTGTTTATTTATTTTAAAAAAAGACCATTGCTGTTCTTAATAGCCCGACGAAGCCGGCAGCATAGCACAGCGAAACTGTCGCATAATATTAAATAATGAATCGCAGAGCCAAAAGCCTGAATAGCATATAGGACTGATGGTAATATCTCCAATCAACAAGAAGAAAAATGCAATGGGTGGAAAAAAAACAAGTGAAGAAGTATCCTCAACAGTTATGCTGCACTGAGTACAAACCAGTTGTGTGTTTAACATAACGAGGTAGGATAGACTTAAAAACATATGCTGATCACAGTTGAGTCGATATTACAACATCAGTGGGATCGAAATAATCCTCACTTATTAATTTGGAGTTTCATATAATCGAGAGTTTTTTTAATATACATTTCAAAGAATTTTCACTTCTACTTTTGGTTAGGTTTTCTACTGTGGTTTGTTTTAACATGATTTGCAGACTTGACCTGAGATTCACACTGAAAAAGAAATCCTGGATTTCTGTACATTCTATAATTTCGGCACAATTTAATAATATCTCCCTCATCAAGTCACCCCTATCAATTTTAAACATAAATCTCAGGGTCAAAATAATATCATTTATCAACATTACTGCCATTGTTAAGGTGGTTTGAGAGGGATAGTTCCCTAGTCATAATGGAGACCATATTCAATTTTTTTATTTAAGCGTCTGTAAGAAGTATAAAATAAATATTGTAGTATTAATGGGGCAAACATATAGTTATATATGACCACAATTCTCAGTAATTTAATAAATAAAGCTACATAAGTCTCTAACTTGTCTCATTTTTCCCGTCGTACGGCTGAAAACCATTCAAAACAGCAGTTTTTTTTGCGATCCTGTAAAACTTACTACGATGAATTATAGTTTAATTTTTATAAATAGTTGAGAAAACATGCAAACTATACACAGTTTTTTGACGAAATCTAGGTGTTGTAAATTCCTAATTTGTTTAATATTCTCCCTCTCGAGTGCACAACCGTAATCTATCCCATGTAAAACAGTTTATATTTTTAGGCAAATTGCTCAAAAAGTAGTTTGGTAAGGGTTTTATATTTTGATTTCATTGGAAAGATGACAGTTTTATCTTTAAAATGAGACCAAATTTATAAAATGCTAAGTGAAGTGATTTTTCGCTCAAACTACCTTATATGAAAATATAATTATCGGGGGAAGGTCGACCGGATCCGTAGAAGAAGGGTGGGATTCGAACCTTGAACCCTCGATTTTGTGCCGGGTACTTAAGCCAGTTAAGCTACCAAGGCGTCATCCTGTCCTGTGGATGTTTAAGGGCTTTATAGACACAAGTTGTTCCCGACTGCTAGACATATGTCACTGAATCAGCCCGGGAATACTTGTTCATATAAAGCCCTTAAACATCCACAGGGCTGGAGGGCACCTTGGTAGCTTTCCTGGCTAAAGCACTTGGTAAGAAATCTAGGGATAAAGGTTCAAATCTTGGTCAAGGCGAATGATTTTTCATCTGTGGAATGTCACACTTGTGTTCCTGCATGACCTTATAAACTTTCATTGCCTGTAAAATTTCATTTCTTAGCGTTTACATGAGATATGCCAAGATGACGGATGTAGTCACTCGTTTGATGTAGTTTTGACCAAAAGTATGTAAAAACACTAGTTGTCTATTACACTTAGTGAGTTTGGCCATACTGAATGTAGTGTGGCCATACTGAGTGCCAAGATGACAGCTGTAGTCACTTGTTTGATGTATTTTTTCACCTCATGTGCACACAACCACTAGTTGTCCAAAAATAATTGCGTGTGAGGATGTACTGAATGTAGTACAGTGTGTCCTCATTTAACGTTGTTTCGCGATAAAGTTGTCCAACAATTAAAACCCTTAATCGTTCAACGATGTCAGTGCTTCACAATAACGTTGATCAAATTTTGCGCAACCACAAAAAAATGATTAACGAATAGGAATTTGGCACATCTGATGCGTAATTTACATTCGGCGGAAAAGTTTGGCGTTTACTCCCTATAGCGTGTGTAAAAGGTTCACCTGAGCAAATAATAATTGCGTTATTTGTTTCATAACTGTTATATTTGCTTATTATTTACTACGCTGTTATTGGGGGGCAATGCATCGGGTGATTAAAACCCCAAACCATTGTTAGTGTACCATCTTGAATGGCATGGTATTAATAATACCATGTCTGAATGGTAGATCCAGGGGCAGATATCTATGGGGAAAAATACCTGAAAATCCCATGCCGCCATGAGGTAGAATTGGTGGTAGAAAAGGTTGATTCATTGCTGTTTGAGGTGAATCGAAAACGTGTCTTTTCCTGTTGAATTAGTGTGTGAGGGGAAGTTTTCTAAACCCTCTATGATGCAGTAAACCGTCGTGGGTGATACTTGTGAGTGAAAATATCAAAGTTTCACCATTAAAATGTTTTAGAAAATTAGACTGAACGCTTCATTCAACAAGGCCATATATCCAACCTTTTATCGCTGTGCTGTGCAGAAATCGCTATTGTTACGAAATGAAGAATTGTTAAGTTTTGGAACCGATTTTAATTTTTTACATTGTTTTTTATGGAAAATACTGAATCGTTTAACGTTGTTTCGCTTAACGTCTACTTTTTCAGGAATGAGTTAACAACGTTAAATGAGGACACACTGTACATGTTATATACTAAGCGGGTATACCTGAACTGGAACTCCGCCTTCCTCTTTAACTGTAGAGTCTCTAATGAAGCGCCAGCGCTTTCATTTCATCAGCGATTTCATTCAAGCGCCAGCTTAGAAAAGCGCTTACCCCCCTGATTCCCTAACATTCCATGTTGTTGTAGAGTTTTGATTATGTTATTGTCTCCGTTTTTATTTGGATACTAATTACCAACACATGTTTTTTTTCATATTTTATTTTGTTAATGCTGCAGATTTTAAGTTGTAAATGTTCATTGTAAAGGCCGACATCGGCTGAATTGAATGTTTAAAATATATCAAATCAAATCAATTGCTCCCAAATTACAGTTAGTCCTTACATTCGCTGTGCGATACACACACTCTTCGCTATACAGCAGTTTATTAACGAACTTTGCAACTTTCATTAGTATTTTAGTCACTAGGGCATAAAATATTTCCGTGCACAGGGTCCCAAATGCTCGCGGTGCATTCAAGATGAGGCCTAACCAGAGCAAAGCAGCATCCCTCTTTCATCAAAGAACCTTTTCTACTAATCGCTAGATAAATCCTAGATTCTTTAATGCAGCATGACAAACATTTCATGCCTTTCCCCAACGCTAGGTCTGAACATACGTTCATCGAATGCCTTTTTATTTACCCTGCCCACTTAGGGTGCGTTCCGAAATTCACTGCCAGTACTGGCTGTGCTGCCAAACCATTCCGAAATCAACTGGCAGTACTGCACAGTAATCAATGACGTTAGCCAATTGATGACGTTTCCCACTGTGAACTCTACTGCCGCTACTGCGGCCCAAGAGCAGCAGTAGCGGCAGACGGCCATCGAACAAATGGCGGAAAAATCAAATCTACAACATTAATAAATAATATCAGAAGAGTTTAGAGACACTGCTTCGAACATTTTACTGTTTATATCGGCGAGAGAGAATAGTCTCGATGCACTTAAATAGCTAACAGCATTGATTAGCATATAATAGTTTATAAAACGCATTTATTTATCAAGTAGTACCGGTGAATATTTCTATAGGATAAAAGCGTTAATAAAATGATGAGGGAGTGAACAACATCACAAGTAGAGAAGCAATTATATTTGCGAATGAAAGCGACTTGTGAAATTAGGAACCAAAAATTAATTCAGTGTCATAAATAATGTGGTACACCAGGGTGTCCGGTGAATCTCAATTTATTTTTTCCCTGAGTTTTCCAGGCAAATGTTTTGCATTTTCCAGGGTCTTGCTGCACTTTGTTTCTAACATATTTTTAATGAATTTCTAATAAAATTGGCATAATTTTGCCAACATGAAAAAACGAGAAATTTCGGTCCCTACTTTGAGTTAAAAACGTAAGAGTACACAAGGAATGTGGAGTATTACGGGTTTTATTTAAACCAACAAATAAACAAAAACGGTTAACTGACAGCAAAATTCTGAGTCAATTTGAACACAATAAAGTAGATTCAGACTAGTTTGATAAAGAACATGTAAATAAAAGAAACTGGTGTGACATTTTTCAATGAGTGCATTTCCGATTCTATTTCAGCAACAAATTTCTTGGTTTTTCAAGAAATTACGTTATTTTGGTTTGCAGCTCTTGAACCTTTTGCAGTATGTACCTCTTTCTTATTCTTTTTATCTCGAGGCCTTGGTACCTTTCCTCTTCTCCCAAAAGGCTTCGCTGTACTTTACATGAACATTTCGGAAACTGTGAATTAATTGCTTTGTAATAGGTACGGATCTAACGCCCAAAAGAATTCAATTATGTAAAACAAAATTGTATTTGTTGCACAATTCACGAATTTTAATTAGGTTGGATTGACCCTGTACAGTGGCCCTGTCGACTATGAACCCGATGGCCGTGATTTCCATACGCAGTGGCCGCAAAATGTATTTCCGCTCCTTTAAAAACATTTCTGCAAACATTAAAACGAGGAGGGTGGAGATTATTTGGAAAGGATTATCAATTACATTTATAACAATACCCAATTATCCATTTAGGTTGCCGGCCGAATGGTTTACGTATAAAAGCGGGAAATGCCACTGCGCATGCTCGGACGTTTAGATTTCTCGTAAATTTGGCCACACCAAGAATTCCATTCGTACGGCTCTTCGAACAGAATCTTGATTTCCTCGTGAAATTCTGTTTCCGGTGACAGATTTCGGCATCAATTCCGATTCCATTCGTAGCGGCCATTTTACATGGGAATTTGCCTTGTTATGCAATCGGCCCCCTAGACTGCGCATAGGGAGAGTGGTGTGGGATGACGAAGTACAAGCTGCGAGCGGGTGCACAGCTATGAAAAGAGTATTAAATGAACAGGGAGCGCAAGGCTACGCTGAGCCGGGTATAATGCAAGCAAAGGCGCAGGTTAAACCTCTCTCTCTGCCTTAATGGAAATCGGCTGCCATGCATTTTCCACGGTTTTTCGAAAAAATGCAAAAATTCCCTGAGTTTTCCAGAACATAATATTTCCCTGAGTTTTCCCGGTTTTCAAGGTTTTCCAGGTCGCCGGACACCCTGTACACGTAATTATACAGCCTCAGCAAATTCATTTTATTCTCGTCAGAGAAAGTAACCAATCAGTATAAAGTAGCATTAAGTAACAAGGCAATGAAAATTAGAATACAATTAGCATGCTCTTTATCAATGTCATAAGGATTAGCATTAAGAATTAACGCATTGAAAGATCGCTTATAATAAATAACCACGCAATTCAGCCGTATTGAATTTCAAGCCACTGCCGACCGTTCCGAAATTCATGCTACTGCAGCAGCCACAGTACAGTTTCGTGTTCCGTTTCACGGCAGCTCAGGCAGTTCTGGCAGTGAATTTCGGAACGCGCCTTTAATAGACATGGCATTAACGCCATTTACATTTGTACAAACTCTTCCGTGAACTATTGCATGAGGCAAAATGTATCGTGTAAAGAGGCAAATTGTATGAATGCTTGCACGAATGTCTCAATGCCTGCATGGGAAATAGAACTTGTTCTAATTTCGTTGAGACAAACAAACAACCTCACGTATATTCGTTTGTATAAAATCTTTCATCGTGTATAACGCCCTTTAGAGTGATTTATTTTGTAAGAAGTGTACAGCAGTGCATTAACGAAGGTCAAGTACTAGCCCCAACTTAAGACACCATGAGTTATCGCATTTAAGACCATTGACAGAACTTTAACTTTTAAGAGTAACAGTTTGTAACAATTTCTCGGTAAAGGACAGCATTGTCTACAAACAATCTAATTTCACAACTTACTCCAGAGTTAATGTCGTTTATATCACTGCGAAATAATCACGGGCCAATCACGCTTCCTTGTGGGACTCACTCACTAAGTCTCTCTAACCATGTTGGAATTAATGCCATTGATAACTACCAATTTGTTTGCAGTCAATTAGAAAATCACACATGCAATTCATTATTTCTCTGCTTACACCACATGGTTGCATGGTTGCAATTGGCTTAAGTGCCCTTACCAGATCATCCATTTCAAGGGGTAGACACACCACATTTGAAACTGCCGAGTCTGAGGGTTCATCTTCACACAGGCTCCCTTCGCTGTGCATCTCTGCTTCAGACAGTGATTCACCTGCATCAGCATCTTCTTCCACATCAACCTGGAAGAAACAATGCATCACCAATTAAGGTATATATTGACCACTTAGAAATAACCTCTTCTTTAATAGTGTTTTACAAACACAAAATGTGATGTTTGTTTTTAAATTGATGTTATTGCTATCTTTGTATTTATATAAAGCAATTTTCAATATCTTTTCTAAATTAATGTTTGGTGTAATCTGGTGTGTTCTCTTGTTGCCAGGAAACTTTATAATTACCCATCTTTCTGTTTATATTTACAATTTGCTAAATTGTAATGGTTGACATATTGTTAGTGTAATTAAAATTCACAGGTTTGTTGATATTTGTCAAATTAGTGTACCCGATATCCAAAAAAATGTACAGTGTAGTTATCACCAAAATTTGTTCGCAATTATTATTTTTCTGTTTATACCTGTATATGTTGTTAATTTTGTTTTATGGTTTTAAATTATCCCCGAGGATGGCAACAAATTTGCTAAAACGTTGGCAGTTAAAAACAATGAAAAAAAAAAGAAAAAAAAAAAAAAAAGAATTTTAATTGACCAAAACTCAATAAGTTAAAAGAATGGCTAAAAGAACAAACTGCCATTCATCTAGTAAAAACACAAGATGTATGGTTATCTTGCCACTAAATACTTGTTTCATTATTTAAATAACTCTAAATGCAGATTCGATTGGAGCCGAGAAAAAACACATAACAGAAGTGCTGCATCGAAAGGGCTACAAGAATATATGGGATTGAGTAATGTACAGTGACTCTGTAAAATATTAGAAAGAAAAAAAATGACCGGACTGGGATTCGAACCGTGACATATAACGGGGATTACAGGTCCATCACCTTTGACCACTCGGCCACGGCTTCTGTTGGTAGGCTATCGCATTCCAAAGGATTTATACGGAGGAAATTTCTTTCGTTGCATTTTTCTCTTGAACTCGGGCCCAAATGGAAGAAAGTCGTGATATTTTCCCCGCATTCTCTCTAAGGTTTCAGAATATCATTGCATCATTTGGATTCTGAACATCAGTCACGGGATGTGTCCTTGTAAGTACTAGGTTCATTATTTAAATATGTAACTGAAAATGCAGATTCGATTGGAGCTGAGAAGAAACACATCGCAGAAGTACTGCTTCGAAACGGCTGCAAGAAAGACCAGGTCCACAAACCCAAAGACAACAAGGAACTATGGAACCAGTAGTTGATCCTCAGAAGGACCTGCGAGATGGCCGACACAAAATCAGAACCTCAAAGATACGTCACTATCCCATTCATACATGGAACGTCCCAGAGAATCACTCGAGTCCTTCAAAGACAATGTGGTCACAAGGTACAGCTGCGTGACGAAGAATGCAGACTTACTTCCAGGACCTAAGGACGAAATCCCAAATAACATGAACGAAGGAGTCTACCAAATACCATGCTCGTGAGGGAAAATATTCATCGGGGAGACCTGCAGATCATTAAGAGTCTGCTTGCAGGAACACAGCTGAGCCACAAATGAAAAGCAATTCTAACAGTCAGCCATCGTGGAACAAGCGTGGAGAGAACTGGGACAAGACATTGACTTCCATGGAGTGGAAGTATTAACCAAGGAGACCTGGCACTACCCTAAGTTAGTACGAAAAGCCATTGAAATTTCAAGACACCACAAAATTTCAACAGAGACAACAACTATTTTCTACATGGCACTTGGAAAAGAGTGCTAAATAAAATAACCTATCACAGAGCAGCAACAAGACTGTTATTCATCTAGCATAAACACAAGATGTTTGATCACCTTGCCATTAAATACTAGTTTCATTCTTTAACACACTCAACGTGGATGCCTTGATTTCAAGGCATGGCACGTACCTCTAGGAGGCAGATGCCTTGATGTCATGGCATGGGGACCCGTAATGCTTCTCAAGACATGGCGTGGTCACAAGGTACTGCGTGACATGAAATCAGAAACTCAAAGATACGTCACTATCCCGTACATATCTTGACCGTCGAAGGGAATCACCCTCAATTGCCTTAAAAAACAATCTCCCTCACCTCACCTGAAGATGCTGATTAGAATGTCAGTGAAACTGCTGTGCAGATGCCAACTGGACAATTCTGCGGAAACCTACACACTAATATGTATAACTAAAAATACTTGTAAAAGTCAGTATTTGAATAATAAATAAGTGCTTTAAATCAAAATTTGCTCAGTTTTTGTGTTTGATAGTAGGTTCACTCACTATTGTGGTGAGCTGCTTCCTTGAATTATGTAATTACATAAATGACTGATTGAAGACCATTTCATAACGATTAGCACTCTTCAGGATCCAGAACACCTCTCTTTTTGAAAGCATTCAGATTTTGACTGTGAAAATCAGATAGCAAAGACATACAGCCCAAGCAGTGATTGCCTTACCATATCCATCACATCAGATAGGGATTCGACATCAGAAACAGCCGATGACGCTAGGCTTGTGGTCTCATCCTTGTGTTGTCTCTCCTGACCGTAAGCCTCTGCCTCCAGCAATAAGTCACCTGTGTCTACCTCTACTTTCACCTGAACCTGGAAGAAGGAATTCATAAACAATTAAGATATTATGTATCAGCACTAGTAAACTATTAATAATAGTAGTAAAAACTTTTCTTGATTCAGGAGCCAGGTACATCAATGTGTTCCGAAACATTATATAAACATAAAAAATACAAGTAAATTACTGCGCTACAGATGACGCAAATCATACATCAACAATCTTAACAGTAAAGAACTCATTGAGTGAATAAAAAGGGTTTTGGAGAAGCCCAGAGTACGTCTTTGATTTGAACATACAAAGAGGTGCGATTTGAATACTCACAGGCAGTTTATTAAAACAATTCCTTCCCATCACCAGATAACTGTAAGCTGACCTTCTCAGACTATAGACGGGGATATCAAGAGAATGCTTATATCTAGTACAGAAGGAGTGAATATCATCCCTGGAGGTTATTTTGTAATCTCACCTTTTTAGTGACTCTTAGTGGAAAGGCAGGAGATCCGTTTAATCCTCTCTTAATGATCGGCTCACGAACGGTTCGTGAATTTTCGAAGCTTCAATTACCTTATATCAAATAAAAAATGCCGAGACTAGCGAATACCCAGATTGCTCAACATCTTACGGAAGATATCTTACACTGTACATACCACGAAAATCTAAATACAGTCAAAACTACAAGCAACATGTAAGCGATCACTCAATATTTAAAAAAATTTAAGTGCATCTAATTAGTGTTTGATTCAAAAGACCGGGAATATCTACCAAGAACATAGATTTCAAGGCAATATTTGTTAAAATTATGAAATTATGGTATAAATAACGGAATTCCATTCTCCATACACTGGCGGATAGGCACACGAAAACAAAGGTATCAGCAACATTGTTTGGGAAATATTGATACGAAATATATAACCAGATAATTCAAGCTAATAATAACATAAGCATTTCAAACTAAGCATACCTTCAAGTGCCCAATATATTGGAATTGTTGAAAATGCTGAAGTTCTTCACGTTTAGCAAATTACAACAATACGATTTAAAATCGTTTGTATCTCTCGTGCCCTTGTTTATTTTCCAACTCAAACTTCAAGTGGAAACGATGGTGGCTCCATGTCACGTTCTTTATGACGGGTGAGATGGAACTAATGGCAGGCGGAGATAATGAAATGGATCAAAGAGTCGAAAGATACGGATCAGAGCGGATGAATCGTCGAAAAGACCAGCACATGACCGGCAGTTCACCGATTGAGATCCGAAGATGGTCACGTCGCCTGGGTGGAAGGAGTTGAACTACGAAAAAGTGACATTTTATGACGTATTCTCAATAAAGTGAGATAATACAAAATAACCCCCCTGATCTTAGAATTAGCACCTAACATCTAATAAATAAAAATGAATAAATGTTTGTTTGTTTGTCTTCTATGCGTTCCAATTTTATTAATCAGATTACGATGAAATTTTGGTGAGTTATTGCGGCCACGACTGCAAAGGTTCCATTATATTCACTGTACAATAGGTAAAGCACGAGTCGTTTCAACAAATGAGTGTTGGCACACAAGCCTCTCTAACAAGCGAGGAACGATAAGATTTGGTGGAATGGTCTCTTTGTTTTTGCTTTCTTTAATTTCCTACGCTCATGATATGGATTATAAATGCTTATCATTAAATAACTTAAAGAACAAGGTTTTTAATTCTTGCATTCGATTCTTGTGTACGCCTTGGTTTTTCATAAAATTGGATTTTTATGCTCGCAAATCTTAAATTTTTGCAATAATTCAACAATAGAATATTTTATTTGCATGGAAACCATGTCATAGGCATAGGAGGGATTATTTTCGTTTTTATAGGAGGGGATATCAAAAGTATTCTGTAACCTGATGCGCCAGATTTTCCTTATCTGGAACACCCTTCACTTTTCCTCTCTACCTCAGCGTCGTATTTATTTATTTCTATTTTTTTCTCCATCTTTCTGCGTTTATAGCTTTCTTCCTTCAAATGTGAAATACCCACATCCAAATTGTTATTTACTGGAAGATACATATTTGTGAAACCTCATCGCGCACGGGAATTAAATTCCTCCAGTGCAGTGAAAGGGTAGAGAGTGTTTCATGGCCATCTCTCACCTCAGAATTAACTTGGATGCCCACAGTAGTGGATCCAGCAGCAACAGGTCCTCCATCATCAGCCGAGGGAGAGTTCTCCAATCGGTCATCCACTTCACTTCCCTCAATGTTCACAGCGGTCGCCTGAAAGTATCATCACACTTCAACCATTTATACAGCACAGATGACAAAAATGCAACCAACGATTTTTATTATAATCCCGTCAGAACGCTTTATCATGTGCCAAAAATTAAGGATAATCACGCTTGTTCAGGATTTCTATAACAAAGATGGCTATTTTTGTCTCATTTTAAAAGGTTTTATTTCCATTTTAAACTGATATTCTTTTTTTTTTTCAATTTGCAAAGGAATTTCAGATGAGTGCAGGAAATAAGTTTAAAATCAGTTTATAATAGGCCGCAAAAGAAGTGTTTTATACGTGAGCAAGAATCATGACAGTGTATTCTTTATACATATAAATGAGCTACTAAAATATGCGAAAGAAAAACAAACAACCATGGGTAGTAGCAGTAGTGACAGTCTTGTTTAACATGTTTCGAAAATACACAAAAGAAAACCGAACAACTATAAGCACATTCCAAAATTCACTATGTACCAGCATTGCCTGTGCTTCCAGGAATTTACCATTTAAGTATGTAGTACATAATATTGATACGTGCCACTTGGTTTTAAATGCTTAAAAAGTACGCGATCGAAAAAATACCAATTCCTTCTGCCTCACCCTCTCCCTTTCTCCCTCCTAGACCGTCGCTAGTTTCAGCCAGACACTCTCCATTTTCATCCCGGTGGTTGCACGTCTCCCCCCCCCCCTGATCACACACAGGGTCCGACCGTGTCCCTTCTCAAGGAACTCCTTCTCTGCGGTGGAAAAATCTTCGTCACCTCTCCCTAACCTTACACACTCTCCACGAGCCATCGAAAATCCCCCCCCCCCCCACCATCCTTCACACCCTATGCCAGGGGTCCCCAACCGTATGCCTGCGGGCACCATGGCGCTCGCAAACCATTTTAGATGTGCCCGCTGCTCATAAAAGCTGCCGCTGCGCGATTGTAAGGCCAATGTCCAATTATAAATGTACCTTGAAAAAATTAATGGTGCCCGCCACCAGAATCATAGTATGTGCTCTGAAATGCAAAAAGGTTGGGGAGCCCTGCCCTACGCCATCCCTCCCACGACCCACCAGTCTGGTTGGGCACGGAGGGCAAGAAGAGCAAGCAGGGTAATTAGGGTGTCAACGAGCGAAGGTTAAGGGAACCCCCTCCATCTCCCCCCCCCCCCCCCCCCCGTTTAACGCTGAGGGACCATATTCTTCGTCGACACCCCTCCCTACCAATCCCTCTTCTCCTCACGCCTCCACAAACTCATCGTCCCCTGCCCTCCTTCTCTTTTCTCTCCCCATCCCATAATCGACGAAGGCAGCTCAGCGCAGGAGGTGTTTATATTCCAAAAGTTCCAGACACTTCTTGATTGGAGAACACAATACATCTCTGATCCTCTCTCAGAACAATTCATCCTTTCTTTTATAAACAACATCTAAACAACCTTTTCGAAAAAAACATCATTTCTTTTAAAACATCAAGTAAATTATTATTAATAACTAAAAGAAACTAAACAACCATCAACAAAATAAAGAACAACTAAGTACAACAAAGCCTCATGTATAAACAAAATCAATTTTGTATTCCAGAAACAATCAAAGGAATAATATATATGTATTTGAAATATCTACGTTAATAATCAACAATGTTAAATGAGAGTTTTTATATTATATCAATCAATATATAATTATATATTATCAATGTTAAGTGATAGCATTACATGGGATCACTCATTAATGACTCTCACCAATGAATAGTGCTGGAATTTATTTATCGGAGAAAATAATCAATATGTCAGTAACTCTCACACAATAAATACACGTGAAGCAGAATCTTAATTTGGCTGCAGACCTTTTTTTATTTGCAAAACTAAATTAGAAGTAGTGGTTCTCTGTTATTGGAAAAGGTACCAGTAGAAAGAAAATATAATGAAGATTCTTATTCTGTCAATAAAATTTGATATTGCGGTCGAAATTCCGAATTATTTTCTAAAACATAATGGTTTTTTACTATTTTAAAAAGAATTTTCAGTCATAAAGATTCTTACTCCTTCAATCAAATTTTGTATTCCGGTCGGAATTCCAATATTTTTTCTAAAACGTAATGATTTTTTTGCAATATTTTAGTGTTTTTGAGTCATCGTCCCCATAACGACCATGCTCATTGTTTAAGTCGAGATTCCGTGTGTATTCCAATTAACTCAATGATTCTTTGCTCTAAATAAGATATTTAAACTATAAATAAAAATTTTATTTTCGCTATTGAATGGTAAATGTTTTAGTGATTCACATTCAGGTGTTTCTCAGGAGGATATATTTCCATCATCCCCCCTCTCCTTTTCCTGTGACCCCACCCACACCCTGCGGTCAACCAGGATAAAACGGTGGGGCTGCGAAGAAGACAACGTCGGAGGGAGAGGACCGAGCCCAGCACACTCGCCTTGACGCATGGCGAAACTTCGTCGGGGGTCGCGGCTATGAAACTAACAAGTTCGCCCCTGACACGCCGCCAACGGCGACCCCTCCGTTGGCAGAGGGTGCTGCAGAGATGGAGCAGAGAAGTCACCTCTCCCACCAGCAACCCACCCACCCCACTAGGCGATCGTCCGTCCCCCAGCCGAGGCAGCGGAGAGAGTCCACGTCTCTCCCTATGCCCCGTGGACCCCCCTCCCTCCCCTTACCCGTTGGAGGACACCTTCAGCTAATTTCGGAGAAGGGACCCTCGATTCATCCGGATGCTGTTCGGAGAGGACCCATAACTGCCCACCCCCAGTGCTCTTCCTACCACCTATTTCCTGTTCCCGTTGATGGGACCACAAGAAAAAAATTAACCCATTCAATGCAAATGCCTTGAATTCAAGGCATCGGTCCCTTACTTTTCTCGGTTTTCCCTAGTTCCCAAGCGTCGGCGCTGACACTTGCAACTTCCTTCAGCGTCTTAGGCTTGCTCTAGGCACACGTAGTTGGGTTTCGTTCTTTGCTGGATGTGTTTTCGTTTTATATAAATAAAAGAAAAAAACCATTCAGAGTGGGAATAAATGTCATGTCAACAGGTCAGCATTGAATGGGTTAATTCAATTTAATAATTTTTTTAAAACTGAGTAGGAGAACATCCTATGTCTGTAACTCGTAATTGTAATAAAATGTCAGTTTACCAACATCACGGGTGAGAATCATTCCCTGTCCCCCTCTATCCACTACCACCTCTCATCAACTAGCAGGTCTGCGCCCCGCCACCGCCTACATTGCCTTCCTGACAGAAGAGGCAGCAGGAGGAGAAAGGGAAAAAAAAAGACCCTTCCTAAGGAAGCACGAATTCAGGGTGTTAATATGGATGTAAATATGCAAATATTATTTGATAATTTAGCATTAATCAAATTGTAGTTTTATGAAAATTGACACAAATACTTAGGCTAAAAAGTAATTGTGTATTATTGGTTATTTAGGTTGTGTTATTTGGCTTAAGTTTTACCATACATGCTTAAAATTTGTTGTTTCATAATTTTTCAGACAATGTAAAAGAATATATCAATATTAATTAAATTGAATTTGATTATTGAAATAAATTATATCGATATTAATTAAAAACACTGCCATGCCATTGGATATCTAAAACTATTCCTTCATAACATTTTTTCGTAATGTGATACATGTCATTAAATTATCCTTTGCATTTCTCTCAAGCACTGCTGGCAGAGGGCAGCTATAAAAGTGATAGGAAAACTAGATTTCTCAGCATAAATCTGACATTAAAAATATTAAAAGAACTTTTAGTGTTCTAGCTAAATATGCATGCGATAACATACACTCTTTTGATTTTACAAGTAAAAAAATGTATATTTCAAAAAACATATGTACTGACAAGGGGAGAACACGACTGCCAGTTGGCCAACTGAGCTAAAATCTTCTCGGTCAGAAGTTTATGATTAATAATTCGATATGCTGAAGCGAGACGACACCCTAATTGTTTGAGAAAAAAGCATTTAAATACCGTAAAAAAGCATGTCGCTACATGTAACCCATGTGAAACTCTGTATTTGTTATGGCTACGATAGCCCATTCGTGAAGGCATTCATTTATAAGAGGCAAAGTATCCAGTTCGATGCCCACCCATGGAAACTATTTTCCAAGGTTTTTATTGATTTAATTGTTACAAATTGTGTTCTTATTATTGTTACTTCAATGAAAATATTTTTTGGCATTTTTTATAAATTACTAATAAGCTGCTAACATGATAGGGATTGGAGCAAGGGCTGAAGTAACCTATTTAAGGGCAGTTATACTTTTATTTTTTATATTAAAATATAAATATATATAAAAGATTCATTAAAGGAATGATTTAGGCACACAAGTTGTGACGCAAACACTTGGGTTCAAGTTTTCCTTTGCATACATAAAATTTTATACCTTTACAGTGTCGAGAAAATGGTTGACTCTAAACAAATTGTTTAGAGACAACCATTCGTTGAGTGAGTATTTGCCATACAGGCTGTTTATTTCTCATAGTACTGTGGTGATTCTTTTTGCCTTGTTTATAAAACAACTTTCCTGTATTGTGGGAGATTGTATTTTCTGTGTAAATAGAGCGCTGCAGAAAATCCATCTGTCATTCATTCCATACAAGTAAATACTGAAGAAAAGGGAAATTAGAGTAGAATTGTCATGGAAGGCTATTCGGGCCAGACACCAGGTCACTCCTCTCATTGATGCCAACATTTCAGAAACTCGAGTCGAGATCAATCCTCAGGGCAGCCCTGAGGATAGATCTCGACTCGAGTTCCGAAACGTCGGCAGCGATGAGAGGAGTGACCCGGTGGCTGATCCGAATAGCCTTCCATGACGCTTTACGCTGGGAAAACATCAGACTACAATAGAATTGATTCACAATTTGGGCCACAACAAACTCGGTTGATATACCTATATATCATCAAACTTAACGCTGATTTTTCCCTTTATTTAAAATGAGACGTATTTGAGGCATGCATTTTTGTATCCATGGGTGTGACACTTTGCAATTCCCTTAATATTGGCGTAGGTAATTGCAATAATGAAAAGATTTTTCTACAATGCGTACAGCGTGCAGAAAAATTGTACGTAATTTTGTTGAAAAAGCTCTGTTGTAAGTATGTTGAAAATGAATTTGGGCTGGCGGGAGGAAATAAATCGCACTTTAACCATAGAACGCTCCGGAAGATTAACATGGTACAGAATAAGTAATGTTTTCAGCTTCAAATTCAAACAGGTTCGTGCGAGTGCAGGATAACTCATCTCTTTACTCATTACGGTTGAGAATGATAGTAGCAAGTTTCCCTGTACTGAATACTAACCTTTACATGTTCAGCTCTCCGCTCATTTACTTTCGACAGTCTTACTCTTTTGACTCGGTTGTCATAAACAAGCTGACTCTCTTTGCATCGGCATTTAAACAGATAAAACTCTGATAACTTTTCCATGCAACTGGAACACACCATCCATGGGTACATTAACTCGTTCACCACCTATAAGGCGTATATGTCATATAATTATCATCCATTAAAATATAATTATAAAGGTAATTGACAAACGAATCATGACTGTAAAAAGTTATATGTAGCATTTCTTTACCCCCCATAAATTCATAATCCATGATAATATCATTGTACCTAATGATACCAGTTAAAGAGAACAACTATATGTATGCCATGATTTGTACTCACTTCCAGCTGCAAGAGTTCTTCTATCACTGTTTTCACCACGAATTCTACTCCGCCTTGTTCCTCGAAAATGTTAACTAACTGCCAACCATTACAAAGGCACAATCTACACAAACTATGATCGATGGAACGATGCATTTTGAAACTTTTCAGTCACTCACGGCAAAAAAACGTAAACATTTACCTTACGCTTCCACCAAGGAAACAAATAATTGAAAAATACCATTAAGGTAAAGTCAAGTACCATACATGACCGGTATCACGACTTTCCAAGTACTAATTCGGTACAATAACTTGACGCATACTAGCAAATTGATTAAGGTACATCCTAAAGTGAAAAACACATACAACCCTCACTCCTACCATCCTATAGTCTGCTCGCGATTCTGGTAAACAATCTGCACGGATCGAACAACACAGCCAGGGAGTGTGTAAATTTGTAGTATCCCTAAACACAGCCAAAAAAGGTATTTAAGCATAGAGCTCTATGTATTTAAGCGTACGGTTGCGGACGTTCACTTGTTATTTGTTTTCTTCGCTGGGAGCGCCTGGCGAAAATAACGTCAATTTTGTGAATTTTGATAATCGTGATAGCGGGCAAATTTAACAGTGAGCGTCGCAGGTATGTATAATTTTGATCAAGTTACATTGAAAATTCAAGCACATGATCCCCACTCCTACCATCCCTACCATCCTATAGCCGCCTACTCGCCATCCGGATAAACAATCTACACCATCTACGCGGTTCGCACAAATCCGAACAATAAAAAAAGGAAAATTTTGCGCTTTCAGATATGTGCGATTAAGTAAGTATGTAGTCAAATTTAGGGTATCATTGAAATTATTTTTGAATTAATATTGAAACTGGCAAACATGTATCAAATCTATACTATATATTCATGCAGGAAAATGTTCGAACATATTTTACAATATTTAAGCGAACGGCTGCGGATGTTCACTTTTTATCTTCCAAATATTCGCAGATGTCGCTGGGAGCGCCTGGGAAAATTAACGTCTATTTTGTGAATTTTGATAATCTTAGATCGGGTAGTTCGTGATCGCGGGAAAATTTAGCAATGAGCATCGCATTTATGTTTTAAATATGAACGTAATTCATTATTTAATTAGCATGCCTTTAGTTATTATACCGAAGTAGCATAAGGAAGGTCCTGTCACTGGCCATGTATTATGTTAGATTTGTCGCTCACTAAAGACGTATTTTTAAATATTTCTTCGGAGAGTGACAGCAATTTTCAATATGCATCGTGTCATCGATCATAGTTTGTGTAGATTGTGCCTTTGTAATGGTTGTCACTTGGTTGATATTTTCGAGGAGCAAGGTGGAGTAGAATTCGTGGTAAAGACAGTGATAGAGGAACTCTTGCAGCTGGAAGTGAGTGTAAATCATCGCTTAACAATTTTTTTTATATTACTGTTACCAAATGGACGAATCTCGCATGTAGTAATGTGCATCGTGAGTTATTGAGAGGCTACCAGGGTCCATTTCTAATATACGTGCATCGTTTGGCAATTACGTTTCTAGTTATGTGCCTGTGGTCGCTATACTTATTTTGTACATACTTTTCGTAGGTGGTGAAGGAGGTATTGTTCCCATGGATGGTGTGTTCCAGTTGCATGGAAAAGTTATCAGACTTCTATATGTTTAAACGACGATGTATTGAGAGTCAGCACGTTTATGACAACCGAGTGAAGAAAGGAAAGTTTTCAAAACCAAAAGGCCGTAAAGCGGAACATAAAAAGGTTAGTATGTATTAATTTTGCCGAAATCTTGCCATCATTCTCAGTCGTAATGACCTGAAGATGAATGATCCTTCACTTTGTTGAAACCCATTCTCTTTTGAGACAAAAAAGTATTATTTATTTATCTACGGTGTAGGTACACCATTTTTACAATTCTTTTAAGTAAATATTGTTCAAGGTAGCAAATAATAAATGCATATCTTATGGTCAAGATTAACAAAAATAATAACAAGAATAAATAAAGAACTGCGCTCATAATCAACAATCACAAAAACAATTCTGTCAGTTTATAGATACAAACAAGATTGAGATCTATTGAAAATCAAGTTGGAAATTCGTCTTCGGTAATAAATAATAAAAAAATAAAATAAAGTGGCACATGGGCTTCATGCAACAAAGGGAAGCCTTCCTAAGACTGACCTAGAACTGAACTTATTTAAGTAGGTATCTAACTTAAATTTTTTTAATAATAAGCATCAGGTATCAATTGACCACTACAGATATTTTGTGTCGTATCATTTTGGAGGAGTGCAGCTACAAAACAATTTCCGAAAAAGCACGGCCGAAAATCTGACTGCTCATTTTAATTTAGTTTTATGTTGTAAATCTACAGAAGAAGATAAATTCATAACCATAATGTATCTGTAGTGGCCAAGAGTATGAAATTACCAAATATTTTTTCACATCTTTGTGGGAACAACAAAAATATTACAAATACAGAAATGTTCTTTAGTTCTTTTAAACCTCGAATTTCATACATATATACACATATATGTGTGTATTTTCATGAGAGGAAGTATACTTCCTCCCATGAAAATAACTTGAAATTTGTTGCCCTGACTGCGCAAGTTATTACACTGTATTGTACCCGACAAACAAATTAATAAACACTTCACTCAAATAATACATTTAAATCGTTCCTTACCAACACAGATTAACTTCCTTGCGTATGCTTTTCACTCATGAATCAATCACTTGCCCAACACGTAAAAAACACTCAATACGGGCATTACACGACATAAATCAAATCCTTTACAATATCGGGATAATTGCTCCCTTTAACATACCTCGCTTCCGGTGTCGTAAGTTGTATGGTCTCATCTTTATCCCCAACACCACATCCAATGCTTGGTTCGTTCCTTTACCGATTCTCTCTAGAAGTAATAACCTCGGCTTCTCCCGGCACACCCCAACTCTTGGTTTCTTCCACTCCAGCGTCTCTCTAGCGGTAATAACCTCGGCTTCTCCCGGCTGCTCCTGGTTGCCGTCAAGGCTCGAACTTCTGGATCTCACTTCTCATGTTTCACAATATTATTAACTCCCTCCTTCTTTATTTCTCTCCAATTACGTTAGGAAAACTTCTTCTTTAGCCGTATGGGCTTACTTGGAACCGCGTTTGGTCGTGAAAATCATACAGTATTAATAAGAGTCCACTCTCCAGCATTAGGACCAGTAGGCCCTGGATTCTTGAGACAGTCGCAACTGTTAACTTGCGTCGGCTTTTATACCTGATCGCTGATGCATTGTCATCCTTCTAGAAGCTTCGATACTGACGTATTTCCGTTTATCTGGAGTCTTCTAAAAACTAGCATGGTTCCGGTTCTTACCTGTTGTTGTAACTTTCAGGTGGTCGTTAAATCCCGCCACGTGGTGTTTAATATGGAGGAACGCGCAATATTGTAGAGCTATTTATTTATTCACCCATTTATTCATATTCAAAGAGCTCTCTTTGAATATGAATAAATGGGTCTGAAATTGAAATAATGGCATTCTAATTATGCAAGATTAATATAATAGAATAATCTGCGTCACCTTCTGTACAGTTTGGCTGCTGGGGTTTCAAAAATATACATGAAAGTTTTATACGTCCGATCTTGCTTATACGTGAGTACATTACAAGCCCCATGAATGTTTGTTTTCGTCTCGCCGGTCCGAAGCAAAGGGACCACGTGCTTCACTCTGCATTTCTTCGCTCCATCCTTCATGGATGGTAATTATTGATGAGTCCCTCGTATAGTCAACATAAACTAGGACCGCTCGAAATCTTTGCTCGTTCCAGGAAGGAGTTTCGAAATCAAGCATCAGTCCACTGGAATCTTTCATACTGAGTGGTTTCTTTTCATGCTGTGTGGTGTTATTTGTGTGTACTTTCTGCATGCATTTATTTGTATAAATACAGTAGAGTCTCGATCGTCCGACCTAAACCGGCCACGGCAAGGTCGGATAAGTGAGAAGGTCGGATAACAATGTAAAAAATGTTAAGTTTAATTTACACATTGAAAACTTTTAAAATACATGTGTCTTACTTAACTTTAAATTCTCAACTACTCTCTAACTACTCAAATTAAATTGTATTAATTTTATATTTCTTTCTCCTAGCATGACGCAACCCGCATCACATATTGTCTACTCACAGTCACCAATGCAATTTCTCTTTGTCTCTTGAAGAGCAGTCAAGTTTCACTTGAAATAAATAATAGTTTTAAAAAAACTAAAAAACACAATTTAATAGCAAGCCGAACTAAAAAGTAGAAAATAATTTTTAGATATGGAGAGTTCGTTCTATGGCGACGGAAAGTTCACTGGTTTATTATAATTAAAAAAATTATTTTTGATATTTTAAAGGTACAAAGGTTTAGAGAAATAAGAAGCCGTGCATTCTTTAGTCAGACAACAATACAAGAGACGATACACACGTATCGAACCTTTTGTTTATTTTCATTAGAAACGTCTTATAAATTGATAGAATTGCATTTATTCCAACAATTTTTAATTTTAAAATAAGAATAAAGTTGTCAACAAAATAACTAATTTCATTGTAAAAAAGCGTGGGTTGCTTTTTACTATAATTTGATATAATAATATTCATCACCATCATAAAAAAAAAGTTCTCTTATAAAGTGCTACCAATGAACTATTTGTAGCATTTGATGTTGGGCGCAGACAGTAGATAATCCGGATGAGTTCACAGCATATATGATGTACAAGTAATAATATGAAAGACTGCACTCACGGCAAATTAATTAATATATATAGAACATACTTACAGTACAGTGAACCTTGTAGCCTGGCGCACGAACCTACTGCGTACAGTCAGGTGCGACGAAAGGGAGCCCTCGCGCGATAGCCTACTGCATAAATTACAGTGGTTATCGTGCACGGGGACGGTCGGATAACACGGAAGGTCGGATAACCGAGACTCTGCTGTACATATCTTAATAATGGCTTCAACAAGTAGAAAAAGATTACCATTTCCAAGTGACGAGGAAATAACTGAAGTATTACTTGAAAGTGATTCTGATGACAGTGTAAGTTTGGAAAGTGACGGAGAAAATTACATCAATGATCGCTCGGAAATTGATACTCTGCAGCCAATTTACGATGAAGTTGAGGATGTTGATGAAGCCGAAAGCGTTATGTGGGAAGGAATGAGAGATTTAGGTAAAATAGAAACATTTGATGGTGGTTTTGGAGCTCAAGTCAAAGCCAAAAGTTTGTCTAATGCTGTAGATATTTTTCAGTTATTTTTTGACAAAGAATTTGTTCAAAGTATTGTTCTTGAAACAAATCGTTATACTCAGTAACAGATTTCATCGAGTGAGCTCCCATTTTCAAGGAAGTCAAGAATTACTGCTTGGAAACCAGTGACAGCAGAAGAAATATACTCTGGGACTGGGTAATATATAACTCGGGGACTATTCATGCTCATGGTAATTGTGCAGAAGCCAACACTTAGTGCTTACTTTTCAAAAAAGAGAGTTGTATCGACTCCAGGTTTCAGGCTTAATTTTATGGAATAACATCATAAATGAAAATGACTGGCAATTTTCCACAAGAATATATTTTAAAAACGACCGGTTTCGGTGTACAACACCATCATCAGGTGAAATCATATCTTATACATCCGTATATATACCAATTGCTATGAGGGGAGGAAAAGGATGAGAGGGGGTAGGGTTGGAAAGAACAAGGATTGGGAGTTGAGAGGAGGGTGAGAGGTGGGGGGGGGGGGTTGTCAAAGGGTAAAACCCACATGGTAGTGATCTGGGGAAGTCACAGGTCGTTAAGAGACACATGACATCCACCCAAGAGTCCTGTTGATGTCCGCTGTGCTCCTGTGAATGGAGGGGTGGAAGCTCGCATGCTGGCGGTCTGGGTGAGGCTCCGGTCATTAAGAATCCTCGGAAGTCCACGTGAAGTCCAGAGTGGAGAGGGTGGGGCGGACCAGGCGTTGGCATCCATCGGAGCGACGGAGACTTCGGGTTAAGGAGGATTAGCTCCTTGGGGTTCCTGTTGTATTCTCCAAAGGTATCTAGAGGGCATGGGCTTGGAGGTAATAGGGGGGAGGGGGGGAAGGGAAAGGGAGAGTGTTCGGTCCGAAGATGACGACCCCAGGTACTCGTTGAGACAGGAAAGGGTCGAGCGGTGAAGTCTGTCACGTAGCAAACGCCATAGTAGGCTAAGAGGAAGGGTCTTACACAATGGTTGATGAGGGGGTGGAAAAGAGGAAGGGAAGTTCGTGTGTTTCTCTCTCCTAAATTCACATTTGCTCTCTGCACGAACTTCCCTTCCTCTTTTCCACCCCCTCATCAACCATTGTGTAAGACCCTTCCTCTTAGCCTACTATGGCGTTTGCTACGTGACAGACTTCACCGCTCGACCCTTTCCTGTCTCAACGAGTACCTGGGGTCGTCATCTTCGGACCGAACACTCTCCCTTTCCCTTCCCCCCCTCCCCCCTATTACCTCCAAGCCCATGCCCTCTGGATACCTTTGGAGAATACAACAGGAACCCCAAGGAGCTAATCCTCCTTAACCCGAAGTCTCCGTCGCTCCGATGGATGCCAACGCCTGGTCTGCCCCACACTCTCCACTCTGGACTTCACGTGGACTTCCGAGGATTCTTAATGACCGGAGCCTCACCCAGACCGCCAGCATGCGAGCTTCCACCCCTCCATTCACAGGAGCACAGCGGACATCAACAGGACTCTTGGGTGGATGTCATGTGTCTCTTAACGACCTGTGACTTCCCCAGATCACTACCATGTGGGTTTTACTCTTTGACAACCCCCCCCCCCCCCTCTCACCCTCCTCTCAACTCCCAATCCTTGTTCTTTCCAACCCCACCCCCTCTCATCCTTTTCCTCCCCTCATAGCAATTGGTATATATACGGATGTATAAGATATGATTTCACCTGATGATGGTGTTGTACACCGAAACCGGTCATTTTTAAAATATATTCTTGTGGAAAATTGCCAGTCATTTTCATTTCCGATTTGAGATAGTTTGTAAATTTCTTCATTTCCACAACAAATAAGAAAAAGAACAAGAGTCCTCCGTAATTTAAAAAAAATTATTCCGTAATAGGGTCCGTGCATGAGAATTTTGTATTGGTTTGCCTGAATACACGATTAAAACTATTAGTAAAACTTATACGCTCATAATTCTCCGGTATTGATGAGATTCCAAAATAAGTGAAGGAGAAGCTGCAGAAGGACGAAATAAAGACGAAAAATGATAATAGAGCTAATTTCAAGACACTTGCAGACAACCTGATGATATGGGGTGAGAACGTTTGTGAAGTCCAAGCACAGTCAAATTAATGGAATGAACAAATAAAATCTCATAGACTGAAAATTAGTGCTGAAAAAGCGAAACTATGGCGATAGGGAGAAACAATGTACATGTTCATATTACACTTGACAATAGACTTTTGAAGAGTGTTGATAGTTTTACATATCTCGGAGTTTGCCTCACTTCTGATGAAAAATTAGATCCCAAATATTTCAAAGAGGCTCATTAAGAGAGGAATATTTTTCCACGCCATCAAACATCTGTTGTGGTTTTATAAAGTGCCACAGAAAGCGAAAATGTTAATGTTCAATAAGTATTTATTATTTACCGATAATTGTTTATGGGTCAGAAACTTGGACAATGCCTGATAGAAAATGTAGAATAGCGGCAGGAGAATTGAAATTCCTGAGAAGTATTGTGGGGGAAACAAGACTTGATGGAATCAAAAACCCATAGGTAAGAAGTGCATCGGTCTGCCACAATGGAAACACCAGTTACCGAACAGTCACTGAAGTAAAGCATCGTTGGGCTTGGCTCGAGTTTGGAAGGGGTGATCCTCTGAGGGGGAAACACGATTTGATAGAATAAGAAATTCAGATATATGATCACAGCTGAATATTAAAGACATAAGACAGTGAATTGCTAGCAACAGAATATGATGGTTTGATCATTAAATTAGGATGGAAAATGTAATGATACATTGAAATGATGTTGGAAAAGAGAGAAGGTAATTCCCGAAGGTTCCCGAACAGTCACTGAAGTAAAGCATCGTTGGGCTTGGCTCGAGTTCGGAGAGGTGATCCTTCGGTTCGTCCAAGTGCTGTTGCCCCTGTCTGCACAAGGCAGACAGTGTGTGTGAAATGACATTCCAAGCACGTTAAAAATAAATACTACTACTACTCAGATGTAAGATCACAGCTGAATATTAAAGACATAAGACAGCGAATTGCTAGCAACAGACTATGATGGTTCGGTCACGTGATGAGAATGGAAATTGTAATAATACCTTAAAATGATGATGGAAAAGAGAGAAGGAGGTGATAGACGACGTAGGGGAAGGCCCAGGAGAGAGAGAGAAGATGGATGGACGAAGTTAGAACTTATCAATGTTTTATGTGAACTTATGTAACTTATCGAAGTTAGAGCTTATCAATGTTTATGAAAGACATGGCTATGTACTTCCATAATAAAGTAGACCTAACTGATCGACTGGAATATTCAGTCATGAAAAAGAATTATAGACGTATCCTTCAGAATGCCAAGAGGACCTACAACTGCCAAAGGATCAATAATGCTGGAAACAAAACCAAAGAAATTTGGAAAATTGTCAAAGAATCTAAACATCACAAGAGTATTAGGCCAGATTTTAAACTTTTGAACTCTCAGGGTAATACTCTAGGTGATAACTTTCAAATGGCTACTGCCCTCAACAATTTTTTTTTATCACATCAATTACCCAATATGAAACAATATAGTAGACATACCCGGCCAATAAGCCCCTGTAACTCCTTATTTCTTCAGCCTTGCTCCGATTCAGAATTACTGAATGTAATCCGGAGTCTAGGCAATAAGTTCACTTCAGGCATTGATGGGATTCCTACTGTCATCATAAAACGGTCTTTCCAAGCAATTAAGGCACCACTTCTATTCTTGATTAATGAATCCTTACGGTTAGGCATGTTTCCAAGTCCCCTTAAAGTGGCAAAGATCATTCCTCTTTACAAAGGTAAGGGCAGTCGACAACACATGAATTCATATCGTCCCATTTCCTTACTAAATCAATTTGGCAAAATTTTCGAGATTGTTTTTTATTCTTGCCTCATAAACTACTTAGAATCCCAAAATTTATTGTCCACATCCCAACATGGCTTTAGGAAATCGAGGTCCACAACTACTGCAACTTATCATGTTGTGAATAAAATACTAGCAGACTTGGACAACAGATTAGAACCCTTAATTCTTTTGTTCGACTTTTCCAAAGCCTTCGACAGTGTTAATCATAATCTTTTATTGCAAAAACTTGAATTTTTTGGTATTAGAGGTGCCGCTTATAGATGGATTGAGTCTTATCTAAGTGATAGGCAACAAAGTGTTGTCCTTACAACGAATGGGGCCAATTTTATGTCCCCCGAAAAAAAAGTTGTCTCGGGTGTTCCTCAGGGTTCTGTTCTGGGCCCAGCACTGTTCCTTTTATATATGAATGACCTCCCAGATATGTTTAAATCTGTACCTGGTGTACTTCCAGTACTGTATGCTGATGATACCAATATTCTAGTATCAGCCTCGTCAATTGAAAGTCTGGCTTTTAGATCTAACAATGCTGCGCTTCTCCTACAACAGTGGTGTAACCGAAACTCTCTCCTTCTTAATGTGAAGAAATCAAATTTAATTTATTTTTCTAATAAGAATAAACATCAATCGCTCATCTCAGTCAATATTGATGGTAAACCTATTCCACAAAATAATAGTTCTTCATTCTTGGGTGTCACTTTAGACAGTCAAGTTTCTTGGGAGGGCCATATTCAGAAACTCCGCAGTAAACTGAGTTCTGTCTGTTTTTTGATTCGGTCTATTAGAGGAACTGTAAATAATGATGTACTAAAGTCAATTTACTATGGCGAGTTCTATTCCCAGGTCATGTACAGTATCCTCTTCTGGGGCCCTACACCCAATTCTAAAATAATATTCAAAATTCAAAAGAGGATTATGCGATTGATAGGTAAAGCATCTCTTTATGCCCCTTGTCGCCCTCTCTTTCAAAAATTCTGTATTTTACCCCTTCCCTGTGTGTACATGTTTGCTGCAATTGTTTGTGCCAAAAAAAATCTTTCAAATTATGCCACTAATAATAACTATCATTGTCATTATACAAGGAGCTCTACAGACCTCCATCAAACACATGTAAGGACTAAAAACTCTGGTTACGCCCCCTGGCATATGGGCCTTTTGCTTTATAATAAGCTTCCTCGCGAAATCAAAAGTGCAAAGACTATGGTCCTCTTCAAATGTAAGCTCCGAGAATTCCTATTGAGTAATTTATTTTACTCTATTGATGAATTCCTTCTTTTTTAACTTTTTGCAATTGTATTGTATTATGTGCATTATGTAGTGTATTATCTTGACGTGTCCTATATTTGTAAAAGCAAATCGCCGGACAAATAAAATATATTATATATTATTATTATATTAGAACTGACATCGAGAAGAGACGATGTTCCCATGAGGATGTTGTGAGGCAAGAAGTGTCGAATGACCCAGCCACGAAAGAACAATAGTCAATAACTAGACACTAGAATGTGGGACAGCACAATGATATGATGATGATGATGATGTACAAGTGAAACAATTTCTCGTTTAACTTTGTGGTAGTCCAGCATTATTCCATTCTGTCATCTTACATGTTTAAAAAGTATTAATTACACTCCATATTCTATTAATTTTCCTGTTAATTTCAAATAATATCACTATCTTATATGTGCATGTCATTTATTTATTCATAAATTAGTTCAGAGTGAAAATAAATATACTGAATCTCGGCTTCAACAATTAGCACGGTCGTTATAGGGATGATATATGAAAAACGCTAAAAGTCTGATAAATAGTGATACAATTTATCAAATTTTGCTCAATTTTGACATAAAAACAACATTTGGTTACACAAATAAGAATCTGGAATCAATTTTAATAGACCCAGGGGAGAGAGAAGATGGATGGATGAAGTAAGAACCGACAATGTAAAGATGTTCTTATGAGGAGGTTGTTGTGAGGCAGGAAGTGTGGAATAACAATAACAATGACAGGCACTTAGACAATACCTCAGGCATCTCATTGGCTAAGGGCAAAAAATATTGACTTTATGGACCTAAGTCCGTGAAAACAGACCAAAATGGACTCACACATTTGGCTTCTACTGTATGGTGTCTTGATTTTGGTCATAGCACTTGACAACGAGGAACGCAGGGTTTTTTAAACCAATGAAACAAAATTTGGAACTCATTACTTGTTTTTAATCCCATAGTCGGGTTTGGATTCTTCTTTTAGAAGTTGGAATGTTAGAAATGTTTTTAAAAACTCTTTAGAAGTTGAAAAAATGAAACTTTTCTCTCCCCCTGTCTGTTCACAGGTCCGTGTGAAGACAGAGTTGGCTGAAGTGGACGATGATGGAAATGGAAGTGCTGATGGTGGTGGCGAGAACTCCGGGGATGATGGCAGCAAATCGGATGGGGATGGAATCCAATCTGAGGTGAGGAGCATCTTATCGAGATTTCTATTTACTTATTGAACATTAACATTTTCGCTTTCTGTGGCACTTTATTATTCCACGAAAGATGTTTGATGGCCTGGAAAAATCTTCCCCCTTATTGAGCCTTATTTGAAATATTTGGATTCTAGTTTCTCATCAAAGGTTAGGCTAATTCCTAGATATGTAAAACTATCAACACTTCTGTTGATACAACACAGGCAATACTTTTTTAAGGAATATAAATTACATTAGATTAATTAAAATTAGTACATACTTGAGGAATGAGGATGCAATTCTTGTGTGATAAAGGGTTGAGAATGCTAAAAGCTTAAGGATTCAAACTTATAGCTAAGTTCATTAATCAAGCACTTAAGAACCAGTTAAGTACACATCGTTAGTACTGCCAGTTCTTCTCAACAATCCGTCAACATAGTTGATTGAAGTATTGGTATCACAGGTTAAACCTTAAGTTGCTGCAGCTAGAGCACATGTCGTCCACCCTGTGCGGCAAATATCTATTCGGACAGAGCCTGTCCCTCCTTCCCACGGGCCGAGGCCGGGCAGTTATATATGACCCATGTAATCCCCTCCCGACTCTTTTCTCAGGATCGCAGGGGCTGGGCACCGGAACTTGTTGAGGAATTACTGGGACTTTTGACAAATTTTGAAAGTTTGTTTGTTGGCATAATTGTTAAAAACAAATAAGGCAATATTTTTTTTCGCAATTTTCTGTTTAGTTTGATACCAAACACCAAAGAAATCCATTGTTAATTGAGCCGGGCGCGAACATAAGACAACTAACTTTTGAGACAACCCTTAACCCATTGAGCGAGCAATCGGAAGAAAGGGTTGTACATACCTCATTGCGGTGGTATTCGATCCCTTAAAGAGAGCGTGGGGAGGGAGTGGTTTGGGGGTAAAAAGGGTGGATTTCCTTAAATGTCGACCGCTGGAAAGAAAGAGTTCGGGTCATTAAAATAAGAAAGTGCTGAGAGAGCAGGTAGACACAGAGAGGGTCAAACGTACAAGAACGTTCTTTTCACAGTCGCCAGTACACACATACATGTACGTTTCCCGCAGTCCAAGGGTAAATGTTGTATTAGGTATAGTTTAAACATCGTTATTCCATTCCTATTGTGCTTGGCTTTCTTATTTAACCATACGTTAACTATTAATTGCTTAAAACTTAAAAGTACTGAAAAATTAAATTAATTTTTAAAAACTATCATTAAATGCTGTGGTAATTTACCTCCGTTGAAAATGACAGTCATTTACTCATCTCTACTCTACTGTTTGGGTTTTACTCAAGATTTTATTTTCAGTTTTTGCAACTGCAATGAGTGGAAATTTATTAATGAAAATGTTCAACATTTTGTAGATTCCCGTGAAACTGGAAGAGGTCGATGTCGACAAGACTTTGCAGCAGCATTCATCAGATTGCGTTGGTGGAAACGTTCTCGGTGAACTGGGCGGAACGGGAGGATGTGGTATGCAGTCTGGGGTGAGAAATGACTTCTAGATCAAATCCAAGTTAATGTTATCCCATTCACACTACCTATGTATCGACTGTCGTAGGCTTTATAAAAACTAAGTGAAAGCTAGAGAAGGGAAAATTATGGTAATCTTCATCTGAGGTAAATTACCACGGTAAATTACGGTAATTTTCGAAAATTACCGTAATTTACCAGTATTTCTTAGTTTTAAGCATTTAACAGCAGATGTACATATGGTTAAATAAGAAAGCAATAGCAATAGGAAGGGAATAACCATGTTTAAACCATACCTTATCATATATATTATTTCTCAAGGGCTTTTTTTCGTCGGTACGCCATAACTTCCTTAATACTTCATCAATTTTCATAAATGAGGCATCATTTTAAAGCTTTTCTTAACCGCTACACCGGAAAAATATACAAATTACTCACATTTCAGTTGTTTTTTGAAATCTTGCCCTCGACCTATCGATCCTGTATCGAGAATATCGAGATATATCGAAATTTAATCGATTTAGATTTCATGCATCTATTGTCTCATTCCGCATTTAATTTCAACTTAAAATAATGATTGAAGGTATTCGATCTGCTGATCTATTTATAAAATGAATTAAATTAATCAAAACTTGAATTTATATTTACTTCCCAAAACCTCTTGATTAGAATTTCTGAACTCATTATGCCCTTCAGGTTTGCCACCTCATAAACTCATACTAAAAAAGAACGCTTTTATCATGTTGATTAGAAACCTAAACGCTAAGCAGGGCTTAATTAATGGCGCCAGATTAGTTGTAACTCACTTGGGCAACTACACTATCACAGCGAAATTGATTGACTCCGGTCAAACTGTCGTCATACCACGCATTAACCTCACCCCTTCTGATCCTACCGTGCCTTTCAAACTGACTAGGAAGCAATTTCTCATAAAAGTTGCCTTTGCCATGACTATAAATAAGGCACAGGGACAGACGCTAACAAAGGCAGGATTGTACTTGCCTGACCCTGTTTTTTCACACGGTCAGTTGTATGTGGCGTTTTCCAGGGTGCGCTCTTTCAGTGACATCTATGTCTGTGTAAAACAGACCCACCAACAAACAATCACAGACGACCATATCATCACTTCAAACATAGTGTTCAAAGAGGTCCTCTAGACATGTAAATATGTAAATACCTTAACCTTATGTTTCAAAAAATATATAATCTAAAATTTAAACACACATCTATTCCTTACTTCAACCCACACCTACATCAATGACGCACTAACTACACAGTACTAACTATACGGTGTGCACTTCAATTAAGTGGGATTTGAGGAGGATACAGTGCGAATGCTTCGCACGGGTCGACTAGTACAATATTAATGCATTAAGGCCGTTTTACACGGTACATTTGTTTGTACAAACTCTTCCGTGAACTCTTGCATGAGGCAAAATGTATCGTGTAAAGTGGCAAATTGTATGAACGCTTGTGCGAATGTCTCAACGCCTGTACGGGAAATAGAACCTGTTCTAATTTCGTTGAGACAAACGTACAATCTAACGTACATTCGTTTGTACAAAATCTTTCATTGTGTAAAACGGCCTTAAGAAATTTTTAAATTTATAAAAAGATCTACGGCAGCAACAGGCAATCTGGCTTTCTTTTGTCAAAGTATGAGAAATTTTTAAGAAGAACATTCTGATACATTACTCTATAATGTTATAATTTAAGTAAAATATGTCAAAAATGAGTCGTACATGCCTTAATTAATAATTCAAACACGTTGGAAATGTGAACTTGGCTTAAAAGAACATGTTGGGAATTTATCTGTATGAAAAATTATCTCATATTCATATATCGTGGAATAGTACAAAGTCTTTCATTTAACATGTTCAGTGCAACTAAATTCCACAAAGTATCGCCTGCCTCCATTGAAATTACTCATAAGTGAATTATCTGGAAAATTACGGTAATTTTCAAGAGGCGTGGTAAATTACGAAAAATACCACAGTAATCTGCAAAAGTTACTGAGGTAATTTTCAGAGTGACCCATCTCTAGTGAACGCACTTTGGTTGCCGACAGAGTAGTAGTTATTGCCGCATTGCCACCTAACAGTAAAATAAAAATATGTATAAAAATCCATAAATGTCCTCATTTCTCTGTATTATGGTTTATGTTATTCACACATTGTGCAAACTATACTTTTCTGGGGCTCTTCTCCTCAAGCAATTTCTATTTTTAAATTACAAAAGAAAATTGTTCGTTTGATGACTAATTCTAAGTACGATGCCCCAAGTCTTCCTCTTTTTAGGGATCTTAATTTGTTACCTTTACCCTGTATTTATATCTTTACCGTTATTATATTTACAAAAAATAATCTTTCCAATTTTGCTACAAATTCTGATATACATCAACCACAGCACTCGCAATGCAAAAAATCTTCACGTCTCATTCACCCGCACAAAGTCTACGTTCAATGGGCCGAGGAATATGGGCCTTATCCTCTACAACAAATTGCCTGTTTATTTTAAAAATATTACGTCTGTTCCCAAATTTAAATCTCAGCTGAAGGACTTCTTGCTTGGGAATATGTTTTTTAGCATAAATGATTATTTATCGTTTTGATAATTTTTCTGATTTTTTCATGATCATAATTTTTTGGCTTTTGTGATAATGTGATTTGTTAATGTTGTGATAATGTGATGGTTTGATTTTTTTACATGACGTGTCTTATACCAGTACGCAAACTCTTTGTATTTACTGGTCCTTGGACAAATAAATAAAACTAAACTAAAACTATGTATAAGAATAATCGGGCATAATTTGGTAAAACCTCGTTTCAATAATTTGGAAATAATTTCACTTTTAAATATGGACTCAGTGAGTCCATATTAAGTCCATACTCAGTGAGTAATTGATAATCCTTTCCAAATAATCTCCACCCTCCTCGTTTTAATGTTTGCAGAAATGTTTTTGAAGGAGCGGAAATACATTTTGCGGCCACTGCGTATGGAAATCACGGCCATCGGGTTCGTAGTCGACAGGGCCACTGTACTGGGGCAATCCAACCTAATTTAAATTCGTGTATTGTCCAAAAAATACAATTTTGTTTTACATTATTAAATGCTTTTGGGTGTTAGATCCGTACCTATCACAAAGCAATTAATTCACAGTTTCCGAAATGTTCATGTAAAGTACAGCGAAGCCTTTTGGGAGAAGAGGAAAGGTACTAAGGCCTCGAGATAAAAAGAATAAGAAAGAGGTACATACTGCAAAAGTTTCAAGAGCTGCAAACCAAAAAACCGTAAGTTCTTGAAAAGCCGAGAAATTTGTTGCTGAAATTGAATCGGAAATGCACTCATTGAAAAATGTCACACCAGTTTCTTTTATTTACATGTACTTTATCAAACTAGTCTGGATCTACTTTATCGTGTTCAAATTTCACCTGACTCAGAATTTTGTTGTCAGTTAACCGTTTTTGTTTATTTGTTGGTTGAAATAAAACCCGTAATACTCCACATTCCTTGTATACTCTTACGTTTTTAACTCAAAGTAGGGACCGAAATTTTTCGTTTTTTCATGTTTGCAAAATTATGCCAATTTTATTAGGAATTCATTATAAATATGTTAGAAACAAAGTGCAGCAAGACCCTGGAAAAAGCAAAAAATATGCCTGGAAAACCTGGAAAACTCAGGGAAAAAAGAAATTGAGATTCACCGGACACCCTGTAGTTATTGCCACCTAACAGTAAAATAAAAATATGTGTAAGAATAATCGGGCATAATTTGGTAAAACCTCATTGCTATAATTTGGAAATAATTTCACTTTTAAATATTTCCACAAAAAGCCAGAATCATTACTACGTAAATAGCACTGATAGAAGGTCACCCCGTCTCTCCGGTTCTCTTGAGCCGTCTTCTGAGAGATTAACAGCTTGATCACATAGACATTGAATAGTATACTTGTTGTAGTATGCATTGAATTTATCGATTACCTCCCAAAGAAATCGATCTGGGGCCCTTGGTACTCTGGGTCCTTCTTATAAAGATTTCCGGTCTACGTGTTATCATGGGCCAGCAGGAAAATGTAATATTTAAATGATAGAGGTGTGAATATCCTTTGAAAATCAAATCTCTGATTGTAAAGGAAATATACTTTTGTTGATTTCAGAGAAAAATGTGAAATTTTTTAGCAAGAAACATGATTTTCAGACAATTTTGAAGCGTAAAAGACAATCAATTGAAATCATTAGAAAATCATTTATACAGCCATCCGATGAAAACAATCCCAGCCCTCTATCTTGAGGGAAAGTACTTTTAAAAAGCAAAAAATGAAACCACTGAACTGAACCCAGCCTGGTAGTCCTGTGTATGGACCACCAGTGGGGGCCTTCGGGGGCTCTGAGGGCTTTTTAATACAGCCTATGTTACAATCAGATATATTTTCTATCTGCGTGCCAAATTTCAGCTCAATCGGTCCTGTAGTTTTTGCGTGATGGAGCAGCAGACATACAGATGTATCACTTTTAACTAGGGATGGGTCGGTTCCACTTTTTTTCAGTTCCGGTTCGGTTCTTAACTTCGGTCCTCGGTTCCGATTCTCGGTTCCGGTTCTTAATTTACCACTTACTTTGCATTGCTCAATGATAAGATAATAAATATTCATTTTCAAAGACATACTGCTTGAAAAAGAATGCTTCATTATATTTTTCTGTTTTCTGTAATGTAGTTGTAATTGACCGCATATTGCGGGTGCCATTCATTTCCGGCTATCTTTGCGCTGTCCATTTTTCAAATAGTCGATTGTCGTCTGCTATTTACTGCGCGGCGAAGTAGACAGCGTTCTCTTGCATGGGCAAAGTTAATACTATATTGTACAAATGACGAATAATTTGCTGACTTAACGAAAGCAATGTCCAAAGCATGAATGAAATCTTCTAAAACTTATACACTATACTATGATATGATTTACGAAAATGACATGAGGACTCGCACCTCCAAAGGAGGTGGATGTAACACATACCTATCAATCAGAATATCCTTATTACGGCGGTATTTCATCACTTACTAGAATTGGATGTAATAAAATAAATCATATAGTCATTTTAACGACTGAATTAGAATAATTCACGGCAACTTTGAAGCATCTAAGTATTTCACCAGGTTTTAATGTGAAGCCTCCACTTTCAGAGTGTGGGCAGGTTTCAAACTGGTTTTCGCGCCAATTATTTCGGTACCGATTATTTTTGGCTTCGGTTCCGGTTCTAAGCTCAAGAACCGGTGGAACCGAGAACTGAAGAATCGAACCGACCCATCCCTACTTTTAACGGCCATTGCTTGAACGTTGTGGAAGTTGGTGTGCTGCAGCACCACCTAGTGGCAAGTTACAACAAAGTAGATAGTATAAAAATTTCTTCCTTGAAAAAAACCTATTTGCCAGCTTTCTTGGTGATCGGTGAAACGGTGTTGAAGTCTATTAATCTCAGACAGACAAACAGATGTACCAATATCCATTTATGTATATAGATAATGTGATGGTTGGTTGGTGCCATAAATCACCCGCAGTGAAGGGTTGGGTTGACTTCAACGCCATGGCTCGGACTCCGAGTTCGGGTGCCTCCCAGGTCCGGCACTAAACGTAAAGTGCCTTTTCAGATCACATCCCTTTAATAAAATGCAGGTGAAGGCTCTATTCTATGACTTTCTCATTACCAGATGAGTACACTGTCCATTTGGCCACCATTACCAATATAAAACCGGAGAAACATTGGGTTAAACTCTGATGGCATAGTCTCTTGATGCTTGTCTTCAGTTCGAGTTGTTTTTGGGGAGCATTGCCCTTATTGCTGCTCTTCATTTGTCTTATTCATATGCAAAAACAGTCATTATTTATAAACAGCCAGTCAGGCTCCATATCTTGGGCGGAAGTTAGAACAGATTTTGTAAATTAGAATTAGAACTTCATTGGCCCCAAGTAGGTCTTGTTGTAAACATAATGCATGTTGCTCACGGTAAAATTTTCCATAAAAGAGTTTTATCAAAATTTTTATTGAATGTTTTATGAATTGTACGTATAACGTAATTGCTTGCTCGAACGGTTAAACTATTCATAAAACCGCAATGTCCTGCCATCTATGAGACGCTTTGCAAATACGTGAAGTGATAGATGCACTATATTTTGGATGACTGTTTAGTTAATAACTATATATGTTTATTGTTTTTTTACTTATACTTTCTGATCACATACTCAACGGTGCAATATGGCTCTATTAATATGGCATTCTTCTAACAACAACAAGAAGGACATTACTGCCTCTCAACGTACTCCATGAACTACTACCAGCCATGTTTGTTTACGTTTTCCTTGTTCGGCTTCCCATGGATACGAGATTATTATCAACGCAATGAGCGGAACATCTCATTGGTTGTTGCATAAAACGGTTTTATGGAAATAGAACCTGTCCTATCCCATAAAATGTTTAGTAAAACTAGGTTTTATAATACTGTTTTATCGTTAGCAAGCTCATTTTTATAAAATTAGTCGATTTTATAAAATGTTTTACCAAAACTTTTACCGTGAGCAACAGGCATAAGGCAGATCAGTTACTAAACAAAACACATGCACAACATCAAATTGGGCACTGCATATTACCATGAGTACATAGAGCAAGGCAGTTGTTAAATTACAGGGGGGTTATTTTGTAATCTCACTTAGTAATCTCACTCACCCAGGCGGCGTGACCGTCTTCGGATCTCAATCGGTGAACTGCCGGTCATGTGCTGGTCTTTTACACAATTCATCCGCTCTGATCCGTATCTTTCGACTCTTGATTCGTTTCATTATCTCCGCCTGCCATTAGTTCCATCTCACCTGTCATAAAGAACATGACATGGAGCCACCATCGTTTCCAATTGGAGCTTGAGTTGGAAAATAAACAAGGGCGCGCAAGATACAAACGATTTTAAATCGTATTGTTGTAATTTGCTAAACGTGAAGAACTTCATAGCATTTTCAACAACTCCAATATATATTGGACACTTGAAGGTATGCTTTGTTTGAAATGCTTATGTTATTATTAGCTTGAATTATCTGGTGTATATATTTATCGTATCAATATTTCCCAAACAATGTTGCTGATACCTTTGTTTTCGTGTGCCTATCCGCCAGTGTATGGAGAATGGAATTCAGTTATTTATACCATAATTTCATAATTTTAACAAATATTGCCTTGAAATCTACGTTCTTGGTAGATATTTCCCGGTCTTTTGAATCAAACACTAATTAGATGCACTTAAATTTTTTTAAATATTGAGTGACCGCTTACATGTAGCTTGTAGTTTTGACTGTATTTAGATTTTCGTGGTATGTACAGTGTAAGATATCTTCCGTAAAATGTTGAGCAATCTGGGTATTCGCTAGTCTCGGCATTTTTTATTTGATATAAGGTAATTGAAGCTTCGACAATTCACGAACCGTTCGTGAGCCGATCATTAAGAGAGGAAAACGGATCTCCCGCCTTTCCACTAAGAGTCACTAAAAATTTGAGATTACAAAATAACCCCCCAAAACAGTGAAGATACAATGGATACAGTGCAGTGTGTAGCACAGAGTATACACAGGGATGTTACGAGTCAGGGAAATCAGGGAATTTGAAACCCTACAGGGAAATGTCAGGGATAATCGTCGAGCTGTGTGGGAAAACTTGAATAAGGGCAAAGGTCGATGAATTGGTCAGTGGCCGATGCACCCCAACTATACGTTCCATCTTTTGATGTTGTCGTAGTTTCGTAAACTTGTGATGAAATTCGATGAGTAAAGGTAACATTGGTTTGTCTTCTTAACTTTCATTACGTCCCATCTTTTGATGTTGTCGTAGTTTCGTAAACTTGTGATGAAATTCGATGAGTAAAGGTTACATTGATTTGTCTTCTTAACTTTCATTTGCACTTAAAATTTTCACTGCTCTCTGTACGCCAAGGAAACTCTTGAGAGAAATGTCAGGGAAAATGACAATTTTTGTCAGGGAATAATCACGGAAATGTCTGGGAATTTCATATCCAGAATCTTGTAACAACCCCGATACAGTAAAACTGTAATTTTCGATACTGTTTAGCATTTCCATTGCAACAATAATATTTTTTATTGGTATTATTAATTATGATAAATACGTGGATGGTGTACCTTAAGTCCGGTGTGCCTGGTAAGTCTGGGCAGGAAATTTCCTCATTAAGTTCTTCTTAAGCCAACAATTGATGCTTGATAAATATGAAGCACGGTGATATTCTCGTACTCTGGAGTGCACAGCCATAATCTATCCCATATTTAAAACAGCTTACATATTTACAGGCAAATTGCTCGAAAAGTAGTTCCGCAAGGGTTTGATATTTTGGTATCATTGGAAAGACGAGAGTTTTTTTGTTTAAAATGAGTCCAAATTCATCAAATTCTAGGTGAAGTGATTTTTCGCTCAGACTACCTTAAAATGGAAAAAAATCATATTAATTCAATGCCTAATGCCTAGTACATTTTTTGAGTTTGTTCATTAAGTGAATCAGACATGTGATTGAAATGCTTCATTTATGACGTCCATCAACAATAAGTACTCGATCGTATTTCAGCCATTCCATTGGATCCGGGTGTGTCTTATGAGCGTTTAATTTTAAATTTTCACATTAAAATGCTTCAACTACATTTTCCTGGAGTACATATTTATTTATCCATAGAAGAATGTAATTTACAACTTAAATTTCAATTTAAAAAATTAACTAGCGCTGTTATAATTGGATTAAAACCGTGGTTCCAGGTGTGACTCACACAAAATACACTAAATGACATCAGACTTCTTTAACCTGTAAACTCTGTGAATAGTTTAAACATTATGTATTGATCTTAATATAAGTAAGATAAGAGTAATTTTTCTTAAGGTTAAACTAATGGAGTAGTATCCAAAAGCATTATTTTTCTAGTTATTAATTTTTTTATAAGTTCCGGTTGTCACATGGTAAATTTCTGGGTGTGACGTAATTACTCTTTCTGCTTTCCATTATGAGTAAAATTAATTTTTTCTTTCAAATGTTGGTAATGGCTCATTATATTTGATTAATTAACCTCAGTTAAACCTGGCTAATTTGAAATTGTAGAACAAAAACACTTTTTTTAATTTTATCCATACTTCGGGTCACTTTAAATGGAATGGCTGAACTTGCTGAATTGGTATTGGAAAATCATTTTCCTAGAATATAGGCAACCCGTTGAAATCTATTTTCGTGTCTGATTTTTACTGAACACTCTCAGGTCTCCTAAAGCTGTTCAGGTATAGAGAGTTCACTGCTGGTTGACACTGCGTTAATAAGTGCGCTGGGTTGACGAGTAGTGTTAGTCCTTGAATAATAACCAAAAAGTTGCATTCGACAGACTTTGAGGTGTGGTTTCAGCGAGATAGTTCCCTACAAGTCATAATGGAGACTGTATTCATATTTTATTTATTGATTTCGGCGTCTGTAAGAAGTAATTATGAATAAAATATTGTTTTATTAGTGGCGCCAAGATATAGTAGTATACGACCAAAATTCCCAGTAATTAAATAAATGAAGCTACATAAGTCTCTAACTTGACTCATTTTTTCCCGCCTTACGGCTGAAAACCCTTCAAAAAAGTAGTTTTTTGCGATTCTGTAAAGATTAATTCGGTGAGTAATAAATTTAATTTTTAAGAAATAGTTGAGAAAACATGCAATCTACACACCGTTAGTTTTTGACGAAATCTAGGTGCTATAAGTTCCTAATTTGTTTAATATTCTCCCTCTAGAGCGAACAGCCATAATCTATCCAATGTAAAACAGCTTTTGAGGTAAATTGCTCAAAAACTAGTTGGGCAAGGGGTTGATATATTTTGATATCATTGGAAAGATGAGAGTTTTCTCTTTAAAATGAGGCCAAACTCATCAAATTCTAGGTGAAGCGATTTTTCGCTCGAACTACCTTTAAATGGAAAAAAATTACCATAATGCCTAATGCCTAGTACATTTTTTTGAGTTTGTTCATTAAGTGAATCAGACATGTAAGTGAAATGCTTCATTTATGACGTCCATCGACATTAAGTACTCGATCGTATTTCAGCCATTCCATTGGATCCAGGTGTGTCTTATGAGCGTTTAATTTTAAATTTTCACATAAAATACTTTAACTAAAATATACTGAAGTACATATTTATTTAGCCAAAGAAGAAGGTTTTATACAACTTAATATGCATTGTAAACAATTAACTAGTACCGTTGTAATTGGAGTAAAAATGTCGTTCCGGGTTTGACTCACACAAATGACACTCAATAACATGAGACTTTTTTAACTTGTTAACTCTGTGAATAGCTTAAACATTAAATATTGATATTAATATCAGTAAGATAGTAGTAATATTTATTTAGTTTAAACTAATGCAGTAGTATCCAAAAGCATTATTTTTCTAGTTATGAATTATTTAATAAGTTTTAATGTGTGACATGGTAAATTTCTGGGTGTGACCTAATTACTCTTCCTGCTTTTCATTCAGAGTAAAATTCAATTTTTCTTTCAAGTGTTGGTAATGGCTCAGTATATTTGATTAATTAACCTCAGTTAAACCTGGCTAAGTCAAAATTTGAAATTGTAGAACAGAAACCCATTCTTAATTTTTTCCATATTTGGGCTCACTTTAAATGGAATGGCTGATTTCAAAGTGAAGTGACTTTATTTTATAGATGTAGAAATGAAAGAACGCTTCCCGCATTTCACTTTTTGTTCCAGAGGATCAACGGAGCGATGGAAACCAGGCTTGAAAGACTTCGCAGTCGAGTGCGAGGACCAGTGACGGAAAAGTCATCTCCACGGGCATCGGCTACACCATCAGCGTCCGTGAGTCCAGGGGAAGGATTTGTAAGACAACAAGGAGCGGAACCCAATCGAGAGATCAAAGGTAAAGGAGATCTCCTGTGTGGAGGTGGTGATCTGTTGGAGACGAGTGATGCAGTTGTGAGACTTGTGTCAGTCTCAACTGAAATCTCAGTTGTCAGAAATCTGGTCTCGTTTGAGTCTCATCTCGGTCTTGTCTTCGTCTCGTTTGAGTCTCATCTCGGTCTTATCTTTGTCTCGTTTTGAGTCTCATCTTGGTCTTGTCTTGGTCTCATCTCGAGTCTCATCTTGGTCTTGTCTCGAGTCTTCTCGGTCTTGTCTTGCTGGTCCTCATGCCAGCTCATCCGGTTAACTGAACTGATTCCTTAGTCTAGCTCGTCTGCAATAGCCGAACACCATCTCAGCGGCCCCACTCATCATTTCAACTTTAAAGGGGACAAAATAAATATCAAAGGAAGTACATTATTACCCAAGATTAATCAGGGAAGCTATAGAAATTGCAAAGAGACTAGAGAACGTCAACCAAGAAGACGGGTGAGACACGTTGAGTAGAAAGCTTAAATGAATTTTTCAGATTTATAAATTCCGGCAACAATGTGAGTCCTCACTCATGTATATATAAACATGTATATATACATTCAATATTCTTTAATGTTAGAGTACTTACCACTAAAACATGTCATTGATATCACTATGTAATATTTATTCACTATTTCCGAAATTATTACTTGTCTTGTATTGTTATAATGTAAAATGCATAGTCTATGTATTTCAACCTATGTAATATTGAGCATACTTTTGCTCAATATAACATAGGTTACCTTACGTTTGCTGTTTAATACTTAAAACTAAAAAAAACACTGAAAAATTACCTTTATTTATTCATGACGGTTTCTTTTTTCGGGATTCATTCCGCGGTTTTTAAAACTGTATAAAAAAACAATATTTCCCTGGTCCTCCTGCTAGCTTCCTTAGGTTAACTGAACTGATTCATTAGTCTAGCTCATCTTTATATATTTATATGAGTGAAGACTCCCATTGTTGCTGGAATTTTTTAAATTTGAAAAATTCGTTTAAGATTTCTTAAACGAAAGGCAACAAATTTCTGGCAACAATGGGAGTCCTCACTCATATAAATATATAAAGACGAGCGAGACTAAGGAATCAGTTCAGTTGACCTGATGAAGCTGGCAGGAGGACCAGTGAAATATTGTTTATTTTTACAATATTAACATCGTGGAATGAATCCCGAAAAAAGAAACTGTCAACAGTACATCCGCTGAAGCATACGAGCTAAGATAAACACCTTTTTTATTACATATGTATATACATAGATGAATATTCTTGCAACCCAATTCCTGGGAGCATGCTTTTTAACAAATGTTTTGAATTTTCTGTTTACTTTGTAGCACGAGAGGACTTGAGCGATGCCGTGGTGAGCCCTGAACGTCTTCAGGAATCGTTCACCAAATCTATTGAGGAGACTATTTGCGTGGATGACGGTGACGATGTGGTGAATCACGAACTCCATCGGGTGGTGCCTGGTGTAAAATCAGTGGAGGAGAATCTGCTGTCGAGTGGAATGGAGAGCAGTTCATCAGATGTTTCCGCTGGAGTGGACAGTTCACCGAGATCAAAGCTGTTCCGCTGTCATGCATGCGGTCAGGGATTCAAGAAGAAGTTAAGTTTGACGCAGCACATGAAGCATCACTCCGCTCAGTGGAGGCATTCGTGCGTCGTTTGCCGCAAGACCTTTCCACGAAAGAGTACCCTTGACATGCACATGATACTACACGTTGAGGGGGAGAAGGGATCTTCTTGCAGCAAGTGTGGGAAGTCATACGCTCAAAAAAAGGCACTCGATCGGCACATGCGGCAGCGTCACAGTAATTCGACAAAAACGACGATTGGAAAGGTCAAGCGTCTCAAGACTGGGCGTTGTTATTACTGCAAAGTGTGTGCGAAGACTTTTGTGGATCAAAATGCCGTGCGTTCTCATTTGTTGTCGCACGACATCCAGCGTCACGACTGTGGTGTCTGTTCCCAGTCTTTCTACCTGAAGAAAATGTTGCAGGATCACATGGTGACGCACAAAAGGGGGAAATTCTATCGCTGTACCCTTTGCTCCATGTCTTTCACCTTGGAGAGTTCGTTGAAACTGCACATGACCGTGCACAAGGGGTTGTCGTGTGGCGTGTGCCACGTAGCGTTCACCCGTGCAGCTGCCTTAAAGAGACACATGTTGACGCACAAGAGATGAAGGAGGCTGATGTAGGATTCTCCAAAGGTGTGTCACAGCATTGGTCCTTCATCGTCATGATAACGTTTCGGAGCCATCCCATCTTACAAAAATACAAGTGTTTTTCAAATCGTATTTATTCTCGAACCTCTTTATATATGGTGCAAATGTCATAAGTTTAGGTCAAATTATATATATATATATATATATATATATATATATATATATATATATATATATATATATATATATATATATATATATATATATATATATATATATATATATATATATATATATATTTATCGTCACGATATGAATGAATATGTAAAATGAAATATATATACAGTATAACCTCTACTTAGCGAAATTCAAGGGACCGAAAATTTTCCAGTTCGTTCATCGGGAGTTCGTTCGTCGGAGGTGTTTTGCACGTTGCCTCACTCCAGGGGCAACGTAAATAATCCACTTCTCGTATGTATGTACCTAGAATTTCAGGGAATGTGGTTTGCAGAACTCAATTAAAGGTAACATTTCCACAGAAGATCGCATACTTATATACTTACTGCTCCCATGCCTTATAAAAAACCGTGGAATAACAATGAGCAGGTATTTCAGCAAGTACTGCTAATTATACCATTTACTGCGATTTCTAAAGGCCGATTTATAGTTGGCATGAACGTCAAACTTTAACCATGAATTGTTTTCCCGTTGACGCCATCCTGTTATGATCGCCGTCAGCTAGAATGTGCGTCGGTAACCATTGGTCGCCTTCATTCACCTTTGCTTGGATGCAGATGTTTACATGCAGCCGATCGCCAACATGTGTTGATTTGTTTCCTATGTACAACAGAGCGAGAACATGTACGAGTATTATCAACTCGTAATTGCTCGAGGGTGAAGTAGGCGTTGACGCCAATCGTAAACTGGCCTTAACCTCCCGCCCAATGCATCACAAACACGCTAGAATTAATGATAGTAGTTTCTTATGCCGCCACTTTCAACTTAACACGGTCACATCCGCGGTGCATTCAATGTTTTTGAGAACGCTCTGTAAATACAGCACGATATATTTTGGTTTTCGTTCCGCCAGCTACTTTTTTTCGAGAATTATTTTCAAGATGGCGGCGAGCGAAAAAAAAATATCACATTTGAAACGTTCGAATTAAAAAAAATGCTTTAAAATGCATGTTATTACAGCAATAAAAATATTTAGGAATGCGCACAACGTAAATGACCACTGAACGAGATTTCATTGCAGTAGATGCGTTTCAAATATGCTAAAGAAATTTTCGAGCCCGCGATATGAAAGTCAACATTTGACATTTTATAAATCAAACATGGATAACAATTTTTGCAAAAGCGTGGAGAATAAATTACGAACTTACCTTGAAAATAAGTAGATAAAAAACCAGACATAATAATTGACACGGCATGTTCTTGGTGTTGAGGTCCGTAGTTTTAGCGAAAGAAAACAAACGTCCGGTTAACTTTAAAGAGGTTTTATTCACGTGACCAGGTCATTTAGGTACAACACTTTTGTCATAATTTCAATCCCCGTTCACAAAAAAAAGAAATGAAAATCACTTCGCGTGACTTGCGCTGCCAACCTATAAGTTCCATTCTATTCATTACCAACCAAAAATATTTTTAACACTTGGACAGTCCCAATTCTGCATCCCAATCTCCCGAAATTGAACCGCAATAACACTCGAGAGCAACCAGTTTTCACTCGGAAAGATTGAAATTATAAACTCACGATGATAAACCGCAGTAAAACTCAAGAACGCCGGCCAAATCACTAACCACGCCGCTAACACTGACGCAAAATACCGGAAATGCAATTAACTGGATAAACAACAAGGACCTTTCTGATTGGCTTGTTTGTACGGAGTCTCTGATTGGTCCTAGTCACTTTCAAATCAGCAAAAACGGCAAAAACATCGCAACATATTCAAAATTAGCCTTTCTTTTTAAAATACGTTATGAAGAGGTAAATATTATAATACAGGGCTAATCTTTCATTTCGTTTATCGGGAGTTTTCGTAGAGCAGGAGTTCGTTCATTAGAGGTATTTACCAATGCATTTAAATAGGAATTTGGCGGGACCAATAGCATTTGTTCGTTCATCGGAGTTCTTCGTTTATCGGGAGTTCGTTAGGTAGAGGTTTCACTGTATATATATTTCATTTTACACTTGACAGGGGGTGGGGAAAGAAAAGTAAAAAGAGAGAAGGCTTACAGGGAATGTTTAGGCCATGTAAGCCCTTCGTCAGCTATATACTTTTTCTTTAGCTGAGGAAGGGCTTACATGCCCGAAACGTACCCTGTAAGTCCTCTCTCTTTTTACTTTTCTTTCCCCACCCCCTGTCAAGTGTATTTTTTATTGTTGTGGCCTATTAACCAAATTTTCCTTGTGTGTGTGTGTATATATATATATAAAACCCCGTCAAATTCAGCAGTTATTTGAGTAGCCTTGGTGGTGTAACTGGGAGCACACCTGACAGGCAATTGGGAGATCCGGGTTCGAATCCCGGCTTAGGTGAATTTTTTTCTGTCTGGATTTGACTCATTTTCATCTACCCCACCAAACCCTGTGTTCGTCCTTTTATGTGTACCTATCCATTTCCATTTCCTATGAATGTATGAATTTATTCGCGCCTTTGAGCGTCATGTTTTCGAATGATTGAGTATATATATATATATATATATATATAAACTATGCCACATGTGGGGCGGAATTAAATATAGACACATAAAAAAAGAACACTCACACTATACGTTGATATTTCGGTTACTATAGATAGGCCTGGGCGATATTGATAATTCAATATCGGGATACGATAATTAGCATATCGTCAGATGGCGATATCGATACCTCATATCGTGACGATAAATATCGTCTTATTGTGCCCCGATATTTTATCGGGGCACGATAAATATCACGATAAACATCGCGATCACGATAAATATCGCGATAAAATATCATGATGTCGCATCCCGATAAAATATCACGATATCGTGCCCCGATAAAATATCACGATATATTATCACGATAAATATCACGATAAAAGATGGTGATATTGCTCTCGTTCAAATATTGCGTAAATGCGCCCGATGAATTATCGTGATATTGCGCCGGTTAATCGTGTCGGAAAAAGACAGCCGTTGGGTTGGCCTTCGCTTAAGCTGGAGCAAGCACGTTTAAAAACTTACTATTCTGATATCTGCTTATTCAAATTCTCAGCAGTTCTCTCTCACTCTCTCTCTTTCAATTTCAGTGGTCCGATAGATTATAGGTGACGTCTTGTTCAAATTTTGGAAGGAACTGAAAACAACTGTTTGTACATTAGTGTATATATTGTCCACTGATCTATATATCCTGAAACAAACTCAGCAAGGAGACCAATATCACGATCTTTTATCGTGGTATTTATCGTGACATTTTATCGGGGCGCGATATAGTGATATTTTATTGGGAGGCGATATCATGATATGTTATCGCGATATTTATCGTGATCACGATATTTATCGTGCCCCGATATCTTATCATGGCCCGATAAAATATCGGGGCACGATAAGACGATATTTATCGAGCAACGATATATCGTCAATTTTAAAAACTCAAAATCGGATTGGCGATATATTAAAATATTGCAATATTTTACGATATATCGATTTATCGCCCAGGCCTAACTATAGAACCTTTCTCAAAGATAGAAGGATACATACTGATGGAAAGGCAGGGGACAAGAGGTAGGGTGAGGTGGGAGGAGAGAGGGGTAGGAAAGGGGAGAAGAGGAGAGGGGCGGGAGGGGGTCAGAGGAGGAGAAAGGGATGTGGAATGGAGAAAAGGGGAGGGGCGGGAGGGGATTGAAGGAGGGGAAAGGGGAGAAGGGGCGGGAGAGGTCAGTGAGCGCGATTTAATCCGGGCGGATTATGAGCGGAATAAAGCCAGATGCAGGCCAATTCTAGCGTACGCAATTGAAGGGGAGAGGCAGAGGGAGGGATGGAAGCCAATACGGAAGCATTTATCAAAAATGAGATTGTGGGAGGAAGCATGGATCGGGACGGGGAAGGAGGCATTGGGCGAGGATGGCTTGCAACTGGCACGGTGGCCGGTTATTCTAACAGAGGGCGTTAGTAGTGAGACCAATGTAATATGAATCATGACATTTGTCATGATTCATATTACATTGTCATGACATTTGCACCACATACAAGCGTTTTTATGGCGTTTTATAAACATGTATCAATTGGTTCATTACAGTTAGTGAATTACACACTTGGCTCCTCTCAGCCATAATTTATATTCACTTCCAACATTTTAAAAAGCGATATGAATGAGGGATTTTAATGAAACTGTATTGGATGGTTTAGTTGTAAATATTTTTATTTTAACTTCATCCATATTTTTCCACACCCCGTCACCTAGACGGATGTTACATTATATACAATATATGACATGAGTGAAGCTGATTAAACGTAATATTTTACAACCTTGCAAGTTTTTAATTTCCATTTCAAAGTCAGGTGTGTACATGAGCTATCTTATTATGGAAAAAATATGTAATAGAACCAAATTATGAACTTATAGCTGTAATGTGGAGTATGAAGTAGCTCATGCACAAAAATATGTATTTTCTTTTTTTTTCTCTATTTATACTTTCCCAATTTTACGTAAAAAAGTACTCCTTGGCATGCTGAAACCCAGATATACGTTAATTGATTAATGTATGATCTATCATTAACTTAGGTGCATTATGTTAACGTTTCAGTTTTAAACTTTTATCTCTGTTTTCTACATGCTTGTCTTGTAAATTTTCATATAGCTTTTATAGAATTTCTAACAATTTCGCAATATTCTCGTGTCCATATACTGTAGCAACAAGCAATAAGGTATTCCCTTGATTATTGCGAGCCCTTGTTACTGCTAAAAACTCATCTTGCTTTACTACTTTTAACTTGTTGATAATTTCAGCATTACCTTTTGTTGCATATTCAAACAATTTGTCAACTAATTTCAGGAAGTTAGTAACGTTCTGGTTCTCGGAAAGATTAATGGGTGCTTTGCCTTTTTTATCCTCTATGTTGTAAGTTGCACCATGTTTTAATAAAGATTTTACAACTTCTAAGGAGCCACTTATAGCAGCTACATGAAGTGGTGTACTTCCACTTCCATTAGTTTTAGCATTAATTAAGTTATAAAATTCATCATGACTCATATATTGTGATAAAACTTCAACAACTTCTCTGTAACCTTTGGAAGAAGCCGTATGTAAAAGCGTATATCCCTCATTAGTAACTTGAGTAACATCAGCTCCATTTTTTAATAAGGTGCTTACAATATCTATGTTACCATTGCTAACTGCGTAGTGTAATGGTGTCCTCCCTTCGGTATCTTTGAAGTTAACATCTACCTCCCCTTTGATGCATTGCTCAACCACTGAAAGATTTCCATTTTCAATCGCCTCGAGTAACTTTTCAGAATAAGCCAACTGTAATCTATGCTTGATTGGTCCTAAAAACCTTTGTACAGGTATGTCAATAAAAAGTTCAACCATTTCTATGAACGTTCTTACATCTTTCTTGAACTCAGAATGCAGTAACTCGTAATATTTTGTGCCTTGGCCTTTGGAAACAAAGCATTTAGCCTGTCCATCGTAAGCTTCATCTGTATACCCTGACGTTATGTGTTTTGGATCAAATTCTAGTGCTACCATTATATTATTTACTGTCTGTATGTATTTATTTTCTATCGAACTAGGTACACAATCTTTGTACACCTTAAGTAAGTGATATACATTTCCTAGGTAGTAAGAACCTTCCTTAACAGCTTTCCAAGGAAAAGGATTATTTTCTGGTCCATATGGCCCCGACAAACGTCTCAACATAGGAAGATACAACTGAGAAAATCTTATTTGTTTCTCTGCTACCCTTGTAAGCCTTTCAAGTTGATCTAACTCAAATTTGGGACTAGACAGTGATTCAACTTGATGTGACTCATTCAGCATTTCTAGCAACTCTCCTACTATATTCTTGTGTCCATTTACTATAGCGACTTGCAATAAAGTATTCCCTTGATTATCACGAGCCCTTGTTGCAGCTAAAAACTCATCTGGCTTTACTACCCTTAACTTGTTAATAATTTCAGTGTTACCTTTTTTTGTGCCTTCAAACAATTCGTCAACTAATATCAGTAGATCAATAACGTTCTTCTCTTTGGAAAGATTAATGGGGGTTTTGCATTCTTTATTATCAATGTTGTAAGTTGCTCCATGTTTTAGTAAAGATTTTACAACTTCCAAGGAGCCGCATTTAGCTCCAACATGAAGTGATGTAGTGCCACTTCCAGTAGTTTTGGCATTAACAAAGTCATTTAATTTATCACGACTGATGTTTTCCAACAGTACCTCGACTATTTCTCTGTAACATTTGGAACAGGCAGTGTGTAACGGTGTGTTACCCTTATTAGTAACTAGAGTTACATCAGCTCCATTTTTTAGTAAGATGTTCACAATATCTGCATGTCCATTGCTAACAGCATAATGCAGCGGTGTTCTTCCATCAATATCCTTATCATTGACATCAGCTCCATCTTTTAATAGACACTGAACAGTTTGTAAATCACCTTTACAAGCAGCATTGTTGAAATCTTTCTGCTGATGCTGGAGAATGCCTGATTCTTCGCTACCCTCAAAACTAACATTACTCATCTCTATCTTTTAAAAAAAATCTAAAAGCACTCGGATGACTTGGTCCAAAAACAACTTTTCGTTGATCAAAACTTTCTGCGTAGACTTATTAAGTTCACGGATCCATTTACCTTGAGCATAATGTACTCATTAGTGTGAATGGCAATTCTATGTCAGTTGGTGCAATGTCAATACGGGGAATGATAACTATATCGCCTTGGTGGATTTATGTTAGGAACTCAGCTTAAATGCTATGCTCGAACATGTTTCTGATGATAACTGTTGTCCCATTGCACTAGCCCTCGTTTCAGCAGTGAATTTCCTCATCAGCAAGACTTTGCAGCCAACCCTGGATAGAGAAAGAGAATATAAGTTAAACTTTGATAAAAACAAAGACCATGCTATGATGTACTACCATGTACCATATGTACTACTACGGGGAATTCTATTCCAATGTACTATTTTGTATCCTTTTCTGGGGTTCTTCCCATCATTCAAAGAATATTTTTAAAAGACAAAAAAGAGCAATTCGACTAATGGCCAAAGAGCCCTACAATACCTCATGCCGTCCTATTTTCAGGAAGCTAAACATTCTCCGCATTCCTTGCATCTACATTCTATCTGCTGTCATGTACTACATCCATAGTAACCTATCATCTTTTTCTAAAAACTAAGACATTCACCATCGCTTCACGAGAAGCCGTAATGACTTTCACGTAACATATGCCAGGACAACAAAATTTTTACACAGTTTACGGAGGATGGGACTTCAATTATATAATCATATGCCGATTCCCATATGATCCACGAGTGGTGATACTTTTAAAAGACAATTGAAAGCTCTTCTAATTGAAAAGGTCAACTATTATGCCAATGAGTTAATGGCAGATCCCTTACAAGCTTATCATCATTTTATTGATCAATGATGAATTAATATTTACAGTGCTGTGCAATGTTAACTTTTTTTTTGGAGTGTTGCCAATTTTATGAATAGTTTACTACATTCATTATTTCCTGACGTGCCTTATATTGTGAGCAAACTTTGTAACTCTATCCACTGGGCAAATATATATTATTATTATTATGATAAAATATGCATAATGCATTTTTAATGGGTGGCTTCACATTAGAGACCTGCAACTGGGCGTGAAATACGGTCGACCCTCGCCCGACTCCCTTGTTCGGCCGAGCCCGTGTTCACCTCTGCCTGAATGACATAGGCACCCGACGGTGCCCATTCGCCCGGGTACCCGGGTTCCTACCGGGCGCCCGGCCCGCACCCTCACCCGCCTCTGAAAGAAGGTAGCGGGCAGTGGGGAATGCCCAATTGGGATCCGCAAGGTGGCCGATTTTATGGGCGAAAAGAGTGTACCGAGTGCCCCGTGGGTGGCCGGGCGCCCGGCCACCCGGCTCTCGATCGGGCACTTGGCCGCGAAAGGCAGTCATGTCAGTCGGGACACTTCGGAAGTTGTCGTCAAAAACAGTTCTGTGCATTCGTGTTTGTTTCTCTCTATCTCTCGCACATAGCCGGGCAAGGGACGACCGTATATCGCGCCCGGTTGCAGGTCTCTACTTGACATGTAAAGCACTTTAGTTTATATTTTAATTGTTTGAACTTAAAGATACCTCATAAGTGCATGTTAAGTTTATTTAAAAATAATATTCTTAACAGCACCGCAACTTGCGATGCGTTGACAGAGGAAATGGAAGAATTTAGGGAGTGGATGTCATGTGGCCGAAGTAGGAAAATATCTGTCTGAATGAATCGGAGCCAGAAAATAGGCTTTTAAATGGTTTTGGGAGAGGAATTCTTCACCCAAAACTTAAGTTCTGTTTGAGGAGACCAAGGAAAAGGTTGGCGTTTGAAGGACTGAATCTACTGCCCTTGGTTTGTCGGTAGAGAAGATAATTGAAAGCATTATGGGTGTGAATGAAGTCGGAGAAATTATTAATTTTTCATAGATATTGTGAACAACCTCATCTCCTCATTCACCCCTTTCCTCTGACGACGCATAGCGACGACTACCATAGTTACACAAAACATTAATACAAACACCAGATGATAATGATTGCTCATCGAAACCCGGGTTGTATATGTTACTTAATGAAGAAGTGGTTTCTGTAAGTATAATTGTCTAAAGATTACAATGATATACTACAAAGTTACATTAGAAGAAGTTAATATTGAAGTCAAGAGGGTTCTAAGCGGAAATCAGTACTGGGTACGAAAGGAGTTGGACACTTAGCTAAGAAAATGGCGGACTGATTTGAGACCTGAGTTGGGAATGGAAGTGTAAAGTGAAGTTGTTACGCCTATTGTTTTGTGCAATTCTAACATCGCGGAATGAATCCTGAAAAAAGAAACTCGTGAAAAAATTATGGTAATTTTTCAGTATTTTTTTAGTTTTAAGTATTAAAAGTGTTGTGTTTTGAGGAAGTGAAGTTGAATTTTGGTGGTTCAATAAGTGGTACGTAGCTTCAGTATAAGAGGGTGGTAGGGTGCACACGTGGGACTGCAGGTAATGCTTCACAAAAGCTGATATGGGTTCTGTTGGAGAAAAGCACGAAGAAACAATGGGACGGCCAGGGATGTTAGGTTTGTGGATTTTGGGAAGGATTTAGAAATATTAAAGCACCGTTCATGAACTACTGATAAGTAAATGCTACTCAATAAACATTGTAGTCACGTTCTTGAGGCAGTAAATATAAATGCGACTGATTGTGAACGAGGATTCTCGGTATTTAATAATGTATCGAAGTAGGCAACAGTAGCAACCTACTTGCAGAATAGAAAATTTTTTTTATCCTTATGCAAGTTAGCAAAATACCGGGAATGTTGCAGTTCAATTTCTCCAGTTCGATAATGTACCTCTGCATGGTAGTGTACGTCATTTCACATTTCTCCGTCATTGCATTAACATTTGACAGGCACATAAGCAATCAATTCAAATTTAATCCCGATCTCAACTAATCTTTAAGAAGTCAAAGCGTCGAACAAATGCAAACTTTTTATTCTACCCTACCTTCAGAATTAACAACTTTTAACAATATAGAGCCAGTTTATCTCATTTTACGTAGTTATCAGCAGGGATTAGCAATGATCAACTTTCAGTTACATTTTTTCCGAAATTGTTTCACCAGAAATTAATACACTCTTTAATTTAGTTGAATCTTTAAACTACAAATTTCTGCTTGGAATAGGCAGGGGATGTTTAGTCCCAATAGAGATTATACATAAAGTTTCACTAATGTTTTAGGTTATCTAAGTTACATATTAACAACTGCAAAAAACAAAAGCCAATTCTGCACTAAGTTTGCTACTTTAAATTTTACAATTGTACAGTACGATTGGATTTTGGTAATTTTTACAATTGGTCATTATTCAATTCTGAAAAATAATACTTAAAAAGGGGATTTTTCGTAGCGAGATTTAACGTTACAAAAAAATAGTAAAATAATTTGTAGTGAACAATGATTATTTAATGGGAAAATTGTTATCTTTCTCATCATCATTGGTACATAGTAGCATTCTCAACAAATTTCTTCCTTGTGGGTTGAGCCCGTGGCACATAACGTTGCCTTAGTTCATGGGTAATGAACTTAAGTTCTAATACAACAGCAAAACACGTCGATGGAACTTCATTTTCTCGCAAGTTATGGCGAAAAAATGATTCCATATTACTTAAATATGTAACAGTTAAAAAAAGTGAAAAATTAAAATGAATGATATTACTGTTATCAGCATTGAAATGGTCTCGCCTCTGGCATGCGTCTATCCACTTCGCCCGCATTTAACTTTCGGTTATGAAGTCGAAAAAAACTCAGCTTCCCCTTCCGAATTATTCCTTCCTCGCAGAATTATTGTACCTAAATACTGCGCAATAAGACATTGCCAGGGAATACGGGCACGATATGTAGCTGAACGAGTGTCAACAGTTATCAACTTCAAGTTCAATCACTTCATATACGCTAAAAGCTCACAACCTCACGAGGGCTGAAATCACCTGTGGCATGCAATCCACGTCAACGGAATAACACGGATGCTAAATATATTAGCGTAGATACCATAGAGGTAGATCCTGCTTCGCGAACAATTACCGTAACTCAAATTGGGACTTTGTGCTAAATTTACAGTATTTTTCAAGAAACTTATAAGGTTCATGGTATTTTTCACGAGTGTCCGTGGTATTTTTATCTGTTTGGAACTAGAAATTACGTCAGACATTTGTTTTCGAACAAAACAGAATCGACATTGCGATTGCGCCCACGCGAAGCGGCAAAAAGCGACTTGAATTGTGGTGTTGATTTGGAATTGGGATAGTTTCCGGTGAAGTGCCTTAAATAATCTATAAATTGAAGCTATTTAGTTAGAGACTCGTGAATACTGCTCTGGGATTTGGGTGTCATTGTCAAAGGCACGAATATTGGGTCAATGAGTGTCAAAGTTTGTTGAATGTATTTACTTGGTTCGTCATGATTGTGCCTGTCTCTTTTTTGCCTTTGTCTTCTTTTACTTGTGCAACGTAAAGAGCAATTCGAATTCATTATAATACATACTATTTAGATTGCTTTGCATGCATTCTCAAGATATTGTCTTCCAGCATATGCTGGAAGACAATATCTTGAGGATGTGCCGACTTGTCTGAAGTCTGGTGACTGGAATGTTGATATATTCGACCCAAAAGGAACACGCGGTTTGCTGGTCTGGGAACTCATGAAAGAATTCGTTGAAATTCAGATTGTGAAGTTTGTACTCTTATGAGCTATCATTTATTTTTGGTGAAACGATGACTTGTTATGCGAAGTTTGGGGTATATAAACTTAATAAAATATAAAAAATTACACACTTTGTGAGAGTCTCTCGCTACTTCTGATGTGACTCATTTATATTTTTTATATAAATGTTACAGGCATTTAAAGGAGATGGGCTGCCCCATAGAATTTGTGGGGACTGCATGATAAAACTTAAGAGACTTCAAATTTTTCAAGAAAATGTTCATTGATTCGAAGATTGAATTCTTGAAGCTCCAGATGAACGATGGATTTGTGGTCATTGAATCCAAATTTTTGGGTATTTGAACATCTACCTCAGAGTTGTAACCATAGGCGTGTGCAGGATTTTGCTATTGGGGGTGCCAGCGATAAAAATGCCGCCTTTTGCCCTTTTCCATGACCGTAACCATAATTGTCTTAACCCCAAGTTCACGGAGGAAAGCCGGTTTCATAATACAACTTCCACAACAAAGTTAGAAGGCCCCAATCTTTGTGTAAAACAAAAAATCTACGTATATTACATTTCTACTTTAATTTTCGATGCTAGAATAAGATATGTCTTAAAAATACTTTTAAAAGCTGCAATTAAATAAAGCTTTGATGAAAGGTACTTGTATAAAATATGTTAACTAGTCAGTTATTTACTTTTTATCAAATAACAGCAGAGGAACTATAGGATAGGTAATTAGATTTTTAAAATGCGAAAAACTTTTTGTAATAAGCTTTATTAGAATTATGATTTTAATATACCTACTAATACTAGACTACTTCTCGTTTTTTCTAGTCCTTATCCTATTTCAAAGAAACACATGCAATGATAGTTTTAGTAGACTTATTACAGATTTTTAAAAAGTCAGACTTTTTTTAAAAGATTTTTTTAGATTTTTTGGTTTTCTAGTTCTTTTCAGCAGGACTAGCCTTCTCCCAAATTTTGTGTTCCATCCAAATTTTCATACAGATAAATGCCAATTTGTTCTTTTAAGCCAATATCACTTTTCCGACGTGTTTAATAATAAATTGAGGCATGTACAACTCATTTTAGGAATATTTTACTTAAATTATAACATTATAGAGTAATGAGTTAGAATATTCTTATTGAAAATTTGTCATATTTTGACAAAAGAAAGCCAGATTGCGTGTTACTGCCATAGTTCTTTTTACAATTTAAAAAAATTCTAATACATTAATGTTTTATTAGGTATGGTTTACACATCGTTATTCCCTTCCTATTGCTATTAGCTTTCTTATATAATCATACATTTGCTGACCAATGCTTACAACTAAAAAATACTGGAAAATCATGGTAATTTTTAAAATTTTTCGTAATTTACCGTGGTAATTTACCTCAGATGAAAATTAGAGTTATTTTCCCATCTCTGCCCATGCCGTCCTATTTTCAGGAAGCTAAACATTCTCCATATACCTTGTATCTACATTCTATCTGCTGTCATGTACTATATTCATGGTAACCTATCATCTTTTTCTAATAACCAAGACATTCACCATCACTTCGTGAGAAGCTGTAATGACTTACACGTAACATATGCCAGGACCACTAAATGTTTACACGGTTTGCAGAGGATGGGACTTTATAACCATCTGCCCATTCCCATAAAATCCACGAGTGGTGATGCTTTTAAAAGACAGTTGAAAGCACTTCTAATTGAAAAGCTTAACTATGATGCCAATGAGTTAATGACAGATCCCTTACAAGCTAATCATCTTTTTATTGATCAATGATGAATTTATATTTATAGTGCAATGCAATGTTAACTTTTTTGTAGTGCTGATGTATACTTAGTTTACTACATTCATTATTTCCTGACTTCAAGTATTATTTATTAACTTCCACAAAGTTAACCCTGAAACGATTACAAATAATTACACGGTTTGAGGAGGATGGGACTTCCATTATAAAAAAATGATAGGTTTCTCTCCCCTCCCCATGTCACTGTCCACAGGTCCATGTGAAGACACGAGCCGGTTGAAGCGGATGACGAGACTAATGAAATTGAATCTGCTGAAAGTGGTGGCGAGAACTCGGGGGATGGTGGGACTGAATCGGATGGCGATGGAATCCAATCTGAGGTGAGGAGCGTCTTCGAGATTTTTAAACAAGGTCATGAACCAAGAATTTATATCGATAGCTCAAATCACATCCCAGTTATGGTATTTGATTCATAGCGTCCAGTCTGGGAGAAATTGAATTTCACCTGCTTCCCGGTCATTTTATACCACCCATTCCAATTATATTGATACGCTACATCTGCGCGTTGGTACTAACCTTTCATTTTCTTCATAAAACCTTTATATTTCGTGAAGTATTCACTTAAACCTGTGATGTGACTCTCTTCATAAAAAACTGCACTTTTCCTCCTCTATTTCCTCCAGACGGTGCAGCGGTGGAGCAGTTTCTTCATTTTTTACACCCACCACCCATGAGTATTCCCGCCTTGAACTTAAACTAGCCGCGCTTTAAGATGCGTTACAACTTTGAAGAGACTAAAACTACACCCCCCTCCAATCATCTACCCTCTCGGGGAATATTTTTCTTTAGAAAAATACGCTGCAACTTTGAAGAGACTGCAACTACACCCCCCTCCAATCATCTACCCTTTTAGGTGATATTATTTTTTAGAAAAATACACTACAACTTTGAAGAGACTACAACTACACCCCCCTACAATTATCTACCCTCTCGGGGGATATTTTTCGTGAATACCCATTTATCTTCACTTCCTTTACCTCTTTTTCTCACTTTCCCCATTTTCCACCGTTGAAAAATCAATTCCTCCGTTTTCCCGTTTCCTAAAAATTGCATTTTTCCTCTCTTTCTCAGATTTAAAAGCCTTTTTACCGTTCGAAAATCACCATTGCAACCACGCATACCGTCCCACCCTAGCACCCCTGTTTCACTCCATAATCCCGCAACGTTGTTGGGGGGGGGGAAGGCCATATTGTAGACATGAAATTACCCTCTATCCCTCTAGCAGGACTTCCCAACATCTCGGAATATGGCATCAAAATATCACGTAAATTACACGATTTTCGTCATCTTCAAACTTTATTTTCTCAAAAACTACGAATCTCACACCTTTTTTTCTTACATTTTATAACTGCACAGTCCTTTCACTTTCCTTTCCCATTCATCGAATACCCCTTACTTTTCTAAGATTCTCACACAAATATTTCTCCCAGACTGGACCCTATGATACCTTTACCCCAGTTATTAATAAAAAAGTATTTATTATTATCGGTGAAAAACATCACCAACTCATTCCGGCTATTGTTAAAATCATATTGAATTGTGTGGTATTATTTTTAAGTTTAAAATCAACTAGTTTCATTGATGATTTATTACCTCATGACAGCTGTATGGATGTGACATATGTACCTTTAAAAAAATGGTTATTTTAGCCTCTGATGATGGTATGTTAACATTGAAACCGGTCAGGCTTGTACCATTAATAATAACTGTGTGGAACATTACAAAGTTTTAATTTTTGCATCTAGTCGAAATTCCACAAAGTCAACCCTTCAACCATCTTGTATAACAGCTGTATCAATTAAGGAATCATATCACTTTTGGGTCAATCCATATTAAGTGGTCCAGAAAATAATTAATTAAATAAAAATTTTTAAAACTCATTTTTAAAATGAACTAAAAAGTATAAAATAATTATCCCTGGGCCGTTCTAAATTTTTGAGGGTGAATTTTTAGTGGCTATGGAGATATTTGTAAGACTTGAAGAGAAAAACGCGGGGGGCAGGCAACCCATGATAATTAAGGAGGAGTAAAGGGACAACCAGATGTCATTGAGCAAACTCCCACAGTTAATACCATTTGCAATGCACTGAAATTGGTTGTGAATTCATCCGGAACATCTAATTCTATTATCTACTTCCTGCACCCCACGTTTTTCTCTTCAAGTCTTACAAATATCTCCATAGCCACTAAATATTCACCCTCTAAAATTTAGAAGGGCCCAGGGAAAATTATTTTATACTTTTTAATCCGTTTAAAAAACGTGGCATGTTAAAAAATTATTTTTATTTAATTAATAATTTTCTGCTTTTTAGTCTAATGCCCGGATGAAAGTTTCCAATCGATTTTATACATCTTGATGAGACTCTGTCAGTGACACTTAGGAAATTCCCGACGTATTTCAGATTCTGTTCAACTGACAGTGTGTAGAATTGAAATAATAAGTTAATCGTTAATTAATTAATTGTTATAACATGTAGTGAACATTGCATTGTCTTCCACTTCTGAGCTATGGTTAAAATTACAAGCCTCTACTAGCACATCAGGAAATATGTTAATTAATTAATCAATTAATTGTTACAATAGATAGCTAATATTGCATTGTTATCCACTTCTGAGCTATGGTTAAAATTTCAAGTCTCTAGCTGATCGGGAAGTTAGTTTAAACTCAGCTGCAATACTCCACCCGGACAGAGAGACAGACATGACGGAAAGAATAAGAAAGAGGTACTGCAAAAAGATCAAGAGCTTTAAACAAAAAAAAACATAATTTCTTGAAAAACCGAGAAATTTGTTGCTGAAGTTGAATCAGAAATGCACTCATTTAAACATATTTACCCCAGTTTCTTTTATTTGCCAGTTCTTAATGAAACTAGTCTGAATCTAGTTTATTGTATAAAACTGATATCAGTCCTGACCTCGTGCAAATTATGTATATCCACATGTATGGATATATTTAGTTAATATTAGTTTATCTAACCATTAGGCCATAAACTCTAGATAATTTTGTTGGTTAGGGAGAAGAATTAGTTTTTACTTGTTTGTGTAAAGTTTTAGTTGGACACCTTAATAATGGTAATTTTAAAAAAATGTGTGTATTATATATTTCTGTAAGTGATAATTAGACTTTGCTCTTTAAGAGGGTGGTCACGGTGGTTTTTTAAAGCGCTTGGTCCCCAAATCCTCCTACACTATGCACCTCTTCTCACACCCTATATATGAAATATTGTTTCCACCAATATGCTGGCTATTTCATCACTCAAAATGCAAAGGATCCAGAACGCTTGTGCAAGGTTTGTCTTTGATCTAAGTAAGGACTCTCACATCTCGGAATACATTAAAGCTTTATCTTGGCTAAATATTGACAACAGTCGCAAACATTCGGCTATATTACTTCTAACAAACTCCCCTGAATATCTCGCTACCAAACTCCGCCTTTCCAATACCATCCGCAATCTAAGAGCTAGTAACTCCATGCTCCGTGTACCATTACATCGTACAGATGAGTTTAGAGGGGCATTTTGGATATTTGCTCCTATAATATGGAATACTCTACCTGAAACCATATGCACGATAAAATATTATAACCTTTTTAAATCCCGTTTACGTGACTACCTCACTAAGTTACAGCACGGTATTACTGCTCACATGTAGGTTTATTTATTTATATATTTTTTTAGTTGTTAATTTGTCACAATTCATTTGTTTAATTGATAATGTATGCGCGTTCTATCTCTTGTGAGATGTACTAAACTGACATTGTATTTTGTATTAATTGAATTTGTTAATGGTACTCTCGCAGGACTTTTTAGTCCTTTTGTACCTTCGATGTAATAAAGAAATACCAAATACCCCTCCACCTCCTCCTTGCACCTCCCCCTTACACCCCTAAAAACCCCTCTAAACACTCCACCCTACTCCTACCCCCCAGCCATCGGAGTCGCCTTGCAGTCTTCCGAGAAACCCATAGCCTCTTTGGTAATCATTTTTAAACTGAACGGGAATCCTCTCCCCTCCCCTTTCCCCACCCACCCCCTCTCCTTTCCTCAACATAAGCCCAGGCCATACATTGTCACCATACCTACCGCTAAATGCGCATGAGTATGCCACAGTGTGGTGAAACGTGCATCTTGCCAGCGTAATAAAGTTTTGTGGAGATAACAAAGGTTATGGCTAGTTTATTACACCGGACTCAAACTTTTGTTATAAATTAACCATTTTTGTTTATTTGTTGGTTGAAATAAAACCTGTACTGCTCCACATTCCTTTCATGCTCTTTTATTTAGCCCAAAGTAGGTTCGGAAATTTCTCGTATTCTTTAAAAATATGTTTGCAACGAAGTGCAACAAGACCCTAGAAAATGCAAGTATTTGCCTGGAAATCCTGGAAAACTCGGGGAAAAAAGAAATTTAGATTCACCGGACACCCTGGATTATGGCTGAATTTGATATTTATTTCACATGAGTTTCATTTCAGAGGTTTTAATAGATTAAAGCATTTCACTGATCTGTTGTTTTTCACCATTTACTCGAATTAATAACTGTTGTGACCTGGAAATCGGTGGGTGAGTTTCTATGTATTTTTTATGTGACTTTTATTTTCCAGTTTTCTCTTGAATGCATTAGCTTGTTATTTCCTTGTGTATTTCTGTACAGTTTTAAGAACAGCTGAGAATAGCCAAGTGAAACTATCCCTTTCGGGAGTGTGACCTTTCACTTTTCTTAACGTCAATACCTTCCTGTTTCCTCTCCTCCCCAAATCTATTACCACCTCGCCGAAAACATTCTTGTCTCGGCTAGTCCTATATAATGGCACGGAGAGATATGCAAAGAGAGATTGGAGCAGTTGGGCAGTCATGTAGCCGAAACAGGAGTCAAGGCGCGGGCCATGAGGCCCGTGCACTTGCAGATGCAGCGCCATCCATCCGTGCCATATCTAGAGCTTCTCTCCTTCCCCAGTCGTGGTAATATACTTGTTGGGCTATTCTGACGCACATGTTGGTTCTTGTATAACGTTTTATTCTTGCCTTCAATATATTTGAAATACATTAAATCATTTTCCTCTCAAGTACTTGATTTTGAATTGAATAACATTCCCCTCAATACCTATGGATGACTATTAGTTTCTCGACAGCCAAGGGCAAGGACCCAATAGTCCGTGTTCGAGTTACCGTCCAAACCACGGGGCTCGCAGCATGCGACAACATAACTATGTGAGATAAACAGTGATTTCAACAAAAAATTCCAAACCAGTGAACAACGTAATATCTTCTAATTCTGGCACAAATTTATCGATTAAAAGTTATGCCAGTTATGATATTGATGGCAGTATGCGAGTACAGAATAGGAAGATAGCCCTTTTATTAGACAATTGCTCCGCTCACAACTCCTGTGGCAGTAATAGATTAGCTAATGTAAAAATGTATTTTTTCCCTCCAAACTACACTTCCCACTTGAAACCCTTAGACATGTGCATTATCTGCTCTTTTAAATCCAACTATAGATCAAGAATATTACAGCGAATTGTGATTAATATTGAGAGAAAGATGGAGAAACCTTAATTTATAAATTTAAAACTGGATATTGAGTTGGCACCTGGTAGTTGATGGAGTGTTACTCCAGAGACAATGAAAAATTGCTGGAAAAAGGCAGGTTTTAGATTCCCTGAGGATGAAGATCCTTATCCTGAGCCAGAGATTGCAAATGAAGACAGTGGCATTGATGCAGCATGGAAATAATACGTTGAAAAAGCCGGTGTACAGACTGACGTTACAATAAACATCGGAGTTTTTTGGCGAGAAGATGCTTCAATAAGCTACTTGCTCCCATCTGTATTCTCTATCATGGAAGCTACCGGAGAAAGAGCTAGCAGAAGCTACCGGTAGCATATTAGGCTCCCACCCATATTCTGTAAATGTCACGAATCTACTTACGTAGCCCCAATAAGCTCCCACGGTAGCCTCATGAAGCGTGGCCTCCTAATACCCTGCTTAAATATTGGTCATTTTCTAAAAGCTTATCTAGCTATAATTATCCAACGCACGGGTATTTTTCTTACATTTATTAAATGTGCATTCATTGCACTTTCACTGGGTTACTTTGTCATTTTCGCCATTAGCGGGATTTTTCACAAAAAAAGATATTAACTGGTGTCATGGAAAGTCATATTTACCTTCAGTAAGTAATGTGATTCCAGCACATAATGGGATACTTAGTGGGCCGTGGTAGCGTGTATCACCTTCGCATTTCTTTAAAAGCTTCATCTTCGTATATTATTTAAATGATTTGAAGCAACGAGTAATTGACGAAAGCAAATAGCACGAATCATATAATTGACATGAACCCTAATTCCCGAATATTTTTTCAAATAATCTTATTTCAATTGATCAAAACAGCCAAGATGGATGTTGTGTATTCGTGTTCACGAGATTTTGTGAGCAAAAATAAAACATTTTAGAATTTTGCTCGAATTTTTAATGTGTGGAATTTTTTGCTAAACATGATACAAGAACATCTTCACCGTCTAAAACGGCCTTAAAACATGTTTCAATAGTTTTATCCACGGAAAAACATTGAGACGAGCTTTCCCATTGGTTCTAAGAATGACGTCATCAGAAATGAAGTTTCCGCAGATTTGGTTCAAAAAGATTCTCATACCCACCTTTCACCAAACCTCTCTCCACTTCCTATTATGTTCTTGAGATAGCTCCCGCGAGTTAGCGAATAAAGTTGGGAGCCAATTCCTGGTAGCTTATTCAAAGCTACCGATGCAGTAGCTTCGAGATAGAGAATAGCCCCCTTGTATCTCTTTAAGTTTTGCCGTAGTCAGAGCAGGAACCGGAGCTCGAAACTATGAAATATTTCACGTTAAATATTTTGTAATATTTTATGAAAACCCTGTATAAAATATTTCAACAAAAAATAGTAAAATAAAAATATTGAATAGATTTTTTTTAAAGTTCCACTTCGCATAGTTGATAAATTAATTGCTCATTTCGTCAAGTGAAGTTGATGGAAAAAAATGACCATTTTATTCAAAAAAATAAATGACAGTGCTCGGCTATATTCAAGCACAAGAATTATTACAAGGAGAGTAGCTAGCTTCTATAGACCAATTGAGATCACTTTGTGTAAGATGGTTCTTGAGTGGAATGTCAACGGTCCAGAAAAAGATAACAGGTTTTTTCAGATTTATCTGTTATTATTTGGTCTCCGAGTCCATTATACTTATGTATTCTAATCATTTCAGGTGTATGGAATGCCTTGTTTAGTATGTATAAAAATTTGGGAAGGCTCAAAGCTCAGTTGCTCTTTGAAAACCTTTAAGTTGAATATTTTGTTAGTTTTATATTCCACCAAATTTTTGCTAATAATCTCCAGAATAACCTGTTTTATCCCTCTACGTAGCAAATGATGTAGAGGTCAGTTACTAGCTGTTACATCATATAAAAAGATTTATTTATTTGCATTTAATGCAGGCATTGCAATTCCAAGAGTTTATGGGGAAGTCATTATGTTTTATTATTTCACATCAAAGTGATTGAAATAACATAAAATGTTAAAAAGTGAGAAAATAAATGTTTTCTTCCAATCAAGACATCATTTTGAGTTTGACACATACAATCTTTTTTTATGTGCCTCATTTAATGCTGAATTGAAATTTCCTTTTATTATAACTTGATAAAATCACAACTTTCTTTAGTGCTAGAGCATACGGATAATGTAGGTAGGTTCCTAAGGAACCATTATGCAATCGACCATTCATAAGGTTTACTTCATGCAGTACAAATGGTCCACCTCTGTACAACATAGTTCTCCGCACAACAATTTTTTTCCGGTCACAAGTAGTGTGTTATATAGAGGTTTGACTGTACTTGTGAATACCCATTGAATTTATCGATTACCCCCCAAAGCAATCTATTATGGGGTCCATGGGACTCTAGGCCCTTCTTTTACAGATTTTCTCTCTTTGAAAATCAATCTCAAGGTATTATGCTATTGTTGATTTCAGAGAAATAGTGAGATTTGTTAGTTAAAACATGATTTTCAGACAAAAACCAATTGGAAAAGATAATTGATTGAAAGAATTATTAACTTCAGTCTTTCAACCAGTTGATTAGTAAAATCCCAAACTTCCATCTTGAGCAGAAGTAATTTTATATAGCAAAAAATGAAAACACTTCACAAAACCCAATACGTAGCGTAGATAGAGATGGTCCACTTTGAAAATTACCTCGGTAATTTTTATAAATTACCGTGGTATTTTTCGTAATTTACCACACCCCTTGAAAATTACCGTAATTTTCCAAATAATTCACCCATGTTTGAGATAATTTTTCATACAGATAAATTCCCAATAAGTTCTTTTAAGCCAAGTTTACAATTCTTACATGTTTAATTATTAATTCAGGCATGTACTACTCATTTTTGGAATATTTTACTTCAAATATAAGATTAAAGCTTTAGAATATTCTTCTTAAAAATTTCTCATACTTTGACAAAAGAAAGCCAGATTGCGTGTTGCTGCCGTAGTTCTTTTTACAAGTTGAAAAATTTCTAATAGATTAATGTTATATTAGGTATGCTTTAAGCATCTTTATTCCCTTCCTATTGCTATTGGCTTTCTTATTTAACCATGCAATTGCTGTCCAATGCTTGCAACTAAAAAATACTTGAAAATTATGGTAATTTTACCATCTCTAAGCGTAGACCACCAAAGGGTATTGGGACCTTTTGGGGCCTTGAGATCTTTTTAAAATAGCCTACAATTTTCTTCCTGTATTGAACTATTAGCATGATCGGAGTAAAACTGTTCATTTGTATAAAATACAAACAGATAAACATTCTTTTTGTTATTAGATATATACAACCCATTTCCATGGAGCATGTTTTTTTAACAAATGTTTTGAATTTTCTGTTAACTTTGTAGCACGGGAGGACTTGAGCAATGCCGTGGTGAGCCCTGAACATCTTCAGGAATCGTTCACCGAATCTATTGAGGAGACTATTTGCGTGGATGATGGTGACGATGTGGTGAATCACGAACACCATCGGGTGGTGCCTGGTGTCAAATCAGTGGAGGAGAATCTGCTGTCGAGCCGCGTGGAGAGCAGTTCATCAGTAGTTTCTGCTGGAGTAGACAGTTCACCGAGATCATAGCTGTTCCGCTGCCATGCGTGCGGTCAGGGATTCAAGAAGAAGTTAAGTTTGACGCAGCACATGAAGCATCACTCCGCTCAGTGGAGGCATTCGTGCATCGTTTGCCGCAAGACCTTTCCACGAAAGAGTACCCTTGACATGCACATGATACTACACGTTGAGGGGGAGAAGGGATCTTCTTGCAGCAAGTGTGGGAAGTCATACGCTCAAAAAAAGGCACTCGATCGGCACATGCGGCAGCGTCACAGTAATTCGACAAAAACGACGATTGGAAAGGTCAAGCGTCTCAAGACTGGGCGTTGTTATTACTGCAAAGTGTGCGCGAAGTCTTTTGTGGATCAAAATGCCGTGCGTTCTCATTTGTCGTCGCACAACATACAGCGTCACGACTGTGGTGTCTGTTCCCAGTCTTTCTACCTGAAGAAAATGTTGCAGGATCACATGTTGGCCCACAAAAGGGGGAAATTCTATCGCTGTACCCTTTGCTCCATGTCTTTCACTTTGGAGAGTTTGTTGAAAGTGCACATGTCCGTGCACAAGGGGTTGTCGTGTGGAGTGTGCCACGTAGCGTTCACCCGTGGAGCTGCCTTAAAGCACAAGAGATGGAGGCTGATGTAGGATTCTCCAAAGGTGTGTCACTGCGTCGGTCCTTCATTGTTATGATAATGTTTCCAAGCCATCCCATCTTACAAAAATATAAGCGTTTTTCAAATGTTATTTATTCTAGACCTCTTTTTATGTATGGTGCAAATGTCATAAGGTCCCAAGGCCCTTTGGTGGTCTACGCTTAGAGATGGTAAAATTACCGTAATTTTCCAGTGTTTTTTATACATATATAATTGGACCAGAACTCGTGACATTTGCATTACATACAAGCGTTTGGTTGGCGTTTTATAAATACAAATCAATTGGTCATTACTGTTAGTCAATTACACACTTCTCAGCCATAATTTATATTCACTTCCATCATTTTAAAAAGCGATATGAATGAGGGATTTTAATGAAACTGTATTGGATGGTATAGTTGTAAATATTTTTATTTTAACTTCATTCATATTTTTTCCACACCCCGTCACCTAGACGGATGTTACATTATATACAATATATGACATGAGTGTAGCTGATTAAACATAATATTTTACTACCATGCAAGTTTTTAGTTTCCATTTCAAATTCAGGTGGAAACATGAACTATCTTTTTATGTAAAAAAGATGTCTAATTGACCCAAATTCTGAACTTATAGCTGTAATGTGGAGTATGAAGTAGCTCATGCACAAAAATATGTATTTTCTATTTCTACTTTCCCTAAATTTTACGTAAAAAAGCACTCCATGGCTTGCTGAAACCCAGATATATGGTAACTGATTAATGTATAATATATCATTAACTTTGGTCGCATTATGGTAGCATTTCAGTTTTAAACTTTTATCTCTGTTTTCTACATACTTGTCATGTAAATTTTCATGTAGCTTTTATAGCATTTCTAACAATTTCCTTGCAATATTCTTGTGTCCATTTACTATAGCGACTTGCAATAAAGTATTCCCTTGATTATCACGAGTCCTTGTTACAACTAAAAACTCATCAGTCTTTACTACCCTTAACTTGTTGATAATTTCAGCATTACCTTTTTTTGCATCTTCAAACAATTCGTCAACTAATTCCAGTAGGTTATTAACGTTCTGCTCTTTGGAAAGATTAATGGGGGTTTTGCCTTCTTTATCCTCATTGTTGTAAGTAGCTCCATGTTGTAATAACGATTTTACAACTTCCAAGGAGCCACACTTAGCTGCTACATGAAGTGGTGTAGTAGCATTTCCATTAATTTTAGCATTAATTAAGTTATGAAATTCATCACGACTCATATATTGTGATAAAACTTCAACAACTTCTCTGTAACCTTTGGAAGAAGCCGTATGTAAAGGCGTATATCCCTCGTTAGTAACTAGAGTAACATCAGCTCCATTTTTTAATAAGGTGCTTACAATATCTATGTTACGATTGTTAACTGCGTAGTGTAATGGTGTTCTCCCTTCGGTACCTTTGAAGTTAACATCTACCCCCCCTTTGAGGCATTGCTCGACCACTGAAAGATTTCCATTTTCAATCGCCTCGAGTAACTTTTCAGAATAAGCCAACTGTAATCTATGCTTGATTGGTCCTAAAAACCTTTGTACAGGTATGTCAATAAAAAGTTCAATAATTTCTATGAACGTTCTTACATCTTTCGTGAACTCAGAATGCAGTAACTCATAATATTTTGTGCCTTGGCCTTTGGAAACGAAGCATTTAGTCTGTCCACCGTAAGCTTCATCTGTATATCCTGACGTTATGTGTTTTGGATCAAATTCTAATGCTACCATTATATCATTTACTGTCTGTATGTCTTTATTTTCTATCGAACCAGGTACACAATCTTTGTACACCTCAAGTAAGTTATATAAGTTTGCTAGGTAATAAGAACCTTCCTTAACAGCTCTCCAAGGAACAGTATTATTTCCTGGTCTCGAATAACTCTTCAAAATAGGAAGATACAACTTAGAACAACTGATTTGATTCTCTGCTGCCCTTGTAAGCCTTTCAAGTTGATCCAACTCAAATTTGGGACTAGACAGTGATTCAACTTGATGTGACTCATTCAGCATTTCTAGCAACTCTCCTACTATATTCTTGTGTCCATTAACTATAGCGACTTGCAATAAAGTATTCCCTTGATTATCATGAGTCTTTGTTACAGCTAAAAACTCATCGGTCTTTACTACCCTTAACTTGTTGGTAATTTCAGCATTACCTTTTTTTGCATCTTCAAACAATTCGTCAACTAATTCCAGTAGGTTAGTAACGTTCTGCTCTTTGGAAAGATTAATGGGAGTTTTGCCTTCTTTATCCTCAATGTTGTAAGTAGCTCCATGTTGTAATAAAGATTTTACAACTTCCAAGGAGCCACACTTAGCTGCTACATGAAGTGGTGTAGTAGCATTTCCATTAATTTTAGCATTAATTAAGATATTATGAAATTCATCACGACTCATATATTGTGATAAAACTTCAACAACTTCTCTGTAACCTTTGGAAGAAGCCGTATGTAAAGGCGTATATCCCTCGTTAGTAACTAGAGTAACATCAGCTCCATTTTTTAATAAGGTGCTTACAATATCTATGTTACCATTGTTAACTGCGTAGTGTAATGGTGTTCTCCCTTCGGTACCTTTGAAGTTAACATCTACCCCCCCTTTGAGGCATTGCTCAACCACTGAAAGATTTCCATTTTCAATCGCCTCGAGTAACTTTTCAGAATAAGCCAACTGTAATCTATGCTTGATTGGTCCTAAAAACCTTTGTACAGGTATGTCAATAAAAAGTTCAATAATTTCTATGAACGTTCTTACATCTTTCGTGAACTCAGAATGCAGTAACTCATAATATTTTGTGCCTTGGCCTTTGGAAACGAAGCATTTAGTCTGTCCACCGTAAGCTTCATCTGTATATCCTGACGTTATGTGTTTTGGATCAAATTCTAATGCTACCATTATATCATTTACTGTCTGTATGTCTTTATTTTCTATCGAACCAGGTACACAATCTTTGTACACCTCAAGTAAGTTATATAAGTTTGCTAGGTAATAAGAACCTTCCTTAACAGCTCTCCAAGGAACAGTATTATTTCCTGGTCTCGAATAACTCTTCAAAATAGGAAGATACAACTTAGAACAACTGATTTGATTCTCTGCTGCCCTTGTAAGCCTTTCAAGTTGATCCAACTCAAATTTGGGACTAGACAGTGATTCAACTTGATGTGACTCATTCAGCATTTCTAGCAACTCTCCTACTATATTCTTGTGTCCATTTACTATAGCGACTTGCAATAAAGTATTCCCTTGATTATCACTAGTCCTTGTTGCAGCTAAAAACTCATCAGCCTTCACTACCCTTAACTTGTTGATAATTTCAGCATTACCTTTTTTTGTACCTTCAAACAATTCGTCAACTAATATCAGTAGATCAATAACGTTCTGCTCTTTGGAAAGATTAATGGGGGTTTTACATTCTTTATTATCAATGTTGTAAGTTGCTCCATGTTGTAATAAAGATTTTACAACTTCCAAGGAGCCACATTTAGCTGCAACATGAAGTGATGTAGTGCCACTTCCAGTAGTTTTAATATTAACAAAGTCATTTAATTTATCACGACTGATGTTTTCCAACAGTACCTCGACTATTTCTCTGTAACATTTGGAACAGGCAGTGTGTAACGGTGTGTTACCCTTATTAGTAACTAGAGTTACATCAGCTCCATTTTTTAGTAAGATGTTCACAATATCTGCGTGTCCATTGCTAACAGCATAATGCAACGGTGTTCTTCCATCAATATCCTTATCATTGACATCAGCTCCATCTTTTAATAGACGCTGAACGGTTTGTAAATCACCTTTACAAGCTGCTTTGTTGAAATCTTTCTGCTGATGCTGGAGAATGCCTGATTCTTCGCTACCCTCAAGCTTAAAACTAACATTACTCATCTCTATCTTTTAAAAAAAATCTAAAAGCACTCGGATGACTTGGTCCAAAAACCACTTTTCGTTGATCAAAACTTTCTGCGTAGACTTATTAAGAGCACTGATCCATTTACCTTGAGCAGAATGTACTCATTAGTGTGAATGACAATTCTATGTCCGTTGGTGCGATGTCAATAAGGGAAATGAAAACTATATCTCCTTGGTGGATTTCTGTTAGTATCTCAGCTTGAATGCTATGCTCGAACATGTTTCTGATGATAACTGTTGTCCCATTGCACTAGCCCTCGTTTCAGCAGTGAATTTCCTCATCAGCGAGACTTTGCAGCCAACCCTGGATAGAGAAGGAGAATATAAATTAAACTTTGATAAAAACAAAGACCATGCTATGATGTACTACCATGTACCATATGTACTACTACGGGGAATTCTATTCCAATGTACTATTTTGTATCCTATTCTGGGGTTCTTCCCATCATTCAAAGAATATTTTTAAAATTCAAAAAAGAGCAGTTCGTCTAATGGCTAAAGAGCCCTACAATGCCTCATGCCGTCCCATTTTCAGGAAGCTAAACATTCTCCGCATTCCTTGCATCTACATTCTATCTGCTGTCATGTACTACATCCATAGTAACCTATCATCTTTTTCTAAAAACTAAGACATCCACCATCACTTCACGAGAAGCCGTAATGACTTACACGTAACATATGCCAGGACAACAAAATTTTTACACAGTTTACGGAGGATGGGACTTCAATTGTATATTCATCCGCCCATTCCCATAAAATCCACGAGTGGTGATACTTTTAAAAGACAGTTGAAAGCTCTTCTAATTGAAAAGCTCTGAAATGATGCCAATGAGTTAATGGCAGATCCCTTACAAGCTTATCATCTTTTTATTGATCAATGATGAATTAATATTTATGGTGCTGTGCAATGTTTTCTTTTTTTTGGGAGTGTTGCCCATTTTATGAATAGTTTACTACATTCATTATTTCCTGACGTGCCTTATATTGTGAGCAAACTTTGTAACTCTATCCACTGGGCAAATAAATATTATTATTATTATGATAATAATATGCATAATGCATTTTTAATGGGTGGCTTCACATGTAAAACACTCTTGTTCATATTTTAATTGTTTGAACTTAAAGATGCCTCATAAGTGCAGGTTAAGTTTATTTAAAAATAATATTCTTAACAGCACCGCAACTTTCGATGCGTTGACAGAGGAAATGGAAGAATTTAGGGAGTGGATGTCATGTGGCAGAAGTAGGAAAATATCTGTCTGAATGAATCTGTGCCAGAGAAGAGGATTTTAAATGGTTTTGGGAGAGGAATTCATCTCCCAAAACTTAAGTTCTGTTCAAGGAGACCGAGGAAAAGGTTGGCGTATGAAGGACTGAATCTACTGCCCTTGGGGTCATTCCATACCATTTCACCAGATTTTTAAAAAAGTTGTTGCAGCACCATTTCAGAAAAAAAAACAATTTTTGTTTATTTTTTTTCTCATGACATTAACCCCTCAAGCGTGACTTTAAATGGATGTATTAAATCCCCCAGCGTGTACGACGCAGCAGTTGCATCCTCTTAAATACATGCCTCAAGCGTGTATGATGCACCGTTTGCGTCCACACTTTTCATTAAGAATTCTTATCGCTCACGCTCTGATATATATATACTTCCAGTGAGTATATATGTGAGCTTAAGGTGCCTGCTTTCTTTTTGTGCTTCTTTGTTGCCTGTATATATGTGTTCGTATTTTTAATTTTTTTTCCTGACTCATGCCTGGTAAAGAAAATGCTTACTCGCGACCCGGCGTCTTGTGCCTGATTGTGAACAGATCTTTCCACTCACGCTTTAATTTATTACTCTAAGAGAGCTTATGATTGCGTGTTGATGCTGACTGCTTTCTTTCTGTGGTTCCTTGTTATCTGCACTCCACATTTTCCCCTTCTCTCTCATCATGGCAATGCTTTCGCAGGCATGGTCTATCCAGGCTTGGTCACTCAATGCTTCTCAGAACCTCATAAGGTCTATCCTCGTCTCCTATCTTATTTACGATGTTTACGGAGTTAAAGGGTCGAGGTTTCTTGACGCCTATTGCCGAAAGGCCTAAGCTGCATTGGTGGCTTTTTTATTTTTTTCTTCCTTTGGAGCGGCCCCTTACTGAACCCCTCTTCAGTTCGCCATGACGCCTAGCTCTCGTGAGTTGTCTGGCCAGGAAGTGCTTCATGCTTTGGAAGAAACGAGTAACGAAAGTTTAGATACAATTTCTGCGGATTCTAGTGGATACACTTTGGGCTCCAGTTCAGAAGAGGAAGAACCTTCACATGTTTCTGTGAATAATCAAGAGAATACTTGGGAAGAAATCGACAGTGCTAATCCTCCTCTTCCTTTTCCGTGTGATTTAGTTGGGAAACAAATAGTGGAAGTTCAGTGTGCCGATGATCCCCTAGAATATTTCGAGTTGTTTTTCGACGATGATCTAATTACGATCATGGTAACTGAAACAAACCGTTACGCGGAACAGTTTCTTGCTCACGAGAAAGAAAAAACCTTGATGTAAAAAAAATCGCGCTTTCAAAAGTGGGTTCCCACAACTCCGAACGAATTTAGGGTGTACCTAAGTTTGCTGATGTTGATGGGGATAATTCAGAAACCAAGTCTCAGAATGTACTTTAGTAGGAAACACATCTTAGAAACACCTTTTTTCCCCAATGTAATGAGCGAAGAAATGTTTTCGTTGCTAACCAAATTTCTGCATTTTGTAGATAACACCGAAAAGGAAATTGCGGAAAGAGAACCGAAATTGTATAAAATTCTACCAATAGGTGAATATTTGAAAAATAAATTCCAGAAAGTATATATGCCAGGTAAAGAAGTCAGTGTCGATGAATCTTTGTTGTTGTGGAAAGGTAGGCTTTCGTGGAAACAGTATATTCCCATGAAAGCTTCCCGGTTTGGCATAAAAATGTTTGAACTTTGTGATTCCGCAGGATATTTGTGGAATTTTATAATTTACAGTGGCTCAGGAACAAAATTAGGCTGTGAAATAACCAAAGACACAGATCTTTTTTCTACAAAAGTTGTTCTAAGTTTGTGTGAGAAACTATTAGATTCGGGAAGATGTGTATACATGGACAATTATTATAGTTGTCCCGATCTTTTCCAGAGATTGGTTCAGAGGACAACAGATGCTGTTGGGACAGTTAGAATCACACGCAAAGGTACACCGATAAATCTAAAAAAGAAACTGAAGAAAGAAGTGATTAGTGCTACTTGCAGAATAGAAAATTTTTTAAATCCTTATGCAAGTTAGCAAAATACCGGGAATGTTGCAGTTCAATTTCTCCAGTTCGATAATGTACCTCTGCATGGTAGTGTACGTCATTTCACATTTCTCCGTCATTGCATTAACATTTGACAGTCACATAAGCAATCAATTCAAATTTAATCCAGATCTCAACTAATCTTTAAGAAGTCAAAGCGTCGAACAAATGCAAACTTTTTATTCTACCCTACCTTCATAATTAACAACTTTTAACAATATAGAGCCAGTTTATCTCATTTTACTTAGTTATCAGCAGGGATTAGCAATGATCAACTTTCAGTTACATTTTTTCGGAAATTGTTTCACCAGAAATTAATACACTCTTTAATTTAGTTGAATCTTTAAACTACAAATTTCTGCTTGGAATAGGCAGGGGATGTTTAGTCCCAATAGAGATTATACATAAAGTTGCACTAATGTTTTAGGTTATCTAAGTTACATATTAACAACTGCAAAAAACAAAAGCCAATTCTGCACTAAGTTTGCTACTTTAAATTTTACAATTGTACAGTACGATTGGATTTTGGTAATTTTTACAATTGGTCATTATTCAATTCTGAAAAATAATACTTAAAAAGGGGATTTTTCGTTGCGAGATTTAACGTTACAAAAAAATAGTAAAATAATTTGTAGTGAACAATGATTATTTAATGGGAAAATTGTTATCTTTCTCATCATCATTGGTACATAGTAGCATTCTCAACAAATTTCTTCCTTGTGGGTTGAGCCCGTGGCACATAATGTTGCCTTAGTTCATGGGTAATGAACTTAAGTTCTAATACAACAGCAAAACACGTCGATGGAACTTCATTTTCTCGCAAGTTATGGCGAAAAAATGATTCCATATTACTTAAATATGTAAGTTAAAAAAAAGTGAAAAATTAAAATGAATGATATTACTGTTATCAGCATTGAAATCGTCTCGCCTCTGGCATGCGTTTATCCACTTCGCCCGCATTAAACTTTCGGTTATGAAGTCGAAAAAAAACCCCTTCCGAATTATTCCTTCCTCGCAGAATTATTGCACCTAAATACTGCGCAATAAGACATTGCCAGGGAATACGGGCACGATATGTAGCTGAACGAGTGTCAACAGTTATCAAGTTCAATCACTTCATATACGCTAAAAGCTCATAACCTCACGATGGCTGAAAACACCTGTGGCATGCAATCCACGTCAACGGAATAACACGGATGCTATATATATTAGCGTAGATACCATAGAGGTAGATCCTGCTTCGCGAACAATTACCGTACCTCAAATTGGGACTTTGTGCTAAATTTACAGTATTTTTCAAGAACCTTATAAGGTTCATGGTATTTTTATCTGTTTGGAACTAGAAATTACGTCAGACATTTGTTTTCGAACAAAACAGAATCGACATTGCGATTGCGCCCACGCGAAGCGGCAAAAAGCGACTTGAATTGTGGTGTTGATTTGGAATTGGGATAGTTTCCGGTGAAGTGCCTTAAATAATCTATAAATTGAAGCTATTTAGTTAGAGACTCGTGAATACTGCTCTGGGATTTGGGTGTCATTGTCAAAGGCACGAATATTGGGTCAATGAGTGTCAAAGTCTGTTGAATGTATTTACTTGGTTCGTCATAATTGTGCCTGTCATTTTTTTGCCTTTGTCTTCTTTTACTTGTGCAACGTAAAGAGCAATTCGAATTCATTATAATACATACTATTTAGATTGCTTTGCATGCATCCTCAATATATTGTCTTCCAGCATATGCTGGAAGACAATATCTTGAGGATGTGCCGACTTGTCTGAAGTCTGGTGACTGGAATGTTGATATATTGGACCCAAAAGGAACACGCGGTTTGCTGGTCTGGGAACTCTTGAAAGAACTCGTTGAAATTCAGGTTGTGAAGTTTGTATTCTTATGAGCTATCATTTATTTTTGATGAAACGATGACTTGTTATGCGAAGTTTGCGGTATATAAACTTAATAAAATATAAAAAATTACACACTTTGTGAGTCTCTCTCGCTACTTCTGATGTGACTCATTTCTATTTTTTATATAAATGTTACAGGCATTTAAAGGAGATGGGCTGCCCCATAGAATTTGTGGGGACTGCATGATAAAACTGAGAGACTTCAAATTTTTCAAGAAAATGTGCATTGATTCGAAGATAGAATTCTCGAAGCTCCATGAACGATGGATTTGTGGTCAGTGAATCCAAATTTTTGGGTATTTGAACATATACCTCAGAGTTGTAACCATAGGCGTGTGCTGGATTTTGCTATTGGGGGTGCCAACGATAAAAATGCCGCCTTTTGCCCTTTCCCATGACCGTAACCATAATTGTCTTAACCCCAAGTTCACGGAGGAAAGCCGGTTTCATAATACAACTTCCACAACAAAGTTAGAAGGCCCCAATCTTTGTGTAAAACAAAAAATCTACATATATTACATTTCTACTTTAATTTTCGATGCTAGAATAAGATGTCTTAAAAATACTTTTAAAAGCTGCAATTAAATAAAGCTTTGATGAAAGGTACTTGTATAAAATATGTTAACTAGTCAGTTATTTACTTTTTATCAAATAACAGCAGAGTAACTATAGCGGATAGGTAATTAGATTTTTAAAATGCGAAAAACATTTTGTAATAAGCTTTATTAGAATTATGATTTAATATACCTACTAATACTAGACTACTTCTCGTTTTTTCTAGTCCTTACCCTATTTCAAAGATACACATGCAATGATAGTTTTAGTAGACTTATTACAGATTTTTAAAAAGTCGGACTTTTTTTAAAAGATTTTTTTAGATTTATTTGTTTTTTAGTTCTTTTCAGCAGGACTAGCCTTCTCCCAAATTTTGTGTTCCATCCAAATTTTCATGCAGATAAATGCCAATTTGTTCTTTTAAGCCAATATCACTTTTCCGACGTGTTTAATAATAAATTGAGGCATGTACAACTTATTTTTGGAATATTTTACTTAAATTATAACATTATAGAGTAATGCATTAGAATATTCTTATTGAAAATTTGTCATATTTTGACAAAAGAAAGCCAGATTGCGTGTTACTGCCATAGTTCTTTTTACAATTTAAAAATTTTCAAATAGATAAATGTTTTATTAGGTAAAGTTTAAACATCGTTATTCCCTTCCTATTGCTATTAGCTTTCTTATATAATCATACATTTGCTGTCCAATGCTTGCAACTAAAAAATACTGGAAATTTATGGTAATTTTCAAAAATTACCGTAATTTACCGTGGTAATTTACCTCTGATGAAAATTTATGATAATTTTCCCATCTCTGCCCATGCCGTCCTATTTTCAGGAAGCTAAACATTCTCCAAATTCCTTGAATCTACATTCTATCTACTGTCATGTACTATATTCATGGTAACCTATCGTCTTTTTCTAAAAGCCAAGACATTCACCATCACTTCACGAGAAGCCGTTATGACTTACACGTAACATATGCCAGGACCACTAAATGTTTACACGGTTTGCGGAGGGGTGGGACTTCGCAATTATATAATCACCTGCCCATTCCCATAAAATCCACGAGTGGTGATGCTTTTAAAAGACAGTTGAAAGCTCTTCTAATTGAAAAGCTCTACAATGATGCCAATGAGTTAATGGCAGATCCCTTACAAGCTAATCATCTTTTTATTGATCAATGATGAATTTATATTTAATGTGCTGTGCAATGTTAACTTTTTTGTAGTGCTGATGTATACTTAGTTTACTACATTCATTATTTCCTGACTTCAAGTATTATTTATTAACTTCCACAAAGTTAAGCCTGAAACGATTAAAAATGTTTACACGCTTTGAGGAGGATGGGACTTCCATTATCAAAAAATAAAAGGTTTCTCTCCCGCTGCCACTAGTCACAGGTCCATGTGAAGACAGAGCCGGTTGAAGTGGATGACGAGACTAATGAAATTGAATCTGCTGAAAGATGTGATGAGAACTCGGGGGATGGTGGGAATGAATTGGATGGCGATGGAACCCAATCTGAGGTGAGGAGCGTCTTCACGAGATTTTTAAACAAGGTCATGAACCAAGAATTTATATCAATAGCTCAAATCACATCCCAGTTATGGTATTTGTATCATAGCGTCCAGTCTGGGAGAAATATAATTTCACCTGCTTCCCGATCACCTTATACCACCCATTCCACTTATATTGATACGCTACATCTGCGCATTGGTACTAAACTTTCATTTTCTTCATAAAACCTTTTTATTTCGTGAAGTATTCACTTAAACCTGTGATGTGACTCTCTTCATCGACGCCATATTGGAAAACTGCACTTTTCCTCCTATTTCCTCCAGACGGTGCAGCGGTCGAGCAGTTTCTTCATTTTCTATACCCACCACCCATGAGTATTCCCGCCTTGAACTTAAACTAGCCGTGCTTTACGAAGCGTTACAACTTTGAAGAGACTACAACTACACCCCCCTCCAATCATCTACCCTCTCGGGGGATATTTTTCAATAGAAAAATACGCTACAATTTTGAAGAGACTACAACTACACCCCCCACCAATATTCTACCCTCTCGGGGGATATTTTTCTCTAGAAAAATACGCTACAACTTTGAAGACACTACAAATACACCCCCCTCCAATCATCTACCCTCTCGGGGGATATTTTTCTCTAGAAAAATACGCTACAACTTTGAAGACACTACAACTACACCCCCCTCCAATCATCTACCCTCTCGGGGGATATTTTTCTTTAGAAAAATACGCTACAACTTTGAAGAGACTACAACTACACCCCCCTCCAATTATCTACCCTCTCGGGGGATATTTTTCGTGAATACCCATTTATCTTCACTTCCTTTACCTCTTTTTCTCACTTTCCCCATTTTCCACCATTGAAAATTCTATTCCTCTGTTTTCCCGTTTCCTAAAAATTGCATTTTTCCTCTCTTTTTCAGCTTTAAATGCCTTTTTACCGTTCGAAAATCGCCATTTCCACCCCGCATACAGTCCCACCCTAGCACCACTGTTTCACTTCATAATCCCGCAACCTTGTTGGGGGGGTGGGTGGGTAAAGGCCATATTGTAGACGTGAAATTACCCTCTATCCCTCTAGCAGGACTTCCCAGCATCTCGGAATATGGCATCAAAATATCACGTAAATTACACGATTTTCGTCATCTTCAAACTTTATTTTCTCAAAAACTACGAATCTCACACCTTTTTTTCTTACATTTTATAACTGCACAGTCCTTTCACTTTCCTTTCCCATTCATCGAATACCCCTTACTTTTCTAAGATTCTCACACAAATATTTCTCCCAGACTGGACCCTATGATACCTTTACCCCAGTTATTAATAAAAAAGTATTTATTATTATTATCGGTGAAAAACATCATCAACTCATTCCGGCTATTATTAAAATCATATTGAATTGTGTGGTATTATTTTTAAGTTTAAAATCAACTAGTTTCATTGATGATTTATTACCTCATGACAGCTGTATGGATGTGACATATGTACCTTTAAAAAAATGGTTATTTTAGCCTCTGATGATGGTATGTTAACATTGAAACCGGTCAGGCTTGTACCATTAATAATAACTGTGTGGAACATTACAAAGTTTTAATTTTTGCATCTAGTCGAAATTCCACAAAGTCAACCCTTCAACCATCTTGTGTAACAGCTGTATCAATTAAGGAATCATATCACTTTTGGGTCAATCCATATTAAGTGGTCCAGAAAATAATTAATTAAATAAAAATTTTTAAAACGAACTAAAAAGTATAAAATAATTTTCCCTGGGCCATTCTAAATTTTTGAGGGTGAATTTTTAGTGGCTACGGAGATATTTGTAAGACTTGATGAGAAATACGTGGGGCACAGGCAACCCATGATAATTGAGGAGGAGTAAAGGGACAACCAGGTGTCGTTGAGCAAACTCCCACAATTAATACCATTTGCAATGCACTGAAATTGGTTGTGAATTCATCCGGGACATCTAATTCTATTATCTACTTCCTGCACCCCACGTTTTTCTCTTCAAGTCTTACAAATATCTCCATAGCCACTAAATATTCACCCTCTAAAATTTAGAAGGGCCCAGGGAAAATTATTTTATACTTTTTAATCCGTTTAAAAAACGTGGCATGTTGAAAAATTAAAAAAAAAATATTTTCTGCTTTTTAGTCTAATGCAAGGAAGAAAGTTTCCAGTTGATTGTATAAATCTTGATTAGACTCTGACAGGGACACATAGGAAATTCCTGATGTATATCAGATTCTGTTCTGCTGACAGTGTGTAGAATTGAAATAATAAGTTAATCGTTAATTAATTATTTGTTATAACATGTAGTGAACATTGCATTGTCTTCCACTTCTGAGCTATGGTTAAAATTACAAGCCTCTACTAGCACATCAGGAAATATGTTAATTAATTAATCAATTAATTGTTACAATAGATAGCTAATATTGCATTGTTATCCACTTCTGAGCTATGGTTAAAATTTCAAGTCTCTAGCTGATCGGGAAGTTAGTTTAAACTCAGCTGCAATACTCCACCCGGACAGAGAGACAGACATGACGGAAAGAATAAGAAAGAGGTACTGCAAAAAGATCAAGAGCTTCAAACAAAAAAAAACATAATTTCTTGAAAAACCGAGAAATTTGTTGCTGAAGTTGAATCAGAAATGCACTCATTTAAACATATTTACCCCAGTTTCTTTTATTTGCCAGTTCTTAATGAAACTAGTCTGAATCTAGTTTATTGTATAAAACTGATATCAGTCCTGACCTCGTGCAAATTATGTATATCCATATGTATGGATATATTTAGTTAATATTAGTTTATGTAACCATTAGGCCATAAACTCTAGATAATTTTGTTGGTTAGGGAGAAGAATTAGTTTTTACTTGTTTGTGTAAAGTTTTAGTTGGACACCTTAATAATGGTAATTTAAAAAAAATGTGTGTATTATATATTTCTGTAAGTGATAATTAGACTTTGCTCTTTAAGAGGGTGGTCACGGTGGTTTTTTAAAGCGCTTGGTCCCCAAATCCTCCTACACTATGCACCTCTTCTCACACCCTATATATGAAATATTGTTTCCACCAATATGCTGGCTATTTCATCACTCAAAATGCAAAGGATCCAGAACGCTTGTGCAAGGTTTGTCTTTGATCTAAGTAAGGACTCTCACATCTCGGAATACATTAAAGCTTTATCTTGGCTAAATATTGACAACAGTCGCAAACATTCGGCTATATTACTTCTAACAAACTCCCCTGAATATCTCGCTACCAAACTCCGCCTTTCCAATACCATCCGCAATCTAAGAGCTAGTAACTCCATGCTCCGTGTACCATTACATCGTACAGATGAGTTTAGAGGGGCATTTTGGATATTTGCTCCTATAATATGGAATACTCTACCTGAAACCATATGCACGATAAAAAATTATAACCTTTTTAAATCCCGTTTACGTGACTACCTCACTAAGTTACAGCACGGTATTACTGCTCACATGTAGGTTTATTTATTTATATATTTTTTTAGTTGTTAATTTGTCACAATTCATTTGTTTAATTGATAATGTATGCGCGTTCTATCTCTTGTGAGATGTACTAAACTGACATTGTATTTTGTATTAATTGAATTTGTTAATGGTACTCTCGCAGGACTTTTTAGTCCTTTTGTACCTTCGATGTAATAAAGAAATACCAAATACCCCTCCACCTCCTCCTTGCACCTCCCCCTTACACCCCTAAAAACCCCTCTAAACACTCCACCCTACTCCTACCCCCCAGCCATCGGAGTCGCCTTGCAGTCTTCCGAGAAACCCATAGCCTCTTTGGTAATCATTTTTAAACTGAACGGGAATCCTCTCCCCTCCCCTTTCCCCACCCACCCCCTCTCCTTTCCTCAACATAAGCCCAGGCCATACATTGTCACCATACCTACCGCTAAATGCGCATGAGTATGCCACAGTGTGGTGAAACGTGCATCTTGCCAGCGTAATAAAGTTTTGTGGAGATAACAAAGGTTATGGCTAGTTTATTACACCGGACTCAAACTTTTGTTATAAATTAACCATTTTTGTTTATTTGTTGGTTGAAATAAAACCTGTACTGCTCCACATTCCTTTCATGCTCTTTTATTTAGCCCAAAGTAGGTTCGGAAATTTCTCGTATTCTTTAAAAATATGTTTGCAACGAAGTGCAACAAGACCCTAGAAAATGCAAGTATTTGCCTGGAAATCCTGGAAAACTCGGGGAAAAAAGAAATTTAGATTCACCGGACACCCTGGATTATGGCTGAATTTGATATTTATTTCACATGAGTTTCATTTCAGAGGTTTTAATAGATTAAAGCATTTCACTGATCTGTTGTTTTTCACCATTTACTCGAATTAATAACTGTTGTGACCTGGAAATCGGTGGGTGAGTTTCTATGTATTTTTTATGTGACTTTTATTTTCCAGTTTTCTCTTGAATGCATTAGCTTGTTATTTCCTTGTGTATTTCTGTACAGTTTTAAGAACAGCTGAGAATAGCCAAGTGAAACTATCCCTTTCGGGAGTGTGACCTTTCACTTTTCTTAACGTCAATACCTTCCTGTTTCCTCTCCTCCCCAAATCTATTACCACCTCGCCGAAAACATTCTTGTCTCGGCTAGTCCTATATAATGGCACGGAGAGATATGCAAAGAGAGATTGGAGCAGTTGGGCAGTCATGTAGCCGAAACAGGAGTCAAGGCGCGGGCCATGAGGCCCGTGCACTTGCAGATGCAGCGCCATCCATCCGTGCCATATCTAGAGCTTCTCTCCTTCCCCAGTCGTGGTAATATACTTGTTGGGCTATTCTGACGCACATGTTGGTTCTTGTATAACGTTTTATTCTTGCCTTCAATATATTTGAAATACATTAAATCATTTTCCTCTCAAGTACTTGATTTTGAATTGAATAACATTCCCCTCAATACCTATGGATGACTATTAGTTTCTCGACAGCCAAGGGCAAGGACCCAATAGTCCGTGTTCGAGTTACCGTCCAAACCACGGGGCTCGCAGCATGCGACAACATAACTATGTGAGATAAACAGTGATTTCAACAAAAAATTCCAAACCAGTGAACAACGTAATATCTTCTAATTCTGGCACAAATTTATCGATTAAAAGTTATGCCAGTTATGATATTGATGGCAGCATGCGAGTACAGAATAGGAAGATAGCCCTTTTATTAGACAATTGCTCCGCTCACAACTCCTGTGGCAGTAATAGATTAGCTAATGTAAAAATGTATTTTTTCCCTCCAAACTACACTTCCCACTTGAAACCCTTAGACATGTGCATTATCTGCTCTTTTAAATCCAACTATAGATCAAGAATATTACAGCGAATTGTGATTAATATTGAGAGAAAGATGGAGAAACCTTAATTTATAAATTTAAAACTGGATATTGAGTTGGCACCTGGTAGTTGATGGAGTGTTACTCCAGAGACAATGAAAAATTGCTGGAAAAAAGGCAGGTTTTAGATTCCCTGAGGATGAAGATCCTTATCCTGAGCCAGAGATTGCAAATGAAGACAGTGGCATTGATGCAGCATGGAAATAATACGTTGAAAAAGCCGGTGTACAGACTGACGTTACAATAAACATCTGAGTTTTTTGGCGAGAAGATGCTTCAATAAGCTACTTGCTCCCATCTGTATTCTCTATCATGGAAGCTACCGGAGAAAGAGCTAGCAGAAGCTACCGGTAGCATATTAGGCTCCCACCCATATTCTGTAAATGTCACGAATCTACTTCCGTAGCCCCAATAAGCTCCCACGGTAGCCTCATGAAGCGTGGCCTCCTAATACCCTGCTTAAATATTAGTCATTTTCTAAAAGCTTATCTAGCTATAATTATCCAACGCACGGGTATTTTTCTTACATTTATTAAATGTGCATTCATTGCACTTTCACTGGGTTACTTTGTCATTTTCGCCATTTGCGGGATTTTTCACAAAAAAAGATATTAACTGGTGTCATGGAAAGTCATATTTACCTTCAGTAAGTAATGTGATTCCAGCACATGATGGGATACTTAGTGGGCCGTGGTAGCGTGTATCACCTTCGCATTTCTTTAAAAGCTTCATCTTCGTATATTATTTAAATGATTTGAAGCAACGAGTAATTGACGAAAGCAAATAGCACGAATCATATAATTGACATGAACCCTAATTCCCGAATATTTTTTCAAATAATCTTATTTCAATTGATCAAAACAGCCAAGATGGATGTTGTGTATTCGTATTCACGAGATTTTGTGAGCAAAAATAAAACATTTTAGAATTTTGCTCGAATTTTTAATGTGTGGAATTTTTTGCTAAACACGATACAAGAACATCTTCACCGTCTAAAACGGCCTTAAAACATGTTTCACCAGTTTTATCCACGGAAAAACATTGAGACGAGCTTTCCCATTGGTTCTAAGAATGACGTCACCAGAAATGAAGTTTCCGCAGATTTGGTTCAAAAAGATTCTCATACCCACCTTTCACCAAACCTCTCTCCACTTCCTATTATGTTCTTGAGATAGCTCCCGCGAGTTAGTGAATAAAGTCGGGAGCCAATTCCTGGTAGCTTATTCAAAGCTACCGATGCAGTAGCTTCGAGATAGAGAATAGCCCCCTTGTATCTCTTTAAGTTTTGCCGTAGTCAGAGCAGGAACCGGAGCTCGAAACTATGAAATATTTCACGTTAAATATTTTGTAATATTTTATGAAAACCCTGTATAAAATATTTCAACAAAAAATAGTAAAATAAAAATATTGAATAGATTTTTTTTAAGTTCCACTTCGCATAGTTGATAAATTAATTGCTCATTTCGTCAAGTGAAGTTGATGGAAAAAAATGACCATTTTATTCAAAAAAATAAATGACAGTGCTCGGCTATATTCAAGCACAAGAATTATTACAAGGAGAGTACCTAGCTTCTATAGACCAATTGAGATCACTTTGTGTAAGATGGTTCTTGAGTGGAATGTCAACGGTCCAGAAAAAGATAACAGGTTTTTTCAGATTTATCTGTTATTATTTGGTCTCCGAGTCCATTATACTTATGTATTCTAATCATTTCAGGTGTATGGAATGCCTTGTTTAGTATGTATAAAAATTTGGGAAGGCTCAAAGCTCAGTTGCTCTTTGAAAACCTTTAAGTTGAATATTTTGTTAGTTTTATATTCCACCAAATTTTTGCTAATAATCTCCAGAATAACCTGTTTTATCCCTCTACGTAGCAAATGATGTAGAGGTCAGTTACTAGCTGTTACATCATATAAAAAGATTTATTTATTTGCATTTAATGCAGGCATTGCAATTCCAAGAGTTTATGGGGAAGTCATTATGTTTTATTATTTCACATCAAAGTGATTGAAATAACATAAAATGTTAAAAAGTGAGAAAATAAATGTTTTCTTCCAATCAAGACATCATTTTGAGTTTGACACATACAATCTTTTTTTTATGTGCCTCATTTAATGCTGAATTGAAATTTCCTTTTATTATAACTTGATAAAATCACAACTTTCTTTAGTGCTAGAGCATACGGATAATGTAGGTAGGTTCCTAAGGAACCATTATGCAATCGACCATTCATAAGGTTTACTTCATGCAGTACAAATGGTCCACCTCTGTACAACATAGTTCTCCGCACAACAATTTTTTTCCGGTCACAAGTAGTGTGTTATACAGAGGTTTGACTGTACTTGTGAATACCCATTGAATTTATCGATTACCCCCCAAAGCAATCTATTATGGGGTCCATGGGACTCTAGGCCCTTCTTTTACAGATTTTCTCTCTTTGAAAATCAATCTCAAGGTATTATGCTATTGTTGATTTCAGAGAAATAGTGAGATTTGTTAGTTAAAACATGATTTTCAGACAAAAACCAATTGGAAAAGATAATTGATTGAAAGAATTATTAACTTCAGTCTTTCAACCAATTGATTAGTAAAATCCCAAACTTCCATCTTGAGCAGAAGTAATTTTATATAGCAAAAAATGAAAACACTTCACAAAACCCAATACGTAGCGTAGATAGAGATGGTCCACTTTGAAAATTACCTCGGTAATTTTTATAAATTACCGTGGTATTTTTCGTAATTTACCAAACCCCTGGAAAATTACCGTAATTTTCCAAATAATTCACCCATGTTTGAGATAATTTTTCATACAGATAAATTCCCAATAAGTTCTTTTAAGCCAAGTTTACAATTCTTACATGTTTAATTATTAATTCAGGCATGTACTACTCATTTTTGGAATATTTTACTTCAAATATAAGATTAAAGCTTTAGAATATTCTTCTTAAAAATTTCTCATACTTTGACAAAAGAAAGCCAGATTGCGTGTTGCTGCCGTAGTTCTTTTTACAAGTTGAAAAATTTCTAATAGATTAATGTTATATTAGGTATGCTTTAAGCATCTTTATTCCCTTCCTATTGCTATTGGCTTTCTTATTTAACCATGCAATTGCTGTCCAATGCTTGCAACTAAAAAATACTTGAAAATTATGGTAATTTTACCATCTCTAAGCGTAGACCACCAAAGGGTATTGGGACCTTTTGGGGCCTTGAGATCTTTTTAAAATAGCCTACAATTTTCTTCCTGTATTGAACTATTAGCATGATCGGAGTAAAACTGTTCATTTGTATAAAATACAAACAGATAAACATTCTTTTTGTTATTAGATATATACAACCCATTTCCATGGAGCATGTTTTTTTAACAAATGTTTTGAATTTTCTGTTAACTTTGTAGCACGGGAGGACTTGAGCAATGCCGTGGTGAGCCCTGAACATCTTCAGGAATCGTTCACCGAATCTATTGAGGAGACTATTTGCGTGGATGACGGTGACGATGTGGTGAATCACGAACTCCATCGGGTGGTGCCTGGTGTAAAATCAGTGGAGGAGAATCTGCTGTCGAGTGGAATGGAGAGCAGTTCATCAGATGTTTCCGCTGGAGTGGACAGTTCACCGAGATCAAAGCTGTTCCGCTGTCATGCATGCGGTCAGGGATTCAAGAAGAAGTTAAGTTTGACGCAGCACATGAAGCATCACTCCGCTCAGTGGAGGCATTCGTGCGTCGTTTGCCGCAAGACCTTTCCACGAAAGAGTACCCTTGACATGCAAATGATACTACACGTTGAGGGGGAGAAGGGATCTTCTTGCAGCAAGTGTGGGAAGTCATACGCTCAAAAAAAGGCACTCGATCGGCACATGCGGCAGCGTCACAGTAATTCGACAAAAACGACGATTGGAAAGGTCAAGCGTCTCAAGACTGGGCGTTGTTATTACTGTAAAGTGTGCGCGAAGTCTTTTGTGGATCAAAATGCCGTGCGTTCTCATTTGTCGTCGCACAACATACAGCGTCACGACTGTGGTGTCTGTTCCCAGTCTTTCTACCTGAAGAAAATGTTGCAGGATCACATGTTGGCCCACAAAAGGGGGAAATTCTATCGCTGTACCCTTTGCTCCATGTCTTTCACTTTGGAGAGTTTGTTGAAAGTGCACATGTCCGTGCACAAGGGGTTGTCGTGTGGAGTGTGCCACGTAGCGTTCACCCGTGGAGCTGCCTTAAAGCACAAGAGATGGAGGCTGATGTAGGATTCTCCAAAGGTGTGTCACTGCGTCGGTCCTTCATTGTTATGATAATGTTTCCAAGCCATCCCATCTTACAAAAATATAAGCGTTTTTCAAATGTTATTTATTCTAGACCTCTTTTTATGTATGGTGCAAATGTCATAAGGTCCCAAGGCCCTTTGGTGGTCTACGCTTAGAGATGGTAAAATTACCGTAATTTTCCAGTATTTTTTATACATATATAATTGGACCAGAACTCGTGACATTTGCATTACATACAAGCGTTTGGTTGGCGTTTTATAAATACAAATCAATTGGTCATTACTGTTAGTCAATTACACAATTCTCAGCCATAATTTATATTCACTTCCATCATTTTAAAAAGCGATATGAATGAGGGATTTTAATGAAACTGTATTGGATGGTATAGTTGTAAATATTTTTATTTTAACTTCATTCATATTTTTTCCACACCCCGTCACCTAGACGGATGTTACATTATATACAATATATGACATGAGTGTAGCTGATTAAACATATTATTTTACTACCATGCAAGTTTTTAGTTTCCATTTCAAATTCAGGTGGAAACATGAACTATCTTTTTATGTAAAAAAGATGTCTAATTGACCCAAATTCTGAACTTATAGCTGTAATGTGGAGTATGAAGTAGCTCATGCACAAAAATATGTATTTTCTATTTCTACTTTCCCTAAATTTTACGTAAAAAAGCACTCCATGGCTTGCTGAAACCCAGATATATGGTAACTGATTAATGTATAATATATCATTAACTTTGGTCGCATTATGGTAGCATTTCAGTTTTAAACTTTTATCTCTGTTTTCTACATACTTGTCATGTAAATTTTCATGTAGCTTTTATAGCATTTCTAACAATTTCCTTGCAATATTCTTGTGTCCATTTACTATAGCGACTTGCAATAAAGTATTCCCTTGATTATCACGAGTCCTTGTTACAGCTAAAAACTCATCAGTCTTTACTACCCTTAACTTGTTGATAATTTCAGCATTACCTTTTTTTGCATCTTCAAACAATTCGTCAACTAATTCCAGTAGGTTAGTAACGTTCTGCTCTTCAGAAAGATTAATGGGGGTTTTGCCTTCTTTATCCTCATTGTTGTAAGTAGCTCCATGTTGTAATAAAGATTTTACAACTTCCAAGGAGCCACACTTAGCTGCTACATGAAGTGGTGTAGTAGCATTTCCATTAATTTTAGCATTAATTAAGTTATGAAATTCATCACGACTCATATATTGTGATAAAACTTCAACAACTTCTCTGTAACCTTTGGAAGAAGCCGTATGTAAAGGCGTATATCCCTCGTTAGTAACTAGAGTAACATCAGCTCCGTTTTTTAATAAGGTGCTTACAATATCTATGTTGCCATTGCTAACTGCGTAGTGTAATGGTGTCCTCCCTTCGGTATCTTTGAAGTTAACATCTACCTCCCCTTTGATGCATTGCTCAACCACTGAAAGATTTCCATTTTCAATCGCCTCGAGTAACTTTTCAGAATAAGCCAACTGTAATCTATGCTTGATTGGTCCTAAAAACCTTTGTACAGGTATGTCAATAAAAAGTTCAATAATTTCTATGAACGTTCTTACATCTTTCGTGAACTCAGAATGCAGTAACTCATAATATTTTGTGCCTTGGCCTTTGGAAACGAAGCATTTACCTTGTCCACCGGAAGCTTCATATGTATACCCTGTCGTCATGTGTTTTGGATCAAATTCTAATGCTACCATTATATCATTTACTGTCTGTATGTATTTATTTTCTATCGAACCAGGTACACAATCTTTGTACACCTTAAGTAATTTATATACATTTCCTAGGTAATAAGAACCTTCCTTAACAGCACTCCAAGGAAAAGGATTATTTTCTGGTCCATATGGCCCCGACAAACTCTTCAAAATAGGAAGATACACTTGAGAAAATCTGATTTGATTCTCTGCTGCCCATGTAAGCCTTTCAAGTTGATCCAACTCAAATTTGGGACTAGACAGTGATTCAACTTGATGTGACTCATTCAGCATTTCTAGCAACTCTCCTACTATATTCTTGTGTCCATTTACTATAGCGACTTGCAATAAAGTATTCCCTTGATTATCATGAGTCTTTGTTACAGCTAAAAACTCATCGGTCTTTACTACCCTTAACTTGTTGGTAATTTCAGCATTACCTTTTTTTGCATCTTCAAACAATTCGTCAACTAATTCCAGTAGGTTAGTAACGTTCTGCTCTTTGGAAAGATTAATGGGAGTTTTGCCTTCTTTATCCTCAATGTTGTAAGTAGCTCCATGTTGTAATAAAGATTTTACAACTTCCAAGGAGCCACACTTAGCTGCTACATGAAGTGGTGTAGTAGCATTTCCATTAATTTTAGCATTAATTAAGTTATGAAATTCATCACGACTCATATATTGTGATAAAACTTCAACAACTTCTCTGTAACCTTTGGAAGAAGCTGTATGTAAAGGCGTATATCCCTCGTTAGTAACTAGAGTAACATCAGCTCCATTTTTTAATAAGGTGCTTACAATATCTATGTTACCATTGTTAACTGCGTAGTGTAATGGTGTTCTCCCTTCGGTACCTTTGAAGTTAACATCTACCCCCCCTTTGAGGCATTGCTCAACCACTGAAAGATTTCCATTTTCAATCGCCTCGAGTAACTTTTCAGAATAAGCCAACTGTAATCTATGCTTGATTGGTCCTAAAAACCTTTGAACAGGTATGTCAATAAAAAGTTCAATAATTTCTATGACTGTTCTTACATCTTTCGTGAACTCAGAATGCAGTAACTCATAATATTTTGTGCCTTGGCCTTTGGAAACGAAGCATTTAGTCTGTCCACCGTAAGCTTCATCTGTATATCCTGACGTTATGTGTTTTGGATCAAATTCTAATGCTACCATTATATCATTTACTGTCTGTATGTCTTTATTTTCTATCGAACCAGGTACACAATCTTTGTACACCTCAAGTAAGTTATATAAGTTTGCTAGGTAATAAGAACCTTCCTTAACAGCTCTCCAAGGAACAGTATTATTTCCTGGTCTCGATAAACTCTTCAAAATAGGAAGATACAACTTAGAACGACTGATTTGATTCTCTGCTGCCCTTGTAAGCCTTTCAAGTTGATCCAACTCAAATTTGGGACTAGACAGTGATTCAACTTGATGTGACTCATTCAGCATTTCTAGCAACTCTCCTACTATATTCTTGTGTCCATTTACTATAGCGACTTGCAATAAAGTATTCCCTTGATTATCACTAGTCCTTGTTGCAGCTAAAAACTCATCAGCCTTCACTACCCTTAACTTGTTGATAATTTCAGCATTACCTTTTTTTGTACCTTCAAACAATTCGTCAACTAATATCAGTAGATCAATAACGTTCTGCTCTTTGGAAAGATTAATGGGGGTTTTACATTCTTTATTATCAATGTTGTAAGTTGCTCCATGTTGTAATAAAGATTTTACAACTTCCAAGGAGCCACATTTAGCTGCAACATGAAGTGATGTAGTGCCACTTCCAGTAGTTTTGGCATTAACAAAGTCATTTAATTTATCACGACTGATGTTTTGCAACAGTACCTCGACTATTTCTCTGTAACATTTGGAACAGGCAGTGTGTAACGGTGTGTTACCCTTATTAGTAACTAGAGTTACATCAGCTCCATTTTTTAGTAAGATGTTCACAATATCTGCGTGTCCATTGCTAACAGCATAATGCAACGGTGTTCTTCCATCAATATCCTTATCATTGACATCAGCTCCATCTTTTAATAGACGCTGAACGGTTTGTAAATCACCTTTACAAGCAGCATTGTTGAAATCCTTTTGCTGATGCTGGAGAATGCCTGATTCTTCGCTACCCTCAAGCTTAAAACTAACATTACTCATCTCTATCTTTAAAAAAAAATCTAAAAGCACTCGGATGACTTGGTCCAAAAACAACTTTTCGTTGATCAAAACTTTGTGTAGACTTATTAAGAGCACTGATCCATTTACCTTGAGCAGATGGTACTCATTAGTGTGAATGACAATTCTATGTCCGTTGGTGCGTTGTCAATAAGGGGAATGAAAACTATACCTCCTTGGTGGATTTATGTTAGGAACTCAGCTTAAATGCTATGCTCGAACATGTTTCTGACGATAACTGTTGTCCCATTGCACTAGCCCTCGTTTCAGCAGTAAATTTCCTCATCAGCAAGACTTTGCAGCCAACCCTGGATAGAGAAAGAGAATATAAATTAAACTTTGATACAAAAAAAGACCATGCTATGATGTACTACCATGTACCATATGTACAACTATGTGGAATTCTATTCCAATGTACTATTTAGTATCCTATTCTGGGGTTCTTCCCATCATTCAAAGAATATTTTTAAAAGACAAAAAAGAGCAATTCGACTAATGGCCAAAGAGCCCTACAATACCTCATGCCGTCCTATTTTCAGGAAGCTAAACATTCTCCGCATTCCTTGTGTCTACATTCTATCTGCTGTCATGTACTACACCCATAGTAACCTATCATCTTTTTATAAAAGCCAAGACATTCACCATCACTTCATGAGAAGCCGTAATGACTTACACGTAACATTTGCCAGGACCACAAAATGTTTACACGGTTTGAGGAGGATGGAACTATATATTCATCTGCCCATTCCCATAAAATCCACGAGTGGTGATACTTTTAAAAGACAGTTGAAAGCTCTTCTAATTGAAAAGCTCTGAAATGATGCCAATGAGTTAATGGCAGATCCCTTACAAGCTTATCATCTTTTTATTGATCAATGATGAATTAATATTTATGATGCTGTGCAATGTTTCCTTTTTTTGGGAGTGTTGCCCATTTTATGTATAGTTTACTACATTCATTATTTCCTGACGTGCCTTATATTGTGAGCAAACTTTGTAACTCTATCCACTGGGCAAATAAATATTATTATTATTATGATAATAATATGCATAATGCATTTTTAATGGGTGGCTTCACATGTAAAGCACTCTTGTTCATATTTTAATTGTTTGAACTTAAAGATGCCTCATAAGTGCATGTTAAGTTTATTTAAAAATAATATTCTTAACAGCACCGCAACTTGCGATGCGTTGACAGAGGAAATGGAAGAATTTAGGGAGTGGATGTCATGTGGCATAAGTAGGAAAATATCTGTCTGAATGAATCTTGAGCCAGAAAAGAGGCTTTTAAATGGTTTTGGGAGAGGAATTCATCTCCGAAAAATTAAGTTCTGTTCGAGGAGAAGGTTGGTGTATGAAGGACTGAATCTACTGCCCTTGGGGTCATTCCATACCATTTCACCAGATTTTTAAGAAAGTTGTTGCAGCAATATTTCAGAAAAAGTTCAAATTTTACACACTTACTACTACATGTCTTTAAGACACAAAACCAATTTTTGTTTATTTTTTTCTCATGACATCAAGGACTTACAGGCCCATGAAGGTCGCAGCGCGTTGTAAAAATGATGACTGTCAGCGAGTATCGGTAATTAGAGTTACTCAGAAACTACAAGTTGTAGGAGAATGTTTCAAATACCAGTTTAATCATCACACATTGAGCTTTCATTTGACATATTTTTCAATAACTTCACTGTACAATATGTATGAGAACAATTAGTCCAAACTTTTTATACAAATCACTGTTTTTTACAACTTTTGCTATTTTTTTCTTATTGTGAAGGGTTGTGATCACAAGGTCTACATTTTTGTTATAGTATATTTGGGCATCATAGTAAGTGTGTGTAAGAAAAACTTTGTGTGTCTGTTAATCCTCTAGCTGTTACAAGCTTCGAAAAATAAGAAAAATCGAAAATTTACCGTTTTTGGGCCCCGGTATCTCTGGTGAGGGAATTTTTAAAAATTTGTAATTTTCAGTATGATAAGCTATGATCCTATTAAGAATGCCCTAAAAATTTGGATCAAGTGTTTTTACTCATTTGGAAGTCAAATCACACTGAAGTTGCAAAAAAATTACTCTCGCCTTCTGAATAGAAGCAATGTACGGATTGGTGCATATAACTAAATGTTGCCTAAATTAAGTGTTATTTTGATTGATAATTAGCAATCTAGTTACCTATTCAATGTGTTGATAGTTGTAGATTTCATGTTTCACTAAGAATAAAAATGTCTCATAAGCAGAATATTGGCAAACTATTTAGCCTGCATTGGTTTTTCCACTGAACAACTATATGATTGTTCTGTTATCAGTAAGCTGATATGAAAACAAACTTCAAAATTAGTGTAGCTTACACCTATTGTTTATTGAACAATATCCCAGTAGATTTGTGGTAGTAATTTGTTTATGTAGGTATGTAACCTGGCTTTTGAGACTAAACATTTAAACCATTCTCCTACAACTTGTAGTTTCTGAGTAAATCTAATTACCGATACTCACTGAAAGTGTCATTTTTACAACGCGCTATGACCTTCACGGGCCTGTAAGTCCTAGAGGTCACGAAAAAAAAACAAATTGGTGTTATGCCTTACAGACATGTAGTAGTCATTGTGTAAAATATGAATTTTTCTGAAATGGTGCTGCAACTACTTATTTTAAAATCTGGTGTAATGGTATGAAATGACCCTACTTTCTTCATGAAAAAAAAAATTGGTGTTGTGCCTTACAGGCATGTAGTAGTCAGTGTGCAAAATATGATTTTTTTCTGAAGTGGTGCTGCAACAAGTGTTCGGTGAATTGGCATGGAATGACCCAGTAACAATTTTCCACGGATAAATAGTTTAATTCGACCTGGGTTTCGATGCACTACATCATCATCAGGTACATAAGTTTTGTCGTACAAAACATACATCAGGTACAGGTGGGTGGGGGAGGTTAGGAGGAAAGTGGAGGGAGGGAGTGGGGAAGGGGAAAAATTTCAAGGGGGGGAGGGAGTTTTATTTACACAAGTATATCGTTAACATTTGAAATTTGAAAAAAAAACCATAAGTTCGTTGAGGTGATGTCCCGCGGCGTGTTGAGGGGGAAGGGGGGGAGGTAGGGACAAGCATTGGAAATATAGACACTTTGTATATAACCAAAAGGGTTCCATGCGGTGCAAATTTCATGAGCCTAGGTCAAATATTTTTTTCTATTTGACCCAGTAACAAGAAGGAGGTTGGTTTGGAGGTAGAGAAGATAATTGAAAGCACTATGAGTGCGAATGAAGTCGGAGAAATTATTAATTTTTCATAGATATTGTGAACAACCTCATCTCCTCATTCACCCTTTTCCTCTGACGACACATAACGACGACTACCATAGTTACACAAACAAACAATTAATACAAATACCTGATGATAATGATTGCTCATCGAAACCCTGGTTGTATATGTTACTTAATGAAGAATTGGTTTCTGTAAGTATAATTTTCTAAAAATTTACAATGATATACTACAAAGTTACATTAGAACAAGTTAATATTGAAGTCAGAAGGTTCCAACAAGGAGACATTGCGTGACTTATTGTAACCTAACGACCGGTAAATAAACAATAACAATGCGTTGTTAGGGCGCAGATAAATAAGAAAAGAGCAGCAAAAGAGAAAACAAGGGGTCGTAGCTGGGGACGCGGGGTAGAGTGAGACATATGGTGAAAGAGAAAGGAGTTTGAAGAAGTAAAAGGCGAAAAGGAGAATGAAAGAAGGGGAATAAAAGTGTGTGCGAAAGAGTGTTGGATTGTCAAAGGGTGACGGGAGGAGTTGGGGAGTGGTATCCAGTAAGGAAGATGGAAAGAAGCCGAAACGGAGGGAATTGCGGCTGAAGTGGGAGACGACAAGATGAAGGTGAGGGTTACATTATGTTCGGGATCCAAATAATCCCGAAATTGGCTCCGAAAGTCTCCCAAGGAGATTGATTGAAAATCCAGCAAATAGGCTGAAAAAAAATTGTTGCTACTGCCGTAAATGTATGGAAGTGGGCAAAGTACAGTAATTACGTAAAATATTCGAAAGAAAAAAAAAACCGAAACCTGGGATAGAACCCCAGCCACCATATGAGCATAACCAGCTCAGTACCTCAAACCACTGGCCTACGACGTCTGTTGAGAAAGGCGCTAACTTTAAAGTATTTATACGGAGGAAGATTCTTTAATAGTGTTTTTCTCTTGAACCCTGGCCCAAATGGAAGAAAGCCGTGACACTTTTCCCACTTCCTCTCTATAGTTTCATAAAATAATTGCCTCGTTTGGATCACGAACATCACTTACGTGATGTCTCCTTGTTGGCATAATTATATGATATCCAGTGCTCAAAGCTGTACCATGGCTTCTATGGAAAGATGAGTCTGCAGAAAGCGAGCATTTAACGAAGAGTAGATACAAATATCTAACGTCTTATGCAAGACTGAGAGGGAGGGAGGGGGGGTTTGGTAAAACCTTACATTGTCTTACAAATGGGGAGGGGGGGAAGTCAAAAAATGGCATAAATCGTCTTACATAATACCTGAAGGGCCCCTTACCTTGTTTTTTGAATTATGTATTAGATAATCACTGCGGTGATTAAAGTCAAAATACAGTAATTCTACAGAAATGACTTCTCTGAATGAAATACAACATGATATGATAACATGTCACCATACAATGATACAATATGATAAAATATCACGAGTTTAGGTGAAATATTCTTCTGATCTCATGAGATGTATATATTTTGCTCTTTTTTAACAGCCACTTGGACTATGGCTTGGAATTATGAGCGGAATACCCCTGACAAAATCTGTAGATGAAATCTGTAAACGATGTCTTCTTGTCAGTGAAATCAGTACTGGGTACGTGAGGAGTTGGACATTTAGCTAAGAAAATGGCGGATTGATTTGAGACCTGAGTTGGGAATGGAAGTGTAAAGTGTAGTTGTTACGCCTATTAAAAGTGTTGTGTTTTGAAGAAGTGAAATTGAATTTTGGTGGTTCAATAAGTGGTACGTAGCTTCAATATAAGTAGAGATGGGAAAATTAACGTAATCTTCATCTGAGGTAAATTACCACGTGGTAAATTACGGTAATTTTTGAAAACTACCGTAATTTTCCAGTATTTTTCAGTTTTAAGCATTAAACAGAAATGTATGGTTAAATAAGAATGCCAATAGCAAAAGGAAGGGGATACGATGTTTAAACCATACCTAATGTAACATTAATCTATTATATATTTTTAAAATTGCAAAAAGAAATACAGCAGCAACACGCAATCTGGCTTTCTTTTGTCAAAGTATGACAAATTTTCAAGAAGAATATTCTACTAATAATTACTAAATAATGTTATAATTTAAGTAAAATATGCCAAAAATGAGTTGTAAATGCCTCAATTTAAAATTAAACACATTGGAAATGTGGACTTGGCTTAAAAGAACATGTTGGGAATTTATCTGTATGAAAAATTATCTGAAATATAGGTGAATTATCTAGAAAATTATGGTAATTTTCAAGGGGCGCGGTAAATTACGAAAAATACCGCTAATTTACGAAAATTACCGTGGTAGTTTTCAAAGTGGCCCATCTCTAAATATAAGAGGGTGGTAGGGTGCACACAATGGAATGCAGGTAATGCTCCACAAAAGCCAATATGCGTTCTGTCGGAGAAAAGCATGAAGAAACAATGGGATGGCCAGGGATGTTAGGTTTGTGGATTTTAAGAAGGATGTAGAAATATTAAAGCACCGTTCGTGAACTACTGAAAAGTAAATGCTACCGAATAAACATTGAAGCCACGTTCTTGAGGCAGTAAATATAAATGCAACTGATTGTGAATGAGGATTCTTGGTATTAATTAATGCGTAGAAGTAGGGAACAGTAGCAAACCTACAAGCAAAATAGAAAATTTTTTTTATCCCGAAGCAACTTAGCGAAATACTGGGAATGTTGCAATTCAATCGCCAAATTCTCCAGTTCGAAAATGTACCTCTACATGGTAGTGTACGCCATTTCACATTTCTTCGTCATTGCATTAATATTTGGCAATCACATAAGCAGTCGATTCAAACGTTAAAAACTTAATCCCGATCTCAACTAATCTTTAAGAAGTCAACGCGTCAAACATCTGCAAAATTTTTATTCTACCCTACCATCATAATTAACAACTTTTAACAATATAGAGCCAGTTTATCTAATTTTACGTAGTTATCAGCAAGCATTAGCAATGATCAACTTTCAGCAACATTTTTTTAGGAAATTGTTTCACCAGAAATTACTACTCTCTTTAATTTAGTTGAATCTTCAACCACGCATTTCTATTTGGAATAGGCGGGGAATTTGGAATAGGCGGGGGAACTTTTAACTCAGGACATAGCCTATTAAATAGGGTAATATACTGGTATCGATATGTGGACGATATTTTGATTTTATGGAATGGGACGGATCGACAGTTGGACAATTTTAAAACGGTTTTAAACAATGTACATCCAAAACTCCTTTTTACAAATGAGACTGATAACAAACGTTCCATTAACTATTTGGATTTGACTATTTCTCTGGTGAATAATCGTCATAAATTTTCAATTTATAGAAAGCCAACATATACTGACATCGTCATTCCTGCGGACTCGAGACACTGCCACTCACAAAAAATGGCAGCATTCCATGCCTTGATTAACCGACTCATTAATGTCCCACTCATCAAAGAAGATTTTGAGAAAGAAAAGAGCATAATTAAGTATACAGCTTTTGCAAACGGTTATTCAGCAGAGATAATAGACAAATTAATTAGTAAAAAGATGAAGAAAAATTTTGTGCACCTAATATATTCTACTAATAGTGGTAAAATGGATTGTAAATGGAGCTCTGTAAGTTATTACGGTCATGTAACCAGAAATGTTGTAAAATCATTCCCCAAAAATCAATGCTTTGTATCATATAAGTCAACCATGACCCTAAAAAACTGGTTTGTACATTGTAAAGATAAAGTGGACTCTATGAGCAGAAGTGGTATATATGAACTGTCATGCAACGACTGTGAATGTGTCTACGTGGGGCAGACTTCGAGAAGTTTCCAGAAAAGAACAAAAGAACATTATTGTGCTTTTAAAAATGACCATGAAGAAAAGAGCAATTTTGCCAAACACCTTTTAACCTGTGACCATAAAAGTGATTTTAAAGTTAAAGTACTGCATTTTACCAATAACCAACGTGAGATAAATGCATATGAACAGCTCGAAATTTTAAAACGAAATGTTGACGCTGATGTTTATCTTTTAAACGAATACTTGCTGCCCGCCAACTCCCCCATCCTTTCCTCTATTGTTGTCCATTCCCGTCCTCCTTCCCCCCCCCCCTCAACGCCACTACCCCACCCCCAACTGACTGAAGGTATATAAGGGATTGCTGTACACTTTTGTTCACCTTATGATGATGCTTAGCCGTTGAAACCAGGGTCGTGGTTGAGTTTATTGTTATGTGGTTTGTAAAAGTTTCCTCGCTGTAATAAATTGTTGTGATGGAATACCACAAAGTTTCTGAAGACTACGCTTTATTCCTAGGCGGGGGATGTTTAGTCCCATTAGACATTTTATTATTATACATTAAGTTACACTAATGTTTTAGGTTAACTAAGTTACATATTAACACCTGCAACAAACAAAAGCCAATTCTGCACTAATTGTAAGTTTGCTACTTCAAATTTTACAATTGTACTGTACATTTGGATTTTGGTAATTTTTCCTAGCGAGATTTAACATTACAAAAAATACTCAAATAATTTGTAAGGAACAATGATTATTTAATGGGAAAATTGTTATCTTTCTCATCATCATTGGTACATAGTTGCATTCTCAAAAAAATTCTTCCTTGTGGGTTGAGCCCGAGGTACGTAACATTGCCTTAGTTTAAAGGTAATCAACTTAATACAACAACAAAACACGTCGATGGAACTTCATTTTCTCGCAAGTTATGGCGAAAAAATGATTCTATATTACTTACATGTGTAACAATTAACAGTTAAAAAAAGTGAAAAATTAAAATTATTATTATAATCGTTATCAGAATTGAAATGGTCTCGCCTCCGGCATGAGTTTATCCACTTCGCCCGCAATGAACTTTAGGCAGAAAGTCGAAAAAAACTCAGCTTACCCTTCCGAATTATTGCACCTAAATACTGCGCAATAACATTGCCATGGATTCCGGGCACGATATGTAGATGAACGAGTGTTTACAGTTCTCAAGTTCAATCACTTCAAATACGCTAAAAGCTCACATCCTCACATGACTGAAAACACCTGTGGCATGCACGTCCACGGAATAAGACGGATACATATGCATTGGCAAAGACATCGATAAAAGCGCATCGGAGTGCGTCGACAGATTTGTATTAGATGATTTGTATTACCTAGAGGTAGATCCTGCTTCGCGAACAATTACCCTACCTCAAATTGGGACGTGGGCTAAATTTACAATATTTTTATCCGTTTCGAAGTAGAAATTACGTCAGTCATTTTTTTTTCGATCAAAACAGAATCGCCATTGCGATTGTACCCACGTCAAAAGCAACTTGAAACTAGTGTGGTGTGTTAATTTGGAATTGGGATAGTTTTCGGTGAAGTGCCTTATATAATCTATAAATTGAAGCTATTTAGTTAGCGACTCGTAAATACTGCTCTAGGATTTGGGTGTCATTATCAAAGGCACGATTATAGGTCAATGGGTGTAAAAGTCTGTTGAATGTATTTACTTGGTTCATCATGATTGTGCCTTTCTCTTTTTTTACTTGTGCAACGTAAAGAACAAATCGAATTTATTTGAATACATACTACTTAGACTGCTTTGCATGCACGACGCAAAATGCTGGAAGACAATATCTTGAGGATGTGCCGACTTTGTCTGAAGTCTGGTGACTGGAATGTTGATATATTCGACCCAAAAGGAACACGCGGCCTGCTGGTCTGGGAAATCATGAAAGAACTCGTTGACATTCAGGTTGTGAAGTTTGTACTCTTATGAGCTATCATTTATTTTTGGTGAAACGATGACTTGTTCTGCGAAGTTTGGGGTATAAACACTTAATAAGATATAGAAAATTACACACTTTGTGAGACATTCTCTCACTTCTTCTGTTGTGAGTCATTTCTATTTTTTATATACATGTTACAGGCATTTAAAGGAGATGGGCTGCCCCATAGAATTTGTGGGGACTGCATGATAAAACTTAGAGACTTCAAATTTTTCAAGAAAACATGCATTGATTCGAAGATTGAATTCCTGAAGCTCCAGATGAACGATGGATTTGTGGTCAGTGAGTGCACATTTTTTAGGATTTGAACATATACCTCAGAGTTGTAACCATAGGCGTGCGCAGGATTTAGCTATTGGGGTGCCAACGATAAAAATGCCGCATTTTGCCCTTGCCCATGACCGTAACCATAAGTCTTAACCCCAAGTGCTCTGAGGAAAGCCAGTTTCATAAAGCAACTTCCCCAACAATGTTACAAGGCCCCAATTTTTTGTCTAATACAAAATATCTACGTATATTACATTTCTGCTTTAATTTTGGATGCTAGGATAAGATATGTCTTAAAAATACTTTTAAAAGCTGCAATTAAATAAAGCTTTGATAAAAGGTACTTGCATAAATATCTTAACTAGTCAGTTATTTACTTTTTATCAAATAACAGCAGAGTAACTATAGGATAGGTAATTCGATTTTTAAAATAATAACTTTTTGTAATCAGCTTTATTAGAATTATGATTTTAATATACTAATACTAGACTACTTCTCGTTTTTTCTAGCCCCTAACCTATTTCAAAGAAACACATGCAATGATAGTTGTAGTAGACTCATTACAGATTTTTAAAAAGTGAGACTTAAATTTTTTTAGATTTATTGGTTTTCTAGTTCTTTTCAGCAGGACTCGCCTTCTCCCAAGTTTTGTGTTCCATCCAAATTTTCATACAGATAAATGCCAATTTGTTCTTTTAAGCCAAGATCACTTATCCGACGTGTTTAATAATAAATTGAGGCATGTACAACTCATTTTTGGAATATTTTACTTAAATTATAACATTATAGAGTAATGCGTTAGAATATTCTTATTGAAAATTTGTCATACTTTGACAAAAGAAAGCCAGATTGCGTGTTGCTGCCATAGTTCTTTTTACAATTTAAAAAATTTCTAATACATTAATGTTTTATTAGGTATGGGTTAAACATAGTTATTCCCTTCCTATTGCTATTAGCTTTCTTATATAATCATACATTTGCTGACCAATGCTTACAACTAAAAAATACTGGAAAATTATGGTAATTTTCAAAAATTACCGTAATTTACCGTGGTAATTTACCTCTGATGAAAATTATGATAATTTTCCCATCTCTGCCCATGCCGTCCTATTTTCAGGAAGCTAAACATTCTCCCCATTCCTTGCATCTACATTCTATCTACTGTCATGTACTATATTCATGGTAACCTATCATCTTTTTCTAATAACCAAGACATTCACCATCACTTCGTGAGAAGCTGTAATGACTTACACGTAACATATGCCAGGACCACTAAATGTTTACACGGTTTGCAGAGGATGGGACTTTATAACCATCTGCCCATTCCCATAAAATCCACGAGTGGTGATGCTTTTAAAAGACAGTTGAATGCTCTTCTATTTGAAAAGCTCTAAAATGATGCCAATGAGTGAATGGCAGATCCCTTACAAGCTAATCATCTTTTTATTGATCAATGATGAATTTATATTTATGGTGCTGTGCAATGTTAACTTTTTTGTAGTGCTGATGTATACTTAGTTTACTACATTCATTATTTCCTGACGTCCCTTATATTGTATGCAAGCTTCACTCGATCCACTGGGCAAATAAATATTATTATTATTATGATAATATTTATTCCAGGACCACTAAATGTTTACACGGTTTGAGGAGGATGGGACTTCCATTATCAAAAAATAAAAGGTTTCTCTCCCGCTGCCACTGTCCTGTCAAGTTAGGAAACGTTAAGTATATTTGGTTTAACGTTTGACATATTATATTTAATGATTTATCGCATATTTATATTTGAAAAAATATTAATATACGAAATAGTGATATTGCAGATGGAGCTCGTTAGCGCTCCTGGCACTTTTGGCGAGAGACGGGAGGAGCGCGATCGTGCTCCCCGGCACTCAAAGGGTTGATAACAGTGATTTACAATAATGTAACAAACAAGCGAATAACAGTGAGTGACACTATTTGTGATAAACAGTGATTTCAACAAAGAAATTCCAAATCAGTGAGCCACTTTTCATCTTCGACTTCTGGCACTAATTTACTTATTTATCCATAAAGACACTTGATTCCACGTTGTGAATGATTAAAACATTTCAAAATTGTTTTTGGATCAACTATCTTCGTTAATTAATACACATTAGGTCTTCAAAGTTAGCATCTTTAAATATTCTTATGTACTGTACGTGTCCTTTAGATCCAGGAAAACTCGGGGACAAAAGAAATTGAGGTTCACTGGACATCCTGTAAAGGGAATCTATTGTAAAGTGAACCCGAGCTTCTATTGTATTGCGTCTTGATTTTGGTTTTCAATGGCTAACTCTTGACAACATGAATGCAGGATTTTGTTAACCTATCAAACAAAATTTAGAATTCATTCAGTCGCGTAGGAATTTTTTTTTGGTAGTTGGAAATTCGGAAAAGTTTTTGAAACTCTCCAATTGTAAAAAATAAAAGTTTTCTCTCCCCCATGTCACTGTTCACAGGTCCATGTGAAGACAGAGCCGGTTGAAGCGGACGACGGGACTAATGAATTTGAATCTGCTGCCAGTGGTGACGAAAACTCGGGGGATGATGGGAATGAATCGGATGGCGATGGAATCCAATCTGAGGTGAGGAGCGTCTCCTTGAGAATTTTAAACGAGGTCATAAACCAAGAATTTTGTATCAATAACTCTAAATCATATCCCAGTTATTAATAAAAAAGTATTTCCATTGTCTCAGGCGTCAACCTTGTGGAAGTTCATTTTATCGTAAATGAAAAGGAAAACATTGTTATATTCCACCAATTTATTTTCAGGTACTACTAGTTTCGACGCAGCGGCGTCATCTTCAGGTACCTACCATGGTACCTGAAGATGACGCTGCTGCATCTAAACTAGTAGTACCTGAAAATAAATTGGTGGAATATAACAATGTTTTCCTTTTCATTTACGATAAAAAGTATTCATTATTATTATCGGTGAAAACCATTATCAACTCTTTCTGGCTATTGTTAAAATCATATTGAATTGTGTGGTATTATTGTGGTATATAAAAGTTTAAAATCAACTAGTTTCATTGATGGTTTATTACCTCACGACAGCTGTGTCATGCAAAAATGAAGACTTTGTAATGCTCTACACTGTTTTTATTAATGGTACAAGCCTGACAGGTTTCAATGTTATCACATCATCATCAGAGGCTAAAATAACCTTAAAAAAATAAAATGGTTATTTTAGCCTCTGTAGATGATGTGTTAACATTGAAACTGGCCAGGCTTGTACCATTAATAAAAACAGTGTAGAGCATTACAAAGTCTTCATTTTTGCATCATGTAAAAATTCCACAAAGTCAACCCTTCAACAATCTTGTATAACAGCTGTATCAATTAAGGAATCATATCACTTTTGGTTCAATCCATATTAAGTGGTCCAGAAAATAATTAATTAAATAAAAAAAATGGGTAGTGTCGATTTCAGGGGGACTGCATGGCGGATGGACCCAGGTAGTCTCTAGAACACCCTCATTAGGAAGGCCCTCGCTCGCTTTCGAGCTAATCCGGATCCTCTCTCGAGGTTGGGGACGCACGAGGGTCGCCCTTCCCGGCAGGTAGAAAGTGCAGTACAATGATAAAGTTTATAAATTTTGCAATTTTGTAACTTTTTCGAATCGCCATCGAATCCCTTGTCTCAATACGTTTACGAGCGTCTTTTGATTGACTCTCTAGGATGAAAATTAAGGATTTTAGTGTCAGCATAGAAAATGTGCCTATGACACCTGGCAACGTTTCGGCGCAGAGGGTCAGATGGGGTATTTTGTGGCGGGATTTCAAAGGTTTTGAGGCTGAGTCTTCGTGCAGTAGCCTTATGAAAGCTGTTAGAAATCCTCTGCATAATACCCTGCCGTCCACCTAAAGGATTTTGGGCAGGGGGTAATAAATCACTCTTAAAGGCAATATGCCTGTGCCGGTAGAGCATGCGAAACATGCTGTTAGAAATACCAGGAGAATACATAAACATACGTTAAGGATAACATAAGTTAGTAAGCTACTCTACAAGTCGACTAAACTATTTCTAATTATAAATCCTGACGCAGTCGTTATAGTTTCTTATCGATCGCGGAAAAAACGAAATTCTGAATCTATCTGTTCTACCATCTCTCTTATTTTATTTTTATGGTCTAATCTACCATAGTACATTGGCAATCTGAAAATATGGCAGTATAGTATGAAAGTATTTGGCAGGAGGCGAGTGCTCGCCAACATGTAGAACGGAACAGGTGCACGACATTGAATAAAGAACGAAAACATTCCATGCAAATTGCACCGTTGCACAAATGAACAGTGAACTTTCCAAATTCAGTGCGCACTATTTTTGCTATTTAAAATCGATGGATTTCATCTATGATAGCAAATCATTTTCTCAACCGCACATGCAAAAAGTATATGTAATGAATTATTCAGTCGCGCACCAACCTCCTCCAACCGTCACATTCACCCTGGTGACGACGGACAATTTTCGATCAGCCTCACCGGTTATTTCCCGAATATGTTTATTCCACTATATCCACATAATACCCTACGAGCCACGTCTAGGGTGTTTGGCAGGGGGCGATAAATCTGCAGCATGCAAGAGGATACCCACATGCACATCACACACATCTAAGTACTTATGACACATAATCTACTATATACTACTCTTAAAGGCAATATGCCTGTGACAGTAGTACATGCAAAACATGCTGTTAGAAATACCAGGATAATACATAAACATACATTAAGGATTAAAGAGAACATACATTAACAAGTTTTGCGTGTCTAGGTGTTTCATTACTGACCTGACAACAATGTTTACAAGGACTATGCTTGAGATGGACGATATTGATATCGGTCTGTAATTACATGGCTTTTTCTTGTCTCTACTTTTGAATATGTGCGTTATATTGTGCAATTTTCCAGTCATTAGGTACTTCGTGTTGCGTGATAGATTTTCTGAATATCAGCTGCAAGTTGGAGGCAATTTCTGAGGCTAGTTCTTTATACACGCGGGAAGGGATTTCATCTGGACCAGGTGATTTATTTTGACTGAGCGATTTCAATAAAATTTCTCTTCCATGAGCACTAATATCAAGAGGAGGCATTTTTCGTATGCAGTGATTATAAACGATCACGGATGACTTCTCAGATGACTCGGTGTACACGCTCTGGAAGTATGAATTTAATAAATTGACTTTATCTGAACTGTTTGTTAACAGTACTGCGTTTTCGTATCGTTGCGTACAAACGGTAGATATCTAACATAAGACCAAAATGGTTTTGGGTTATCCCGTAACTGATATCATCTAGCTATTGTTAACTCTCGATCACTAGCAGATAAATCATGACTGTTTTTGACTCTTAGCATGGAACGCTCTCTGTTGCCTTAATAATTTTATAATAATAACTCGCAGACTTTCTGTGGTTGAACGTATGTGTGAAACAATTTATCACCCAAACCGTAATGTTACAATGAACAATTTATTCACTAGCATTGGATATCTTGCAAAAGTGATGGATAAATATCGAGTAACTTTAGCGATACTATCGGAAAAATCATCTACATCTACATAACTACCATGCGAGCCAACCTTAGGGTGTTTGGCAAAATGATTGGGATTTAACTACATATTTCGTTCATGAAAAATAATGTAAACTCGTGTCTGTTTAGTTTAAGCCAAATTGCGCTTTAGTTTCGTGCATCAAGAGACAGGGGAAAACTGCTCTCTTGATTTCATACACATACAATTTTAATCGCATGTGCTCTATTTCAGGTTTTCTAAGGTTTAAAGGCTGGTGTCCTAACACCCCCCGCCGCAGGCCTATCATGGTGGCTTGCGGGGTAGTATGTAGATGTAGAAGTATACGTTAGGGCATGTGCTAAAGATGTCATTTGAAGGAACGTAGAGCAGGGCAGAGGACCAGAATTAAGATAAAAATGGGGAATAGTAATGAATAAGCTAATTTGATGCGTTAACTGTAATATTGCCCTAAGAACATACGTATAATTAGTCAAGTCTAAAGGCCAAGTAAATACAACGGGAAACGGAGGCCAAATATCAGGAAAAATTTTCAGGAATCGACCGTAGTATCGTATTTGAATGAAAAGAGATAACATCAAATCGGTTGATAACGAAAAATATTGTTCCCATTGGAAGGTGAAACATATTGTTGACAGTGGAAGGAGAAACTTTTCGTTCAGAGCGGAAGGTGCAAAGAAATATGGTGAAATAGGATGCTATATGCAATTTCATCAAAGAAAAAGGATGCCTAAAGAAAGTGAGACTGTCAATGATTATCCGTTATAAATGAAAGCGGACAAAACTATCACAAAAGCGGCTCAACACTACACTAAATGTAGTAGAATGAAAATTTTCGATGAAATATCGTCAAAGCATTCAAAGAATTTGTAATGAAACTAAATTTTAACTTTTGCAATACTACATTATCATATGGTTATGATATATTTTTTACATTGTAAAAAGTTTTATTCCGGGCTTAACTAATTGTAAAATACTGAAATAACACAATTTTCGCACAATAAACATCGAGGCGAAAGGCTTTTTGGGCTGCCTGGAGTTCAGAATGGTTCATGTAAACCCATCGCTACAATACATCAAATCCTTATGCGTTTCAAATTGATAGAAATCAAGAAAATTACACCCTCGATGTTCTCCTTATCTCAATGCTTCTATCAACTCAAAATAGTTGCTGTAGAATTGTTCAACCTAGGTAATGGCAAAAAAAAGTAAAAACATCGTAAACATATTTCTAACATCTTGAGCAATCATTTTGATTAGAATGTTGGCTCTTGGGTGTTTGCAGCTATCCAGGTTTCGAAGAGGCTGCTACAAATATATCAAGGCTGCTACAAATATATATATGGAAGGCTACTTGTTAAAAGCCTTGCATAAAATAGTCGTAGCAGCCCCGAAAAGGGCTTTGTCACGTTTCTGCTACAAGCATCGTCCAAAGGAGCCTCGTTGATTATCTGCGACTGCAGATTATATATTGGGATAGAAGCACTTCATTGCCTCGAAGAAGTCAATGTAGAGCTCTTCCGCGCCTTTACAGCGGCTCCTCCAAACGTACTCGACGAGATACGTCTCGAAGGAGCCCACTGCCATCCTCCCAATCCTCCTCCGCATGTCCCTCTTCACCTGTGCCCACACACTCTCGATGTTTTGTGTATGGGTCCCCTTGTCCCCGGGCCTGACAAAGTTCTTGGAATGGTTCACCGTTTTGTGAACATATCCTAACTCTGCCAGACCATTGTACCCCCTCCACATATCGGTCACGATACATGTCCCCCTCTTGACATAGCGTTGGATCGTGTCCGAGAGGGTGGCCGCATCGCGTCTCTCCACTACGCAGAGAAACGTTTCACGTGTCTCCCGGTCGATTCCCCCCAAAACCCACTTTGTCTTGGAAAGGCGGCCACGGTTATACTTTCGATGACCAAAAGCACTTTCGTCAATTTCAACCGTGTGCCCTGGCCCGCCAATCTCCATGCTGCCTTCTTGCAGCCAAACCCCTATCAAGTCTCTAAAGGCTTGAAGGTATTTAGCCACGGTTTGTCGGTGGAGGCCAACCTCCTTCGTGATGACATCGGCTGGATACTTATTAATCCAGCCGATTAACACGCACAGAAACTTAATAACGTGCCTGCGTGTCCCGAAGAGCATCGTGCCCTCTAGCAAGGGCGACTTTCTTCGGCAGGCAGCCACCCGACAACGATAGACCGGCGCCTTCCCTCTGCCCTTCCCTCTGCCCTGGGCAAGGGCCTAGCCACGTTGAAACACCGGTTCCCATCAGAACACCGAAGTTAAGCAACGTTGGGCCCGGACAGTGGTTGGATGGGTGACCCTCCTCCATGCCTCGACCAGGCATGGATGGAGAGATGATACTCCCTCCATACCTATACCGGCAGGCCTGAGAGGCCAGGCCAAACCGGGCCGGTTGGAGGGAGGACATCCTCTATACCTGGTACTGGGGTGAGGCGGGGGGAGGCCGATCCTCCATACCTCTACCGAGGTGCTCTTGTCCCCTGTCTGCAAGTGGCAGACAGGCATGGGGTTGGCACAATGGACCAAGAAATGTCTAAGTGCCCGGGCTCCTGACGAAGGCCCCCCCAACAACAATCTAATCTAATCTAATCCCTCTGCCCTTGGAGTTTATGCTGCTGATGCCCCCACATGCGCACTCCTTGGTAAGAGGTATAATTCCGGTTGAGCATAGGAAGGTGACCCAGCCAACCGCTTCCAAGTACCTCTTGAAGGCAGTGATACTCTTGCAGAACTCCATGGCTGAAGACTTGATCGCAAGTAATCTGACGACTATGCATTCCCCGTTTATATACCCTCTTCAGACACCATCATGACGTGGTGTATGTCATTAATGCGCGGCTTCTTTGATGTTACACGATTTGCCTCCCACTTGGGAAATCTCACCGAAACAGCTAGAGAAATCCAAAAATGTACCCTTTATGGTTGGAGTCACATTTCCTCATGAGATAAGGTACAACGCATCCCCACCCTCCATCTACTTTCCTAGAAGCCTCTTTCTTTCTCCTCCACGACCACTCGTAAGGCACCCCGCTGGCCTCTGGTAGCCTTTGGGGTTACGGACGGATTCTTAGCCGAAAACTTAGCCGATTAGTGCTTCCCAACGAGGCATGGTGTGTGTCAAGAGTTGCCCTTTGATCTTCACCGACAATGTCAATCCAGCCATGGGAGCCATTGACCTGTCCTTCTGTCCTTCCGGAAGCCGTGCTGACTACCATGGAAGAAGTTTCGACTGTCAAGGAAGGCCATTATAGTGCTTACAATGATATCCGCTTTTGATATTTTTCATCTTCATTTTACGTTTCACCATAATTGCTTACTGATATATATATCTGCGGTTCTTCGGCCCAACTTTGCGTTGTAATATGATGTACGAATCGGAATACCGTATTTGTTTATCGAGAAAAACTACAAGTGTGGCATTGTTCTCCGCATTAAAAATATAGATCGAACATCATGATGGACAACTAACCGAGTCATTTATTCACCTCCCGGGTTTCGCATCATTTCACGTAAGCAACTATACAAATTCAGTTGTGTACCTTTTCAAGAGGGAGAGGACACTCAGCGTCGAATGGTGGTGTTGAGGGTTGGAGGTATGGGAGGGAGAAAGGGTTGGGGAGATAAAGGGCCTCGTTAAGTTGGCCAGGATTTCCATGCGTTAAAGACCTTCGGACAGCAGGGGGTGTGGCAGTTGAGGAGAGGAAAGGATTAGGTAGGAACGTTACTTAAAGTGCATATTCTGAGAATTTCTGTGCACAGTATTCCACTAGTGATAACCTCCACAGTCCCTCCTTTTTCTAACCTCTCCCTCATTACCAAAATTCCCGGTGACTGAACTATAAGTGAACGCTTAATAGATTCCAAGAAATTGTTATCCCAATCCCCAGTGTCATACCATTCCCAGCGGAAATAGAACCACGTGCAGGTAAATTAGGAATTTTTTACTACAGCAAAAAAAGACGTTACAAGGCAATGATATTAAGAAAAAGGTTTCGTCTCCCTTACAGGTCAGTAATGATTGAGGAATTCAGTCTATCTATGTTCAGGAATTTTTAACAATATAAATTTCCGATGGGGGCACCCGCGTTTTTAACATTTCACATGGCAAGGTTATTGCTCCAAGACAGGAAATAGTTACATGTTTTCCGCAAGTTTTACGATTCTTCTTACCGTCAAAATAATTACAGCGACTAAACAGGCAGTCAGTAGCATTAGAAGATAGTTTGTGATTGAAGTTTGTAGTTTGAAGGTGATCGTTTAGTATTCTGTAGTCCCTTTCTTCGCACACAAGTGATTCGTGGGATGTTGATTCATGAGTTCTGAAATGTTTCTTTAGTTCAGTTAAATTTCTATTATTTCAAAAAATTTACGCTGTAAAAAATTTCTTTTTCTCTTAGTTTGTACAACTTGTGCATTTGTTGCCGATACGTAAAATCATGTATAAAACGCGACCATTTGTCAACGCCTTGTTTTTGAAGCACAGGTGTAGTTATCGCACAACCTATCCATGATATCCTCCCCATTCGTTGTGGCGTTAAAGGTCAAAATTATATCACGTATTTTAGTTATTTCACTTAGTTATTCATTGCCATGCTAGCTTGAAATCAAGACAACAGTTTTTCCCTGTTTCTTAATTCACAAAACTAAAGCGCAATTTGGCTAAAACATAACAGACACGGGTTTACATTTTTCTCATGGACGAAATGTGTATGTAAATCCGGTAGTTAAATAATTTTTCGCTAATAAGATAATAATAGTATCGCTAAAGTTCGTCGATATTTATCCATCACTTTTGTAAGAAATTCAATACTAGTGACTCAATTGTTCATGTTCACATTACGGTTTGTGTGCTATTGGTTCGCACATACGTTCAACCACGGAAAGTCCGCGAGTGTTCACTGAATGCCTCCCTTCATCTTGTTTTCCAACATAAAACTCCAGGATGGACGTTAACGCATTACAACATCGCAAGGGCCGTACATTCTAATTCCATATTTGGTCTGTTTATTTGCTATATAATGACAAACTCCACAGTAAATTCCAAGTGCCTCCAACTTCTCGTTCTTCGTACTCTGGGCAGATGAGCTGAATTATTTTTGAAGATTTCAAACATAATATCCAATATCTCTCTCAGGCGTTGGAGCCTACGAATTTTAGGTCAGCCCACTTTGGCCTCTTTGTCATGGAACGTAACACAATGCTGTGGTGATCGAAAACGCAGTAGTGACATGCCAAATAATTAAACTTCCTTGAATCCTACAAAGATCCTCGGCATTTTGATGATTACTTTTATTGGTGCAAAGAGTAGTAGCACGTTCGTGAGTGGTTCAATCTCCTGAGCGTTAGTACATATTTCTTGGCTTCTTACTATACTGTCAAAAAGTATCAACATATTTCCAAATAACTGCTCACTCCCATCATTATTTTATTTATTTTATTTAATCAAAAATGTCCACATACAGCAAATGTTGCCAATTTACAGTGGCCCAATAACAAACGTACAAAGAAAACAGATACAATAAAAACATAACATAATAACAGGTATCATAACAAAACAGGAAATATCGGAAGCAAACTGAATGAAGAAGTATTGTTAGCTATTTTCAGAAAGATGAGAGAGAGCCAAGTTTGTAAAGATGTTGGAGGATAGAAAAAAGGGATCAACGCTCTCAGGAAGGGAATTAAGAAGGGAGGGGAGGCGGAAAAAAAGTGAGCGTTGAGCGAGCGATAATCTAGGAATTGGTAAATGGAATAGATCGTGGGTGCGCGTAGGCCGGGAGGGATTTCTTCTCCTTATATTCTTGCTTTTTTGCAGTTATATGTCAGTAGCACAACTTGAATCATGAATCAATGGCATGAAAGCGCCAATGTTTTATCTCCTCACATATAGCATAAATGTTATACTTTCGGTCAGTGAGAACAGTTTTCATACGATCAGTGTAAAAAAATAAGACACTGAAAAGGATGAAGCGCTACAGTGCATACTTCGCGTGCATCACCAACGAAAAGAAGAGTCAAAGATGAGAATTCCAGCATGGAAGATATTTTTACCGATTGTGATTTTGAGAGTGTGTGGTATTCTTTTAAGTTAGCAGCAACAAGATGCATTATTTGCGCTTACTACAGAGCACCAGTGTCCGAAATATGTGTGGGTGTTATGGAATTCCTTTTTCGCTTTGCCGTAAAGTGAACAATTAGCGTATTGAAAGCTTGAAAACACTAATCCTCTGCCCAAAATCCTTTAGGTGGACGGCAGGGTATTATGCAGAGGATTTCTAACAGCCAAGATGTGGAGTTATAACAGCCAAGTTGATTTCCAAGACCCCATCTGACCCTCTACGCGCAACGTTGCCAGGTGTCATAAGCGCATTTTCTATGCTGGCACTAAAATCCTTAATTTTCATCCTAGAGAGTCAATCAAAAGACGCTCGTAAACGTATTGAGACAAGGGATTCGATGGCGATGCGAAAAAGTTACAAAATTGCAAAATTTATAAACTTTATCATTGTACTGCACTTTCTACCTGCCGGGAAGGGCGACCCTCGTGCGTCCCCAACCTCGAGAGAGGATCCGGATTAGCTCGAAAGCGAGCGAGGGCCTTCCTAATGAGGGTGTTCTAGAGACTACCTGGGTCCATCCGCCATGCAGTCCCCCTGAAATCGACACTACCCAAAAAAATTAATATACCACGTTTTTAAAACGAACTAAAAAGTATAAAATAATTTTCCCTGGGCCCTTCTAATTTTTTGAGGGTGAATTTTTAGTGGCTACGGAGATATTTGTAAGACTTGATGAGAAATACGTGGGGCACAGGCAACCCATGATAATTGAGGAGGAGTAAAGGGACAACCAGGTGTCGTTGAGCAAACTCCCACAATTAATACCATTTGCAATGCACTGAAATTGGTTGTGAATTCATCCGGGACATCTAATTCTATTATCTACTTCCTGCACCCCACGTTTTTCTCTTCAAGTCTTACAAATATCTCCATAGCCACTAAATATTCACCCTCTAAAATTTAGAAGGGCCCAGAGAAAATTATTTTATACTTTTTAATCCGTTTAAAAAACGTGGCATGTTGAAAAATTTTAAAAAAATTATAAAAAAAAGTCTTAATGCAAGGGTGAAAGTTTCCAGTTGATTTTATAAATCTTGATTAGACTCTGACAGGGACACAGGAAATTCCTGATGTATATCAGATTCTGTTCTGCTGACAGTGTGTGGAATTGAAATAATTAATGAATCATTAATTAATTGTTATAACATGTAGTTAACATTGCTTTGTCATCCACTTCTGAGCTACGGTTAAAATTTCAAGCCTCTACTAGCACATCAGGAAATATGTTAATTAATTAATTGTTTATTAATTAATCAATTAATTGTTACAATAGATAGCTAATATTGCATTGTTATCTACTTCTGAGCTATGGTTAAAATTTCAAGTCTCTAGCTGATCGGGAAGTTAGTTTAAACTCAGCTGCAATACTCCACCCAGACAGAGAGACAGACATGACGGAAACTGAACCAATATAAACGTGGTAAAATTAAATTGGTTGCTTAATGATTTTTAATATTTTTTATATATTTTTTTTTAATTTTTGTTGGACAATGTGATCTAGCAAAAAGTTACTCTTAGGTGGAAGTGCTTATATTTTTAAACAAGATGATGTTCAAATAATTAAATGAACTAAATTAATGGCTGATGAAAGCCTTAATCTGAATTATTGTTTGATCCTGACTACGTAGGGAATGTTGGCGGTTAAGCGAATCATCAAATTTATTCTATCTGAATTTGTTCTAAGCATGCGAGCATAATTAAATGTGTCATGAAATATGAAATTGTTGCTATGATGACAAATGCCATCCATTAAGGCGGGTACCGTCTATATTTCCAAACCAACTCAAGTTAATGGTCGCCTACTGGTGTGTTAGAAGGCCAACGGGAAACTGTGAAACTTCTATTGTATTGTGTCTTGATTTTGGTTTTCAATGGCTAACTCTTGACAACAGTGAATGCAGGAATTTTTGAACCAATCAAACAAAATTTAGAATTCATTCAGTCACGTCGGAATTTTTTCTTTTGGAAGTTGGAATTTTGGATAAGTTTTTGTAACTCTTCAAATGTAAAAAAATAAAAGGTTTCTCACCCCATGTCACTGTTCACAGGTCCGTGTGAAGAAAGAGCCCAGTGAAGTGGACGATGATGGAAATGGAAGTGTGTCTGCAGACGTTAATGATGAGAACTCGGGGGATGATGGGAATGAATCGGATGGCGATCGAACCCAATCTGAGGTGAGGAACGTCTTCTCGAGATTTTTAAACAAGGTCGTGGACCAATATTTTGACCCTTAACCCTTGATAGGGCAGAAGTACCTAGAGTTTTTTACTGCCTACAGAAGTACCTAGACTTTTATGGGGCATCTAGTTAATGGTTTTATGTACAGTAAAACCCCGCTTTTACGTCCCCGGAATTTACGTTTTCCCGTGATTTACAATATTTTCTCCCGGTCCCAAAAATATTTGCATCATTGTAATGTATTTTCATCCCGCTATTTATACTTTCAAATCCCACCATTTACGACACTTGAAGGCAAGAAAGATGGCGGCTGGCGCACTTCAACTGGCGACCCTTCGAGCGTGATTAATGTTAAATATGGTTAAAATACATGCTTAAACATGATATATGAATGCTGATTTATTTGGTTTCCTTTAAAAACACAATTATTCGTTTGATGGTAGCATATTACATCGATAGCATTGCTGAAAATTATTTATGCCGGATATTGTAATGCTTGCGATCGGGATTCTCGAATTGGTACTCAGGAGCCATTAGAATTCTCTTCCCTGGCCGTACTAGATGTTTAAAAAGTACATTTAAATTTGTAGCGGACGCCATAAATATATTTAATTAGATTTTATTTGGCCAACTACCGCTGTCATTGTGGCGAAACGTATGTTAACTCTTGTTCTCATGCTTCGCAGCGATCTTTTTCTTATTTCTCGTAACTCACGCACTAATGCAATTCATCTTGCGTTTTTAGGTTTTTAGTAACTTCACCTTTAGTTTTATTTAATGAGCAATTACTTACGGCAATCGTGAGGAAACGTACTCGTATTTTAAAATGGCAAACAAGCGTGCGAGATAATCGTTATCATTTGAAGAAAAAATCAACATTTTGCAAAGAGAATTGACTCATACGGGCACTCGCGTGTCCCTGACCGAAGAACTTGATATACCAGGTTCAACGTGGAACACAACTGTAAAAACCCGTAAATGTATAGGGAAAAGTGCAAAGGAATGCGGACGTATTGGAAAAAGGCGTAAATTCATTGAATACTCCAAGTATGATGAACTTGAAGAAATTGTTTCAATCTTCCCCCGAAATAATAAATTTTTAATGTGGACGAGACAGGTCTTTTTTTTAATAATGCCACACACAAGACCCTATAGACAGTGGCGTAGCCAGGAATTTCGTTCGGGGGGGGGTCAAAACCAGGGGAAAATATTTGAAAAACAGGGCAAACTAGAATGTCCACAGTCGAAACTCGGCCAGCTATACAAACACCGCTATTACACTGCCCAAGCGGCCGAGCCCAAACGTATCGTTTGATAATTTATTATTTAAACAAAAGGACAAACCTTAACAACGATATGATAATTTATTATTCGTAGACTTTTCCCTGCTCCATGATTAATTTATTTTTTTTTTATGTCTTAATATTTCGGGGGGGGGGGTCCGGACCCCCCCCCCCTTTGCAACGCCACTGCCTATAGACTTCAAAGGGGACCCTTGTCATGGGGCCAAGCTCAGCAATGGTCGCCTAACTGTTTTATTAGGAGCTAATGCAGATGGCAGTGTGAAACTGAAGCCCTTTGTTTTTGAAAAGTCCAAAAATCCAGGTTGCTTTAAAAACATTAAGAAAGACCTTGGCTACAACCTATGCAGCCAACACAAAGGCATGGATGACATAGACAATTGTTGAAGAAAAATGTATTCCCTTTATGCAAAGAGAAATATATGTAGGTAGACACCACCTCAAATCAAGTTAAGTTAAAATATGAGAATACTTTTATTTTTTTTAAACTTTTGTTTATTCATTTATTTATGTCCATTTTTGTGACCCATCAAATATTAAACATCACCTGTTAATTTAAATAAAATTATTTAACATTAGGCTATGATTTTGCTTCTATTTCCTACAAATTATGATTTCCCTCGATTTACATTTTCCAGCGATTTACACTTTTTTCCTTCTTCCCCGTCAAAAGTTTAAAAGAGAGGTTTTACTGTATATAATTTACAACAACAACATCTAACAAGGAGACATTGTGTGACTTATGTTCGGGATCCAAACGAGGCAATTATTTTCTGAGACTATGAAGAGATTGCGGGAAAAGTGTCGCGGCTTTCTTCCACATAGGCCCGGGTTCGAGAGAAAAATGCATCTAAAGAATCTTCCTCCGTATAAATACTTTAAAATTCTCGCCTCTCCAAACAGACCTCGTAGCCCAGTGGTTTGAGGTACTGAGCTGGTTATCCTCATATAGTGGTTGGGGTTCAATCCCATGTTGCAGCATTTTTTTTCTTTCAAATATTTTACGGAATTACTGTACTTTGCCCACTCCCATACATTTACGGCAGTAGCAAAAATTTTTTTAAAATTTTCACCCAATTTGCTGGATTTTCAATCAATCTCCTTGGGAGACTTTCGAAGATAATTTCGGGATTATTTGGATCCCAAACATAAGTCACGCAATGTATCCTTGTTAGAACCTTCTGACTTCAATATTAACTTGTTCTAATGTAACTTTGTAGTATATCATAGTAATTTTTTACAACGGGGGGGGTGCACCGTCGAATATAGTTATTTGACAGTATATAATTGAACGAATAATGTTTCATTTGGCAGTCCTAAGAGCGTGTTCACCAATCCCGCTGAGGGTGTCCGCATTTAGGGGTTTCAAAATATCTTTACCCTAGTATAAGTGGATTTGTAAACTACAGTAATAATATTTTTAATTACTCAGAATTTATTAAGTAATATATGACGCTCATTTTCATTGCAATTTTCTGTTCAATTTGATGCCAAACATTGTATAAATCAGTCAATTTTCGCCAGTTTAATGCCAATTTAATTCCAAACCAGTTTAATGCAAATTAAATTAATAATGCGCATAGAATGGTTAATATCCACCGTATAATTGCGATGAAAAAACTATTTTTATCAGTGTAACTAGTGAAACACAAAGACGAACATAATTTTGCAATTTATGTTTAACATTTACAAGTTATTAACTATAGTGTGACTGGTCAGTTGGTGTCACAAACCAACTGCGGTGAAGGGTTTGGTCACCTTTTTTACGATGAGGCTCGGACTCCAAGTTCGGGAGCCTCCAAAGTTCGTCACTAAATTTAAAGTGCCTTTTCGGATCACATCCCTGGTCTCCTCTGGAAAGAAAGAGCTTCGGTCATAAAAATAAGAAAGGGCCCTGGAAGCAGGACACCAGTCGTGTAATGGTGTAAAGGAGAATGAAATATGGAAAGGTGAAAAGGTGAAGTGAATTTTAAAGAAGTGTTTTCAGTAGATCTCAGTTTTAATTATGGCCACTTACTATGCGTTGGGAATAACGAATTTTTGCGCCTATCTTCTTAATCTCGGGAATGTATTTATATTATTATCACCACGCTAATTTAACCTTCGTCTGATTGTTTCTTGTTTTATTGGTTTGTCTGGATGGAATCTTGTAATCGACAGCTAATCAACCTCCCAATGTTCGATCGAGCTGAAGTTAGGCACACTTACTAACTCTAGATAATTATAATACTTGAGCCAAGGGTCTGACAGAATTGCGATATCTCGTATGGATTACTACTAGCGCCAATTGTTTCAATGGCGTAAATGGAAAAATAAGTATGCGTGAAAAACATAAAGATTGTATGTTTTTGTCATTAATTTTTTACTTTTTGTGATAAAATGCAGCAATTATTCCTTTTGTTGTAAGACGTTTATCATCGGACATTTAAAATATGCCTGGGACCACACGAGAGACATCGCCATCGCAACGGTAAGTAAACAAAGAAGATGGCCGAGAAAGTACACACTGCGAAAACGCCAAGAGTGTAGGACTGTGGACGGCATTATTATCGCACTGCAATCTGGTTCCAGAATGTTTCAGGATGCAGAATTGATAATGGAATTACATTTTTAAGTTACCCCTGAGAAATAAATAGTTCACTTCCCAATTAAATCTGTAAGATGTTCAATTTAAGAGTATATCTGTCGTGCTGTTGTGCTGATAGTTAGCGCCTAACCACTCTGGTCTACTCAGGAAAGAAAGAGCTTCGGCCATAAAAATAAGAAAGGGCCCTGGAAGCAGGAGATAGTCAAATGTACAAACGTTTCTCCTGAAGTTGCCCGTGCATACGTACATGTATGTTCACAGCAGCTTAACCCTTTATAGCTAGGCTGTCACGTGAGCCACCATCGATCCTGGCGGTCTCTATGATTTTTTGTGTTAGTTTTCTGAAGCATACGTTTTAACGTGTTGCCTTGATGTCCAATAGATGTCAGGTTCCACTTCTAGTAATTCGAGACACTCATTCTCGAGGAAGTGGTCGCTCAGGCAACCGCTGAGCGTGTAGCGACCCGAATGAATCCACGCTTAGAAGTGAACTGTTATAGCATTTTGTGTTTTTCAGCTGGATTGGGTTTTTTCTGGCTGAGATAGTGCAATTATCCTCTTCATTAGTAGCTATTCAGTCACATTCTGCAAAAAAATTGTTTTATTTCATTACGGCTAACTTTTTATAGGTGTTACTCGTATAGGTAGTCGTTCAGTTGCCTGCTGAGTGTGTAGTGTGCTGTGTCATTCCATGAGGTGGTCACTCAAACAACCTCTGTCCATTCTCACTATTGTCCTTAAGATCTGAGAACTTGCGTGGAATGGACAGTGGTCAATTAGACACATCAAAGTCAAAGTAATTTAAATATTTTCCTTTCAGGTTCCGGTGAAAAGGGAGGTGAGGGACGATCCTGATGAAGCATCCGAGAATGGCTCGTCATCCGTCCAGCATCCGCGCTCTGATGGAGAGTCACGCATTTCAAGTGGAAAATGCATTCCGTCCAAGGTGAGAAAGGAAATTTTTGATATTAACAACAATTATTTACTAATTTCATTAGGTATTTGTAACATAACATTGTTTGACGTGATTTGATGGCTAAGGTCATTTCGCACATACAGTGAACTCCCAATTATCCGTGCGTGGATTATCTGTGTTGCGGATTATCCATGCATGATGTTTTACTCTTCGTCGATATTTTCTGTGGTAAATATAATAAAAATTCAATGAAAAAAATACATTTGGAATTTAGCAATCTAAGGGCCGGTTGCACGAAACTTCCGCTATGTAGTCCATAGTTATGAGTTCCATAAACTTATGGAACTCATAGCGTATTTTGGGTTGCAAGAAACAATCGGGCTCATAAGCAACCCACCGATAGCTATTGCTTCGAGCACGTAGTTGAACGAACTGCCACTAGATTACACTACAGTCGCGCCGTTGGAAACAGTAAACAAACTTGACGAGCGAAAGTTCAAAATACGCTGAGTTACACACAATGGCAAAGCGAGGAAAAAATTTTAATGAATTTGAGAGAAACATTCTCGTGGAACTAGTGGGAGAAAAGCGACAAATCGTCGAAAACAAAAGGACGGACGCCGTCTTCCTAAAAGAAAAACTGGCAGCATGGGAGGAAATCACGGAGAAGTATAATGCTGTCAGCCAAACGGGTACAAGAACAAGCAAGCTACTCCATGCACTGTATGATTTTTTAAAGAAAAAAGCCCGTAGTGATCAACATGACGATCGGGTAAATCTCATCCTCATATTTCAACATAAAATTATTCAAAAATTTAATATGATATAATTAACATTGAGTTCTTAAATAGGTTGAGTTATATAAAACTGGTGGCGAGGTTTTTAAAAATAAACTAGACAGCACTGGAGAAACAGGGTGTCCGGCGACCTTGAAAACTGGGAAAACTGAGGGAAATATTTTGTTCTGGAAAACTCAGGGAATTTTTGTATTTTTCCGAAAAACCCTGGAAAATGCATGGCAGCCGATTTCCATTAAGAAAGAGAGAGAGGTTTAACCTGCGCCATTATACTCGGCTCAGCGTAGCCTTGGGCTCCCTGTTCATTTCATACTTTTTTCATAGCTGTGCGTCCGCTCGCAGCTTGTGCTTCGTCATCCCACCCCACTCTCCCTATGAGCAGTCTAGGGGGCCGATTGCATAACAAGGCAAATTCCACACGGAATAATTCCCATGTAAAATGGCCGCTACGAATGGAATCGGAATTGATGCCGAAATCTGTCACCGGAAACAGAATTTCACGCGGAAATCAAGATTCTGTACGAAGAGCCGTACGAATGGAATTCTTTGTGTGGCCAAATTTACGAGAAATCTAAACGTCTGAGCATGCGCAGTGGCATTTCCCGCATTATACGAAAACCATTCGGCCGGCAACCTAAATGGATAATTGGGTATTGTTATATATGTAATTGATAATCCTTTCCAAATAATCTCCACCCTCCTCGTTTTAATGTTTGCAGAAATGTTTTTGAAGGAGCGGAAATATATTTTGGGGTCACTGCATATGGAAATTACGGCCCTCGGGTTCGTAGTCGACAGGGCCACTGTACAGGGGCAATCCAACCTAATTAAAATTCGTGAATTGTCCAACAAATACAATTTTGTTTTACATAATTAAATGCTTTTGGGTGTTAGATCCGTACCTATCACAAAGCAATTAATTCACAGTTTCCGAAATGTTCATGTAAAGTACAGCGAAGCCTTTTGGGAGAAGAGGAAAGGTACTAAGGCCTCGAGATAAAAAGAATAAGAAAGAGGTACATACTGCAAAAGTTTCAAGAGCTGCAAACCAAAATAACGTAAGTTCTTGAAAAGCCGAGAAATTTGTTGCTGAAATTGAATCGGAAATGCACTCATTGAAAAATGTCACACCAGTTTCTTTTATTTACATGTTCGTTATCAAACTAGTCTGAATCTACTTTATTGTGTTCAAATTGCACCTGACTCAGAATTTTGTTGTCAGTTAACCGTTTTTGTTTATTTATTGGTTGAAATAAAACCCGTAATACTCCACATTCCTTGTATGCTCTTACGCTTTTAACTCAAAGTAGGGACCGAAATTTCTCGTTTTTTCATGGTGGCAAAATTATGCCGATTTTGTTATAAATTCATTAAAAATATGTTAGAAACAAAGTGCAGCAAGACCCTGGAAAATGCAAAACATTTGCCTGGAAAACCTGGAAAACTCAGGGAAAAAAGAAATTGAGATTCACCGGACACCCTGAGAAAAAATAATTTCAATGTTGGCGCCGCAATTCAAACCTTTGACGAATGAATTCCAGCTCAGGTTTCTTTGGAGAAGGTAATTTTCTAATTGAGGTCAATCTATGTTTCTCCAAAATCTAGATGATATTTAACTTCACTAAACATAACTAATGCTCCATGCAATGAGAATAATTAAATGAATATTAATTATGGCTTTTAACTTTATACTCATGTTATTCTTTAATTTCATTTACTATAGGTAAGGATAGGAAAATTTCGCGAACGCGAATTTTGCGAATTTAGGGAAAAATGTCCTAGGAGTGGTAATTAGTTACTGCATACTCCATACCTACTGGGGAAATGACTTTTGAACTCGCGAAATGTCGCGAATTGTGCCCCAAAACGCGAATTTTCATTATTTGTGAGAAAATGGTTGAAGTATATTTCAAACGCAAGAAAAACATTAAAATTGCAAGCAAATGTTCCCAATTCGATTTAAACGAACTCGCGTGCAAATATTCCTGAGGTATGCGGAAGTTTGAAGTTCATCGTAACACATAACCAGTGTTACGATAACAATCGCGGGAGGATGACATCGGGTGCTTTCGATTTACGATGCTAACCGGCAATACACAGCTCGTCACGCCGCGGTGCTTTCTATTTACAATTAGTGGAATAACCATCTATCAGCATCTATGATCGGTGGCTCTCCGCTCCGAGGTGAGTCGAACAAAGGAAAAGCAATATGCGCATTTATTCTAAGTAATCTGCTCCAGCAGGGTTTCTCAAACTTTTCCTGCGATGGAACACTTTGTAAATCCTGAAATTTTATTGTTGGAACACCTTGTGGACTTCCCATATATTAACACGTTCGCGGTGAACGTGAAATTGCCGTTTTTTCCCCTTGGGCGAACGTGAAATTTACTGTTTTTTTGCCGCGGGTGTCAATTTTCATAAAAATGAAATCCATCCATTAGTGTTTTTCATCAATGTACAAAACTTTGGTAATATTCAAAATGATGAATTTCAACAAATTTTGGAAAACCGATGCGCCAATATCGAGTAATTAATTAATCCCCTTTGGTGTATGCAACCACTGCTTACGCGTAGAATTTTCTTCGAAAAAATGAAATCGTTCAATTAATGTTTTTCATTACATTACTTGTATGCGATTTAAAATAATGAATTTCAACAAATTATAATAACTGATGCGCCAATATTGAGTAATTAATTAATAGGGTAGTTTCCTTCATCAAAGAAAACAGAATTCATTTACTGCGACAGGTGCCCCAGCATAAACGTATTCATTACACGCAAATTATTTGGATTAAAAAGTCTTAGTTTACAAGTAAATTGAATGTTAATTTTAAGTTCATTTGAAAAGGCTCGGAAATGGCGGAACAGCGGCAGCTGTTATGATGACGTAACAGGTAGATAGTCAACATTGCGAGGTATATGGAATTGTCATCGACTGTACTTACTATAGTATTTCAGAGTCCCTAAAATCTGGTGAACATGTATTAATATACCTCGATTAAAATGCTCAAATTTCGGAAAGTCTCCTCCGTTGAGCATGCCATTAAAAGAAGTTTTCTAGGCTCCTACGCTACCTGCTAGTACAGAGCTACCGCGAAGGAGTTCTTCGCGGCAAGCGTCGCATGCGCAGTGAAATGAATAACGAAACTGCGTACCTGTGACTTCGCGTTCTGTGGTGTTCCGGCCTAGATGTTTACGTTTTGATCACTTTCGTTTTGACAAACATTTCCTTTATCTCATCTTCTATTCCTTTCATTTACCATTCCTATCATTCATACCTTGCATATTTCATTAGTTACCTTTCATCATCAGTTCCTTTTGCTGATATACAAAGCCACAATGTTTCATGAGAACAAGTTCAATGGCTTTACAAACTGGTTTTGTACGGACAATCTACCGTAAGTGGATGTGGCCATGGTGGTGGAGTTCTTTAGAGAAGATGTTCGGTTTAGTGCAGGTGAAATCAGAGGAGTAAAGCAAGGTACTACTCTCTTCTGACAGCTTTTAACCACAAAATTCTCCTCTTCTCGATTAGTGGAACCGCGACGTAAGCTTTCTTGCTATCGCTAAATGTTGTTGTGTGACACTGCGGCACAAAACAATTTTTATAAAGCAATGTTCTCGGAGGCATGTTACTGGTACTCCTTGGAGAATATGATGCTGATCAGCTGATACAGTGAATCACGAGTTCCCATCAATGGTCTGTGATCACGGTGAGGGGTGATCATCGCATTTTAGTTGTTTTAGTATTTGCTCATACATAGTTTGCTTCGAGATTCATCCATTATGCTATTGATGGTAAGCCTTTTTTGCTAATTTCATGTTCTGGCAATGACACCTCGACAAAGTGGATGAATTAAATTAATGTGTAATCGTATCATAGCTGCGGCGCAGCACCTGCTCTCCGTATAGTTATTAAGTGACGATTTCGTGCTTGCTTGCGGGAAATATTTCGAAATGAATACGAACAAAATGGTTTATTTCATGCTTTTCATACTAACTTTACCTAAAAAATAGGAGCTAGCACCATTAATTTGAGAATATATTATACTATACGATTTTCATTCCCCATACCGTAACCATAAATGTTTCATTATTTTGATGAGGTTTCTCTATGCGACTAGAGCAGCTAAATTAATAAATAAAGCTCATTTCCATTTTATACAAAGTTTACTTTTGCAAATAGTTTTTTTCCCGTCAGTAAATTTATTATTATTACTAAAGCTTTCTCGGCGGACGTCGTCTGCAGATAAGCAGCGGCGGCGAACCACCTAGCGGCAGATTGCGGTAGTTGCGTACGTACCTGTGACGTCACACGTAGGATTAACCAGCATGCAATAGTTTGCCGTCGCGTTTTCGCGCCGTTGAATTTTTTCACTTTTTAATTAATAAGGAAAAATACTTAACGCCATTTAAAAATCGAACGGCTTCAAACACGTACTCCAGGGGTTATAAACTTCAGATCTAGGCAATAAAAAAAAAATAGGAAACCACCCTATTCCCTTGGGTGTATGCAACCACTGATTACGCGTTGAATTTTCTTCGATATATGTTTACGTTCACCTTAAATACCTTAAAAATATACAAATGAGCAGTTTTCTTAGACATGGAAATTGATGCAGCAGGAAAACATTCAGTACATGTACATATTCTACAATTGTCAGGTTGCTTGGGAAAGACTCGATTGGAAAAATTTAAAATCTTCGAAGAACGTAACTGCAGCAAACTTTCACAAGGATGGAAATTCTGTAAAGTTACATGTCAATACACAAAATGTATTAAATTTGATTTTTAATTTAGTGCCACTTTTCCAAGTTCCGCCACCGAGGTGATTGTCTTCAGTCATAACATGGCTAGAAGGGAAAGTGTCGCATAATAGCCCAGATCATATTGGGTATAGTATAAGTGACCCTTTTCTAGACTTAGAAATAATCTGTATTTTATGTGTATATATATAAATTTGTGGTCACTGTGAAAACACCGAAATGTCTTGTTGAAAGTACGGAATTTCTAATTTCAAAGTACCGCTTTTCTCCCTCTCAAACCACCGAAAAATTCCTATCCCTAACTATAGGAAGTACATTAATAACTGTTGGAAGCTCACAAAGTGAGCATCCAAGTATTGACATTATCCAACCGGATGCATTAGTGAATTCTGTGCAGCAAGACCTTAATGATCAAAGAAATATTCATAGCAAACCTCCCTCCACCGACATAGTCCACAATAGCTTTCAAAAGAAAAAAGAAGCATGGAAAAAAAAGAATTGTGCATCAACATCTGACAAAAGCTTGCAAAAAATAAAAAAAAAACAATTATAAATAGAAAGCTTGCAAAAAATTCTTTTGAGAAAGAAATACATTTTAAAAAAATGCTAACTGTTGGATACTGAGCAAGAGCTAAAAGAGGGAATGTTAAGAAGAACATCCAATGTTCTGGAGAAGGAGGAAAAATTGAAAGAATTGGAAATAAAAATTAAAGAGGTTGAGCTAAGGTGCGAAGAAATTGAATTTGAAAGGAAAAATTTAGAATTAAACAGTATTAAAAACCAGCATGAATATTTTCAGGTAGAAGAGTATTAATGAGAAATGTTTTTGCTCTGTTTGCCATATTTTTGTTCACAATGGCTGTTTAATAAAATTCTTAACGTTGTAAGTAGTTAATAAAAACCATTATTTTGTTTAATAAGATTATTTGAATGCTCGAGAGAAAGCTCCCGAAAATAAAAAGAAAGAAAGAAAAGAACCGAATTTTTTTCTTGCATGTATCAATGTGCCTTCATTTGCTACTCACATCACAATATTTATTTTGATAAAATTCTTTATATTTTGCGAAAGAATTAATGCTGAAGAACATCACGTTACCAGCTCCGTAACATTACGGTGACGGTGAATAACTCTTTTTAAATGACTTTTAGTATGTCTTACAATTCGTTTATTTGAAAAAGAACAGAGCGTAGTTAAATACATACATAAGAGTGTACAAAGAACACAGAAAATTTGTAATTAGCCCACTAATCACATAAATATGAGCAAAAATCAATATTTATTTTGGGTATAATAAATCCGAAAGCAGGGTGCAACACACAAACCAACGTCAAATTCTGTACATTGGTATCTTGATTCTCTTATTACTCTTTTGCCTTTCGAATCTATTTTCTTTGAGCACATAACATTAGCTGAGACTAACAAAACACTTACATGAGTTGGATTACTCTTCTTTGCTGTAACGGGAACATATTCTGGAAAGTGTCTTTTATATGTGCGAGAAGGGCCGGGTGCTGATCTCCGGCCTTTAGTTGTGGAAACTTCGCGGCCATGTTCTTCAAAAATGTATTCTACCATTTGCATTCGGAAGTCGAAATGTGATAATCTTCCCCTAAATTTCTGATAAAGAATATGTGAATTCCACAGGATAATCAATTACATGAAAAAACATTTTGTTGTAGTATCTTTTACCACGTTTTCTAATGATAGGATAATCAGAAAAATGTTGATTCAACCGATCCTCCTCACCCATCGTGAAATTGTAAGCTTTTACTAGTCGGCATACTCATTGTTTCTTCATCTTCTAATGCCCATCGCTTTACTCGTGGATTCGTATTTGTGGAATATACATACAGTAGAGAGAAGATAATCATCTTTTTTATCCTTCCATCTTAGTGCAAGTACCTTCCTCCACTGATAGACGAGTATATTCCCTTTCTTTAGTTTTTTCTTAGCTAATTCTTGTGGTATTTTTAATTTTCAAGCTTTTACTGTCCCATATGTGTCCGTTTTATTTTTCACAAGAATATTGGCAAGCTGTTCGCCACTATAAAATTTATATGTAGTGGCACAATTCCCTTTTCCCAAGTAAAGATGCATCTTTGTCATCTTTATTTGTGTAGATATATCTACACAAATAAAGATATAAATAAACATATATGGAAGAGTCTTTGAACCCTGGATCGAAATTAGTTCCTTTTCTGTGTAAATAATAAAATTACATATGTAACCTGATTTAGATTCACATAAGAGGAAGGATTTTATTCCAAACCTTCCCCGTTTTAGGGGAATATATTTTTTCCATCCTAATCGACCTTTGAAAATCATTAGGCTTTCATCAATTTTTACATCGCGATCTGGAAAATTCAACTCTTGGAACGTTTTGTTCAGCAAATCAAGTATTGCCCATATTTTACGCAGTTTCGGATTAGGGTGTGAATGATGATCAAAGCCAAGTAATCAAGGAAATTACTACATTTTTTCAATAGCAAAAACCTACTTCTTTTCATGGTATTGCCAAAAAATGATGTTTCTTTTATTTTCATGTTGGACCAATACTGAGAAATGAACTGGTTTCTTTACAATTCCCATCAATGTATTTACCCCAATAAACAAGAAAATTTCATCTATGCATGATGGTTCCCAGTTAGGATGCTTACATTTTTCTGCCTGCTTGTTAGTTTCATCTACAATCGTGCAGGAACAACTTGATGTAACTCAAAATATTAGACCTATCTTCTAAAAAAAAATTCACTGGTGGAGAACCGATGAAAGAAAACCTTAGAGGAGCGACTGCAGGACAAACATCACTTACAGGACACCATTGCCTCACATCAGTAAGTTCATCGTCCAAGTTCTCACTTTTAGAATCATGTTCTAAGCTGGTGTCACTGGTTGATGAATCAGAATCACTAGTCTCGTATTTGTAGTCACTGTCTGAATCTGAACTGCTCATTCCTTTCCTATGAAAGGGATATTAGATTTGTAACCATAGATCCTTGCGAAAATTTGTGATAATGACTGATAGATGACATTAGGGAATAATATTTACCAATTGCCGAAGCAGGTCAAAAATTCAGCAGAACTCGATATATCACAAGGCAGATACTCCACGATAAGGTGCAAATAAATATAAATAATAAACTGAGAAAAATGTCACTGGCAATCACAAAGGCAGGAGAGAGTTCCCAAGCTTGAGGTTCACGTGAGCAAGGTTGTCACTCGTACGAGAATGTTTGGGTAGGTCTCAGACGTAAAGCAGGAGAGGCGGCGTTTGTATATATAAAGGCATACTTTGTAGCAATGTATACAAAGTCCACCGAATGAAACGAAACATCAAATACCAATGAGCTAGAGAAATATACGAAATACGCTGATTCAGGTTGTATATTATACGGCTATTCCTATTGTGTTTCATTCAATGAAGTTCCATATATAGAAATAAGTTCAGGCGCAATGTAGCGAAGTGACATCCACGGCGATCTATGGCATAGGTTTCTAAATTATATAAAAGATTTACCACTAAATTTGTACAAAATTAACATAATTGAAAAGATAAAGTCAAAGAAGTAATAAGCCAGAAACACAATGCAAGAATTACGTCTTTAGTGCTGATAATATAAAAAATAAGAACGAGAACGTAATATTACGGAGGTGGTCTTTCAGTCATGGTGACTAACGCACGTAATATTACATTACTGGTCGTTAAGTGGTTAATTAAGTTTTTAAGAGTTGGGGGATATGCCAAGAGATAAGACTACTTCTAATAGGTATTTGTCAAATTATCTTTTGAAATAGTAATATTTCACTAAATGTTGTTCTTGATTTCCAAATTTTTGTCTAATTTTTACGAATAAATTACCACATCACAATCAAAAGTGGGATTCATAAGACACCATGAATTTAAAATTGATCCCAAAGAAAAAATATTACAACATTTTAATTTCTTAATAAATGTTTACTAAACAGGAAAGATCTCCCTGGATTTATTTGAGCTTGTCTATCAGGTGTAAATGCTTTTAATAACATATCTAATATACCCAACATGAATTGGTATATTTGTTGATAGTAAAGTTAAGTCTGTTTGGCTTTCTGGTTTAAGCCTTTTATATATTTGAGTTCAGTGTAGTTAAGATGTATTTTCTATTTTTTAGCTTGTCTTTGTAATAATATTTGGGTAGTTATAACCATGGTACTATTAGTAATACCATGGTTATAACATGCCACCTGGGACAGTGTCTACCAGCAATTAAATTTTAATGACATAAATAAATTAATAATTAGTAATAATCAGTAGCTACTCATGATGAGCTAGCTGTAATATTGATGATGAGCTATTATATATGAGCTGAGATATACTACTATGTATCCTGATACTGATGATGAGCTTGCTATTACATTTAACTAAATATTACATTTAACAAGCTGATTCCACAATTATGCCTTATCCAACCTTTAGCAGACACCAGTGTACAGTATTTATATAACCAAAAATCATCATGGTAGTCTCATAGTTTAAAAAAATAGACATTTTTTTCATTTGTTAGTGAAGATTGCTAAATACATATCATTATTTTCAAAACAATACATTTATCTTTCAAGAACCACTTCTTAGTTTTAACCACAGTATTGTGAATCTCTTTAGTTAAGGTGAATTGTTTGGAGTAAAAAAAGATTGCTGTAATATGCAACGTAGCCACCTTGAAATATTATCAGGAAAGAGAAATAATACACCTCTGATAGAAAACATAGATTTAGTTACTGATTTAGCAAGCCTGTCTTCGATCACAGGAATATCAAGATGCATTAATCTGGTGTTTATTTACAGTTTACAAAAAAAATCAATTCAAAAAATTAGCTTCAACAATGGATAATACTTCATTATAGTTCAGTTTGCGGTTTAATATGAAAAACCTACTTCCTCAGAATTGTACATGCAATATGGATTGATAAAATGAATACAATCATCATCATCATTAGGGGCTGTCCATAAAAGTTGTCTCACAATTTTGGACCAAACTAGACCTCCTCCCCCCCTCTGTCACAGTGAGTCACAAATAGTGTCCCACCCCCTCCTTTCATGATGTCACAAAAAAGATATAACTTCTACTCCCTCCCACAGTCTGAGTAAAAATAAGACATAATATACAGTGGAAGTAGGGATGGACCGATACTAGATATTTCCGATACCGATACTGAATCCGATACCATGAATATCGGCCGATACCATAACCGATACTACTTCATTCTAGGTATAATACGAACTCAACATTCCACCACAAGCATTTTGAGGTGGCTCAGTCAACTAAGAAACCAGATTACCGAAACAACCATCATTACACAGGCAAAACACTAAAATCACTGAACAATTTTTATTAATAATAATATTTTTATTGTTCAGCAGGTCAAGTGACGTAGAACTCGTCAACAAAACTATACCCAAAGCACAAATACAAGATAAAAGACAAGAGTATACATGGCAACACAGTTAATAGACAAATTATACATACTTGTATGTATAATTTGTCTATTAACCTGGGGCTTGAAGAAGTCTCAAAGCAAGGTGATGATCCTAAAGTCATTGGCGTAGCACTTGCGCTTGGCTGCAACACATCCAACAGCAGACAGTCTTCCTCGTCCATTCTAGGCTCTAACCAGGGGATGCGCTCTCTTACGGGAACTCCAGGTAAGTTGAGTCCGCAGTGCCATCTACCCATGATATCACGAACTACTACAGTTGACGACCGTAAGGAGGTGGTGGGGGGAAGCATTTCCAAGAACTCGATGCCAGTTCGAATTCCTAGAACCCTGACCACGCGAGCGATGGTGCCGTGTTTTGCCTGCGCCAACGCTGTGGTTGTTGTGAAGGAAGCAAAAGCTGCAATTGTTTATTTGCTTGAGTGGTGGTGACTGTGATCACTTGCTCGTTTAAGTTTCGATTAATCATGGTGAGGAAGTATTGCAGCGTTAAGAACTGTGGGACTCATGTGTCGGAAGGAAAATTGTTCCAGTTTCCGAGAACCCAAGACAGGTAAGCAGAGTTATTATTTTTATTTAAACATAGAGATGTTTCAATGTACAGTTTTAAATTCGATGTTTTCTTACGTCGAATTGTTAATTGATTTTGGTTTAATGTGGATGAGTTATTAGTCCACTTCATTAGTGCATTTTTCAGTTTTCTTGTCTTGCGACCCTTTTCGTGACTATACACCAATGTTATACGGCTTTATTATTGTATAAATTGTGCATAGATCAATCCTTCCTATTTTTAAAACCGTTTTACAACAGGCACTTTCTTGCACAATTTGAAGTAGCATCTGTTTTCGTAATGCAAGAATGCTGGCTCGGAATTATAGAAGGGGCTATTTTCCCATCTCTCGTTTATGCATTTCCGCATATTCATTCTAGCAGTTCATCACTTTATACGACGTAATTTTCAATGCTCGTCCATAAGTACATGCTAGTGGCGTACGGAAGGGGGGGGGGGTTTAGGGTTTAAACCCCCCAAAAACATGCTTACCTGAATTCGTTTTCGTTCGTTTACCTGAACTAGCGTTAGAATTTTGCTTATTGGGCTGAAAAATATAGTTGAATTGCCTTCACGAAAAGAGAATGTTAATTTAATTGTTGTTTTGCTGAATATTAATCTACATTCCTTTTAAGATGATTATAATAACTATTAATGAAACTACCCTATTATTATTAGTGATTTGCCTTCTGCAAGAAAAATCTCATGTACAATACTCATCCAACCTTAGTAAATTTACTTTAACCCAACTGAGGGACTTGAGGTTAACACCTGCATTTTCTTAATGATTTTTTTAGACTTGAGTAAAGCATTTCATGCTATAGCCCATAATATTTTGTTTGCTAAACTGTAAAAAGCTGTTATCAGGGGTGGTGCACTCCAGCGGTTCATTTAAGCCAAAGACAGCAATGAGTCCAAATAGAAAACTATAAAAGTGAAATGGAGAGAATCAAAACAGGATTAACACAAGGGTCTGTTTGGGGTCCCATACCTTTCCTTATTTATATGAATGGCATAGGAAATATGAAATTACAAGGTTCTATGAATGATTAATTTCATTTCATTTTCATGTGTGGAGTGCAATCCTCATACTAGGTTACTTAAACAGATCACATATTTCTCTAGCTCCCCAGTATAAATTCCCCAATGGTGAAGAGACTGATTAAGAAAGAGAGAGCAATTGATAACTAAATCATGAAAGATTAATCCAATTTGTCAATAGAAAAAGAGGAAATTAGACTCCTCCGGAGTATAATTGCCTCAATAATGTCATGATACTCGTTTCTATTTCATGCATTATTTTATTTCATATCCATGTACAATTTTCAGGGCAGAGCTTTGGAGGGCATTTTGTGCCAATGTTGAGCTGGATGGGGTGCCTTGTAGGCCAGCTGTTCTACAGGGGCTTCATGTGTTGGAAACACTTTCGGGTCGAAGACTTCCAAACTCCTGCCTGTCAGAAGCTGAACCGGAATGCTGCACCTGCCCTGCATCCTCCTTTCTCATCTCCTGCTGTCACCTTTTCATCCCCTACTTCTTGTCACAATCATTCACCACCTCATCACTCATCATCTCTCCTAAATGGATCATCATCTTCCTTAGTGGTTACCTCAACTCCTGGCACCTCAGACCCCCATCGGTTATCTATAGATTTAACCCCTGTATCTGCCTCTCCCAGTACCTTTGATAATGTTGCTGATGGCCCAGTTATTGGTTCCAATTGTCAAAAACGTGTGCTGGAAGAGGAAAGGCCTTCCCTTGATAAGTCTTCAACTTCTTCCACGGTCTTACAGCCTTCCCTTTCTGCAGATATACCTGGTTGCAATGAGCCTCTCACCTGCAACAAGGTATGTTCTTCGGTTAGGAAAGGTGCTCAGCGCTCTATTCTACAAGATATTGGCATGAAAAGAGTTTCTGACTTGACTCCAAGAAAGATGATCATGTACAATAAACTGAAGAATCAGCGCAGACAATGGAAGAAGTTGGCAAACATTGCTGACTGTATTAAGTCAGATTTTAGCTCAATGTCAAACATCACTCACAGCAGATTTTTATGTGGCCTAGATAAAAATTTGTCCCCATCTGCTGTCACTTTACTAAAGATGGTACTGAGGGAAGGGAAAAGGAAACCAAAAGCTAGAAGATGGTCCCACGAAGAAAAAGTCTTTGCTCTCTCTATCTTCAAGAAAAGCCCAAAATGTTATTCTTTGTTTCGGGCTTTAATTCCTCTTCCTTGCCGGAAAACTTTATCTAAAACTCTTTCCAACTTCTCTTTCCTTCCTGGAATCAATCCAGAAATTTTTAGCTTTCTTTCTTCTTTCGTTGAGGGAATGGAGGAGAGGGACAGGCACTGCTGTCTTCTATTCGACGAGATGTCGTTGAAGCCCGGTTTGACTTATGACAGGTTGAGGGATCAAATAGTAGGCTTCGAAGACCATGGCACCATAGGGACTACTAATGCTTTGGCAAAGGTAGCTATGGTGTTCATGGCTCATGGCCTTTTCTCAGCCTGGAAGCAGCCGCTGGCCTACTACTTCAGCTCCTCTGCCACGCCATCCTCAACATTAAGTGAGCTGCTGAAGGAAGTGCTTCGGAACCTACAGCAGATTGGGTTAAATGTAGTAGCCACTGTTTGTGATATGGGCACTAACAATGTTCGAGCCCTTCAACTTATGGGGGCATCCTTTGAGGATCCTTCCTTTGAGTTTGAAGGGCATACAGTGGTTACTATATTTGACCCCCCTCATTTACTGAAATGCTTCCGTAACCTTTTCATCAAGCATGATGTTAGGGTTCCGGTGGCATTAGCTGGTAATGAGGTGCTGTTACAGGCATCGTGGGACCATATTCAGTAGCTCTATGAGGAGGATAGTCGGAATCCTTTCGGGCGGTGAGTACATTTTCACAAAGATGATATCTTTTATCGATATTCTAAAAAGTTGGGTTATGATAGCAATTCGTTAGAGATAAAAGAACCTACTTTATTCATTGACTTCCATAAGTACTTATAGTTATATATAATTATTACTGAATTATTTATCCTTACTCTCTTTTAGATTGTTCCCTCTCACTGAGAGACACATGAACCCGAAAGGATTCGACAAAATGAGGGTTTTTCTGGCTGCCCAAGTGTTTAGTCTCCGTGTCGGGCGAAGATTGGGGGCATTGGTGGCAAGAGGTTTGTTTAATATCACACTATGATTGATGTGGTAAATTTATCTTTGACTTCAGTTTGGTGAATTAATTGGTATTTTTTTTTTTAGGAGCTCTTGGAAGCAATGGTCTCGCCACTGCTGAGTTCCTTATTGCCATCAATGACCTATTCGATGCATTAAATGGCGACACGGAGAGTAAGCAGAGAATGAAGAAGCTGGGCCCGATGACAAAAAGGAGTGGCCATCTAGAACTCCTAAGGAAGGTGGAGAAATTCCTACAGGGGATGGAGTTTGTGAGGGAGAGAGGCAATTCATTCCCTCCCTCTCAAAAGGGTTGGCTGGCTACAATAAGGGGTGTCTCCCAGCTATGGGCATCCCTTCAGGGTAGGTGCCACCAGTTAAGCACTAGGCATCTAAACCAGGATCCTATTGAAAATTTGTTTAATGTGGTGAGGCAAAATTGTGGCAGAAACCATCACCCGGGTGCTGCACATTTTGTCTCAGCTTTGAAGCTGCAGCCGGGAGCTGCAGTCAGCTGCATTTATTGCAGGGTATGTAGCCAAGGCAGCTCTTCAGGGTAGCAGTTGCGGACTCTGCCAGGGTAGTCTAATCTCCAGGGATCCTTCCAGCAATGACCTCTTCTTTGTCCTTGATGGGGAAGAGGGTGAAGGGTGCCCTTCGGAAGGTCTGACTACCCTGGTAAATAAAGCAGTGCCATTGCGACTTAAAAAATTAGAAGTAGTTGGCCTCTGCTCAAAAGTTACAGTGCTGCTGATGGATGAGTTAGGCACTAGCAACATTGGTTGCGACTTCATAAAATGTCTAACCCACGGTGTGGAGTTAAAAACTAAGATATATTCGTACACCATTTGGCTGGTGGTGAAGATGTTTTGTAAAGTGACGAACAATAGATTGAAAAATGAAAAATATTAGTAAATACTTAAGACACACTGACATTGTAAATAGTTTGAACATAATTGACATTATAAATAGTTTGACACATCATTGACATTGTAAATAGTTTCATTATACTGAAAGAAGAATTGTGTACATAAACTTCACTAAATTGTGTAGCATATCATGTGTAGATAGTTTGCAAATAGGTGAATAGTACTGTTATGTTTGTGATAGGAATACATGTACCGGATAGTGCTGTGTGAGTGAATTAGTCACATTGTGTTACATTTTGGTAACTCGATGTTGACTTGCATGCATAAACTTCACTAAATTGTGTAGCTTATCATGTGTTAAATTTGTTAAAGTGTATTAACCTTATACCTGTATATTTCTCAAATCTTGAATTTAACTCATTGATTTTTCATTCAAAATAAAAACCATTTTGAAAATCATTTTTCTGTTATCATTGACGAATAATTACCCTTCCTTTACATTTTGCGGTGAATAGATGAAAGAAACTAAATCAGCAGGCGTCGTTCAAGATTCAAACGGGTGCTAATTTACGCGGTTCTCGCTAGTGCTGCCATCTGTTGGCAGTTATCTGATGTTTTGGGCAGCAGTGCTGCCATCGGACGATGATATCATCACTACGTCGGCGAATGTAAAGTGGGGGGGGAGCATACCTCCCTTTAACACGGCAGATACCAATCCCTGGCTCTAACCGTGTCTTCTTAGCCAAGTCTGGTCCTAACTCAGGCTCAAGAGTAGGACTAGGCCTATGTTTACCTTGGACCAGAATATGGGCATGGTGTACTGCAATATGCTTCTGCATGTTAGTTGTTGTAAAACTCTTCGTATGTTTGCCCCCTCTTGAAACTCTTACGTTACACAAGGTGCAAATGAGCATCGCTTTTTAATTTAGTTTAATAAATTTAATTGTTTTATTTTTATTTAATTGTAGACTGCATTCTGCTGCAGCTGTATCTAGTCAGTCTAACAGCATCTATTCCTTATTCTTCTGTTGATAGTTTTTTCACAATAACCAATATGTAACCAAAATGTTGGAATTATTCATAATTCGGAGTCAGGTTAAATTTTGTAGCTATATTTCGTGCTTTAGTTCTATCGCTCTATTCTCATTTATTTGTTAACCACAATGTTTGGATGAAAGTTTATTAGACTTGTTTTGTTATGATTTGAATGAATTTGTAGACGGGGGCAACAGCAATCAGATGAATTGTAGAATAACACCCCTTGTAACCCGGCTCGCCTGTCCAACATTATTAGCGACCTGCTCACGGACGAAAAGCGAGGGGAAAAGGAAAGGAATTTAAATCGTGGGGTCTCCCAATCATCCATGTCAGGTCAGGAAATGCCCGCTAGAAAATGCAAGGATCTGGTTCAAACAAAAAGTGTTTAGCCAGTTTATTGAACAATACACCTTAAGTAGAATAAAAAAACATAAGTGCGATATTCCACAGGAGAAAAATTATTCGCCTTGACCGGGATTCGAACCCGGATCCCTCGATTTCGTGCCGAGTGCTTTTACCAGTTAAGCTACCGAGGCGTCCTCCCCCCTGTGGAATCCCGGTCCGGTCAAGGCGAATGGTTTTTTCTCCTGTGGAATATCGCACTTATGTGCACTTGCGGGTGACTCCGTAAAGGTTACTACCGTGGCTAGTCCCGGTATCCTCAAAATTAAAAAAAACATAAATTATTAGAAAATTCACAGCTTCAGGCTCTACTTTGTAAAAACTTTTAATATTCATTATAATAAAGTTTTGTACTTTTCTACACTTTTTTATTTTTAATAAAACGCACTTCACCAATTTTATGGCATCATCAGGTGTAGTAGTTTGTTTATATATACAATTATATTGTTGTTGCTATTTTCATGTTATAATTTTTTTTACCCTCCTTTTAATTTTTGTTTCATTTCCTTATTGGATTTCAGGAATCCATTGAACATGACATTCAAAATCCATAGAAAGTCATCGTATTATCTTACGTTTGTCTCTTAAGTACTCTTGTTGTAATGTAGAGGTGTGCAATTTTAAATGATTTTAGCCAAAAGGCAAATTCCTAATGTGTTGCAGGGCACCATCAAAGTGGAGAAGAGTGATGTCGACAACCAGGATGACGGTGATACCTCTGGCAGCAGTGACGAGGGCGAGGGGGACTTGTCGGATGAGAGGGAACCCGAGGTGAGACAATGTTTATTTACTCAGTGTTTAAACAGCCTTTATTTATTTATTTATTTATTTAATTTTATGTTTTCCCAATAAACCAAGGGAAAACAATTTTACAATACATTTATGACATTTGCTATAGTCAATTTAATTCTTCCAAACAAAATATTCAAATAATAAACAAAATATAAATGGTTTATATATACAATGCAAAGTATTATCACATGTTCATGATAAAATTTGTAGTAGGTAATTTGTAATTGGTAGTAAATACATTTTTATTCCATGATAGATCTAAGTGTTCACAAATAGCATTGTATTCTTTACACATTCGTTTAAGTGGTGAGTTACAACAATATTTGGTTATAGTAAACGGAATAAAGAAGGCTCGCTTGTACCTTTGTTTAAATTGTGGAACATAAAAATTTAATTTATGAAGAATAGCCCTGTCTTTGCCATACTTAATTATTTCATGTAAGAACTTAAAACCCATTTGCCTTTGAGGAAACTTTAGTAAGACACACATGTTCTATCCAGAAAATCTGCTGAAATATTCTTAAAAAAAGACTATATTTTTTTTTACAAAAAGTTTTCAGATGTATACTCTATTATTAATCTTTATAAGTCTTTAGTCTTGCCATCCTTTTGTATGGATCCATTATTTAGTCTCCGTATTATGATGTTTACGAGGGGGGACCCAAAAATAACCAGACACAATTTTTTTTAAGTATCAAAATTTATTTTTTTGTGTTAGAAACGTTAGTCACCTTCGAAGTACTCTCCATTAACGCTAATGGATTGGTTCAAACGTTTTTTTCCACTGAGCGAAACACCTTTGGTACTCGTTCTTTCCGATGCCTTGCACCGCCGCCTTCGATTCTCTTTTCACCTCCGGAATGTCTGCAAAACGTTTCCATTTCAGCTCTTTTTTAATTCGGGAGAACAAAAAAAAATCACAAGGTGCTAGATCTGGTGATTAGGGTGGGTGAGGAAGAGGTGTCATATGGTTTTTCGCCAAAAAAAATCACGCTCAGAAATGGCTGTGTGAGCTGGTGCATTTTCATGGTGGAAGAACCAGTCCCCACTCCGCCACAAATCGCGCCGTTTCAATTTGTCTCATTCGGAATTCTTCCGCTAAAATACGCTGCACTGAACTCCACGAAAGACCAGATGGTTCAGGGAGTTCATCAATAGTACGCCTTCTATCCTGGTACACAAGCACATGAATTTTTCCCACGTCTTCATCAGTTCTGGGCGTGGAAGGCCGGCCCGGGCGTTGAATGTCTTCGATCGCCATGTTGCCGCTTTTGAATCGCGAATACCACTCATAAACTTGAGTTCTTTTCAAGGCGTGTTCTTTATAAGCAACATATCAACCATATCCGACGCACTTTTACCGAGCAGAAAACAAAATTTCAACGCTGCACGCTGTTCTCGAATATCAGCCATTTCCAAAATCAAAGAGGTCGATAAACTCGTCGAATGAAAACTGTCACAGGGGCTCGCTACAACCGTCTAAAAGGACGCCGCTTGCAACAATGACTCAGGAGAGGTTACTTAACACCCATCCAGTGGGAGAAGCCCGAACTACAAGAGCGATGCACGCAGCGAATTCCGTCCGGTTATTTTTGGGTCCCCCCCTCGTATATCAAAAAGTTGGAGTCTGTTCAGCATAAATTGCTCAGATACTTAGCATTCAAAAGTGGTGCACCAATGAGCTTTTATGATCACAATTACTCAAATTTAGTGCTATCTTTCAATCTTCCATTGATTGTTTCTCTTCACATTAAAAACTGTAACATTTTCATTAAGAAAATAAAAATTGGTTTAATTAATACTACTGAAGTATGTAATTTATTTAGTGCACAAACATTTCAATACTCTCTCAGGTATCTACGTGATTTCGGAAGGATATGATAGTGTAAATAGTGTTCACTTTATGCCAAAAGTAATTGATTCATAGGTGGACACTGACGATAATATCTCCAACCAACAAGGAGAATGCAAGAAGTGGAAAAAAAACCATTGTAGAAGTATCCTCCAAGGTTATTAAGAAATAAGTACACTTCAATTGTGTGTGTCACATAGTTAGTCAGGATACATTTTAAAAAATACATACAGTGGAACCTGGTTAGGACATTTTTGAAGGGGACATAAAAAATGAACGTGAAAACCAGGAAAACGTGCTAACCAGGAAAGTTAATATTGTAATTCAGGAAATTCCAATCGGAGGAGAAGTCAAAATAATTACCATTACTTGCATAAGTTCTCATATTCACGCCTTCCTTAACTATTTTTAAGCATTAAATTAACAAAATAAGCGCTAATTTGCCAAGCCAATGCAAACTGAATGATAACTACATTTCATAGCTTTCCCAGAAATATAAATATATGAAAACAACATCCTTTGCTTGTCTTTGCAACATCGTGGCTTTGCCTTGATTCATTGATAGAAAGAGATGTTTTTCCAAGTCGTATAGCCTTTCTAAGGTCTAATAGCCCTAAATATTATAATTCATTCATTCAAGTATTCTACCAGCTGATTGGTAGGTTCTTGGACAGTCCCCATTTGGTATCCCAACCTCATATAAATTGTCTCGCTTTCTCTCCTAAGGACGGCCCGTTATTAGATCCCTCTTCAATTCTTCATATCTTCTACCTCCTCTTATTTCGTCCAGAATTCCTATCCTCTTCCTTCCTCTCCCACGCTTTCCCAGTGTTCTCCCCTCTATCACTCTCTTCAACATGCCCTCTCCTCTCAAAACCTCCTCCATCCATCTCTTCTGCCTTCTCCGAACCTCTGCCACAAGCTTCCTCTCCTCTCCGACCATATCCAATACCTCCTCGTTCGTCTTTCTCGCCATCCAGCTAACCTTCTCCATCCTTCTCCAAACCCACATCTCAAACGCCTCAAGCCTACGCACATCCTCCCTTCTCAATGACCAAGTTTCCGACCCATATAGCGCCACGCTCCATATTAGTTTTCACCAGCCTCTTCTTTACGTCTCTTCTCAGACCCCCCCTCATCAATTCCCTTCTCTTCGAAAATGCTTCTTTAGCTAGCGAAATTCTGCATCTGATGTCCTTACCACTAAACCCATTCGCCTCCAAAATACTACCCAGATACGTAAACTGCTCGAATAATTAATTTTTTAGGTTTTAAAATTGATCAAAAGATTCTGAAACATTGTATCATGATGTATTTACATAAATTTGTGCCACATTCATTCTTCGGATATTACCATAAGATCGATTGTAAGATCGATCGATATATCGATTTATAACAGTTAAATTGACATGTTTTATTGCTTACAGATTTTTCTAGTTCAATGGTTAAAATTCACTTAAAAAAATTTGTCCAAGGTACTTTGCTTTTTATTTTTTGTGCCAAGCTTTAATATTCTCGCATCATGCTTCGCGTGGAGAGTCAAAGCGTCGTCTGCTCCCACAACACACGTTAAATAACGGCGCACGTACTCTATAGCCTCAAGTGTTTTGGCTAGAGTTGGAGACAAAGGAGATGAATCAGACTCAGTTCCTTGCTATGCATCATCTTCATCATCTATTTCCGCCAACTCCTGCTCGTGAATCTCATCAATTGACAAGGTCTGGCAAACATCAAGATCATCATCACTTGCAGTATTCGTCAAAATTCACCTCTCCAGCAATCTGACGCCACTCTAGAGGATAATGAGTCAGTTCTGCCACTTGTGTCGTGTCATCCGTAATGCCAAGATCCATATGACTAAATCCTGCTGCCTTAAACCAACTGTTTATGTTTAATAATAATTTATCACCTTGTGGCTCTCCATATCACTGACTAAAAGTGGGCAATCATGTATTTGTGGAATTTCAGTCCAGTTTAGGGAAAGTAGAGGAATTCAGGACAAAGTTGTATTGAAAATTAAGTGGTCTGAATTTTATTCAAGAAATCTAAGCCATGCATTCAAACTTCAAGTGTAAATAAAAGGTTTTTTAGTTTGTAAATTACGAGGGATGCCCGCAGAAGAATTTCCATTTTTATATCTTGCCACGGCAGCACTGCAAACACAGTTAAGTTATTGTGCAGTTATTACTCTGATTCCTTGGGATGGCACTGACGCCATTTTGAGATTAGTAACTGTTGCATACGCTCTACCATGCTTGTTAAAAATGGAAAATAAAATTGAAAACCCCACCCCATGTGAGCTAAGATCTATGATTCGTTTTCTGATTGCAAAGAGCATTTAATCAGTCTGTATTCGTCGATGTTCTGATGGTCGTTTTCTTGCTGCAAGATGAAACAATAGGGGCGATTCTGTAACTGATAATGCCTGCGCTATTATGATGTAGGGATTATTTATAAATCAATATCAAAATTTGTACCCTTTAACTCTTAAGCTGCTGCAGCTAGAGCACATGTCGTCCACCCTGTGTGGGAAATATCTATTCGGACGGAGCCTGTCCGTCCTTCCCACGGGCCGAGGCTGGGCAGTTATATGACCCATGTAATCCCCTCCCGACCCTTTTCTCAGGATCGCAGGGGGTGGGTACCGGAACTTGTTGAGGGATCAGTGGGACGAAGAACACATTTTTAAAATTTGTTTATAGGCATAATTGTTAAAAAGAAATATAACAATATTTTGTCCAGCAATTTTCTGTTTAGTTTGATACCAAACACCAAAGAAATCCGTTGATAATTGAGCCGGGCGCGAGCATAAGACAACTAACTTTTGAGACGACCATAGCCCATTGAGCGAGCATTCGGAAGAAAGGGTCGCACCTCATTACGGTGGTATGCGATCCCTAAAGAGCGTAGGAAGGGAGTGGTTTGGGTAAAAAGGGTGGATTCCCAAATGTCCACCCCTGGAAAGAAAGAGTTCGGGTCATAAAAATATGAAAGGACCGAGGGAGCAGGTAGACAGAAATGGTCAAACGTACAAGAACGTTTTTCCCGCAGTCGCCGGTACACACGTACATGTACATTTCCTGCAGCCTAAGGGTTAAAGTAATCCCCCCTTAGATGTAATATCGAGGTGTGATAAATAACAATGGGAATTTTTCTTTTTCTTAAAGACTATTTATATATTAATAAAAATCAATGTTGTTCCCTTCAAAGTAATCCTTCCTTACATAAAATACAATTGTGCCAGTGGTTTTTCCAATCTTGGAAGCACTTCTGGAACTCACTTTTCGGTATAGAGTTCAGCTCCTTTAGCGATTCTGTTTTTATCTCATCAATGGTGGCAAAACGTCATCCTTTCACTGTTCTCGACAGCCTCGGGAATAGAAAAAAGGTCACAGGGGGGCATGTCTGGCTAATACGGTGGCTAAGGCGATATAACGCTTTGTTATTTTACCAAAAAATCACAAATAAGCAGTGAGGTGTGAGCGGGATTATTATATTGGTGCAATTTCCACGAGTTGTTTTGTTACAATTCTGGGCGTTTTCATCGGATTGCTTCACGTAAACGGTGCATAACTTAGTATTCCTTATTGACCGTACGACCATATGGCAGTCTTATGACAATTGTTGAAAATCAGAATTATAAAGCCCACAAAATTTAAAAATTCCGGTTTTTTTTTCACCTCTTTTTTTTTAATCAAGAATATTTGTCTGTCAGTCTTTTATACAAATCAACAGTTTTACTGCGATCGTACTGACATTTTGAAGACTATAATAGTTCAAAACAGGAGGAAAATTAAAGGCTATTTTATTATTACTATACACAAATCGTTACAAGTTGGCTACTTGCCAGGTGGTAACAGTGAAAGAATGAAAGTACATCACTAAATCAGTCATCGAAAATTTAAAATAAACATTGAAATTAGTTTTCCAAAATAAATTTTTTGCACCTATTCTTAAAAATCTTTAAGTTTCTAGGAAAGGGCTGAAACAGTTCTGCAGGGAGTCTATTCCAATCATCAATCGTCCTGTTAAGATATGAAAACTTTTTTACGTTGGTCCTTTGTGACCGACATTTCATCTTGTATTGGTGATCATTCCTACCAATATAGTTAGGGTTTTCTATCTTATGTCGCAGTTCCCCCCATGCTTTTCCCCCCGCAAGTGTACGGAAGAGTGCGCAAAGCCTATTTATTTTTCTTCTCCGTGCTAGTGAGTCCCATCCCAATACTTGCAGCATTTTAGTCACACTCTCGGTCTTTCTATGCTTCCCCATTACATACCTTGCTGCCTTTCTTTGTACCTTCTCAATGGATTTTGTTTGTCCCTTTTCACACGGGTCCCACACTAGTGACGCGTATTCTAAAATCGGTCTGATTAGGGTCTTATACGCCTTTTCCTTTGTAGTTCGACCGCTTTCCTTAAGGTTTCTCATCACCCAATGTAACATTTTATATGCCTTTTTTGTAACCTGTTCCACATTTGCCTCCCACCCTAAATCTTTCGTTAAATACACCCCTAAATATTTACACCGGTCACTTTTTGGAATGACCATACCTGAATAAGAATAGTCTCTCCCAGCTGAACTTAGTTTTCTGCTAAAAGTAACAAATTTGCACTTTTTTTCATTTATCTCCATTCCATTTTTTAACACCCATTCTGCCATTTTATTTATATAATTTTGAAGGACTTCGCGATTGCTCTCCTTTTCTATTTTCCTGTAAATTATGCAGTCATCTGCGAAAAGCCTTATATGGAAGTGAATGCTATCTGGGAGATCATTTATGTAAAGTAAAAATAAAAGCAGTCCAAGGACGCTACCTTGTGGGACACCCGACGTTACTTGTGCTTCATCGGAGCACATTTCACCCACTTTAACCTTTTGCGTTCGACCCTTCAGGAAGTTTTCAACCCAAAAGTACAATCTACTGTCTGTTTGGGGTGGTAATTTGCTCATTTTTTCTAAAAGCCGATCATGTTCAACTTTGTCGAATGCTTTTGACAGGTCGACTATTATTGCATCCACTTCTATTCCTTCATCAATGGAGTCCGCAATTTCTTGGCAAAAACCCAATAGTTGCGTTTCACAGGAGTGCCCTTTTCTATACCCGTGTTGGAAATTGAAAAGCCAGTCGGTGCTCTCCCATAGTTCCCAAAGATAATCAGCAATTATCTTTTCTACTAATTTGCACACTGTTGACGTCAAACTAACCGGCCTATAATTTTCTACCAATCCCTTATCTCCTCCTTTAAAGATGGGTGTCACATATGCTTTTTTCCAATCGTTGGGTAGGACTTTGTTGTTTATTGTAACATTGAATAAATGGTTCAGATAATTTGAAATTTCAATGCCTCCCATTTTGAGTAAGTCTATTGAGATACCATCTGGCCCAACTGATTTGTTCTTCCTCATTTTACTAAGTGTCTATTTTAAAAATATCTCAGGGCCTATTTTGTATAAATTATAAAAATCACTTGCCTTCTTTAAAATTTAGAAACACCATTCACTAAATTAACACTAGGAGTAATGATCATGTTTATATTCCATATCATAGATCATCCAAATCAACTAATAGCTATGAAACTGTGGGCATCAAATTGTTTAACCTACTTCCATCATATTAAAAAAATTAAAGTATTCAGTTCAGCGTATTTTTGAAAAAAATTTACATATTACTGGTTGGTTCATCTTTCTTCTACTATTAGTGATTCTCGTAAAATTCTCTTCATAAACTCGTTGGTTCTTCACCCATTTTACACTCTTTTTGAGTTTTTGGACTGCAATAATATTGCATCAATGTTACTTGTAGAAATTTATATTTTCTGCATTTAATCATTGACTTTGTCTATTGCTGATGTATCGGCCTAATGACAGGAAAATGTATTACTATTATTAAAAAATACCTTCATCTATAAGCGGTCAATATATGAATCAAATGACATTCATGTAATTATACATTGAAACCTAAACAAATGTTTTCCCCTTTCACTGTTCGCAGGCCCCTGTGAAAGCAGAGCCGAGTGAAGTAAACAACGAGACAAATGTAAGTGAATCTGCTGCCATTGGGTCAGAATAAACACTTATGTTTTTCATTGGAGCGGCTTTCGGGTGTTCCTCCACGTGATGTCTATTGTTGACAACAGTTTCTCCAGCCATCCTGCTGCCATCTTCTGGTCTGAAGTGGCGATGTCAGTTTTTTTCCATCTTATATACCTTGGTCTTTTTGGCGGGAATTTTGTTAATTGGCTCATTACTGGTTTCAATTTATAAATATGTAATCCCTTCCTGGTACAGGCAGTCCTCCACTTTGTACACAATGCGTTCCTGAAGACGTGTACGAAAGTGGAATGTACGAAAGTCGAACAACAGAGTCCCAAACTAATTTGGGGTTATGTTCCCGGAGAGTTAAATATACATAATAAAACCTCATCAATTTTAAGGAAATTTTATTTTTAATACAAAAGTTTAAAAATAAATTAATTATATTAATTTTACGTAATTACTTTTAAAACTACATAGTCTTGATAAACGGTTCTAAAAAAATACCGTTGTGTACTGAGTAACACCTAGACTCAATATATACATACGCATTTCTAATTTTTCCGATGCAGAAATTAACATCTCACTGATAACGTCCGCTATTACTATAAAGACACAAAACAAGAAGCATAACAACATTTAATTTTGGAACCTTAAACTCGATGTAATTTAATTTGTAACAATTAAAGAAGCAACAAAATATCGCATTCCTAAACTGGACAAAGACAAGCAAAAATAGAATGATGTTTCCTAGGTACATGTCATTCACAACTTAGTGAATTGCGCATTGCACTTCCCAGCATTTCGTACATGGTCTATAATTTTATCTTTCCCCTTTACTATTGAACACACAGTTGAATGGCTTAAGTTCAATGATCGATTGATTGTAGCAAAAGATCCTCCCAGTTCAGCACGTCTATTAATTCCCAACTTTTGCTTGGCAGTATTAAGTTTATGCGACCTACGCATATTTTCGTTGGTCCCAGTCACATCATATTTACGTTTTCTACTCATTCATGTCATACGACATTAATTACATTCAGTAAATAAACAAGTTATACTTTGCTCTAAGTTAACACTGCCCACAGTCGCGTATGCTAGCAAGCGAGAAAGCCAGATGAAACAGTTGAATGCCGGGATGCGCCATGCACCATTGTGGGAAATTCAAAAATACTGTTCGAGGAATGTCTGAAAGTCCGAATTTGGTGTCCGAAAGTCAAGTTAAAGGTATCAATTTGGAGTGTACGAAAGTACGAATTGTACCGAAGTCTAGTGTACGAAAGTCGAGGACCGCCTGTACTTGAGAGATTATATCCGTCCTCCCGGTTGAAGTTTTCTGGTTTTTTTGCGATTTCAAATGAATGAGCGACGGAGAAGAAGCAATTTCAACTCTCCACCGTCACGGAACACGTACGGTCAGAACCCGGTCACAAGTTGGAGTTCCGTAAACCTAGGATTCTCTCGGGGGAAAACTACTGCTACCCCAGAATCATCCGGGAGGCAATTATAATCGCAAAAAATCCAGAAAACTACAACTCCTGCATAATAGTACTCATGTCTACCATATATGTATTTTTTTATCAAACCTGAACAGAAGGTTCATTTTTCTGCCCTTTTTTGCAGCATTTTAGGATTTTTTGAACCAATAAAATAAAAACTTGGAATTCATTATCAATTATTCATGATAATACTCATGTCTACAATGTATATTTTTTCTCAAACCTGTAACCAAATAGAATCCTACCATAAATAAAATCTGAAATTAAAATCACAATTCAAATTAATAGCCATAAATCATAATAAAACAGCACATAACAATATAGATAACTAGGGATGCCAAACATAAATCAATATTTACACCCGAGAGTTCAGGACGACGCAAAAAAAATAAACAGGTTACAACAAGTGACGGGGGACGCTTGAGAGGATTAAGAGTTAACAGCGGGGAGTAAGCGGAGATAAGTGGAAGAGGAAAGATCTAAAGGACGCGAAGTGGGGAAAAAGTCGGAGAATAAAAATGGGAGGGAGCGGATACAAAGCTTTACTTTACTAAGGATACAACATTAAGGATAATAAAGCCAAGAAAAACAATAACCTTCATCTATAAAAATATTGCTGTCTAAAATAACGTAAATGTATAAAATTGGAGCTTAAAAGAGTAACATTGTAAATTGGATCCAATACATTTTAAAAAGCTCTAAATATTGGTGTACCAAATGAAATTTTTTCATTAAAAGCAAGTATTATATCATTTAATTAATTGAGCAAAATGTTTTTATTAATATGCTGTCTAATGTTAACCATTAATCCCTTCAGTAAAGAGGTAAGATTTTTAAGTGTTTCGGTAATTGAGAAGGTTGATCGAAGCTCTTTTAATAGGAAACTAAAATGTGACCTGGTGAGGTTACAAACCTGAACTGAAGGTTCATTTTTCTGCCCTATTTTGCAGAATTTTAGGATTTTTTAAACCAATAAAATAAACTTCGGAATTCATTATCTGTTTTGATTCGCAGAGTCACAGTGGAATCTCCTTAAGTTTTGAAAAACTATAGTGTAAATAAATAAAGATTTTTTTCTCTCCCGCTGCCAATGTTCACAGGTCCGTGTGAAGAAAGAGCCCGAAGTAGACGATGATACAAATGGAAGTGCTGACAGTGGTGACGAGAACTCGGAGGATGGTGGGAACGAATTGGATGGCGATGGAACCCAATCTGAGGTGAGGAGCATCTCCTCGAGATTTTTAAACGAGATCATGTATAAAATATTTAATATCAACAGCTCAGAAATCATTGTCACAAAAACACGGTACAAAATTCCACTAATTATTTTGTTGCTGTCGACCGCTTTCGACGACTAAAGCGTCATTTACAAGACAAGACAGAAGGTAAAATTGCTATTGCTAGCCATATGTAATAAAGAAAGGAGGGTTGGGGACATGGAGAAATAAGGGGACTAATATATGTTTACAGCTAAACAGTGTTGTCGAGTTCATCGTCAGCAGTCATATGTAATACATTTGTTTTAATTACATTTACATTAAAAGAGCAAAAGCACTCATTAGGTCTGTTGTTTTAATTCATCCATAGTTTTTTAATCATGCAGCTTTACTGCAGTTCCAGAGAAAGCTTTTAAATTCCTCTCTGAGACATGGCGTCAATATAAAAGCCATTCTTCATATGACAGGATTACTTCATTTTGAAGAAAACTCATGTACTGTACACAGCCATGTTGATTGATTGAACATTATTTTCAATTGTTATTGATAACATTTTGAGCCATTTTATCTTGTTGCTGTCGAGTTTATCTATGTAATGAAAGCAGTACTTCGAAGCGCAAGTTATACCTTAAAGCGTCATTTACAAGACAAGACAGAAGGTAAAATTGCAATTGCTAGCCTTATATAATAAAGAAGGGGGGGTTGGGAACATGGAGAAATGAGGGGTGGTCCAGAATTGACGGTTGGTTGGGAGGAGGACGGATCGGGGGTAACGTGGGAGCGGGGAGGGGCGGGGGGGTGGCAGGAGTAAGGTCGGTGGCGGTTGAATACAAGGAAGGAGTGGGTTTGTAACAAAGTAATCACATTTATCAACGGTAGAACCACAGGATATTAACGGTCAACAAAGAGGAGGAGCATTAAAACGTTACAATTAAAGCATTTAACCGCTTCCCTGATGCACCCGAGTATACTCTGGCAAAGTTATACTGATATGCAGGTGGCCTAATAATCTCAAGTTAAGGGGCAACATTCAGAAATTATTGAATAATTCATAAGTTATTTGGAATTAAAAAAATATGTAAAAAATATTCGGATTTTCCACTGTTTTATGCTTCTGAATCTGATTTAAAATATATGACATTTTTTTACCATTTTAAGAAAACCCGTCAGGGAAGCGGTTAAAGTCATACACTTCAGACAAAAGAGGAAGGAGATTCCCCCTGTATCCCGCTTTTCCTCCTCTTTTTACAACTCTCCTTCCCTCCTCGCCCCCTTCCAACTCCCCATTCCTCTCTCTTATGCCCCATTTACACCACTAGCTTTATGCGCTAGTAACCGGAACGCAAGTAAAAAGAACGCAATTTGACGCTAACTCTAGTAAACTTTTTCACCGCTATGATTTTACTAGGGTTGGCGCTGGTTACTGGAATTTGGAACGTGTGTGACCGGAAGTCAGTTAAAATACCAGTAACAAAATGGCGTCTAAATTGGAGGGGGTCGATATTAACGGTTGGGAGAGAAAACTGAGTTACGTGAGGGAGGTAGCGGGAATTTTGTACCATGGTTTTGTGACAATGATTTCTATCTTCAATTTCCACAGAGTATCGCCACAATCGATTAATTTGATCAATAGCTCAAATCACATTTCAGTTATTTATAACAAAGTATATATTATTTTTATCAGTGAAAATCATTACCTACTCTTTCCTCTATTGTTAATATCATATTGAAGTGTGTAGTATTATGTTTAAATTTTAAGTTTTTAAGTTTAAATTCAACTCGTTTCATTGATGATTTATTACCTCACAACAGCTGTATCAATTGAGGTATCAATAACACTTTGTTGGTAAGCAATATGCTCTAACAATAAGTTACTCTTCGGCGGAAGTTCTCATTTTTTTAACAAGTTGGTAAACAAAATAATGTCCTTTTAATGGTTAATGAAAGCCTTAATCTGAATTTTCATAGATGTGATCTTTACTACGTAAGGTATGTTGTGCTATCTCATTTGAGCTGACTGGCGGTTGCGCTAATCGTCGCAGCATTTGCTCTAAGCATGCGAGCAGCTCGTAATTACTTGTTTCATGAAATATGTAATTGTTGCTATGATTAAAGATGTTTAAAAATCATTTGTGTTTGTGTAAAAAATATTCAAATAGATTACCCTGAAAATTACCTCTGTAATTTTCGTAAATTACCGTGGTATTTTTCGTAATTTACCGTTCCTTTTGAAAATTATCGTAATTTTCTAGATAATTCACCTATGTTTGATATAATTTTTCATACAGAGAAAGTCCCAACATGTTCTTTTAAGCCATGTTCACATTTCCAATGTGTTTAATAATAAATTGAGGTATGCACAACTTATTTTTGGAATATTTTACTAAAACTATAACATTATAAAAGTAAAGCATTAGAATATTCTTCTACTATGAATGCCTACTATAAAATGAAAATTTCTCATACATTGACAAAAGAAAGCCAGATTGTGTGTTGCTGCCATAGTTCTTTTTACAATTTAAAAAATTTCTAATAGATTAATGTTGTATTAGGTATGGTTTAAACATGGGTGGTTTATGGTTTATGGGAACCGGTGCAGAAAGACTTAATCCGGGAACTTAATAAAATACAAAGGAAAGCTGTACGATTCGTCAAAAACTGCTGCGTACTGCGTACAGACAGCGTTGTTACACAGATATTTAAATGAATTAGGCTGGGAGCCGCTAGAGACTCGGAGGCTGCGCGCTAGGCTTAGATTGCTTGAGCAATTGAGAATAGATATCTTTCAGAGCGACACGGAGAACATCATATATTAGAACCCCACTATATTTCCAGGTCCGACAGAAACGATAAATTAAGAGAGATATTTTGCCAAACGGATAGGTATTATGGGAATTCGTTTTTCCCCCGAACAATAAGGGAATTTAATAAATGCTAGGCGTAATTTCATAGAGCGTTTCCTTTTTATATGTAAACGGCTGGTGTCCTAACACCCCCCGCCTCACGCCTATTGAGGCGGCTTGTGGGGTAATATGTAGATGTAGATGAGATAATTTTTCATACAGATAAATTCCCAACATGTTCTTTTAAGCCAAGATCACTTATCCGACGTGTTTAATAATAAATTGAGTCATGTATAACTCATTCACAGAATATTTTGCTTAAATTATAACATTATAAGAGTAAATATTAGTAGAATATTCTTCTTACAAATTTCTCATACTTTGACAAAAGAAAGCCAGATTGCGTGTTGCTGCCGTAGTTCTTTTTACATTTTTAAAAATTTCTAATAGATTAATGTTGCTTTATAGGTATGGTTTATACATCGTTATTCCCTTCCTATTGCTATTGGCTTTCTTATTTAACCATAGGTTTGCTGTTTAATACTTAAAACAAAAAAATACTGGAAAATTACCGTAATTTACCGTGGTAATTTATCGCAGATGAAAACTACGGTAATTTACGGTATTATATCATCAAGTCATCTATAATTAACATGAAATTATCTCTTTCATTATATTTCGCCTTTTCTTCTCTTGTAATGCATTCCATTACTACATTAGGCTTCTACTGTATCGAGTCTTAATTTTGGAGTCACGATTTTGGTTTGGTTTGGTTTGGCTTAATTTTGGTAATTTTTGTTTGGTTTAAAAAAAATTTAACGCAGGGTTTTTTAAACCAATCAAACAAAATTTGGAAATCATTACTTGTTTTTTTACTCCCGCAGCAGTTTTGGAATCTTCCTTTGGAAGTTGGAATCTTGGAAAAGTTTTTAAAAAATCTTTAAAAGTTAAATAAAATGGAACGTTTCTCTCCCCCTGTCTGTTTACAGGTCCGTGTGAAGACAGAGCTGGGTGAAGTGGACGATAATACAAATGGAAGTGCTGACGGTGGTGGCGAGAACTCCGGGGATGATGGGAACAAATCGGATGGCGATGGAATCCAATCTGAGGTGAGGAGCATCCTATTGAGATTTTTAAGCGAGATCATGAACCAAGAATTTATATCAATGACTCAAATCACATCCCAGTTATTAATAAAAATTATTTATTATCATTATCGGTGAAAATCATTACCTACTCATTCTGGTATTGTTAATATCATATTGAAGTGTGAAGTATTGTTTAAATTTTAAGCTTTTAAGGTTTGATTGTAAGGTATTTCTATGTTCGATATTCCACAGGAGAAAAATCATTTGCCTTGACCGGGATTCGAACCCGTATCAATTGATTTCGCGCCGAGTGCTTTAACCAGTTAAGCTACCGAGGTGTCCTTTACCCCTGTGGAATGTTTGGTGGCTTTATAGAAGCATGGTGGTCGGGACTGCTTCACAGATGATGTCATTAGCAGTCCAAGTCGTGCACTAAGCGCCACAGTCCGCGAGGATAAAGCCATACATGGAACACATTGAGGTGTTCGCTCTTGACTAATTTTGAGGATACCATCAAGGTGGGTCGAGGAGGTCAAGGCGAATGATTTTTCTCCTGTGGAATATCGCACTTCTGTGAATTTGCGGGTGACTCCGTAAAGGTTACTACTGTGGCTAGTCCCGGTATCCTCAAAATTATTTCTAAGTTGTTATCCTTGGAGATAACCTCGGCTTGAGATCTTTGTTGCTGCTTGATTTTTCACTTCATTTCAGCTCAGGAAAATACCTCCATTCACGTTTCAGTGGTTGGTTATTGATTTCAATGCGTTTTCAAATGTTTACAGAAGCTTGGGTAGATGTAGTTACATGTCTGAAATTATGCGTTCCAAACCAAACATTTTTTCTTTTTTCATTTGGTTTTATAGGAAAGACATAATCAATCAAAATTCCATTTTAAAATGTTTGTTGTTCAATAACTTATTTTAATATTATCGATTACAGTTATACGCTAGGGTATCTACAGAATTTAATGCTCCATCAAAAGATTTAAAGGAATAAACTTCAGCTCACCATTTTATGCACGTCTTTTGATGTGACCATGGAGGATGGGACAATCAGCTGTTGCCATTAAGGGCTATTGGCTAATATCCAAAGTAATTTTAAAAATTACCCAATGGTACGTATTGTTGATTTGTTTTCCCAGATTTCTCTCCATAGGGACGAGTTTTTTTTTGGCCTGCTTTCAGTCTATCTAAAATTTCAATTTTCCACCCTGTGGCAACGCACAGATCTTTTATCTTATTGTTAGTGCACAGAGTATGAACTTGTATTGTCGATCTTAATGATATCATTTGGAAAATCCTGCCTTGGATAGTATTTTTGAGGAGTACTTTTGGTTTGGCTGAAGGAGCGCTAGCAACATTCTTGAGGCATAAAATAATTCTGTCTGACTTATTGAAAACAACAAATACATAAGTTACTTTTTTAGGGACAAATTCCGTTCCCATAACTTTTTGTGGGAGTATTTTTCGTAAATCGATCTCGTAGTGTACAATGGAGTATATTCTATTTTTTTAATTTTTAAAAAAGCTCATGAAACCAGATTTCGTATAGCACCAGAGCACTTCCTTTCACTGGCATTTCTCATTTAACCTCATGAGAAAAATATACGACGATCACTGTGGGAAAATATTGCTCTTTCGCTGTTGGTCTGAAAGTTTTGAGTCCAGACTCACTTTATAGCATTTTATATTTAACACCAGGATTTATTGTTTTATGCATTTTACACAATACTTGATCTTGTGCTAGCTGAGCAGGTGATGCTTTGGACTACTTACCCTCAAGTCTCAGGTTCAAACCTGACGGAGAGGTTTTTTGCTAACGTCCAACTACACCCGAGGTTTTCTGTTTTACTACGGGAAAGGATTGGGACCTATTTATTGAGAAAAGTTTTCACTCTTGCCTTGTTTTGATTCCAAAAAGCAGTACTGCCATACACCCACCTTTCCTTCTAATGCATCCCTGCTACCGATAACTCCTGTTAAACCTTGAAGAAATGGGAATCTAAAGGTTGTAGAATGTGCATACCTAATGTAACAATGCAGAAGACATCACAACCAATGCATAAATTTTTCACCGGTATTCCATCGGGTAATAGTCATCATCTGTCAATGTTTCGACAAATAACTTATTTGTCATCATCCGGGCTTCTGAATGCCGCATGAGTCAAAATTGGCGGTTATTTATATCCAACAATCAGGATCCGGTTACATGGTGTCTGGTGACCTGGAAAACCTTGAAAACCTGGAAAACTCAGGGAAATATTTTGTCCTGGAAAAATCTGGGAATTTTTTTTGTTGCTTCTAATAGTGCCATCTATTGAATTCATGCAAACCTAAAATAAATTTTATTTATAAGAAATTTAAGGGACATGTTGTTGATTCGTTTTCCCCGTATTGCCTCCCCACAGTCGAGATTCATTGGTCTGGTTTCTGTTTATCTTAATTTTCAATTTTCCACTCTGCTTGGAACTTCTATCTTATCCTCGGAGAAGTTCTCACTTTGTTTTGATTCCAAAAAGCAGTACTGCTACAGTAGAGTCTTGATTTTACGTAACGCCTTCGGACCCAAAAATGGGGTATGCAATGTCAAGATATTAGCGGATTTTGAAAAATGTGCTGAGATTTCACAACATATGAGAACACAATGATGTTGAAACTATTTTCACTACAAAGAGATCATTACATATTATATTCCGCTGCAGAAAATAAAACTTTTAATGGTATTGTAGATAAAATTATATTTTAAACCAAAATGTGCAATAGAATTTCAGTACATAATCATAGCTTTTTGGCAGCTCAGGCTAAAGTACCGTATTTACTCGTGTAAGCCGCGCACCTTTTTTCCGAAAATGCCGGTGAAAAAATGGGGGTGCGCGGCTTACACGAATCCTCCAGATTTTCATGTAAGCCGCGCACCATTTTACCTCAAATTCCTGTGGTTAGTTTCTCCAAAGTGAATACAGTAAGTCATCGAATTACGATCATCTGACTAACGAACTTTCAAAGATACGAACATACATATCCAATCAAAAAATTCAAACGTGTGAAGGAATGTCAAATTTGGCGCCACCGGATAAGTTATTTTGCCGTTGCAGCTGGCGGTGCGGCGTGCAGGAACTCGTGGATTGGTACTACCCTTCTTTGCCGTGACGAATTTTAACAATATTAATATTGATCTATCAATTTGCAATGTTCATTGTTTACTTGCGTCATAAATGTTTACGGATAATTCGGAAGTAAGAAGAAAGCCGAAAGATGCCCTGCGAGTAGTGACATATTTGGAGATATTGCTAGTCTTTACATTTCAATGGAAATCGACTTCCATGTGTCAAGCTGCCTTCGCATCAAATAGAGGTATGATTCCATTCACTCATTCGTTTTGTGGTGACAAATAATTATTACCGGCAATACGAGGCTCGATTCAGGTTATCGTGATGAATGGTAAAATTTCCTTTCCAGGGTTTGTGGAAATTGCCTTATCCTTCTAGAGTCCTTGCATCTAGCTATCCCTCTCAATCACTCAGCCGGAAACAATAAATCTGTCAGATTTTAGGGTGATATCTCAGTCAGATCTCAACAATTGGCGTGTCCAAACCGGTTTTTCCCAGAAGACCCCTCCAGAAAAAAGTTATTCGTTTCTTATTTCTGGGCGCGACGACATTTATCTGCGCGGGACTCATTCCGCGAGAAAGAGAAGAGGGTAACCCGAGAGGATCACTCCTTCACCTTATCTGTAATTATCTACACTCGCCCGTTTCGCTCTTACCCAGGTGGTTTTCACTAGTGGGGGAGGGGTTGGACCTCCTTTCAGGGGCCTCGGCAGCTAACACAAGATTGATACGGCCGATGCTCGAACGTGGGAGCCGTCATTTCGGTCGATTCGAATTGTAACCTTACCCCGGTGGTAGCTGTGAGGTTGATTTCGCACTTATGTTGCATAGCGCCCGAGTGAGCTTTGAAACGCATCGTCACATCAATGGGATAAATAACGTAGTGCATCGGCGCATGCAAAGAGAGAATCGGAACTCTAATCTGTTTTTACTTCCTTTTATAGGAAGCATCATTCATTTATGGAAGTGGATACCACGCCAGGAAATCCATTTTCAGACCGTTGACTTTTACATCGCCATGCTAATAGATAAAGAAATTCTGTTTTCACCGTTTCGCGCAGGAAGGATGTTGCTAGAACTTATTTCATAGGGCATTTACATGATATCTACCACATTGGAGAAAAAATTAGTTAACTTGCCTAAAATCGATCATTTCGCGGAAATGTTACTCGGCTATGAGAAGTGATACAAAAATGAGCTTTGATATAAGTTCTCGCTGCATCGTTTATCTTTCAATGCAGATACTCCTCAAGTTGATAAGTAAGTTTAATACAATTACTGTAGTCGTGTAAAGCAAAGAGGATGTCCAGCGCTTTTTTCCACAGGCCTTTACGCCGAGCGCTGGCGCTTCCGGCAGTCCAGTGAACGGCTACGCGTCCTTGACTTGCCTCCTCCTCTCCCTTCCATCTCTCTCTCCCCCCACCCTCGCCTCGGCGCTCAGGTTAGGGGGTCGGAGTAAAGTGATATTTTTTCTCAAGTCAGAATCACATTTCATCATAAGTATCACATTTCACTCAACGCTTTCCCAAGCTCTAACTTCACCCAGGTGGCTTCCAAAAGTAGGGGGGAAGGCGTTGCCCGTTGGGAGTCCTTTATCAGCTATGACCGCGAACCAAACGTATCACATTTCAGGCATCTATCAGGTACTGACGGCATTCTACTTTTATTTGTTGATTTGCCGACGGATTTCCGTAATCGAATGATCACCGGTTGAAATTGTATATAGTTCTGCAATTATTTTAGCTGGATATTTCATTTCGAACAGATGCCATTTTCATAGCTGGATGACGAGATTGTATACAACTGTGATTACTGTGTGATGTTAGGAGAAAAAGATGCACAATAAAACGGGCTGTGTTTCGTGACGATATTAAAACGTAACGCAATAAATTCATGAGAAAGATGTACATCAACACTTAACTTTGGCACAGAATTTCTATTAAAGAACGTGCATTCATGTTATGACAAAATGATGCAGGCTCAAGGGCAAAAAATTGTTTTTTTGATAAAAATAATTTTTTCCTCCCGAGCCTGCCCGAAAATGGGGGTGCGCGGGATACACGAGGGCGCGGCTTACACGAGTAAATACGGTATAGGTAAACCATTTAAACATGTGGCTAAATCAAGTGTGTTTTTAATTAGACAATCTTGCCTGTGGGAGAGTGTGAATTGTACGGAGAGATAAAATTTTAAAATAAGACATTTTAAAAAAGTTATCCAAGATATTAATTAGAAAAGTATACCACTCAATGAAAGTTAAATAGCATTGCGTAGCGTACTAATAAACTGCCTGGGCAATATGAAAATGAAGAAATTTGATTTACAGAATTATGTGTTTTTAAAGCATTTTGGTATTTTGCACTTTTAATTGTTCCATTTTTGAGTTGATTAGTTTTTCAATTTTTCTCACATTCTCTTTAAAATCATCAACTTCATGAAGTAATGAGAAATGATGAAGGATATATATAATTCCGGGAGGATATCTTCTTTTTTGGGTTCAGGGATGACCTTATCACTTTTATCTACTTCATTGTTAATTAACATTTCATGGCTACAGCCATCTCCTTGATTTGTTTGTCCATGAGAACATCTCAGGGTGTTGTCATCCAGCCCTATGTACTCTAGACTTGAAGTCTGTGGTGCTCCCAAATGGTTAAAATAGTCAGCAAAATCACTGGCTATAAGCCCAGTCTTTGAGATGCAGTGGTTTCCGTTTCGATGAAGAAGATTCACTATTCTCATATTAAATTTCATCTAAGTGAAGGAATAACAAATAAATCCAAGCGACATTATGAATGGTAATATTTCGTATTCCAACCTTTTAGTCAACGTAAAGTTAGCGTTGCTCACACATAGATTTTTCAATGGAGGCGTAAGAATGACATTTATAAATGGTGTAAATCTTTCCACACAAGAGAGCAAATGGTATGTCAACACGGCTCTGTGGCTAAGCGAGATGCAAGCAAAAACAATCCCAGGGGTAATTAAGGGGTACAGTTCCGATATGAATCGACCAGGCCCCCCTTATTTTGTGTGTGCATCAACCCAGTGTTGGCTGCGGAAGCCCACAAAAAGAGGCCAAACCACTCCCCCACTAGTGGAAGCCAGTCTTTTCTCCTAATGCATCCCTGCTACCATTACATCCTGCAAAACCATGAAGAGAAGGGAGTCTATAGTTTTTGGAATGTGCATAATGTAATGTCAATCGAATACAATGCGGAAGACATCACAACCAACAGTGTGGGAAACGTTTCATTGGATTTTAATGATTAAGTGATGAGTGGGCATATTAACGATCATGGATTTACAATGTTCCTTAGTCATAACACGGTTTTAATTCGACAAATTTACTTCTTCACACATTACTACTGGGTGGCGATCGTCAGGGAAAACCGGGAAAACCTGGAATTGTCAGGGAATTTTGAATTTCTGGAAAAGTCAGGGAAATGTCAGGGAATTTTCATAACAGTCAGGGAGAAACTGGGGTAGGAAATTCTCATTATTTTTCTACCATTACGTTTATCGGCCAGTCTTTCCCAACCTTTATTTCACCAAAACATTTCACCAACTAAAACTAATGTCCGTTGCTGACGTGCATGGAATAAGCCCCATCAATTCGTGACTCATTCAGTTGTGAATCTTAGTTATTTAGTAGTGAATGAGACGTACAATGTATCCCTTTTGCATATCCTTATTGCGATATTTGCCTAGTGATGTCAAAATTCATGATCACAATGTATTACGCTAATCACAAGGAATCCGAGGCTATGCTGTTCGGAAAATTTTACCTCGCATTTTTTTTTTATTTCCGAGACTTAGCTTGAGAGGTAGATATAGCGGCTGGAGCATACTAGCTCATAGTGAATACATGCTTACAGTTCTAAAAATACGATACAATGATTATTGAAATGGTAATACAAGTACGTGTAAACAAAATCTTACGCAAGATCATCTTCGATTCCCATATCCCCCTTCGTGAAACAGTAAGAAGAGCCCTCCTCCCCTCCCCTCTTTTCACGCTCGACGTAATTGTTGACTAGCCCCCTTAGCTCCCTCTCGAAGCAATTTAGTCAGGTCAAAAACCACCTCAAACATGATATTCCTGAATATGATGCTGCCGTTGCCTCCTGTCTTCGCTCGCAGTGGAGCACTTACGTTTTGTTTGTTTATCCAAATAGTTTTACATCGCAATTGATTTGCAATACTCTTGCAATCAAGGGGTTATAACCACGCTAATCAAATTGTTATTCGCTTCTGAAAGTCACTCGCGCTATCCGATTTTGATCCAGTCAAACAATTTTGCTTTGGTTTGTATTTTTCGCGCACCCTAGTGATACATTTGCCGGAGTCCGACACTAAATTGGCCATTGACTTTCCCTTCGATGCCTTTTCACTAATTCTCAGCTTTCCAGAACTACCAAGACGCGACTATAATTTGGATGAGAGTTTAACTTATGAAGATTTAATATATTTGTTTTCATTAGGATGTACATGTAGCTTTTAATGTATTGATTTCAGCTTTTAACATTTTCTGAGTTTTGACGAAAATTTAATTCAGCAGAAATAAAATATTCCAATAATAGGTGACCTTTTGGCGATCGGTCAGGGAAATTGGTAAATCCATCAGGGAATAGTCAGGGAAAAGTCAGGGAATTTAAAAATTGGATATCAGTAGCCACCCTGTACTAGTAATCCTTGAAATAATAATAATAATACATAATAATAATACATAGCCTTATTGTTATGTCAGTCCATTGACATAGAACATATTCAGAAACTTATAAATAAATAACTTTTCACTATAGCTTTACAATATTGTCTGAAAAGAACTCATCAGTTCTATAATAACATTTATTAAGAAGTAGATCTTTGAGTTTTAATTTAAAAGAAGACACAGAGGACATACATTTCAAGTTTGTAGGTAACTTATAGTACAAAAGTGATGCCGAGTGTATCGGGCCATTCTTACGTACAGCAAGTGATTGTACTCGCAGGTGAACATTCTCCCTTCCAAGAGTCAAGTGACTATGAACCATCGAGTTAGGAATGAACATAGATGGATTCTTTTTTACAAAGTGAAGCGAAGCCACCTAGCGATATTTTTCTCTTTGCACTTCCAATGAAATAATTAGGTCGGAAGACAGATGAATCCGCGGCGCGAATGCCCACTTCTCACTTTGTAGAGCTTCATGTTTATATTGCTTGTAGTAAATTACAATAATTGCACCGAAAATATTGTAGCAATTGATGATTGTGTGCCACTGACAAGTTTGTTCCGACCATAACGTCTAAAATTGCATCTCACCGGGAAGAACGATTGTGCCTTGTAAAATTGGTTGGACGACTTTAACTGGGATTTAACAAATTCACATCCTGTAAGACTGAACTATGTGAGGGTTAACTGGTTTTGTAATTTCAGTTACCATCTTGGAAATTTGAATGAATAAGGGTAATATCAAGAGGAAAATCTATGTGCAGCGGACTCTCGTTAGCACGTTCTTGAAGGGACCCTGGATTCTGAACGTGGTGACCAGGAAAACGTGCAAAACAGGGTAGGCATTCCATGGAAAGTCAAGTACGTACTGTTTGGTTGCATAACTTGCAGGGGAATGTTATCCTGACACTCATTTTTGCTCATGCCGTAGATAACTGGTGATCATTTGTTGTGAAAATAGTTTATTTCCCACCTATTCCGCCTCCCATGAAATACATATGATACGCTGATGCTTATTCAATTATTAGATAATGATGACAACAATTGTAAATGTCATTAATAACCATACAGCACGTTTAGTTTACAGATGCTGCTTTCACCAAGTTCAGCGGCAAAGTTAGCGAAGCTACCTAGCGATAGTTTTCTCATCGCACTTGCAAAGAAATAATTAGGTCAGAGGACAGATGAATATGCGGTGTGATTGCCCACTTCTCACTATATAGTGCTTTATGTGTATATTGCTTGTAATAAATTTCAATGATTGCACCGAAAATGCTATATTTGTGTTTACCATGATGAACATTTTAATTTCATGAACAAATACAGGCAGTCCTCGACTTTCGTACACAATGCGTTCCTGAAAACGTGTACGAAAGTCGAATGTACGAAAGTCGAATGTACGAAAGTCGAACAATAGAGCCCCATACTATTTAGGGGTTACGTTCCCGGAGAGTTAAATATACATAGTAAAACCTAATATTAATTGTAAGGAAACTTTATTTTTAATACAAAAGTTTAAAAATACATTAATTATTATTCAAACAATACGTAATTACTTTTAAAACTACGTAGTCTTGATAAACGGTTCTATAAGAATATCGTTGTGTATTGAGTAAACATACGCATTTCTAATTTTTCCCAATCAGAAATTAATATTTCACTGATAACGTCCACTAGGTATAACTATAAAGACACAAAACAAGAAGCATCACGATATTCAATTTTTGGACCCTTAAACTCGATGTAATTTAGTTTATTACAATTAAAGAAGCAACAAAATTTCAAAATTTCCTAAACCGGACAAAAGACAAACGAAAGTAGAATGGCGTTTCGTAGGTACAGGCCATAAAAAATTCGTGAATTTCGCATCCACTTCCCAGCATTTCGTACATGGTCTATTATTTAATATTTCCCCTTTACTATTGAACACCCAGTAGAACAGCTTCAGCTCAATGAACGTCTGATCGCAGCAAAAGATCCTCCCAGTTCAGCACGTCTAATAATTCCCAACTCTCTTTTCAGGAACATCATATTTACGTTTTCCACTCATTCTACTCATACGATATTAATTGAATTCAGTAAATAAACAAGTTATACCTTGCTCTAAGTCAACACTGTTTAACAGTCGCGTATAATAGCGAGCGAGAACGCCAGACGTAACAATTGAATGCCGTGATGCGCCATGCACCATCGAGGGAAATTCAAAAATTTGCGGGAAATTCAGAAATGCTGTTCGAAAAATGTCCGAAAGTTTGAATTTAGTGTCCGAAAGTCAAATAAAAGGTATCAATTAGGAGCGTACGAAAGTGCGAATTGTGCGAAAGTCGAGTGTACGAAAGTCGATGACCGCCTGTATTATAGCCATATAAGGATTGTCAGAACTCCTTGAAAACATGAACAAATTGAGCTCCCGGCCCAAAATCATCGTCTTTCCCATGCGTAATGGCGTAAACTTGATTGCTTGTAACATAGCAAAAATGGAACTTCCTGCGTGTTCTCCACAAATATTGCAAAAAAATGCATAATTTAATGGAAATACATATAAACTTATGGTGGCTGGAAGAATCTGTCCAAGGTGCTTTGTTTTTATCATTTTGAGCCCAAATTCTTTGATAGTATAGTCCATTTTTATTTAAATATTCTTTCATCGACTTTGTGACTGCTGACAAACTGTTGCCATTGCTTCCACTGTTTTTGTGAATGTTGGAGGATATTTGGACTCTGCTTTGTCTTTCCCAGTGTCTTCTTCTTCCTTTCTGTTCATATGCGTCATCTATTGAGATCAATCTACTGATAAAAATACGCGATAATGAGATTCACCGACTTTTTCAATTACAGTGTGTCCTCGTTTAACGTTGTTTCGCGATAACGTTGTCCAACAATTAAATCCCTCAATCGTTCAACGTCGTCAGTGCTTCACGTTAACGTTGTTCAAAATTTGCGCAACCACAAAAAAATGTATAACAAATAGGAATTTGGTGCATCTGATGCGTAATTTCCATTCGACGGAAAAGTTTGGCGTTAACTAACCGTAGTGTTTGTAAAAGGTTCACCTGAGCGAATAATTATTGCGTTATTTGTTCCATAACTGTTATATTTGCTTATTATTTACTATGCTGTTATTGGGGGGCAATGCATCGGGTGAATAAAACCTCAAACCATTGTTTGTGTACCATCTTGAATGGCATGGTATTAATAATACCATGTCTGAATGGTAGATCCAGGGGCAAATATCTACGGGAAAAAATACCTGAAAATCCCATGCCGCCATAAGGTAGAATTGGTGGTAGAAAAGGTTGATTCATTGCTGCTTGAGGTGAATAGAAAACGTGTTTTTCATGTGGGATTAGTGTGTAAGAGGAAGTTTTCTAAACCCTCCATGATGCAGTAAATCGTCGAGGGTGATACTGTTCCTAAAAAAGTGATACGAAATAACAAACATTTTGTACACAGCACCGAGCTGCCCTACTTCACTGACTATTTTAATTGATTTCCTACATCTTCGCGATCGCAGTGAGTGAAATTTTTGCCCTTCACTGCATTCGCATGCGCACGCTCCCGCAGTGAAGGACAAAAATTTCTATTAACTCGGAGGGAAACCAGTGCTAACAGCACTGAATATCAGATATATAGGAGGGAAACCTGGTGCTTATTGTTTTAAAAATGCCTTTTCAGTTTGTTTCATTTTTGATATGATGTTCTCTGACTAGTGGTGCCATCTGTTAGACTGCACACGTAATTAATACACGCCATAAATCAGCAGAGGAATACGTGAAGTAGTCCAAAAAAACAAATTTTTAAGAAAATTTATAACTTATTATAACTTTTACTACTACTAGTACTAACTACGAATAGTTTTATAACTTATTTCCCCCATTAGTTTTTTAATTTTCTTATCAATGTAATTTTATTGAAGGAAAACTTAATTAATATTGAATGAAATAAATCAAAATCATATTAATCGATAAAAAACCTCACTTTCAATAAAATGCTATCGTGACCATGCTTGTTAAATCGCAATGGCATTTCAGGTGTAGATTCTGCGTTCCCCGGTTCGATCCCACCGCGTATCGTTTCCTTTGTTTTCGTTTTGTAACTTATCTTGCCAGTTACTTTTAAATTTTTCATTATTAAATGATTCATTTTTCCAAAGCACATTTTTGTCATCGGCCCGGTTAACGCGAATGGACTGTAACTGGCTGACAAACCTGAGTGGCAATCGGGAGATCCGGGCTCGAATCCCGGTCAAGTCAGACGATTTATAACATGGCGAATTTCACCGTCTTTGGTTTGTACATCTTTGCACCCGGTGATTGCGTACCGCATCATGAGTGCATTTGCAATGATTGGAAAACATTGGCAATGTTGATTATTATTTCATCAGCTTTGGATGCTTGCTTTGCGTACAACTTCTGTCCCCGGTCGTAGAGCTGTAGAATTCAAATAAAAATTTGAATTAAGTTGTGCATTAGTTGCGCCCAGACTTTCATCTACGCCACATAGGAGGCAAGTGGCATTTGACAACGATCAACAAAAGTTACAGAGACTTACTCCTAGATATGGGAAAATTACCATAATTTTCCTGTATTTTTTAGTTCTAAGTATTAAACAACAAATGTATGGTTAAATAATACAGCTAATAGCAATAGGAAGGAAATAACGATGTTTAAACCATACCTAATAACACAACATTAATCTATTATAAATCTTTCAAATTGTAAAAAGAACTACAGACGCAACACGCAATCTGGCTTTCTTTTGTCATAGTATGAGAAATTTTCAAGAAGAATATTCCAATGCATTACTCTTATAATGTTATAATTTAAGTAAAATATTCCAAAAATGAGTTGTATGCATGTCTCAATTTATTATTAAACACACATAGGAAATATGAACTTGGCTTAAAAGAACATGTTGTGGGAATTTATCTGTATGAAAACTTATCTCAAGCATAGGTGAATTATCTATAAAATTACAGTAATTGACTAGGGACGCGGTAAATTACGAAAATTATCGAGGTAATTTTCAGAGTTCTAACTTACACCCCTGGTGTGTACAGTAGACGTTCAGCTTTGTCCAGAAACTCATTTTGAGTAATTTTTTCTTCTCTTTTGTCTTCCGTTTCAGGCGTCCGATATGAGTGTTTCGGAAGATGAGTGGGTGCCTGATGGCAAGGAAGCAAAGAGACTCAAGCGGAAGAATGTGGAGACTGGAAGAGGGACGAGACAGTCAGCTGGGCATCGCGGTGAATCAGGTGAGTGCCAATCGCCACTATTACTTTATACTATTATAGCTTAATTTAACGAGCATGGTCACGATAACGTTTTATTGAAAGTGGGTTTTTTTTATCGAGTAATATGATTTTGATTTATTTCATTCAATATTAATAAAGTTTTCCTTCTATAAAATTACATTGATAAGAAAATTCAAAAGTAACTGCCGAGTTATAAAACGAAAAAAAATTAAATGAGTTGAAAATTATATAAATGAGTGGAAGACAAAAACTGATAAAAATATAATATTTTTAATTTCTTATTATACTTCCTTTAGTCACTATAAACACGTTCCTTTCCTTTCCTGAGGCCTGATGATGACATCTCAATCAAGGAATGGGAAAGGTGGTTACACGGTATATTTTCCATTCCATTCCACTGCAAGAAAAAAGTGACAATCAGGAAGCAAAACGCTGTGTTTTCAAACGTCAATCTCATAGTCATACTGAAGAAGGTTGCAGCACGGGGTCAATCAAATGACTATATCTCAGCAAGTATACCATCGGCGAATGTAAAACTTTACAAAAGTTCATTGGAGGAATATTTTAATGTCCATATAAAATTTCAATGAAATCCGTGATGGTCGAGCGGGGACCACCAGACCACCATTTGGCATGGAATGACCCTTCTGCCTTTTCTTCTGCATCCTGCAAGCTATGCAAATTCCTTACTCATGGCTTTGCCAATTTCACATTGTCCACAACGCTCGCGAGAGATTTCTTGAAGTGCTTGGAGTAAAAGTCTGTTATACATTTTTTATACAGATGATATAAATTATTGTACATTGAATATTTAGAAAAGGTTCTCTCTGATGAATGAAGCCATGCGTTCCCATAAGAACCCGTGCAATTTCATGCCCACTTCTCGTTCAAATATCTTCAGAAATTTGCGGAAAATAATTCTGAAAAAAATCAGATAGCTGTAAGGTGGTTCCATCGTTACTCGCGTCAACTTTTGGAACAAATACGCTCAGGTGGCATCTGTCAGACGCCAATTGTGTAAATTATAAAAAAATAAGTAATATTTAAAAAATGCTATATACAATGCTCTTACGTTATTTATATACTCTTTTAAAACTTATATAATTCTAAATTCATTATATTATAACATATATTAAACATTTTAATCATATATAAATAACCAACCCTATTTTTGATACATTCAACAGAGTTTAATCACATCACAGCATTAATTACACATTTTTAACCTTGCGAACAACAAAAACACATTGCGAATGTTCTAAACAGATACCTATATTGTTCACATGATATTCACCTATATTTTGTCATTCGATTTTTCTTTCGGTCGCAAATGTAACATTTCTTTCTAGTTTTCTCTTTTTCCTCATTTTTTCCTCTGTTTCCCTACGAATTGTTTTTGGAACTGGCAGGTCATTACTGATTATATCCAGTTTCTTTATCTTTCTCACTAATAGTTAAAGTTCATTCTCTAAAATAATATATATGTTACATAAGTGTAACACATCTAGTCACGTGGCGTCTGTCAGACTCATTAACATTTCAAATACCCCTGCTTGACCCTCTGCTATTAATTTATCGGAAATGAGTTAACTGACTGGTAGAAAAGTCGAAATGAGTAAGGTGCCTAGAATGAGAATCAATCATACGCACATATCTGCCGAAGAAACACAAAACGACATTGCTTGGCGTACAGCAGACGCCACGCGAGTAGCGAAGGGTTAAGGATTACATTTCTGGTCTAGAAGCCCGTTTTGTACCTCATTCTTGGGAATTTTTTTTTTCAATGAAAACGAAAGAAATGGTTATTAACAGTTATTTACTTGGATATATCATACATATTTCTATATATTTGCCATGTTTGAGTGCAAAATTAAAATAACTTCATATTACAAAATGGCGGCGAAGAGGGTTGTGCACGCTGTGCACCATCTGATGGTGTCAGAGTTTTCCAGAGAACTGCTTATCTGAAACAGTTGGGAAAGCACATTGATATTGTTTATAAGTGTGGCTATCGTTGCAACCAACAGTATATTAAAATATATCAGGTTTTAACAAAATGGTGGCCGATTAATAAAGATGTTAAAAAAATCACTATTTTTTGGGCCTTTTTGTTGTGAATAAAAAATCGACATTTTGTTCGAAATGTCGATCGAAAATGTTTCATTTTTTTGGTTGCCACAATAGCCAAAACAATTCTCTACAGTTTTCCAAAGCAGCATATAAATCGGTTGAAAAGGTTTTCAGAAATCCATGACACCAGCAAAAAAAAGTGATTTTTGGGAAATTGCGGTTTTGAACTTTTTCTTCCTTTTTTCAACTTACCATCAATCTGCGATGCCTGCACCGTAGAGAACACCTTCCTCAATCTCGAAAAAAGGCATTTTCAAGTACTGCTTCCTCCTGAACTGCAGATCTGGCTTGCTGGAGGTGGACACGTGGTGCTCTGAGCGGAGAAGGCGGTCTCTGTTGCGTACAGTGCCGAACTCATGTGCCGTGTTGCCAATACAAATGCCCATGATATTCATTTTTGGAGGACACCCATAAAGCCATCATAAAAAATTACTGTGGCAAAATTAGTTGCAATTTCGACTACATCTTTCCCAGAATAAATGTGCCTTGGTGAAAATGTCCAAATCAATGTATTTAACGACTCGTTATTGTTTTGAGAGTTTGTACCATCACATCTTTCCAGTAAATTATCATTAGATAAATCGTTGTATACAGTCCTGATTGCCTCCTGCACTTTTTCGTCTAGTGGAGGCTTGTGCTTGTAAGTGTCCAGTGTCCCATTTGCCTCTGCCTTTTTCCAGTCACACCAGCTGTCACAACAATTAAGGCGTCCGCACACCGAATGCTATGCTAAGCGTGAGAACTGTTCTCGCAACGGACGTCCGCTATGTGCCCGCACACACCAGAAGCTAATCATGCCGTGCTATGTAGCAAGATGGCAGACGGCATAAAACGCACTTCTCAGATTTGACACTTGACTATTCCATTAATATTGACTTAATTGCAATGATGAATGAATTTTTACAATGCGCATAGTGTGCAGAACTAATGTACGTAATTTAGTTGAAATAGCTCTGTTGTAAGTAGGTTAAAAATTAATTTGGGCTGGTGGGACGAAAGTGCTCATTTACCGCAATAGATACAGCGCATGCACCACGGAAGCTAAGCGAAGAGGAAATCGCCGGTCGAGCGATCCCCTGCGATAGAGTGCTAGGGAAGTTCGCATCGGTTCGCGTGGCTCGCATTTGGTGTGTGCGGGCAGTGGGCATAAATCGCTTTACGGGATCTTAAGACACGTCACGAAATCTGGTAGCGCGCTTAGCATAGCATTAGGTGTGTGGCGGCCTTCATCGTGCCGAGGTTCGTTGTCTGTTGAGATCTTGTGGTAGAAGGTAGCCCACACTGCTTTCCGCATTGCTTCCTTGTCTTGTGCGTTTCTCCTGATGGTCAAACCGTAGTATTTTGTTAAATCCAATATAAGTTTATCCGTCAGCTTGCCAACTCCTTTTCCGCCAAGACCCTTTGTTTTCTTCTTTAGTGCTCTAAGTCTGGTACCCATTTGCTTTTCGACATGACCAACGCATTCCTTCTTCATCACAGTAGTGTCCTCTCCGTACGGATCCAAATCCAAGATAGCTTTGAAGGTCTTACTGTCGCCGTCACCTATATATGTACCACATATATAGGTGACGGCAGTTCCATTGATCTTGAAAACATTTCTCTCAGCGAATCGACCTCCATCTTCCCAGCGCTACCTGAAAGGTTGATTGTACAATTTTCTTGATGGTCCTCATGCCAAGCATCGTACTCTGGGGTACCTCGTTTCGATTTCCATTTGATACATGCTCGACAGAAACTGCATTTTACCATGCTGTCTAAAACTTTACCACATTCTTTGCCGATCAAGGTGGTGACGCCGAGTAATAATGAAAACCCTCTCTCTGTCTGTTCGTTGCTTCCGAAGATGAAATTTATAACATAAATGAATCTAACATTTATCATTCATTAAATATATTCATAAGAACTCACGCCTTTCCATTCAAAACAAATAACCTCCACGCCATATTTACAGCAATTCCACTCATTCCACTACTTTTCACGCTTTTACCACTCGGAATTATCTCATCTTTTTAGTGACTCTTAGTGGAAAGGCGGGAGATCCGTTTCCCTCTCTTCATGATCGGCTCACGAATGGTTCGTGAATTGTTGAAGCTTCAATTACCTTATATCAAATAAAAGATGCCGAGACTAGAGAATACCCAGATTGCTCAACATTTTACGGAAGATATCTTACACTGTACATACCACGAAAATCTAAATACAGTGAAAACTACATGCGACATGTAAGCGATCACTCAATATTAAAAAAAAAATAAGTGCATTTAATTAGTGTTCGATACACAAGCACGGGAAATATCTACCAAGAACTTAGATTTTAAGGCAATATTTGTTAAAATTATGAAATAATGGTATAAATAACTGAATTCCATTCTCCATACATTGGCAGATAGGCACACGAAAACAAAGGTATCAGCAACATTGTTTGGGAAATATTGATACGATAAATATATACACATATAATTCAAGCTAATAATAGCGTAAGCATTTCAAACAAAGCATACCTTCAAGTGCCCAATATATTGGAGTTGAAAATGCTGAAGTTCTTCACGTTTAGTAAATTACAACAATACGATTTAAAATCGTTTGTATCTTTCACACCCTTGTTTATTTTCCAACTCAAGCTTCAAGTGAAAACGATGGTGGCTCCATGTCACATTCTTTATGACAGGTGAGATGAAACTAATGGCAGGCGGAGAAAATGAAACGGATCATAGAGTTGAAAGATACAGTTCAGAGCGGATGAATCGTCGAAAAGACCAGCACATGACCGGAAGTTCACCGCTTGAGATTCGAAGATGGTCACGCCACCTGGGTGGCGGAGTTGAACTACGATAAAGTGACATTTTATGACGTATTCTCACTAAAGTGAGATTACGAAATAACCCCCCTGGTTTCGCCCTTGCAAAGAGGATGTTATATGGATTAAAATATGCACGAAAGAAGAGAGGGAGACCCAGACTGACGTGGTTAGAAGATGTATAAGAGATCTATAAGAGAGATGAAATTGGAAGGCTGGAGGAGGAATGTGGACTTCTGTGAGCAGTAGAGCAGGAAGCCGAAGCTCACTCCGAGTTGTATCGCCGAGGGGAAGGAAAGGAAGAAAAACGAAGGCAATAGTACGTGGAAGAGCTAAGTAATGGAGACATCGCGTGACTTATGTTCGGTATCCAAACGAGGCAATTATTTCCTGAAACTATAGGGAGAATGCGGGAAAAGTGTCACGGCTTTCTTACACATAGGTCAGGGTTTGAGAGAGAAACGCTTTGGTCTGCCAGCATGTTTAGTCTCTTTTCGGCCAAACAAGAATCCCGAAATTACCTTCGAAAGTCTCCCAAAGGGAATCATGGATTGAGAATCCAGCAAATAGGCTGAAAATTAAAAATAATTGTTAGGACTGCCGTAAATGTATGGGAGTAGGCAATTTGCAGTAATTCCGTCAAATATTCGAAAGAAAAAAAGGGACTTCACCTGGGATCGAACTCAAACTATATGAGGATAATCGGCTCAGCGCCTCAACCCACTGGGCTAATACGTCTGCCGGGCGAATGCACTTGCAAAGGATTTATATGGAGGAAGATTCTTTAATAGCATTTTTCACTCGAACCCGGGCCTATGTGAAAGAAAGGCGTGACACTTTTACCGCATTCTCTCTCTAGTTTCAGGAAATAATTGCCTCGTTTGGATACCGAACATCAGTCATGCGATATCTCCTTGTAAGTAATGGAGATAAGAGCATTCATGTAGGTAAGGAAAGCAACATGAATAGGATGACCTCAGACCAGAGGTGGTAGACAGCAAAATAGGGAAGTCAATGATATAGATGAAAGCCAAGAAAAACTTTTGGAATGCATCACGATCCTTTGGAGATAACGAATATTCCAGGAAACATTGGAATATGAACATTTTTCGAATTTGATACATTGAAATTTCATGGGGGCAATATCGCCAAAGGAGTTTGTGAAAATAGAATGGAACGCGGATTATAATCAGGACTTTTTTTAGTTTATCCCATCTGAGATTCAGTGCCGTATTTATAGTCGTTACCTAACAGTCCATCCCTTATCCATCCCCTACCCAGGAGGCCCCTAAAATTGTGCGTCCTATAGTCAAAATTAAGGGAGCTGCCAGTTAGGGGATGGTTGGGGGTTAGATCTGGTAACTAACGACTACAAACGGCGGGAAATGGAATTCGCAGCTCAAATGTTTCAGTGGTGACGCTCGTGATCAACGTGGATACCAATAAATAAAGAGACAGACGCAGCATGAAAACTGTTCAGATGGCCACTCGACGTGCAAATAGTTTCAATGGTGTGGAGAAGAAGATTTTGTGTGACCTGGTGGAGAAGCGTACAGATATAATAGTGGAAAGTAAGGAAACGGACGCAGTTTCCTGCCACAAGAAGAAGAAATTTTGGGAAAAAATATGCTGCGAGTGTATATATGAACATTCTTGTGGAATGAGTCTGGCGTCACATCAGATATTAATCGATTAAGAGCAAATCTCACTGTTGTTTTACCAACACCAAATCTTCGCAATTATTAATTTAAGGCTATGCACGTTCATTAGAATCAGTTAAGTTACATCTATTGCGTTATTTATTTTGATAAGGGGGCCCCTGGTGAAGCATGCATCTCCTGCCAGAATTAGGAGAGGCTAAGGGGGCTGCTCTGGGGGTGGAAATGTGACTATAAATACCGTTTTTGATGAAGGGGCCTGCTAAGGGCTGTGGGACTGCTGGGTAACAACTATAAATTCGGCCCTCAGTGGAGTGAAGTTTTATGTCTTAATTATTTTTGTTATCTTTTTCAGAGTCCATGACCTCGGGCAAACGCCGAATATTGGAGCCAGATGCTCCTATAGAGAAAGGGAGTATTTCAAAAGCTTGGGACACCTCCGATTCATCTGGCACCTCAGAAGGAGAGGCTGGTGTGCCTGAACGAACTCTGTTCGAGTGTGAGGATTGCCGAGAGCAGTTTCCCAGTCGGAGAGTTTTGAAGGTGCACATCCGAAAAGAGCACACGTCTTTCGTGTGCGATATCTGCAAGAAGGTCTGCACGCAGAAGGTACACCTAATTAGTCACATCAGATGCGTCCACCTTAAGGTCCGCGACCATCCTTGTGGTGTGTGCGGGAAGATGTTCAGTCTCAAGCATACTCTCAGACTTCACATGAACACGCATCGGAAGGAGAAGGTGAAGCCGCACAAGTGTGAAAAATGCGGGAAAGGGTTCGTCACGAACCGGTCCTTGAAGCTTCACGTCGAGGGCGTCCACGAGAAAGTGAGAGCTTACAAGTGCAAACTTTGCACGAGGGAGTTTGCGCAGAAGGTCAATCTGGATTCGCACGTCCAAACCATCCACGTAGCGGATAGAAAGTTTTCCTGTAAACAGTGCCCGAAAACCTTCAAGAGAGCGGATCATCTCAAATCGCACATGATGACTCACACTGGCGTTAGACCGCATGCGTGTGAACTCTGTCACAAGACATTCCACTGGCCGAATCATCTGAAGACGCACATGGAACGTCACAGTGGCAAGAAGCTCGTTTGTTCGTTCTGCTCGAAGGAGTTCCTGGATTCATCTCGCCTGCAGGCACACCTTAGGGTTCATTCGGACGAGCGACCTCACAAGTGCGAGGAGTGCCCCAAGGCTTTCAAAGTCAAGTCCGATCTGACGCTTCACATGCTCGTTCACTCTGGGTTGAGGCCCCATGAGTGCACGGTCTGCGGGAAGGCGTTCTCGCTCAAGTGCAACCTGTTGGTTCACATGCGAAAGCACAAGGGGGAGAAGAAGTTCGACTGCGACATTTGCTCGAGGTCGTTCTCGGCAAAGGCCATTCTCGATAACCACTTACTGACGCACTCTAATGAGAAGCGAATCCAGTGCGAAGAGTGTGGGAAGTGGTTGAAGAACGAGAGGAGTCTCCGTAATCACGCCGTGCTGCACACGTCGGCTAGGGACAAGAAACCGTTCAAGTGCGAGGTTTGTTCGAAGTCGTTCCGACTCAAGGCGGTCCTCAGGTCGCACATGTCCTGCCACACTGGTTTGAAGCCCCACGTCTGCGAGGTTTGCTCGAAAGCGTTCTCGTCGATGTCGAACCTCAAGGTGCACATGGATATTCACACGGTGGGGAAAGCATTCAAGTGCGACAAGTGCGACTTCACCACTGCCAACAAATACTACGTGAGGATTCACAAGAAGACTAAGCATGGGGATGAAGAGCACGGCAGTGATTCGGGTGGAACTTCTTCTGGTGAAGATTCGTGATCTGATTGAATCTGAAAAATTCGTTTGAGCTTTCTACTTAACGTGTAACCGTCTTCTCGGTTGACGTTCTCTGGTCTCTTTGCAATTTCTATAGCCTCCCTGATTAATCTTGGGTAATTGCGCACCTCCTTTAATATTAATTTTGTCTCCTCAAAGTTGAAATTATGAGTGTTGAGACCGCTGAGATGGTGTTCGGCTATTGCAGAAATGCGGTAATTATTATTTTTAGTTGCCCGTTGATGCTCTTGGAGGCGTATTTTTAGGGATCTGTTAATATCAAAGGAGGTACGTCCAATTACCAAAGATTAATCTGGGAGGCTAAAGAAATTGCGAAGGGACCAGAGAACGTCAACCAAGAAGACGGTTATACACGTTGAGTAGAAAGCTAAAACGAATTTTTCAAATTTAAAAATTCCGGCAACAATGTGAGTCCTCACTCATATATATATATATATATATATATAAAGATGAGTGAGACTATGGAATCAGTTCAGTTAACCTGATGAAGCTAGCTGGAGGACCAGTAAAATATTGTTTCTTTTTACAATTTTAAACATCACGGAATGAATCCCGAAAAAAAGTCAACACTACATCCTCGGTAGCCTACGAGCTAGTAGACAAGGTACTTTTAAAGGCTCATAATTTGAGTTTTAAACAAAAAAGCAAACTGCTAAACTTTTCCCAAAATGAGAAGGGCCATTCACTATGGTCAAAAATGTTAACTGCTGTTACTATTTTGGGATATTCTCAATTGTAACTTTAAACCCAGGGTTTCATCCCAAGCAGTGCTGCAACCCAAGGAATGTGTGAACCATTCAACATGTGAACCCAAGTCAGGTTACATCTTGGGAAGTTGAAATTTTGATCTAGGCTAAGGGCCTGAACTCAAGTTTCCCAATTCAGTGGGCGTCTTGCGAGTGTGAAAATTGTTATTCCTGGCATAGATTGACTATTTCACTCCCATTATAAGGCTTATGTTATTTCATTTTGCTCGACTCCGTCTACTCACCACAAGTCAATTCAATCGTGATGAGGAATTCACATTGAGTGCCAGGGGCACCATTTTGCGACATTATCACATTATATATGTGCATATACATGTAGTGGCATGTATAAAAAAGTAACATACTTAAAATATATGTGAACATGATGTAACCCTCACCTTCGTCTCCTTTAATGTTACCTTGGATATTATTATTATTATAGTTATTGCATAAACAACATGCAAAAAACATTTATGGCTGCTTAATATTTATACTTTTAATTTTGTAATAATTAATTGGGCCCAATTTACAAGTGTTAAAAATTTTATATTTATATATATTTAATTAAAGACTTAATTGAATGATACAACTTTTCAATTTCGAGGGCTTGACTTTTAATCTGTCCTTTTGTTTCAATGTTGTTTATTAAACCATCAAGACGACAAAATGTTTGGAATGGCACTTATCGTGATCCTTAATTCTCCTCCAAGTATCGCTGTCTCTCAGAGATCTCTTTCTCCGGTCCGTCGTGAGCCTTCCGCTATCGCCGCAATTCCTTCCGTTTCGTCCTTCCTCTCGGCTTCATTCAGCTTTCCTTACTTATAACCGCCCCTAGAACACTTCCCGTCACTTTTTGACAATCTGACCCTTTTTCCCACACTTTTATTCCCTTTATTCCTTCTCCTTTTTCCTCCGACCCGTTCGAACTCCTTCGTGCTTCCACTATATAAATCTCACACCTTGTGCTATCGATAATTTCCTTTATACTTGCTCTCAACTCTCTTATCAGTATTTCGTTCCTCTTAAGATAATAATTATTCTGTTGTTCTTCATCTCTTCTCTTCTGTTCTTCATCACTCTTTTTCTGTTCTTCATCCCTCTTTTTCTGTCATTCTTCATCTCTTCTCTTTAGTTCTTCTTCAATGATTACTATTGACATGGTAATAAATTGGTTCATTAGTTAGCTACGCATCGGTTAACAATTCAATTCTTTCATTGTGAATGAGAAAATGGGCAAAATTTAGTGCGTCTCAGAAAATGATTTTGCAGCAGATATTAAACTATTCATCGTTTGAATAATATGCTCATTACATGTCTAAAATGTGCTTTTGATTAACATTTTAAATATTCAAATGGTATTTATTCTCGACCTTTTTATCTACATGGTGCAAATTTCATGAGTATAGGTCAATAATTTTGTATTTTTAAACTTTTTCCGACGTTTCGGATGTTTATTCATCCATCCTCTGGGCTATAAACAATGACGTATGATGATAAATGATTTACAGTTCTGTTTTGGTTACATAATTGTAAATTTACAGACATTAAACATAAAAAAATACAGAGACATAGACATTCAATATTTTACCTTTAAAGTTTGGTGAATAATAATCTTTAAGAATAAGAATAATCTTTTTGATAATTTTAGACTCGGAACCAAAATTATCCAAAAGATTATTCATTGAAATGTACCATATATCCAGAAATAAAAAAAGTTACAATAAAAGAACAGATATCACTTATCTAAGCAAAATTTATCATAATTTAATAAATGACACAACTTTTCAACAAACAAATATATCCAAGCAACCAAATTAAAATTGTAAATAAATAAAAACAGCAACAAACTTAAAAGGTAAAATATTGAATTTTATTTAAATACGGGCTTAGCATCCCTTTTGATACAATATAATACATTTTATGGCAAACGCCTTTTATAATTAATTTTCATTTTCCGAGAGTTGAATTACAAATATTAAACTTTTATCATTTTAACAAATTTTTCACATACATCACTTTTTCACATAACACATATCATTCACTAACACAATCAATATAGTCTTTTTAACAATTTTCAATAACAGAGAGTAGAATTATAAATAATAAACTTTTATCATTTTAACAATAATAATTTTACCAATATACTACACAGCCATTTATGTATATATCTGAGCAACCCTGCACTTAAATATACTGAGAGAAGGAGCATCTCTAACTTCGGGAGGTAGTGAGTTCCAAGTTGATATTAATTTACTTAATGCTGAGCAATCAATATAGTCATATCCAGATGTTGTATTCTTCATTGGCAAAGGGTTACGTAATGCATAAGGCAGGCTTATTTCTTGGAACAATTCATCAATTTTTGGTGACGAGTATAATTTGTTTGCTATCTTATAGGCTACATGGCAATAATTAGTAGACCCTCAACAGACAACAATCCCAATGTCATCCTTCTCTCGGTGTAGTCATGGTCAAAATAATGCATTGGCTGCCTAGACTTATAACTTACATATCTAATAAACTTATGTTCAATTGAGCACAACTCATTTATTAACACTTGCCTATATGGCGACCATATCACAGAGCAGTAGTTAATTATAGGCAATATCAAGGTTTTATACAAGTATACTAAGGTTTCAGTATTCCTAAAGTCAACACTAACACTCCTTATCAATCCAAGAATCCTTAAACACTTATTGACTACATGATTAACATGTTCTCTGCATGACAAGGAAGAGTCAAGAGTAAAGCTGAATGTCTATGTCTCTGTATTTTTTATGTTTATTGTCTGTAAATTGACAATTATTTAACCAATACAGAACTGTAAATCATTTATCATCATACATCATTGTTTATAGCCCAGAAGATGGATGAATAAACATCCGAAACGTCGGAAAAAGTTTAAAAATAAAAAATCATTTGACTTATACTCATGAAATTTGCACCGTTTAAAATATTGATGAACGGAACATCCATCAGGGAAAAAATGTTGAAGTAGCTAAAAAAAAGTTTCTCAAAGCTGGTACGCACTAAACAGTTTATCAATTTTCATTTTAAAAGGGTCATAATGGTTAAACTTAAGACTTAATTACTCATTTTCACTGAGGCGTAAGCTGAAAATGACATGAGGATACTGCAATGATTGTATCATGGTGCCTTCTTGAAATACGACAAGAGCGTTTCTGCTTATTCTTCATATTATATTGAAGTCGTGATTAAGGCAGCTTATTACTTTTCTATAATGTATTTATTTTAAATACGACGTATTTCGCTGCTTTATGGCATCGTCAGGTCAGGTACTCAATATATAATATTATTGACAATTATATTGAAAACCGAGTTGACAGTGGGGTATGAGATGTAATTCAAAGTATATAGTATATATGGATAATAGTTGAAATTACCCGTGAAATATTATTTAATCAGTGTGATTCAAACACATGAAAATGTATCTAACTCTTCCAACTAACAATGCCCATTTCATTATTGTGGTCATTTCTAAATTTTTGGCTAAAATAACAGACATATATTTTCTTTAAAAATTATACGTTGGAGCACAGCTAATGGCGGGACTTGTTTTGTTTTTTTTGTTGGCGGGACTTGTGGAAAATGTTTTGTTTCTTCACGTGGGCTATATTTTTATTAAACATGAAGGAAAGTGGGACCGGGTGAGATTACAAGACCTTGGGGATACCTTAAGGTTTATCTCCTTGAAAACAAGAGGAAATAGGAGTTAAATATGCCTCCTTACGTTCACGTAGACCAGGGGTCTCCAAACCTTTCAGCCCGAGGGCCGCATTAACCATCAAACAGCAGTTCGGGGGCCATCTACACGCTCGGGGTCCAAATAAAAAAGAATCAAAATATGGATGTTGTTTTTAATTATTTTTTTTATAGTATTTTATTCATAATACGTAGCGAATAGGGTTTTTCAATGTAGTGATTGGTTAGAAAACATAACGCACTACTGTGCACCTCTATTTTAATTCGGTAAAAACATAACGTACACGTAAGCGGCGGCTGATCTTGGCAGGTTACACGTAAATTTCCGTATTTTTTTCCGTAGACAAAATGGTCTCCAAGGGCCGGATGAAAAGGCCTCGCGGGCCGCATCCGGCCCGTGGGCCGTAGTTTGGAGACCCTTGACGTAGACATTGATATCCTTTCAAATGAAATGAATCAGAACAAACCACTTCCCTCCTTATTTTCATGCAAGTACTAGAAAGATGCACATGGACGTACGATGGACTAAATGTACACCAAGTACGATGCAGCTCAGTGTATCATGATATAACTGAGGAATTGAACACTAAGCTACAGCGCCTAATTAACTCCTGTGTGTGATTCATCTTTAACCTACGGAGAGATGAACACATCACACCGTATCTCCAAAATCTCCTGGCTCGACATCAAATCAAGGAGAAAATTCAATATGGCCTGCTTCATGTTCAATCTCGTTAAACATGGGAGTCCTTATTATTTGCTTGAACTATTTCCTCCAAGCTCCAAGTCTCCAAATGCGGTTACTAGACTAGACCCAAGTTTCTTGTATTCCCCTTAACTTTAGGACAATCACATTTCAGAGGTCGTTGACTTGATCAAGTGCACGAATGTACACCAAGCACGATGGAATAAAAAATCATTTAAGATAGAGCCATACAGTAGTGTAACCTATCTTGTTCGTATAAGCCCGCGCTAAAATTTGCCTTAAATTATGGTGGCTCTTATATACATACGGCTCTTATATATGGTGGCTCCTATAGCGGTGCTAAGAAGCTCGTTTTAGGCGTTTCCCTCTTATCCCAGTATCGGCTTTGTCGTGACAGCTGGAGACTTGCTATTTTTGTCTCCTGTAGACGAAGAGTCATTTGTTGATTTAAGTGGAGTAACTTTATCATGAAGTGGTTGTGTCTTTTTAATAAAAAATAGCATAACTTTGGTTTTTATGAAATTTCAAATGATCATATTCGATTTTTATTTTTTAAATATCTGCGTCTGTAAGAAGTGTGAAATAAATGTTGTAATACTAATGGTGAAATGATGTAGTTATGTATGATTATAATTTCTGAGTAATTAAATAAATATATCGACTAAAGTCTCCAACTTGACTCAATTTTGTCACGCCGCGCCGTACGGCTATAAAGTATCAGGCGGTCTATAGAATATGCTTTGTTGAACCTCTTCATTTACATCTGCTGCAGTATGTTACGTCAGTGTTTATGACTGAAAAATTAAGGTGGTTTGAGCAAGATAGTTCTCATAGTCATAATGGAGACCATATTAAAATTTAATTATTTTGATTTCAGCGTCTGTTAGAAGTATGAAATAAATATTGTAGTATTAATAGCGCAAATATATGGTTTATATGATCAAAATACTCAGTAATTAAATAAATAAAGCTACATAAGTCTCTAACTTGACTCATTTTTTCCCGCCGTATGGCTGAAAACCCTTCAAAACAGCAGGTTTATATGCGATTCTGTAAAAATTACTGTGGTGCGTAATAGATTATTTTTTATAAATAGTTAAAAAAAACATGCAATCTACACACCCTTACTTTTTTGACGAACTCTAGTTGCTAGAAGTTCCTAATTTGTTTAATATTCTCCCTCTGGAGCGCACAGTCATAATCTATCACATATGTAAAACAGCTTATATTTACAGGCAAATTGTTCGAAAAGTAGTTCTGGAAGGGGTTGATATTTTGATATCATTGAAAAGATGAGTTTTTTCTTTTCCCCTAAAGCTGCTGCAGCTAGAGCGCATGTCGTCCACCCTGTGCGGGAAATACATCTATTCGGACGGAGCCTGTCACTCCTTCCCACGGGCCGAGGCCGGGCAGTTATATGACCCATGTAATCCCCTTCCGACCCTTTCCTCGGGATCTCAGGGGGTGGGCACCGGAACTTGTTGAGGGATTGTTGGGACTTGGAACTAATTTTGAAAATTGGTTTATAGGCGTAATTGTTACAAACAATTATGACAATATTTTGTCCAGCAACTTTCTGTTTAGTTTGATACCAAACACCAAAAAATCCGTTGATAATTGAGCCGGGCGCGAGCATAAGACAACTAACTTTTGAGACAACCCTTAACTCGTTGAGCGAGCAATCAGTAGAAAGGGTCGTACCTCATTGCGGTGGTATGCGATCCCTTAAGAGAGCGTGGGAAGGGAGTGTTTTGGGGGTAAAAAGGGTGGATTTCCAAATGTCCACACTGCTGGAAAGAAAGAGTTTGGGCCATAAAAATATGAAATGGCTGAGGGAGGGAGGTAGACACAGAGAGGGTCAAACGTACAAGAACGTTTTTCTCGCAGTTCCCGGTACACGTACATGTACGTTTCCCGCATCCTAATGGTTAAAATGAGGCCAAATTCATCAAATTCTAGGTGAAGTGATTTTTCGCTCTAACTAACTTAAACCGTAGTGGTGTCCACACTGCGAAGATTCATAGTGCGCTTTCCGAGATAACGGCTGAGCAATGATAAGTGCGCAATATGTAACTGCCTTTTTCGTACGTGAAGGCGGTAAACGAATTATCTGGTAGCATACCTATAGTATACTTCATGCAAGTGAAATATCGCCTCCTGACAAGTACTAGCCTAACAAGTACTAATCCTTCTAGTCTAAAAAAATAGATGAAAAGTCTATTTTGCAGCTGTCATGGTATCTAATCTTTCGCGGGAAAAATTACATGATAAATCTGTCCGTTCTGCAGCCTAGTTCCCTAATTTGATTCTCATGAGCAGATCTACCGTAGGTGTCAAGTCGAAATCTATAAACTGTTGCCAACGTCATTAGAAAATAAATTGGTTTCTAACTTGCATAATAGATTGAGTCTAAATTATAATCGTCGGTCTGAAAGCGATTCCCATCCCAGTTGCTGCGAAAAGTCTGTAACACTAACGAGATTATCATAACGACATGATACATGATTGATGTGTTTTCATGATAATATAATTATCCTGTGTTCCCTCCACGAAATAACTCACCGTAAATTATTCATTACCTATTCACCAGTATAACTTTAGGTACGGATACACGAGCTTCGCCTAGATGAAAGACAACAAAAATAGAACCATCATAAAGCCCTGCATCAGAGAGCCAAGATGCCTAACAGAGGAGACAATATTCTTGATTTATTGGAAATAAATGTACTACAACAAATAAGGGTAACGCTGTTGAGGGCATTTGTGACGATAGAGTAGTTTATTTATTTATTTATTCCCGGGCAGAGCCCTTTTGTATGTGTAAATACATATAAGAATAGTTAAATTGAAATACAAAAAAACTAAATACATAAAATTAAACAAAGAATTGAGGTAAAAATCAACAGGCAGAGTATGATGGATACAACAATTTACATAATGAAATAAATCTACAGGTGACATTTAACAGACAAAAACATGTGACTTTACTAGAAATGTAATGTCTCACAATCTTTGTGGTAGTTTTGTTAGTACATTTTCGAGAGAGGATAATGAGATGTTAAAAAGGTCAATGTTGTCACAGCTATTGGCATCTCTCAAAATCTGACTAACAGGTGAGTAGTAGGCATAATTATTTGCATGGTATCTGATATCGAAAAGTGGGTCGAACCTTGTGTTGTGTTGTGGGACTCTGATGGTTATGGAACTTTAGGGTGATTACAAAATTAGCAATGTTCGAAATGTTGACCGGCTTAATCGGTTCTTGGTTCCAATCCGGTATAAAAGAAAGGGGAAAAAATTTGGGCTCGATCGGACAACGTTTAGGGGTCGCGCAACGGCTTCAAATTTTGGAAAACAGCGATTTTCCTAGTAAAAAATACACATTTGCCTAATTTCCAGGGACATTGCTGTCGCTTGGGTGGGTGTTTCACACGGGAGATGCTTCCACAGTGTTCCAGCAGTGATGAAACACCAATTACGACTTCGCCCGATGTGGGGGTGCTGCAGAGGGAGGGATAATAGCGACTGTCCGGTGTTTTGGCGTGGGTAGTGACGCTGTACGTTGGGAGCATGGGAACGGCAATAAAAATCATCGCATTTAAAAAAATTATATTTTTAGTTTTGCTAACAATGATCACACAAACCATATGTCACTCGGAATTTTCTACAGAATTTTTACATCATAAATTTTCCTATGCTCAGCTACAATAGCTAACAAATACTGCCTTTGCTGTTCATCTTTGGTTAGGTTATTATCCGTAAGGAACTTCGTTATCAAAGCAACCCCTCTTTCAACCGTGCCATTTATTACTCTAATGTTCAAAACTATTAGCCGTCCCGCGGGATAATTTTCATTCTTCATCCACAAATCTGGATCCTGAATTAATAATGATTTGTCAATGCCAAGGAAATCGAAGAATTTGCTAGTGTTTTTGTTCACAAAATCAGAAGCCACTTTTCCACTAGAGATAGGATACGCCTTAGCCTAGGGACTCTCCTGCCCTTCCCTCTCGTTACTATTTTCCCCATTTCTTGTTTTTCATGTTATGTAATATTTGGATAAAAAAGCGAGCCTCACAATAACTTCAGAAAAATACCAACAATGTGCTGCAAATATTTCATAGACTAACTTCCAGTGATTGCCACTTTTTTCTGCAGGTCATTGCGTGGCGCATCCGCTGTAAAAGGTGCTCGGTACCTGACCGGCGCATAGTACGTAGTGAAAACGCCCACACGGAAGAAGGTGCTCTCGAGCTTAGCAGTTAAATTAAATTGTTTGCTGAACATCCAAATCTTAATGCAATACAATGCCTTTGCCATCCACCGAGCTTTATGGATTGCACTTGACGTTTTGAACGAATAGACAGCTTTCCCAGGAACACCAAGGAACATGATGGTCAGATCACAAGCTCATTATAATCCCCGCGTGGTTATTTAATCTGGAAAAAATAGACGAAATAAAAATTCAATAAACTGGTGACGTAAATAAGGACGGCAGTGCGAACTTGAAGCGAAGTTGTAACGGTACCTGAACTTCCTGGATGCAGAATTTAAGAACTTCGTCAGGGTTGGAAATATTCCTCAGGCAGCGTCAAGACACTGGTATGTCGTAGATTTAAGTAACATTTCATAAAAAAGATGAATGAATGAAATTCAAATTAATGTACTTCAATTAATGACTCATTGACGTATAAAAGGTACCTTGACGGTTCTCTTTACGATGTTTGCGCACTGAAATGCTCCTTCGAAAATTTCAAGAATGTTTTATCAATCCCAAGAGTATGTGCAGTTGCTATTGCTGCGGCAGTTATTGCATGGACAGCGTTCCGGTGACTTGTCTGGGTTCTTTCTAATGAGGACGCTCCTTTGTCTAAAAGCAGTCTTATTCGCTACCTAACAGCACCTTGGGTTAGTCTTAAACTCTACGTATGACCTATTACGTTAAACATTAAAGAGGAATTTTACAAAATAACAATAAGTGCTTTAATTTACTAACCCTTATCCTTGGAATCTTCGTCGGGAAACGATTCTCAGGACTCGCGGTGTATATACGATTCACCTCCACTTTTCCCAATAGCTGATCGAATCTCTTCTTCACTCCTTTTCTGTGTCCCAGCTGATTCGGACCATTTTACTTTACCTTCCTCGTGCTTAGCAGTATCCTTGTCGACACAGCTCATGTAACCGAAGTGGTTTTCCCTCATGGACTTGTAGAATAATCAATCCTATTCTAGCTTCATCATATCCATGGCATTGATATGGCCAATGCCAAGAATATTGGCTTGGTCAGTCATTAACTCATTGCGCCGCGTCTCCCCGCGTTTACCCCATGCGTGATTTTTCTTTCTTAAGACTTAAAAAAGTTGGTGTTAATGCGTACGAGACTCTTCGTAGTTTTACTTACCACTGCAATCGCAATTCCTACTTTTTTCCAGAACACCTCAAATTTCCAAATAGTTAGCCTGGCACTTTCACGAAGTTTTCTTCTCATTTTCATGAAGGTGTTTGAAACACTGTAAGAACTGGTGAAGTGTTGGGAGCTTTGGACTTAAAATACGCGGGATGGAGCCCCCAATCTGCAAATCTGATGTACTCGCCTCGTCTTCTTGCCCATGAAGCCTGAGAGAAAATCGGTATGCTGGAGTCACTTACGGGTTTAAACGCACGAAGGAAAACGATTTTCGCTCCCAAAATGTAACGACCTCGGTGTGCGCAGCCTTACGCGAAGTCCACAGCCCCCGAAAATCCTCGCTGTAAATCATCTAAACTGTAGGGCCGCGAATTTCAGGATGCATCTCGGCTGGAAAACAATGTAGTCCCGGCCCATGCGCCCAATGTACAGCGTCCCTACCTACGCCGAAGAAGATTGAAAAGTCGCTATTATCCCTCCCTCTGCCGCACCCCCACATCAAACGAAGTCGTAATTGGTGTTTCATCACTGCTAAAACACTGTGGAAGCTTCTCCCGTGTGAAACACCCACCCAAGCAACAGCAATGTCCCTGGAAATTATGCAAATATGTATTTTTTACTAGGAAAATCGCTATTTTCCAAAATTTGAAGCCGTTGCGCGACCCCTAAACGTTGTCCGATCGAGCCCAAATTTTTTCCCCTTTCTTTTTTACCGGATTGGAACCAAGAACCGATTAAGCCGGTCAACATTTCGAACATTGCCAATTTTGTAATCACCCTAATGGAACTTAATAGATCTGAAGAATCAATCATATTATTCATTAATTTGTACAGGAATATTATGTTATTAACTTTCCGACGATTACGAAAAGAGGGAAGATTTAGTAAGGGAAGGGTTTCATGATAGCCATAAGGAGTTCTGTAAAAGTTTAATTTAAAAGCAATTTTGCGAACAAATTTCCTTTGCACACTTTCAATTAAATTGATGTGAAGTTTATAATGTGGAGACCACACTGTGGAGCAGTATTCACACACTGACCTAACCAGTGAATTAAATAGCAGCTTAAATGGTTCAATACGGTTAAAGTTTTGCAGTGACGGAAAATAAATCCAAGCATTTTAAATGATTTGGATTTAATATAATTATAGTGTTGATTAAAAGTTAAATGAGAGTAAAAAAAAATTCCTAAATCTTTAATGTTTGTTAATTGAGCCAGGGAATGATCAGATAGGCTATACTGTAAGGACTCATTATTTACATAGTTACCGCAAATATCTCTTTGAATATCATTAAGAGCTTTAAACACAGAAGTAAGTTTGCTTGCAGTGTATTTTTTTAGATGTAGAATAGTGTCTAGTAGTGCATGATGGGCATTGGGTTAGCGGATAAGTATTCAATGATTCGTTTAATGTAGACGAGAAAATAAGAATAAATCCTCGAGACAAAGCTTCAGGATGATAACTTAAACTTATAATTGTCTTCATTATTCTTAATCGTATTATATACTTTGATGATTCGATAAACAAAATACAAAGAGAATTTATCAATCAGTCATTAGTGTATATCGCGTAGATACTGTGAATTGTAGCATCTGATTCTACAATACAAACTATTGCAATTCATGTATCCTGAAAATATGGTCACAAGGTATGTACATTTCCTATGGAACCATTTTTCTTCTGCTACCTCGAACAGACCCTTAATACCCCTGAAAGACCCTTCCTGCCTTGCTCATTTCATCGATAACGCTTGAATTAACCTTTTCGTATACTTTACTTTTGTTTGTCTGTTAACAAATTTTTCTCTTCTTTCACTGTATTTTTCGTCATGTCCAGAAATAATTCCTCATTGCCTTTATCACCTGGGCACCAACAAGTCCATCACCTACTTGATACATATCAATCCTTATCCACGTACCTTCTTCAGAGCTGTTCCACTTGAACTAAATATATTTGTCAGCTGAAACGCTATCGGTAGAAATGAGTAGATTTTCTCGCCTATAACACCCGTAAAAAACAAAATCTTTCCAAGCTCGGGTGGGACAAATGAGGAAATCGAACGAAACACAAGCATTATCAATCAATAACTAAACTATCAATATATTTCACACATAGAACCAACCAAGATACAAACGATTTACCCATAGGTCGAGTGCCAGGCGACCGTAATGAGAGTTTCCAGTCGGAAAATAATTAAAGTATACAAGTACGAGAGGTTGAGCTTCTCTCTTAAGTACAAAAGACAAAGTCAGCAGGCTCACACAACGGTGTTACCCGGTCGCCGTCTCGCAAGCAATAGAGGGCGAGCTCAGAGATGAGTCAGCTGAGGAGGGGGTCTGTCGACAAGGACGAAGGTGGAATGGGTAAGGTCAGGAGGTTGGCGATTGGTAGCCTTGGAGGGGAGGAAATAATGGAATGGGTGATAGATGGGTTGGCAGTTTTTAATTGGTGCGCCAGGAACTGTTTTCTGGCTTCAGCCGCAGAATACAGGACCACAGCCTTTGTGCCTTGGTCAGAATGACCGCATTCTTGGAATCCTTCCTCACTTTACGGGCTATATAAACGATGCAGGACCTGGTGAGGCAAAGTCGCGGTTAAACGCCTGGCAGATGTCGTGGCAGGAGTCGCTGGCAGGAGTCGCTGCATTTTGTAGTCGTAGGCATTTTGGCTGTCGTTGGCGCACATGTCGTTAGCGCGTATGTCGTTCGGGCAAGTCCTTCGGCTAAGTCCGGAGGGTAAACAGTCCGCAGAGGGGTAACTCTCCAAAGAGGGGAATTTGGCCAAAAAAGGGGTGAATAATGCCACACAGCCATATCGGCTTTCAGTGCGATTGTCGTACTCAATTTTGTATAAGTTCAGTATAGTATCCATGTCTACCACTGATATCCATCCGATATCATCACCACAAAACCATTCCACCAAAGCGAACACCATATTTCTCGTTATCGAATCAGAAATAGAATGAATGATGCTGTACAGAGATTTTATTATGGTTGTAGGGTAGAATGCCTAATGGTTGGCACCCCCCCAATAGTTGGCACTTTGTAATAAACCGTGCGATATTAAGTATCAGAAAGGTATTGCAACATTGTTGCATCTGAATTTAGAAGCAATGGAGTTTTACTTAATATGTATCAGCTGTTCCCTCTACCTTCCCACATTTGTGGAGTGACTGCGGACCATATCACCTCGTGCTGCATTTTCTCTGGAGGAATTGGAAGTTTTCTTAGCGGTAAGTTAAGGACATAACTTCATTTGAATGTATTTTTATCCATAACAGCCCATTAATTATTTTGAAACATAGATATACGTAATTATTGTAATGCCTCAATGACTGTGTTTTTGACTTATTGCCTGTTAACGTAAGTGAAATAAATTTTTATGGCATGCCAATTACTGGTATTTATATATTGATAATTTCCAGTTATTGGCACGGGGTGCCAATTATTGGACATTTCAACAACTACGGTTATATATTCTTATTGTTCGCTATGTTCCTATGTTCCTATTCCTATTTATGTATTGTGTTGTTGATGTTTGGTTTTTCATGGTTTCGGGAGATGTTGATTGCTATTCTTATTCCATTTTGTGGAAATTTACTTACAATTCACCAGCAAAGAATACGAGATGCATAAAGTATTAAGCTATTTTACCGAAGGTTTTTTAATCATTTTTTGTTTGCACGAGGCTTGAATATATATCTGCAACTCGTCAACATCTTATCTTATTCCTTCGGAGGGATGAACCGGAATATGGTGATATAAGAACTCGCTTATAAATATCCTTCATGAATACCTAGTACCACGGAACATGTGATTACCAGAAATTGTAATTTAATTTTGTGTCTTGTAAGAACTATTATTTATTAATCGGTTATTTCCTTCATCTCTCTCCATTGACGAGCAATTTAAACATGCCCATGGGCTGCATATAACCTGATAATTTAAAGTGGGTAGCTTCAAATTGTTTCATAAATGCATTTTGATTTGATGTGCAGTATTTTGATTCAGAACCCTAAATAAAAGCCATATTTTGAAAGACGTAAAATATTAACGGCCCCTTTCACTTGGTCATCGTAATATTTAAAGGCGATCAGTTCTAAAAATATATTTTTAATTATGTCTGTGAATTAAGGTAGTTTGAGCGAAAAATCACTTCACCTAGAATTTCATAAATTTGGCCTCATTTAAAAGAAAAACTCATATTTCCAATGATTTAAAAATATAAACCCCTTTCCGAACAACTTTTCGAGCAATTTGCCTAAAACTATAAGCTGTTTTACATGGGATAGATGATGGCTGAGCGCTCCAGAGGGAGAACATTGAAGGAAATAGGAATTTATAACACCTAGATTTCGTCAAAAAACTAGCGGTGTGTATATTGCATGTTTTATCAACTATTTATAAGAAATATATTATTCACCACAGTATATTTTACAGAATCGCAAAACATCTGCTGTTTTGAAGGGTTTTCAGCCGTTCGGCGGGAAAAAATGAGTCAAGTTAGAGACCTATATAGATTTATTTATTTAATTACTGAGAGTTTTCGTCATATATAACTATATCTTTGCGCCATTAATGTTACAATATTTATTTCATACTTCTTACTGACGCTAAAATCCAAGAATAAAACTTTAATATGGTCTCCATTATGACTAGTTGGAAACTATCTCGCACTCAAACCAACGTAATTCTAACATTGTACACCACCAATACCAACGCCACCTAAAGTAAACTGTGGTTTACTTTAGGTGGTGTTGCCAATACCAAGTTGGTTAATCCCATAGAATCCGCCGTACAATTATGAATCTAATTAATTTCCCGCCTTCACGCGAAACGCTGTCCTCAAACCCCGATCTATTCCTATGGACTATTCAGTCTACTTCCTTACGTGGTGGTGGTGAAAACATATGTTGCGTGTGGTGTTATATCGTGTGCGTTTCGTTTAGATGCGTCTGAGTGTGAACTCTTTCTGGGATGGCTTGATATTGGATATGTGGACTCTTTCTTTAAAAGGTTTTTGTAATGCAAGAGAGAGGTATTTAGATACATTGTTAAAATACCAGCACGAAAATTCTGTAAACCTCACTTTAAAGAAAAGAGTTAAAAATCCTAACGCTGCCAAGCTTGTACATTTATCACCTATGTAGTATTTACATTTTAGATAATAAGAGAGTGAATTATCACTACAAATGCCCAAATACATGGGCATAACACTCGGCAGAGAGTGGATGAGCACATGCTTCATCACACTACATCAATATATATAATAAGAGTCCCTTCCATGAAGCCATTAAAGTTTTTAATAATTTACCTTCTGTCATTAAAATTCCACTTCCAAAGCATCATTTAAAAGAAAACTTTATGGACTTTCTGCTAAAAAAGGTCTACTACAATGTACAAGACTTTCTGGAAGAGTCTTTGGACCTAAATGTCTTTTTCTGTCTATATTTTGCATTCCTGTGTTGTGTTATTCTTGTGTTGTGCCATTTTTCTTTTTTCTATGACGTCCCACATTTTACTCTTGTAAAATATCAGGATAAATGTATGAATTATATTATTATTATATTATTATTTCTTCTCCCGTCTTCGGGTGTTGGACTAGGAACATGGAGCGTCCCCTGATTCCTTGATAACGTAAGGTCCTTCGAACAGAGGTAGGATTCCCTGATACATTTTCTTTTCTTTATTTGATACTAGGGATGGGCGATTACGATATCCTTTAATCGAATAATCGATTATTTTTTTCAATTAATCGAAATTTTGGAATCGATTAATCCAACAGCCGATACAGATTTTAGAATTTGTACTTACGATTACATTAACCTTATAAATGTAAATTAAACTATTTTACTTTATTTATGGAGTGACCGTGACCTTGCAAGGTATGTTTTGGATGTTTTCATAATCGAATCGATTGGGAAAAGCAATTAATCGGGCGCGATATATCGGTTGCTTGCGATTAATCGATTTACAAAGTATCGATTATTTTTTTTAATAATCGCCCATCCATATTCGATACCGGACGTGTACGTATCATCACTTTGTCTCCAACCTTAACATTTACTATCTTCTTCATGTTTCTTCTCTCTTCTCCCTCTTTTCTTTATTTAATAACATGTTGCTAAGAATAACTTCGATTGAATTTGGTATGTTTCTTTTTTCCCGTGTGTTCTCTGTGGATAACCACCCCTGAAATAATTCCTGTGGTTTCCTTGATGAAGCATAATCTGCTTTCATTAACTTATTAACAGCTCTGGCGTCTATGCAAAATCTTATTGAATTATCTTTCTTTATAAGACATACTTATGGTGACACAAAACGCGGCGTGCTTCTTTAGATTATTCTTTGGACTAGCAGCTCTTTAATTATAATATCCCAAGCCTTCGTAAGTAGATTTCGCGGATTGCTATAGCATTTGCAATAAAAGGTTTCTTCTCTTTTCACTTATATTTTATAATAACACCCATTTATTTTCCCCGGGCGTATTCCTGGATATCTCCTTTCTCTCCTTTATTACTTCCGCTACTTTCTGTTTCTCATATCTGGACAATTCCGTCGCAAGGTGACGTCACAGCGCTGCGCGTGGGGTGTCTAAATTTGGACTTCTTAGACGTCCGCAGGCCAGGCTGAAGTGGAGAATGCTTCGAAAGGGCCGGTATTTATGTTGTGCAATAGGGGTGTCTTCCCGCAAGTTCTTCAATTGATTGGTCCTTGGCTCACATCCGCAAAGGGAAGCGGGAAGTGGAAGATTTTTCCATTCAGCCATTGCTCAACATGTAGGTACGGATACACGAGCTTCGCCTAGATGAAAGACAACAAAAATAGAACCATCATAAAGCCCTGCATCAGAGAGCCAAGATGCCTAACAGAGGAGACAATATTCTTGATTTATTGGAAATAAATGTACTACAACAAATAAGGGTAACGCTGTTGAGGGCATTTGTGACGATAGAGTAGTTTATTTATTTATTTATTCCCGGGCAGAGCCCTTTTGTATGTGTAAATACATATAAGAATAGTTAAATTGAAATACAAAAAAACTAAATACATAAAATTAAACAAAGAATTGAGGTAAAAATCAACAGGCAGAGTATGATGGATACAACAATTTACATAATGAAATAAATCTACAGGTGACATTTAACAGACAAAAACATGTGACTTTACTAGAAATGTAATGTCTCACAATCTTTGTGGTAGTTTTGTTAGTACATTTTCGAGAGAGGATAATGAGATGTTAAAAAGGTCAATGTTGTCACAGCTATTGGCATCTCTCAAAATCTGACTAACAGGTGAGTAGTAGGCATAATTATTTGCATGGTATCTGATATCGAAAAGTGGGTCGAACCTTGTGTTGTGTTGTGGGACTCTGATGGTTATGGAACTTTAGGGTGATTACAAAATTAGCAATGTTCGAAATGTTGACCGGCTTAATCGGTTCTTGGTTCCAATCCGGTATAAAAGAAAGGGGAAAAAATTTGGGCTCGATCGGACAACGTTTAGGGGTCGCGCAACGGCTTCAAATTTTGGAAAACAGCGATTTTCCTAGTAAAAAATACACATTTGCCTAATTTCCAGGGACATTGCTGTCGCTTGGGTGGGTGTTTCACACGGGAGATGCTTCCACAGTGTTCCAGCAGTGATGAAACACCAATTACGACTTCGCCCGATGTGGGGGTGCTGCAGAGGGAGGGATAATAGCGACTGTCCGGTGTTTTGGCGTGGGTAGTGACGCTGTACGTTGGGAGCATGGGAACGGCAATAAAAATCATCGCATTTAAAAAAATTATATTTTTAGTTTTGCTAACAATGATCACACAAACCATATGTCACTCGGAATTTTCTACAGAATTTTTACATCATAAATTTTCCTATGCTCAGCTACAATAGCTAACAAATACTGCCTTTGCTGTTCATCTTTGGTTAGGTTATTATCCGTAAGGAACTTCGTTATCAAAGCAACCCCTCTTTCAACCGTGCCATTTATTACTCTAATGTTCAAAACTATTAGCCGTCCCGCGGGATAATTTTCATTCTTCATCCACAAATCTGGATCCTGAATTAATAATGATTTGTCAATGCCAAGGAAATCGAAGAATTTGCTAGTGTTTTTGTTCACAAAATCAGAAGCCACTTTTCCACTAGAGATAGGATACGCCTTAGCCTAGGGACTCTCCTGCCCTTCCCTCTCGTTACTATTTTCCCCATTTCTTGTTTTTCATGTTATGTAATATTTGGATAAAAAAGCGAGCCTCACAATAACTTCAGAAAAATACCAACAATGTGCTGCAAATATTTCATAGACTAACTTCCAGTGATTGCCACTTTTTTCTGCAGGTCATTGCGTGGCGCATCCGCTGTAAAAGGTGCTCGGTACCTGACCGGCGCATAGTACGTAGTGAAAACGCCCACACGGAAGAAGGTGCTCTCGAGCTTAGCAGTTAAATTAAATTGTTTGCTGAACATCCAAATCTTAATGCAATACAATGCCTTTGCCATCCACCGAGCTTTATGGATTGCACTTGACGTTTTGAACGAATAGACAGCTTTCCCAGGAACACCAAGGAACATGATGGTCAGATCACAAGCTCATTATAATCCCCGCGTGGTTATTTAATCTGGAAAAAATAGACGAAATAAAAATTCAATAAACTGGTGACGTAAATAAGGACGGCAGTGCGAACTTGAAGCGAAGTTGTAACGGTACCTGAACTTCCTGGATGCAGAATTTAAGAACTTCGTCAGGGTTGGAAATATTCCTCAGGCAGCGTCAAGACACTGGTATGTCGTAGATTTAAGTAACATTTCATAAAAAAGATGAATGAATGAAATTCAAATTAATGTACTTCAATTAATGACTCATTGACGTATAAAAGGTACCTTGACGGTTCTCTTTACGATGTTTGCGCACTGAAATGCTCCTTCGAAAATTTCAAGAATGTTTTATCAATCCCAAGAGTATGTGCAGTTGCTATTGCTGCGGCAGTTATTGCATGGACAGCGTTCCGGTGACTTGTCTGGGTTCTTTCTAATGAGGACGCTCCTTTGTCTAAAAGCAGTCTTATTCGCTACCTAACAGCACCTTGGGTTAGTCTTAAACTCTACGTATGACCTATTACGTTAAACATTAAAGAGGAATTTTACAAAATAACAATAAGTGCTTTAATTTACTAACCCTTATCCTTGGAATCTTCGTCGGGAAACGATTCTCAGGACTCGCGGTGTATATACGATTCACCTCCACTTTTCCCAATAGCTGATCGAATCTCTTCTTCACTCCTTTTCTGTGTCCCAGCTGATTCGGACCATTTTACTTTACCTTCCTCGTGCTTAGCAGTATCCTTGTCGACACAGCTCATGTAACCGAAGTGGTTTTCCCTCATGGACTTGTAGAATAATCAATCCTATTCTAGCTTCATCATATCCATGGCATTGATATGGCCAATGCCAAGAATATTGGCTTGGTCAGTCATTAACTCATTGCGCCGCGTCTCCCCGCGTTTACCCCATGCGTGATTTTTCTTTCTTAAGACTTAAAAAAGTTGGTGTTAATGCGTACGAGACTCTTCGTAGTTTTACTTACCACTGCAATCGCAATTCCTACTTTTTTCCAGAACACCTCAAATTTCCAAATAGTTAGCCTGGCACTTTCACGAAGTTTTCTTCTCATTTTCATGAAGGTGTTTGAAACACTGTAAGAACTGGTGAAGTGTTGGGAGCTTTGGACTTAAAATACGCGGGATGGAGCCCCCAATCTGCAAATCTGATGTACTCGCCTCGTCTTCTTGCCCATGAAGCCTGAGAGAAAATCGGTATGCTGGAGTCACTTACGGGTTTAAACGCACGAAGGAAAACGATTTTCGCTCCCAAAATGTAACGACCTCGGTGTGCGCAGCCTTACGCGAAGTCCACAGCCCCCGAAAATCCTCGCTGTAAATCATCTAAACTGTAGGGCCGCGAATTTCAGGATGCATCTCGGCTGGAAAACAATGTAGTCCCGGCCCATGCGCCCAATGTACAGCGTCCCTACCTACGCCGAAGAAGATTGAAAAGTCGCTATTATCCCTCCCTCTGCCGCACCCCCACATCAAACGAAGTCGTAATTGGTGTTTCATCACTGCTAAAACACTGTGGAAGCTTCTCCCGTGTGAAACACCCACCCAAGCAACAGCAATGTCCCTGGAAATTATGCAAATATGTATTTTTTACTAGGAAAATCGCTATTTTCCAAAATTTGAAGCCGTTGCGCGACCCCTAAACGTTGTCCGATCGAGCCCAAATTTTTTCCCCTTTCTTTTTTACCGGATTGGAACCAAGAACCGATTAAGCCGGTCAACATTTCGAACATTGCCAATTTTGTAATCACCCTAATGGAACTTAATAGATCTGAAGAATCAATCATATTATTCATTAATTTGTACAGGAATATTATGTTATTAACTTTCCGACGATTACGAAAAGAGGGAAGATTTAGTAAGGGAAGGGTTTCATGATAGCCATAAGGAGTTCTGTAAAAGTTTAATTTAAAAGCAATTTTGCGAACAAATTTCCTTTGCACACTTTCAATTAAATTGATGTGAAGTTTATAATGTGGAGACCACACTGTGGAGCAGTATTCACACACTGACCTAACCAGTGAATTAAATAGCAGCTTAAATGGTTCAATACGGTTAAAGTTTTGCAGTGACGGAAAATAAATCCAAGCATTTTAAATGATTTGGATTTAATATAATTATAGTGTTGATTAAAAGTTAAATGAGAGTAAAAAAAAATTCCTAAATCTTTAATGTTTGTTAATTGAGCCAGGGAATGATCAGATAGGCTATACTGTAAGGACTCATTATTTACATAGTTACCGCAAATATCTCTTTGAATATCATTAAGAGCTTTAAACACAGAAGTAAGTTTGCTTGCAGTGTATTTTTTTAGATGTAGAATAGTGTCTAGTAGTGCATGATGGGCATTGGGTTAGCGGATAAGTATTCAATGATTCGTTTAATGTAGACGAGAAAATAAGAATAAATCCTCGAGACAAAGCTTCAGGATGATAACTTAAACTTATAATTGTCTTCATTATTCTTAATCGTATTATATACTTTGATGATTCGATAAACAAAATACAAAGAGAATTTATCAATCAGTCATTAGTGTATATCGCGTAGATACTGTGAATTGTAGCATCTGATTCTACAATACAAACTATTGCAATTCATGTATCCTGAAAATATGGTCACAAGGTATGTACATTTCCTATGGAACCATTTTTCTTCTGCTACCTCGAACAGACCCTTAATACCCCTGAAAGACCCTTCCTGCCTTGCTCATTTCATCGATAACGCTTGAATTAACCTTTTCGTATACTTTACTTTTGTTTGTCTGTTAACAAATTTTTCTCTTCTTTCACTGTATTTTTCGTCATGTCCAGAAATAATTCCTCATTGCCTTTATCACCTGGGCACCAACAAGTCCATCACCTACTTGATACATATCAATCCTTATCCACGTACCTTCTTCAGAGCTGTTCCACTTGAACTAAATATATTTGTCAGCTGAAACGCTATCGGTAGAAATGAGTAGATTTTCTCGCCTATAACACCCGTAAAAAACAAAATCTTTCCAAGCTCGGGTGGGACAAATGAGGAAATCGAACGAAACACAAGCATTATCAATCAATAACTAAACTATCAATATATTTCACACATAGAACCAACCAAGATACAAACGATTTACCCATAGGTCGAGTGCCAGGCGACCGTAATGAGAGTTTCCAGTCGGAAAATAATTAAAGTATACAAGTACGAGAGGTTGAGCTTCTCTCTTAAGTACAAAAGACAAAGTCAGCAGGCTCACACAACGGTGTTACCCGGTCGCCGTCTCGCAAGCAATAGAGGGCGAGCTCAGAGATGAGTCAGCTGAGGAGGGGGTCTGTCGACAAGGACGAAGGTGGAATGGGTAAGGTCAGGAGGTTGGCGATTGGTAGCCTTGGAGGGGAGGAAATAATGGAATGGGTGATAGATGGGTTGGCAGTTTTTAATTGGTGCGCCAGGAACTGTTTTCTGGCTTCAGCCGCAGAATACAGGACCACAGCCTTTGTGCCTTGGTCAGAATGACCGCATTCTTGGAATCCTTCCTCACTTTACGGGCTATATAAACGATGCAGGACCTGGTGAGGCAAAGTCGCGGTTAAACGCCTGGCAGATGTCGTGGCAGGAGTCGCTGGCAGGAGTCGCTGCATTTTGTAGTCGTAGGCATTTTGGCTGTCGTTGGCGCACATGTCGTTAGCGCGTATGTCGTTCGGGCAAGTCCTTCGGCTAAGTCCGGAGGGTAAACAGTCCGCAGAGGGGTAACTCTCCAAAGAGGGGAATTTGGCCAAAAAAGGGGTGAATAATGCCACACAGCCATATCGGCTTTCAGTGCGATTGTCGTACTCAATTTTGTATAAGTTCAGTATAGTATCCATGTCTACCACTGATATCCATCCGATATCATCACCACAAAACCATTCCACCAAAGCGAACACCATATTTCTCGTTATCGAATCAGAAATAGAATGAATGATGCTGTACAGAGATTTTATTATGGTTGTAGGGTAGAATGCCTAATGGTTGGCACCCCCCCAATAGTTGGCACTTTGTAATAAACCGTGCGATATTAAGTATCAGAAAGGTATTGCAACATTGTTGCATCTGAATTTAGAAGCAATGGAGTTTTACTTAATATGTATCAGCTGTTCCCTCTACCTTCCCACATTTGTGGAGTGACTGCGGACCATATCACCTCGTGCTGCATTTTCTCTGGAGGAATTGGAAGTTTTCTTAGCGGTAAGTTAAGGACATAACTTCATTTGAATGTATTTTTATCCATAACAGCCCATTAATTATTTTGAAACATAGATATACGTAATTATTGTAATGCCTCAATGACTGTGTTTTTGACTTATTGCCTGTTAACGTAAGTGAAATAAATTTTTATGGCATGCCAATTACTGGTATTTATATATTGATAATTTCCAGTTATTGGCACGGGGTGCCAATTATTGGACATTTCAACAACTACGGTTATATATTCTTATTGTTCGCTATGTTCCTATGTTCCTATTCCTATTTATGTATTGTGTTGTTGATGTTTGGTTTTTCATGGTTTCGGGAGATGTTGATTGCTATTCTTATTCCATTTTGTGGAAATTTACTTACAATTCACCAGCAAAGAATACGAGATGCATAAAGTATTAAGCTATTTTACCGAAGGTTTTTTAATCATTTTTTGTTTGCACGAGGCTTGAATATATATCTGCAACTCGTCAACATCTTATCTTATTCCTTCGGAGGGATGAACCGGAATATGGTGATATAAGAACTCGCTTATAAATATCCTTCATGAATACCTAGTACCACGGAACATGTGATTACCAGAAATTGTAATTTAATTTTGTGTCTTGTAAGAACTATTATTTATTAATCGGTTATTTCCTTCATCTCTCTCCATTGACGAGCAATTTAAACATGCCCATGGGCTGCATATAACCTGATAATTTAAAGTGGGTAGCTTCAAATTGTTTCATAAATGCATTTTGATTTGATGTGCAGTATTTTGATTCAGAACCCTAAATAAAAGCCATATTTTGAAAGACGTAAAATATTAACGGCCCCTTTCACTTGGTCATCGTAATATTTAAAGGCGATCAGTTCTAAAAATATATTTTTAATTATGTCTGTGAATTAAGGTAGTTTGAGCGAAAAATCACTTCACCTAGAATTTCATAAATTTGGCCTCATTTAAAAGAAAAACTCATATTTCCAATGATTTAAAAATATAAACCCCTTTCCGAACAACTTTTCGAGCAATTTGCCTAAAACTATAAGCTGTTTTACATGGGATAGATGATGGCTGAGCGCTCCAGAGGGAGAACATTGAAGGAAATAGGAATTTATAACACCTAGATTTCGTCAAAAAACTAGCGGTGTGTATATTGCATGTTTTATCAACTATTTATAAGAAATATATTATTCACCACAGTATATTTTACAGAATCGCAAAACATCTGCTGTTTTGAAGGGTTTTCAGCCGTTCGGCGGGAAAAAATGAGTCAAGTTAGAGACCTATATAGATTTATTTATTTAATTACTGAGAGTTTTCGTCATATATAACTATATCTTTGCGCCATTAATGTTACAATATTTATTTCATACTTCTTACTGACGCTAAAATCCAAGAATAAAACTTTAATATGGTCTCCATTATGACTAGTTGGAAACTATCTCGCACTCAAACCAACGTAATTCTAACATTGTACACCACCAATACCAACGCCACCTAAAGTAAACTGTGGTTTACTTTAGGTGGTGTTGCCAATACCAAGTTGGTTAATCCCATAGAATCCGCCGTACAATTATGAATCTAATTAATTTCCCGCCTTCACGCGAAACGCTGTCCTCAAACCCCGATCTATTCCTATGGACTATTCAGTCTACTTCCTTACGTGGTGGTGGTGAAAACATATGTTGCGTGTGGTGTTATATCGTGTGCGTTTCGTTTAGATGCGTCTGAGTGTGAACTCTTTCTGGGATGGCTTGATATTGGATATGTGGACTCTTTCTTTAAAAGGTTTTTGTAATGCAAGAGAGAGGTATTTAGATACATTGTTAAAATACCAGCACGAAAATTCTGTAAACCTCACTTTAAAGAGTTAAAAATCCTAACGCTGCCAAGCTTGTACATTTATCACCTATGTAGTATTTACATTTTAGATAATAAGAGAGTGAATTATCACTACAAATGCCCAAATACATGGGCATAACACTCGGCAGAGAGTGGATGAGCACATGCTTCATCACACTACATCAATATATATAATAAGAGTCCCTTCCATGAAGCCATTAAAGTTTTTAATAATTTACCTTCTGTCATTAAAAATTCCACTTCCAAAGCATCATTTAAAAGAAAACTTTATGGACTTTCTGCTAAAAAAGGTCTACTACAATGTACAAGACTTTCTGGAAGAGTCTTTTGGACCTAAATGTCTTTTTCTGTCTATATTTTTGCATTCCTGTGTTGTGTTATTCTTGTGTTGTGCCATTTTTCTTTTTTCTATGACGTCCCACATTTTACTCTTGTAAAATATCAGGATAAAATGTATGAATTATATTATTATTATATTATTATTTCTTCTCCCGTCTTCGGGTGTTGGACTAGGAACATGGAGCGTCCCCTGAATTCCTTGATAACGTAAGGTCCTTCGAACAGAGGTAGGATTCCCTGATACATTTTCTTTTCTTTATTTGATACTAGGGATGGGCGATTACGATATCCTTTAATCGAATAATCGATTATTTTTTTCAATTAATCGAAATTTTGGAATCGATTAATCCAACAGCCGATACAGATTTTAGAATTTGTACTTACGATTACATTAACCTTATAAATGTAAATTAAACTATTTTACTTTATTTATGGAGTGACCGTGACCTTGCAAGGTATGTTTTGGATGTTTTCATAATCGAATCGATTGGGAAAAGCAATTAATCGGGCGCGATATATCGGTTGCTTGCGATTAATCGATTTACAAAGTATCGATTATTTTTTTTAATAATCGCCCATCCATATTCGATACCGGACGTGTACGTATCATCACTTTGTCTCCAACCTTAACATTTACTATCTTCTTCATGTTTCTTCTCTCTTCTCCCTCTTTTCTTTATTTAATAACATGTTGCTAAGAATAACTTCGATTGAATTTGGTATGTTTCTTTTTTCCCGTGTGTTCTCTGTGGATAACCACCCCTGAAATAATTCCTGTGGTTTCCTTGATGAAGCATAATCTGCTTTCATTAACTTATTAACAGCTCTGGCGTCTATGCAAAATCTTATTGAATTATCTTTCTTTATAAGACATACTTATGGTGACACAAAACGCGGCGTGCTTCTTTAGATTATTCTTTGGACTAGCAGCTCTTTAATTATAATATCCCAAGCCTTCGTAAGTAGATTTCGCGGATTGCTATAGCATTTGCAATAAAAGGTTTCTTCTCTTTTCACTTATATTTTATAATAACACCCATTTATTTTCCCCGGGCGTATTCCTGGATATCTCCTTTCTCTCCTTTATTACTTCCGCTACTTTCTGTTTCTCATATCTGGACAATTCCGTCGCAAGGTGACGTCACAGCGCTGCGCGTGGGGTGTCTAAATTTGGACTTCTTAGACGTCCGCAGGCCAGGCTGAAGTGGAGAATGCTTCGAAAGGGCCGGTATTTATGTTGTGCAATAGGGGTGTCTTCCCGCAAGTTCTTCAATTGATTGGTCCTTGGCTCACATCCGCAAAGGGAAGCGGGAAGTGGAAGATTTTTCCATTCAGCCATTGCTCAACATGTAGGTACGGATACACGAGCTTCGCCTAGATGAAAGACAACAAAAATAGAACCATCATAAAGCCCTGCATCAGAGAGCCAAGATGCCTAACAGAGGAGACAATATTCTTGATTTATTGGAAATAAATGTACTACAACAAATAAGGGTAACGCTGTTGAGGGCATTTGTGACGATAGAGTAGTTTATTTATTTATTTATTCCCGGGCAGAGCCCTTTTGTATGTGTAAATACATATAAGAATAGTTAAATTGAAATACAAAAAAACTAAATACATAAAATTAAACAAAGAATTGAGGTAAAAATCAACAGGCAGAGTATGATGGATACAACAATTTACATAATGAAATAAATCTACAGGTGACATTTAACAGACAAAAACATGTGACTTTACTAGAAATGTAATGTCTCACAATCTTTGTGGTAGTTTTGTTAGTACATTTTCGAGAGAGGATAATGAGATGTTAAAAAGGTCAATGTTGTCACAGCTATTGGCATCTCTCAAAATCTGACTAACAGGTGAGTAGTAGGCATAATTATTTGCATGGTATCTGATATCGAAAAGTGGGTCGAACCTTGTGTTGTGTTGTGGGACTCTGATGGTTATGGAACTTTAGGGTGATTACAAAATTAGCAATGTTCGAAATGTTGACCGGCTTAATCGGTTCTTGGTTCCAATCCGGTATAAAAGAAAGGGGAAAAAATTTGGGCTCGATCGGACAACGTTTAGGGGTCGCGCAACGGCTTCAAATTTTGGAAAACAGCGATTTTCCTAGTAAAAAATACACATTTGCCTAATTTCCAGGGACATTGCTGTCGCTTGGGTGGGTGTTTCACACGGGAGATGCTTCCACAGTGTTCCAGCAGTGATGAAACACCAATTACGACTTCGCCCGATGTGGGGGTGCTGCAGAGGGAGGGATAATAGCGACTGTCCGGTGTTTTGGCGTGGGTAGTGACGCTGTACGTTGGGAGCATGGGAACGGCAATAAAAATCATCGCATTTAAAAAAATTATATTTTTAGTTTTGCTAACAATGATCACACAAACCATATGTCACTCGGAATTTTCTACAGAATTTTTACATCATAAATTTTCCTATGCTCAGCTACAATAGCTAACAAATACTGCCTTTGCTGTTCATCTTTGGTTAGGTTATTATCCGTAAGGAACTTCGTTATCAAAGCAACCCCTCTTTCAACCGTGCCATTTATTACTCTAATGTTCAAAACTATTAGCCGTCCCGCGGGATAATTTTCATTCTTCATCCACAAATCTGGATCCTGAATTAATAATGATTTGTCAATGCCAAGGAAATCGAAGAATTTGCTAGTGTTTTTGTTCACAAAATCAGAAGCCACTTTTCCACTAGAGATAGGATACGCCTTAGCCTAGGGACTCTCCTGCCCTTCCCTCTCGTTACTATTTTCCCCATTTCTTGTTTTTCATGTTATGTAATATTTGGATAAAAAAGCGAGCCTCACAATAACTTCAGAAAAATACCAACAATGTGCTGCAAATATTTCATAGACTAACTTCCAGTGATTGCCACTTTTTTCTGCAGGTCATTGCGTGGCGCATCCGCTGTAAAAGGTGCTCGGTACCTGACCGGCGCATAGTACGTAGTGAAAACGCCCACACGGAAGAAGGTGCTCTCGAGCTTAGCAGTTAAATTAAATTGTTTGCTGAACATCCAAATCTTAATGCAATACAATGCCTTTGCCATCCACCGAGCTTTATGGATTGCACTTGACGTTTTGAACGAATAGACAGCTTTCCCAGGAACACCAAGGAACATGATGGTCAGATCACAAGCTCATTATAATCCCCGCGTGGTTATTTAATCTGGAAAAAATAGACGAAATAAAAATTCAATAAACTGGTGACGTAAATAAGGACGGCAGTGCGAACTTGAAGCGAAGTTGTAACGGTACCTGAACTTCCTGGATGCAGAATTTAAGAACTTCGTCAGGGTTGGAAATATTCCTCAGGCAGCGTCAAGACACTGGTATGTCGTAGATTTAAGTAACATTTCATAAAAAAGATGAATGAATGAAATTCAAATTAATGTACTTCAATTAATGACTCATTGACGTATAAAAGGTACCTTGACGGTTCTCTTTACGATGTTTGCGCACTGAAATGCTCCTTCGAAAATTTCAAGAATGTTTTATCAATCCCAAGAGTATGTGCAGTTGCTATTGCTGCGGCAGTTATTGCATGGACAGCGTTCCGGTGACTTGTCTGGGTTCTTTCTAATGAGGACGCTCCTTTGTCTAAAAGCAGTCTTATTCGCTACCTAACAGCACCTTGGGTTAGTCTTAAACTCTACGTATGACCTATTACGTTAAACATTAAAGAGGAATTTTACAAAATAACAATAAGTGCTTTAATTTACTAACCCTTATCCTTGGAATCTTCGTCGGGAAACGATTCTCAGGACTCGCGGTGTATATACGATTCACCTCCACTTTTCCCAATAGCTGATCGAATCTCTTCTTCACTCCTTTTCTGTGTCCCAGCTGATTCGGACCATTTTACTTTACCTTCCTCGTGCTTAGCAGTATCCTTGTCGACACAGCTCATGTAACCGAAGTGGTTTTCCCTCATGGACTTGTAGAATAATCAATCCTATTCTAGCTTCATCATATCCATGGCATTGATATGGCCAATGCCAAGAATATTGGCTTGGTCAGTCATTAACTCATTGCGCCGCGTCTCCCCGCGTTTACCCCATGCGTGATTTTTCTTTCTTAAGACTTAAAAAAGTTGGTGTTAATGCGTACGAGACTCTTCGTAGTTTTACTTACCACTGCAATCGCAATTCCTACTTTTTTCCAGAACACCTCAAATTTCCAAATAGTTAGCCTGGCACTTTCACGAAGTTTTCTTCTCATTTTCATGAAGGTGTTTGAAACACTGTAAGAACTGGTGAAGTGTTGGGAGCTTTGGACTTAAAATACGCGGGATGGAGCCCCCAATCTGCAAATCTGATGTACTCGCCTCGTCTTCTTGCCCATGAAGCCTGAGAGAAAATCGGTATGCTGGAGTCACTTACGGGTTTAAACGCACGAAGGAAAACGATTTTCGCTCCCAAAATGTAACGACCTCGGTGTGCGCAGCCTTACGCGAAGTCCACAGCCCCCGAAAATCCTCGCTGTAAATCATCTAAACTGTAGGGCCGCGAATTTCAGGATGCATCTCGGCTGGAAAACAATGTAGTCCCGGCCCATGCGCCCAATGTACAGCGTCCCTACCTACGCCGAAGAAGATTGAAAAGTCGCTATTATCCCTCCCTCTGCCGCACCCCCACATCAAACGAAGTCGTAATTGGTGTTTCATCACTGCTAAAACACTGTGGAAGCTTCTCCCGTGTGAAACACCCACCCAAGCAACAGCAATGTCCCTGGAAATTATGCAAATATGTATTTTTTACTAGGAAAATCGCTATTTTCCAAAATTTGAAGCCGTTGCGCGACCCCTAAACGTTGTCCGATCGAGCCCAAATTTTTTCCCCTTTCTTTTTTACCGGATTGGAACCAAGAACCGATTAAGCCGGTCAACATTTCGAACATTGCCAATTTTGTAATCACCCTAATGGAACTTAATAGATCTGAAGAATCAATCATATTATTCATTAATTTGTACAGGAATATTATGTTATTAACTTTCCGACGATTACGAAAAGAGGGAAGATTTAGTAAGGGAAGGGTTTCATGATAGCCATAAGGAGTTCTGTAAAAGTTTAATTTAAAAGCAATTTTGCGAACAAATTTCCTTTGCACACTTTCAATTAAATTGATGTGAAGTTTATAATGTGGAGACCACACTGTGGAGCAGTATTCACACACTGACCTAACCAGTGAATTAAATAGCAGCTTAAATGGTTCAATACGGTTAAAGTTTTGCAGTGACGGAAAATAAATCCAAGCATTTTAAATGATTTGGATTTAATATAATTATAGTGTTGATTAAAAGTTAAATGAGAGTAAAAAAAAATTCCTAAATCTTTAATGTTTGTTAATTGAGCCAGGGAATGATCAGATAGGCTATACTGTAAGGACTCATTATTTACATAGTTACCGCAAATATCTCTTTGAATATCATTAAGAGCTTTAAACACAGAAGTAAGTTTGCTTGCAGTGTATTTTTTTAGATGTAGAATAGTGTCTAGTAGTGCATGATGGGCATTGGGTTAGCGGATAAGTATTCAATGATTCGTTTAATGTAGACGAGAAAATAAGAATAAATCCTCGAGACAAAGCTTCAGGATGATAACTTAAACTTATAATTGTCTTCATTATTCTTAATCGTATTATATACTTTGATGATTCGATAAACAAAATACAAAGAGAATTTATCAATCAGTCATTAGTGTATATCGCGTAGATACTGTGAATTGTAGCATCTGATTCTACAATACAAACTATTGCAATTCATGTATCCTGAAAATATGGTCACAAGGTATGTACATTTCCTATGGAACCATTTTTCTTCTGCTACCTCGAACAGACCCTTAATACCCCTGAAAGACCCTTCCTGCCTTGCTCATTTCATCGATAACGCTTGAATTAACCTTTTCGTATACTTTACTTTTGTTTGTCTGTTAACAAATTTTTCTCTTCTTTCACTGTATTTTTCGTCATGTCCAGAAATAATTCCTCATTGCCTTTATCACCTGGGCACCAACAAGTCCATCACCTACTTGATACATATCAATCCTTATCCACGTACCTTCTTCAGAGCTGTTCCACTTGAACTAAATATATTTGTCAGCTGAAACGCTATCGGTAGAAATGAGTAGATTTTCTCGCCTATAACACCCGTAAAAAACAAAATCTTTCCAAGCTCGGGTGGGACAAATGAGGAAATCGAACGAAACACAAGCATTATCAATCAATAACTAAACTATCAATATATTTCACACATAGAACCAACCAAGATACAAACGATTTACCCATAGGTCGAGTGCCAGGCGACCGTAATGAGAGTTTCCAGTCGGAAAATAATTAAAGTATACAAGTACGAGAGGTTGAGCTTCTCTCTTAAGTACAAAAGACAAAGTCAGCAGGCTCACACAACGGTGTTACCCGGTCGCCGTCTCGCAAGCAATAGAGGGCGAGCTCAGAGATGAGTCAGCTGAGGAGGGGGTCTGTCGACAAGGACGAAGGTGGAATGGGTAAGGTCAGGAGGTTGGCGATTGGTAGCCTTGGAGGGGAGGAAATAATGGAATGGGTGATAGATGGGTTGGCAGTTTTTAATTGGTGCGCCAGGAACTGTTTTCTGGCTTCAGCCGCAGAATACAGGACCACAGCCTTTGTGCCTTGGTCAGAATGACCGCATTCTTGGAATCCTTCCTCACTTTACGGGCTATATAAACGATGCAGGACCTGGTGAGGCAAAGTCGCGGTTAAACGCCTGGCAGATGTCGTGGCAGGAGTCGCTGGCAGGAGTCGCTGCATTTTGTAGTCGTAGGCATTTTGGCTGTCGTTGGCGCACATGTCGTTAGCGCGTATGTCGTTCGGGCAAGTCCTTCGGCTAAGTCCGGAGGGTAAACAGTCCGCAGAGGGGTAACTCTCCAAAGAGGGGAATTTGGCCAAAAAAGGGGTGAATAATGCCACACAGCCATATCGGCTTTCAGTGCGATTGTCGTACTCAATTTTGTATAAGTTCAGTATAGTATCCATGTCTACCACTGATATCCATCCGATATCATCACCACAAAACCATTCCACCAAAGCGAACACCATATTTCTCGTTATCGAATCAGAAATAGAATGAATGATGCTGTACAGAGATTTTATTATGGTTGTAGGGTAGAATGCCTAATGGTTGGCACCCCCCCAATAGTTGGCACTTTGTAATAAACCGTGCGATATTAAGTATCAGAAAGGTATTGCAACATTGTTGCATCTGAATTTAGAAGCAATGGAGTTTTACTTAATATGTATCAGCTGTTCCCTCTACCTTCCCACATTTGTGGAGTGACTGCGGACCATATCACCTCGTGCTGCATTTTCTCTGGAGGAATTGGAAGTTTTCTTAGCGGTAAGTTAAGGACATAACTTCATTTGAATGTATTTTTATCCATAACAGCCCATTAATTATTTTGAAACATAGATATACGTAATTATTGTAATGCCTCAATGACTGTGTTTTTGACTTATTGCCTGTTAACGTAAGTGAAATAAATTTTTATGGCATGCCAATTACTGGTATTTATATATTGATAATTTCCAGTTATTGGCACGGGGTGCCAATTATTGGACATTTCAACAACTACGGTTATATATTCTTATTGTTCGCTATGTTCCTATGTTCCTATTCCTATTTATGTATTGTGTTGTTGATGTTTGGTTTTTCATGGTTTCGGGAGATGTTGATTGCTATTCTTATTCCATTTTGTGGAAATTTACTTACAATTCACCAGCAAAGAATACGAGATGCATAAAGTATTAAGCTATTTTACCGAAGGTTTTTTAATCATTTTTTGTTTGCACGAGGCTTGAATATATATCTGCAACTCGTCAACATCTTATCTTATTCCTTCGGAGGGATGAACCGGAATATGGTGATATAAGAACTCGCTTATAAATATCCTTCATGAATACCTAGTACCACGGAACATGTGATTACCAGAAATTGTAATTTAATTTTGTGTCTTGTAAGAACTATTATTTATTAATCGGTTATTTCCTTCATCTCTCTCCATTGACGAGCAATTTAAACATGCCCATGGGCTGCATATAACCTGATAATTTAAAGTGGGTAGCTTCAAATTGTTTCATAAATGCATTTTGATTTGATGTGCAGTATTTTGATTCAGAACCCTAAATAAAAGCCATATTTTGAAAGACGTAAAATATTAACGGCCCCTTTCACTTGGTCATCGTAATATTTAAAGGCGATCAGTTCTAAAAATATATTTTTAATTATGTCTGTGAATTAAGGTAGTTTGAGCGAAAAATCACTTCACCTAGAATTTCATAAATTTGGCCTCATTTAAAAGAAAAACTCATATTTCCAATGATTTAAAAATATAAACCCCTTTCCGAACAACTTTTCGAGCAATTTGCCTAAAACTATAAGCTGTTTTACATGGGATAGATGATGGCTGAGCGCTCCAGAGGGAGAACATTGAAGGAAATAGGAATTTATAACACCTAGATTTCGTCAAAAAACTAGCGGTGTGTATATTGCATGTTTTATCAACTATTTATAAGAAATATATTATTCACCACAGTATATTTTACAGAATCGCAAAACATCTGCTGTTTTGAAGGGTTTTCAGCCGTTCGGCGGGAAAAAATGAGTCAAGTTAGAGACCTATATAGATTTATTTATTTAATTACTGAGAGTTTTCGTCATATATAACTATATCTTTGCGCCATTAATGTTACAATATTTATTTCATACTTCTTACTGACGCTAAAATCCAAGAATAAAACTTTAATATGGTCTCCATTATGACTAGTTGGAAACTATCTCGCACTCAAACCAACGTAATTCTAACATTGTACACCACCAATACCAACGCCACCTAAAGTAAACTGTGGTTTACTTTAGGTGGTGTTGCCAATACCAAGTTGGTTAATCCCATAGAATCCGCCGTACAATTATGAATCTAATTAATTTCCCGCCTTCACGCGAAACGCTGTCCTCAAACCCCGATCTATTCCTATGGACTATTCAGTCTACTTCCTTACGTGGTGGTGGTGAAAACATATGTTGCGTGTGGTGTTATATCGTGTGCGTTTCGTTTAGATGCGTCTGAGTGTGAACTCTTTCTGGGATGGCTTGATATTGGATATGTGGACTCTTTCTTTAAAAGGTTTTTGTAATGCAAGAGAGAGGTATTTAGATACATTGTTAAAATACCAGCACGAAAATTCTGTAAACCTCACTTTAAAGAGTTAAAAATCCTAACGCTGCCAAGCTTGTACATTTATCACCTATGTAGTATTTACATTTTAGATAATAAGAGAGTGAATTATCACTACAAATGCCCAAATACATGGGCATAACACTCGGCAGAGAGTGGATGAGCACATGCTTCATCACACTACATCAATATATATAATAAGAGTCCCTTCCATGAAGCCATTAAAGTTTTTAATAATTTACCTTCTGTCATTAAAAATTCCACTTCCAAAGCATCATTTAAAAGAAAACTTTATGGACTTTCTGCTAAAAAAGGTCTACTACAATGTACAAGACTTTCTGGAAGAGTCTTTTGGACCTAAATGTCTTTTTCTGTCTATATTTTTGCATTCCTGTGTTGTGTTATTCTTGTGTTGTGCCATTTTTCTTTTTTCTATGACGTCCCACATTTTACTCTTGTAAAATATCAGGATAAAATGTATGAATTATATTATTATTATATTATTATTTCTTCTCCCGTCTTCGGGTGTTGGACTAGGAACATGGAGCGTCCCCTGAATTCCTTGATAACGTAAGGTCCTTCGAACAGAGGTAGGATTCCCTGATACATTTTCTTTTCTTTATTTGATACTAGGGATGGGCGATTACGATATCCTTTAATCGAATAATCGATTATTTTTTTCAATTAATCGAAATTTTGGAATCGATTAATCCAACAGCCGATACAGATTTTAGAATTTGTACTTACGATTACATTAACCTTATAAATGTAAATTAAACTATTTTACTTTATTTATGGAGTGACCGTGACCTTGCAAGGTATGTTTTGGATGTTTTCATAATCGAATCGATTGGGAAAAGCAATTAATCGGGCGCGATATATCGGTTGCTTGCGATTAATCGATTTACAAAGTATCGATTATTTTTTTTAATAATCGCCCATCCATATTCGATACCGGACGTGTACGTATCATCACTTTGTCTCCAACCTTAACATTTACTATCTTCTTCATGTTTCTTCTCTCTTCTCCCTCTTTTCTTTATTTAATAACATGTTGCTAAGAATAACTTCGATTGAATTTGGTATGTTTCTTTTTTCCCGTGTGTTCTCTGTGGATAACCACCCCTGAAATAATTCCTGTGGTTTCCTTGATGAAGCATAATCTGCTTTCATTAACTTATTAACAGCTCTGGCGTCTATGCAAAATCTTATTGAATTATCTTTCTTTATAAGACATACTTATGGTGACACAAAACGCGGCGTGCTTCTTTAGATTATTCTTTGGACTAGCAGCTCTTTAATTATAATATCCCAAGCCTTCGTAAGTAGATTTCGCGGATTGCTATAGCATTTGCAATAAAAGGTTTCTTCTCTTTTCACTTATATTTTATAATAACACCCATTTATTTTCCCCGGGCGTATTCCTGGATATCTCCTTTCTCTCCTTTATTACTTCCGCTACTTTCTGTTTCTCATATCTGGACAATTCCGTCGCAAGGTGACGTCACAGCGCTGCGCGTGGGGTGTCTAAATTTGGACTTCTTAGACGTCCGCAGGCCAGGCTGAAGTGGAGAATGCTTCGAAAGGGCCGGTATTTATGTTGTGCAATAGGGGTGTCTTCCCGCAAGTTCTTCAATTGATTGGTCCTTGGCTCACATCCGCAAAGGGAAGCGGGAAGTGGAAGATTTTTCCATTCAGCCATTGCTCAACATGTTTTGGCGCAGCCAGGTTACAGCATCAACTTTGAAAAACCAAAAATCCTGGCCAAAGAAAAGAGGTATTTCCCAAGAATCATCAGAGAGGCTGTGGAAATAATCAAGAGGCCACACAACATGAATAGGGAAGATGGATACACCCTTTCCAACACTTGGAAACGTATTAAGAACTAAGATATTACAATTTTCCTCAGATAAAGTTTTAATCGACCTAGGTTTCGATGCACTGCATCATCATCAGGTACATACATTTGTAAATCAAGGTGTATTATATACAAGAGAAGGTGGGTGAGGGAGGTTAGGAGGAAAGTGGAGGGAGGGAGTGGGGAAGGGGAAAAATTTCAAGGGGAGTTTTATTTACACAAGAAAAACGTTAACATTTGAATTTTGAAAAAACATAACTTCGTGGAGGTGATGTCCCGCGGCACGTCGAGGGGGAGGGGGGGGGGAAAGGGACAAACAATGGAAAAATTCACTTTGTCACTGGTTACTGGGGAATTTTGTGGGGTACACAACAGTAGACGACACTTTGTATAAAACAAAAAGGGGTGGTTCTTTGTGGAGTGTCCCACGGCGTGTGGTCAGTCTTCTTGATGCCTGGAGCCCGACCAATAACGACTTGGAAACGTGTATTCAATGGCATAAAAAAGGACCCTACCCACTTCCCGCGTTTTGCAGATGGGAGACAGGGACCAATCAATTGAATAACTGGCGATAATTTAATAATAATTAATAATAATTCTTGGCAATAATTTAATAACCAATTAATTAATTAATATGGTGACCAATTAGTTAATTAATTATCCCATAGCCGTGCTCATGGCTCAGCTACAAAAGTCTCTCTCTTCAATAAAGGAATTCTCGATTCCATTCGTTGACCCCATACAATACCCACATGAGGACCCATAATTAACACGTATTTGAACGTGAACTTATACCTGAGGTGTTGATGACCTGAATTTTAAGATCGGCATATTGGAATTGAAGTGAGATTTTTTTAAAGGGGTGTTCTTCACCCCATCCTCTGCGAGGGTGGTTGATATGATTGGTAAGTGGTCACCAGAAATAGAGTCCTCACAACGCATGAACATCATGGGGTTCTTTTACCCCTGAAAGAAACAGTTGCATTTCATTCTTCTTCTTTTTGTTGGAATTGACGCAGATTTTGCGATCAAATAAGCAAGGACATCACAACGTAATTACATACAACGGTTTTATTGCGTGACTCCGGAACATGTGAGAGTACAAGAAGTTTAACATAAGAATAACGTTTCCTGAATCAGAACGCGAACGAAAAAAACTGATATACACTGTACGACAAATATGGGAGTACATATATCTGTACTATCAAAATTACAGAAAAGACCAACCCTTCATCATTTTTTAAATGTCAATATATAATGTGTTCTCATTTCATAGCATAAAAAAATGTATGTATGTAAAAAAATGCATGCACAAAAAAACTCATGTATTCATAACTTAACAAATAGCAAAATGATACAGTAAATAAGGAACCGTAAAACAACATGAACACAAATTTGAGAAAAAAATAATAAGAGTAACTTATGTTATTCCCGGGAAAGTAAATAATCATGATTTTTCATTTTAAATGTTTTAACAGATCTGAAATTTTTAATTTCATTTGGCATCTTGTTCCGTATGTGACAAGCTGTTACAATAAATGATTTTTTATAAACATTGTCGCGATGCCCTGGAAAATACAATAGATTAGGATCAGACCTAGTGGACATTGTGGAGACAGAGGGACAACTAAGGAACAAATCATGCAGATACTTGGGTGATTTGTTTTTAAATAGGACAAACAAAAAGGATCCCAGAAGGTACTCTCTATGGGATTTGACGTTGAGCCATCTTAGTTGTTTATAATATGGTGTGATGTGGACGTCCCTGCGAAGGTCAAAAATGAACCTAAGGCAGGAGTTTAAGGCCCGGTGAAGTTTGAGATTATCTTCTTCGTTGAGGTCATTGTAAGCAAGACAGCAATAATCTATTACAGAGAAAATAAGCGACGATATGAGTTACAAGAAATGATTTATTGCTAATCCCTCTTCATGACTTACTTTCCGTTCCCCTAAATCAATCTCCTCCTCTTTGCTCTTCGTTTCATTTCATCAATCTCTTCTTCACGATCTTCATCACTCTCCTCTTTCCCTTCATCTATCTCCTCTTCATCAGTGTTATCCTGGCGAAGTGTTATCTCCAATTGCTCCTCCTCCCTCTGACGTGTCCAAATCCTCTTCCATCTGGCCAATTGATCCTCCAAAGCATCACGTGACACGGGCATGTTGTGCCTAAAGAATCTTTCATTCATATTGGCTGATCCAGCACCTCGACCAAGAAGAGCAACCACCACATCGTTCAACTTATTCCAAGCAGGAATATAGAACTTGGGTAATGACTTACCGTAAGGGCACGTGGCGGCTATGTGAAACACCGTGTCTCCATTTCCATTTGGTTCAAACAGGAGATCAAGGAAATCATCTCGGGAAAGAGACCCAGTCAATATACTGTAGACATAGCCTATGACCAGTGGTGGCAATATTTGGACAACTGCATGTAGAATACTAGGCCCCGACCATGATAATCCATTTTCCCTCTTCAAGCACTTGACGAGTCCATCCTCTTTGAAATGGTCCCTGCAGAACTCAACCTGTTTGTTAAAAGCCGCGACGAAGAACTTGAATGCATCCCGGGGGATATTTCTCTGCCATGGATTTCCGCCATCTAAGAGACCACTGTCATCCACTTCTAGTTGGTCTGCCAACCCGTACGTGTCACGAGATATCACATCCTTGAATATTTCATCAACCTCATCGTTAAGATCTTCATTTAATGGATGGATCGACTCATACTTCAACCAATTATCGAAACAGTAAAAGAATTCCACATCACGCGTCTCTTCCACAAATGAATCCAAGGTTAAATGATGTTCGATGGGTAACACGCGAGAGAATAAACCATAAGGGTATCCCCTGAGGATATAACCATTTCCGAATTCATCTTTAGACTTCAGCAGGCGGAATATATCATCTCCGGACAGAAAGCCACAGTTCACCCGTCTCACCAGAAACTTATGGAAATTCCAGCCTAAAAACTTATTCTTAGGTTTCCGATATTTTCTTAAGTCGAAGCAATCGATAAGTAACTCTTTCTTGTCACGAACATCTATCATTTCATCAACTAATTCCCAGATGAACTCAATGACTGCAGGGTCTTCATTGTATGCGGCGTGTGACAAAGCATTGAACCCATTAAAATCTTTCCACACAAGATAATTTCTCAGATGAGTCACATCCATTTCCAAACCCTTCTTGATGTAGCTCCAAACTTGCATTGTCCCGTGGAGTCCACATTTCCCAGCAGCACTTATCAAAGTGTTTGAAACAACCCCCTTTTCTGTGAGCACACTCTTTAGCTGTGTTTCATCATAAAGGTCACCCATAACTAAAGGAACTAAGTCAAAGTATACGGTGAAGAGTTTTTGGAATAACTTCTCTGACCAAGAGGTGCACCATTTAGATTTTAAGGTAATCCATCCCCTCAAAACATCACCAAATATATATTTATTTTCCAACAAGAAATTTAAGATTTCTTTATAGTACGTCAAATAATAATCACCAAACTTGTCTACATTATTCGGCATAGGAAGCAACCAATCAAAACTATCTGACAGTAAATGTTGTTTAATTTCATTACACATTTTGTACTCAATCACCAAATCCAACATTTTTCTCACAAATTTAGCATGATTTATGGCTGGTCTCCTTTCAGAGTAGCAGATCCAAGCGAAATGGATCGCATTGTATATACAATATCTTTTATCCCAAAATTGTCTAAGCTCAACTCTAAAAATAATGGCTTTAAGTGATTCACAGCAATCATTAATATCCAATTCCTGAATGAGCACTTTGACGACCTTTTCTCTAAGCGAGTCAGCAAAATACTGCAAACTATATAAACTGCATTCATGAACAATGCGATAGATCGAATTTATCAGCTTAGAGGGATCATCTAAGACTGATCGATTCAAGGTAGCCTTCTTGAGCATCAAAAAATCTCCTGATGTTTTAGAATCAATGGAGCCTTCTGACAACAGAAACAATATATCTTCGAGGAATTTCCTCACCCTTGCATACTGGTCATCAACGAAAAGTTTTTCTATCCACAGCTTTGTCACCTTCTTCTTTCCTGCCTTTCTCAGAAGCCTCCTGGCAAAGAAGAACTCAGCGAAGGTCCTGTGGATGAACTGGTAGTCTTCGCACTTTTTGCTCACCAAGCCAATGTTACAGGCATCTCTAATTTCATAATTCGTTATTTCACATGAATTTTTTCCCTCTAATATGTTGACCGATAACTTTTCCAGTGTCTTGGTGGTTTGCAATTGAAAACTCCTGATCATTTCTTCTGACTGGACGTTTCCGGAACTATGAGATTTCTCCTGGTTGTATATTTTTATCTTCAGGTTAAGGACTCGCTGATAAAGGTGTCCAAGGTTCATCATTTGGTGCATTTTGAAGGAATCTTCAAAAAGGAGATAACCAACCATTTGAACGTGGAGTGGAGTCTCCGTGAATCTGTCCAGGCCTTTGCCTAATGGCTCACAGTTCGACAAAATTCTTTTAGCCACTGGTTTCAAATTTAGTTTGTTTTCATCCTTTTTCCTTAATTCTTCTTTCTTAAACAATCCTTCCATCACAGATATTAATTTGCCGATGCCATCATCATGCTCTTCTTTAACAAACTTCTCGAAGCTTTCAATGTAACACTTAATTTTCTCCTTCCGCACAGGAAGCGACAACCTGCTAAAGAGCTCCTTCCAATACCTATTCAAGAAGGCTATTTGGTCGTCCTCACTGAATGGTATCAGCTGGTAAGATATAATACCCAAGGTCTCCTCCAGATGAATTTTCTCGTGAAGCCGAGTCGAGATAGCCAACTTGATGTTACAATTGATTTTCCTGAGCGCCACAATAAACGAGGAGGCAACTGTTTTGTAATGAGGGCAGATCTCATCAAAGCCATCAAAAATTACCATGATTTTATTATTTTTCTTGCAGAATTCATAGAAAATCTTTCTCTCCACTGACGTATTCCTCCCACTTCCAACCATTAAAAACAAAAAGTCAAGGGTCTCTTTTTCGGAAAATGGTTCCTTTTCTCCAAGAGTACTCAGATGTTTCTGTTGTGATTGTAAACTTAGGTCCACAATCGAGACCCATTTTTCGGGATGAGACACCTTAATCTTATTGAGAAGGGAGTGTAGGAAGGTGGTCTTTCCAGATCCTGGATCGTCAGCTACCAGGTATGGATCGGAGACTTCCAAATCTGATTCTCCAAACTGTCTTTTTTCTGTGCAAGATGTTAAACCTTCTACCTTGTCCAAATCAGTTTCAGTTTGAATGCTCACAGATTTAATGTGAGCAAAGAGGTCTTGTCGCAATTTCAAGTGATGTAATGTTTTCACCTGTCCTTCAGGCAAATCACGGAGGTGCTCCAATACCTCCTTGAAGACTGACTCCTCGTTAACAGCAAGTGACGGAGGCGATATATAGCAGCGTGCCGGACCATCACTAGTGGTATCATCCCATTGTATAATGTCGCTGTCATTTATTCCGCGATTGCAAAGATCTTTCATAGCTACATTACTCACAAAAAACACATCCTCGTCAAATCTCCTGAGCATGTCTTTATCGAATTTTACGATATTTTGGGTCATTTCTCTTTCAATGAACACTTCAGGATGTTTCAAGACCATGTTTTCAGTCCGGCCATCCACAAAAGAGTTTGATTTACCCAGTTCAATGCCTTCCTCTTCTAGAAGCAAACTAATGTCTTTGGAATCCAAACACTCCCTCATGAATTTCTCGAAATAATCCCCCCCTTCTAAACGAGAAATTAAAGTATTTAGCTCCACACTCTTACCACCAAATTCAACCTTCTTCTCCTTGATCTTTTTCTTAGTTCCCAGAGAGAGCTCATTCCAGGAGTAGTAGTTTGGCTCTATGTTTTCCAGAACACTCCACTCTGTACTGACCACTAGGTAAACGCAATCTGTATAGTCTCTGAAGTAATGACCTGGGAATGTGTAAGTACATTCTAATTTTACTCAGAATTCTGGTTTTTCATTGATGTCCCAGGTCATCACAAGCGTCTTTATCTCCCCTGTATTAAGACATTGTATGATACCATTTCGATACATTCGGTCTTCTTTATATAAGGACCAGTCACAAAAGTATGGATCATCCTTGCCTTCCTTTTTGAATAAGGATTTCAAGTGGCTCTGTGCCAGCTTAACGTTGGACGCTCTTAGCACTTTAAGGTAATTGTGCTCACCAATTATTGGGTCACTGATACCTTCTGTTACCTGAATTATTTCACCCAAAGAGAGAAGTTGCTGGTAGCTCAGCAGACTTCGACATAAAATCCTGCCACTTGTACGATTACTGTCAATGTATTTCCTTAAATCAGGCTCTACATTATTTTCATAATATGACACCAATGCCTTCTCCTGTTCGCTTAAGAGGCTATAGAAATCGGGTCCACTTATTTTGTAAAATGCCATCATTTCCGGTACCCGAACTATTAATTCTTGTCCATAGACATCAGAGTCGTAGTTTTTCCCTTCCCAAACCTTAGAGATTATCTTTTGACACCCAGTAGACCATATGATGTTTTTCATCACCACTCCATATTCCGTTTCCCTCTCCTCGTCATCTTTTTTATACGGAAGGCCATTATTTCTATAAACTACTTCCATTGCGAAATGACACAGCTCATGTGCTAAATTGCTGGATATCTCTGGTACGCCATGTTTCTCATCTCTTTTTGCTGCGGCACATATCTTCAACAGTTTGAAGTCTGTTATGCCTCTTTCCCCATCTGAACTACACGGTCGTAGCTTCACAATGTTCGTGCTTTCCAAATCAAAGACTATCTGCAATCCTTCAGCGTCTTGCAGCACCTCCATCAATGTTTTTGTTGTCTCGATTTCATTTAGGTATTTGAAATACTGTGAAACAGTAGTCAACTCAGTACCATCCCCATTTAGAATAGCAGATTTGGACAAGAGTTTCATCCAATGGCAGCCTTTAAGAGGAATGAGGAATTTCGATAAGGCTCGCTCACACATCTCCTCATTACCTTCCTCTTTTCTCTTTTCCTTCTCAGTGGAATAAAGCATGCCCAAGCTCTTTAAACTGGCCCAGGTATCAAACGCCTTGTTCTCAATTGCAGTGTGCAAAATGGAATATCCCTGGCTGTTTACGAAATACATTCTTCGCTTTTTGTCCATTTCTAAATAAGACGTAACATGTTGCATAGCTCCTGTATCTCCCTTCTTTATCAATTCATGCACGGCATCCCTCTCTTTGAAGTAATCACTCAGACCCTTATCCTTAGAGATAAGTTTTTGCAACTGTTCGGATTTATTTTCATCAATGGGGAATTTAGAATCGCTCTTTAACAGTTTTAGGAGTATCTCGGGGTCAGTGGAAAGATCTATCGCTGACTTCTCATCTCGCTCCGAGAAGTAGTTCACTTCCGCACCAGATTGCAAGATCAGAGAAACCATATCCACTTTGTCGCGCTGCACTGCTTTCAGGAGAGGTGTGTTTCCTTCTGAATCACATACACTGTTTACAAGGTATCGTTTAGAGTCGGATATTGCACTGTCACGATCATACGGGGGACCCTGAATGCCAAGAAGAAGCGCTAATATCTCAACATCAGCATTCTCGATGGCGACGTTGATCAGGTTCTCCTTATCGCCACTCTTCATGTTTAAGTCTATGTCTGCATGGTCATTCAAAATCTTCCTCACCTCATCCTTGTCATTCTTCATGATTCCTTCTCTGAGTACCTTGTGCGTATCCTCAGAAGCCATATTCGTACGTTGAGGTTCCGGGCCTTAGAGGGCCGGGCCGGGGAGTAGAATTCCACAGGTCTCTCCTAATGGGAACAAGGAAACGAAAACATGAGAGATGAACACGATAACATTCCATTGAGAGAGGAAATACAAGAATACGCCACCACAAGGCACTGAAGACGATGGTTTCAGTAGCAAACTGAATGGGTAATGTTATTGCGCATTGAGTATTACTACTTTCATAAATAAAATTAAATAGTGATAACATTAATTTCAATTGATCCCCGGTGAAATGTACACATGCATAGAAAATATCAAAGAAATTCCAATAGGCCAAATTTACCAGCACACAGAACTAAAGCCCGTTTCACACCATAATTGATCCAGCACAAGTTCGAGGATACTTGCTAGTATAATAGCTTTCCAGTATCGTGTGATATAGAACCAGCATGCTTGCTAACAAGCGTGATAGCTGTTTTACTCGCTGGGCTACTTGATTTCATAAAATGATGCAGTACTAGTCTGCTGCTAGCTCCCAGTAGGACCTAGTAGCCGTCGACCAATCACATTAGCTTTTACAGTCGCAGTGCAATCTTCACTTTTTTTAAGTCAGCGTCTCACTTTATCGCGGGTGTTACGCACTCTTTAGTGGTGAAGTCAATGAGCCGTGAATGTCTCGACAATCCCTGCTATTACTGCAGCAGCCAAAAGTCGCCATCTTTCATGGACATTTTCCATTTTCTTTTAACAGTAAGCGACAGTAACCGCTCCATCGCAAGCACAAGTTCAATGATCGCGTGAAACCTTCTTATCATGGTTTCGTATCATACTGGGTTCCGTCCTCAATATCAAGTATCAGTTAGCATGCTAGGTCTTGTGCTGGATCAAACGGGCTTAAGCCACAGTTTGAAAAAAATCCAATAAGTAATGTGTGTGTCGATGCTGCAAGCAGCTTTTATTGCTGTTTTTCGAAATGCCTCACTTCTTTTGTCCCCGTATTAGGCTACCCTTGCATACATTTTTAGACACCACACCGTCCTTTTATATCTATCCCAACTATTAGTTTTCAGGATAGATAAGTCTTTGATGATTAAGTCTTCATTCATTTTCAAGTTTTCGAAATATTTTGTTGACTGTTCCCGTATAACGTCTGCGATCTTTTTGATTCCAGCCTTTTTATATAAGGCCTCATTATTATTATCGTCATGCCACCATTTTAATTTCAGGTGGCTTATTCTCTATCTCGAAGCTACCGATGCCGTAGCTTCGAATAAGCTACCAAAATTGGCTTCCAACCGTATTCTCTAACTCGCGGGAGCTTTCTCAAGAACGTAAAAGGAAGTGGAGAGAGGTTTGGCGAAAGGCGGGTATGAGAATCTTTTTAAACCAAATCCGCGGAAACTTCATTTCTGGTGACGTCATTTTTTAGAACCAATGGGAAACCTCGTCTCAATGTTTTTCCGTGGATAAAACTGGTGAAACCTGTTTTAAGGCCGATTTAGGCGGTGAAGATGTATGTGCATCGTTTTTAGCGAAAAATTCCACGCATTAAAAATTATGCGAGCAAAATTCTAAAATGTTTTATTTTTGCTAACATAATCTCGTGAACAATGTCGTGAATAGGAACGCACAACGTCCATCTTGGCTGTTTTGATCACTTGAAATAAGATTGTTCGTAAATATATTCGGGAATTAGGGTTCATGTCGATGATATGGTTCAATATCATTCGTGCTATTTGCTTTCGTTGATTACTCGTTGCTTCAAATCATTTGAATTATATACGAAGATGAAACTTTCAAAAGAAATGCGAAGGTGATACTCGCTACCACGGCCCAATAAGTATCCCATTATGGGCTGGAATCACGTAACTCACCGAAGGTAAATATGGCTTTCCTTCACTCCAGTTAATATCTTTTTTGTGAAAAATTCCGATAATGGCGAAAATGACAAAGTAACCCAGTGAAAGTGCAAGGAATGCGCATTTAATAAATGTAAGAAACATACCCGTGAGTTGAATAATTATAGATAGATAAGCGTAATAAAATGACCAATATTTAAGCAGGGTATTCGGAGGCCGCGCTTCGTGAGGCTACCGTGGGAATAAAACGTAGTCTTCGGAAACTTTGTGGTATTCCATCACAACAATTTATTACAGCGAGGAAACTTTTACAAACCACATAACAATAAACTCAACCACGACCCGGGTTTCAACGGCTAAGCGTCATCATCAGGTGAACAAAAGTGTACAGCAATCCCTTATATACCTTCAGTCAATTGGGGGTGGGGTAGTGGCGTTGAGGGGGGGGGAAGGAGGACGGGAATGGACAACAATAGAGGAAAGGATGGGGGAGTTGGCGGGCAGCAAGTATTCGTTTAAAAGATTAACATCAGCGTCAATATTTCGTTTTAAAATTTCGAGCTGTTCATATGCATTTAGCTCACGTCGGTTATTGGTAAAATGCAGAACTTTAACTTTAAAATCACTTTTATGGTCACAGGTTAAAAGGTGTTTCGCATGTGACCATAAAAGTGATTTTAAAGTTAAAGTACTGCATTTTACCAATAACCGACGTGAGCTAAATGCATATGAACAGCTCGAAATTTTAAAACGAAATATTGACGCTGATGTTAATCTTTTAAACGAATACTTGCTGCCCGCCAACTCCCCCATCCTTTCCGCTATTGTTGTCCATTCCCGTCCTCCTTCCCCCCCCCCCTCAACGCCACTACCCCACCCCCAACTGATTGAAGGTATATAAGGGATTGCTGTACACTTTTGTTCACCTGATGATGACGCTCAGCCGTTGAAACCCGGGTCGTGGTTGAGTTTATTGTTATGTGGTTTGTAAAAGTTTCCTCGCTGTAATAAATTGCTACCGTGGGAGTTTATTGGGGCTACGGAAGTAGATTACAGAATATGGGTGGGAGCCTAATATGCTACCGGTAGCTTCTGCTTGCTCTTTCACCGGTAGCTTCCATGATAGAGAATACCGATGGGAGCAAGTAGCTTATTGAAGCATCTTTTCCCCAGAAAGCTCCGATGCTTCGAGTTAGAGAATAAGCCCCCAGGATTGATCTCAAGCACTTTCGCTCCGTGATATTTATTTTTTCGCGGTTGGAGTTATTAGTTAATCCAATCCACGATGGTATTGCGTATGTTAGTGTAGGCCTTATGTACGTATTGTAGATGTCAACTCGTACCTTGGGTGGTGTCGAGTTGTTATTTAAAATTGGAGCTAAGCCTGCTTTTGCACCAAGTGCCTTTGTTGTGATATTTTTAATGTGTTCATGAAAGGTTAATTTCGAGTCCAGGGTCACCCCAAGATACGTGGCCTTGTCTGAGTATCTTATCCCTTGTTGTCTGAAATAATGTGCAATTTTTTAATGAGGAATTTATCATCTGAATAAAGGGGTTTTCCACTCAATAATAGGGAAGTAAATATCAGACACCATGAAAATATGAAGAGCTCTGTTTTTCGGACACATTTACCAATTGGACCAGGGTAGGATAAACAATGAAACATGTCAATTATTTGAGACTGGGAAAACCAAGTGAAGCTGGTTGTTTATGAGTTATGTATGTACTAAGAACAATGCAGGTCATGGGAATGGAAACGAGTTTTGTAATAGGACGGACTTCAAATTCAGACTTGAGCACGCTTGGATGTAGAAAGTATTATTAAATATATTGATAATAATAATGTTAATTGCTCGCTGGAGAAGTTGTTGGAACACAAGCATAGGTCAGATATATGAATAGCCGACATGAACAATTTACTATTAGAGACACACGCATACTGAACTACGCCTGATCTTCACGTCAAAGATGGTGCTTCACGATTATTTATTAACTTATTGAGTTATTATTATTTACTAAATTTATTTACGTCGTCATCTAACCCGTGTGATTTTAATTTCATGAGTAGCTTACTGTGGGAAACTATCAAATGCTTATTTAAAGTCAAGAAAAATTGCATCAACTGGAACATAACGTTCACCCGAGACTAGGGCCCCAGAGGTCGTATTCTGGAACTCGTATCATCGGTGACGAGCGACCGCCGTCGATATAACATCACCTTGCCGACGAGGTGATGTTCTTCACCCAAAACGGAGTGATGTGACATCACCTATCGGATAGCCGGCATTATCACATTACCCATGACATCACCTCCCAGTATGGCGTCGCAGCGCCGATATATTCGTCGGATGATGGTGGATCTCAGAGTAAAGACTTATATTTACTTTGTGGCTAATACCATAAACGTAAATAGCGGTTGCGGACGACTCTTACATCGAAACGTCGGAAGAAATACGGAGTGTGACCTCGTGGAGAACCCCAACGCACTTCACCGTACTCTCCTGCTATTTTTCTCATATTTACAACTAGATTGTAAAACCTATAGGATTATACATGGTGATTACAAAAGAATGCGTCGGTTTCAAAGAACTGTATTTTTCAAATGGTACGAGCTACAGAGCTGCGTGACCTTTTAAAATGACCGATACATTCTCTAGTTTTGTTGAAAAAAAATTACATTACAAATGTTCAATAAGTCCTCCATGAGTAACCTGAACAATGCCAAGTCGATATTCAAATTCCTCCCACACTCTGTGATGCATGTCAGCAGTTAATGTCTTCACAGCCAAAGATATGCGTGCTTTCAATTCCTCAAGCTGTTAGTAGGCGTTGATTAAGATTGTCTTTTTCCTCTACTGGAAGCAGATTCCAATGATATTGTGTTTCTGCAAGACGGGGCTCCCCCTACATTGTGGCACCTCTTAGTTTGTTCTCATCTTAATGAGACCTACTCACAAAGATGGATTGGTCAAACTGCAAGGCAAGACCTCGCCCTTCATCTGTGGCCTCCGAGGTCACCTGATCTCACACCACGGGATTTTTTAAATGGGGATATGTCAAAGGTCAAGTCTTTGTGCCGTGATTGCCTACTAACAGCGGGGAATTGAAAGCACGCATAACTTTGGCTGTGAAGACAGCAACTGCTGACATGCTTCACAGAGTGTGGGTGGAATTTGAATATTTGAATTTGATATTGTTCGCGTTACTCAAGGAGGACATATTGAACATTTGTGATGTTATTTTTTTCATTAAAACTAGGGAATGTATCGGTCATTTTAAAGGGTGGCGCAGCTCTTTAGCTCGTACCATTTGAAAAATACAGATATTTGAAACCGACGCATTCTTTTGTAATCACCCTGTACATATCGTGGTTTTAAGCGGTGATTAAGAAGGGAATTGCTTGCGGTCACGACTCGTGTGGCATTCAGCAACAAAAGTTATTAACATGCATGTATGCAAGACTTGATTCTATTTGAGAAATTACATCCACGCATTTGATTTAAAACAGAAATAATGCACTTAAGATGTTTTCAGCTAGATAGTTCCCTAGTCATAATGGACACCATATTCTAATGTTATTCTTTGATTTCAGCGTCTGTAAGAAGTACGAAATAAATATTGTAATATTAATGGCGCAAATATAAAGTTATATATATGTCAAAAAATCTCGGTAATTAATTAAATAAAGCTACGTAAGTCTCTAACTTGACTCATTTTTTCCCGCCGAAGGGCTGAAAACCCTTCAAAACAGCAGGTTTCATTTGCGGTTCTGTAAAAGTTACTGTGGTGAGTAATAGATTATTTTTTACAAATAGTTGAGAAAACATGCAATATACACACCGTTAGTTTTTTGACGAAATCTAGGTGTTATAAATTCCTATTTCCTTCAATATTCTTCTACTCTGGAGCGCTCAGCCATAATCTATCACATGTTAAACAGCTTTTATTTACAGGCAAATTGCTCTAAAAGTAGTTCGGCAAGGGGTTTATATTTTCATATCATTGGGAAGATGAGAGTTGTTTCTTTAAAATGAGGTCAAATTCATCAAGTTCTAGGTGAAGTGATTTTTCGCTCAAAAACTACCTGTAGGCACGCGTGGCTGGGAAAAGGCCGTGGCGCGTGACCCACGAGAATTAAATAAAACAAAATAAAAAAATGACCGAGGGAAGAGAAGGGAAGTGGGAAAATTACTCACCGGCCGTTGGAGGAAACCATTGCTGGACTGACGTCTCAAAGCCCAAAACTGCCCCAAACTTGCGGGTTGTGCGCTGTCCAGCTCACGGAAACATGCACTGGTCCACTCCGCGACCTAAAAAGTGCCTTCGTAGACCGCCCCTCCCCTCCCGCTTCGAAGACAAACCCCTGTTTCCCCACCCCCCAGACGGCACGATGGGTAAGGGATGGGAGAAGGTCGAGGAGGGAGATTTGAATACAAAAAAAGAGCGTGCATAGGCGCAACACTACCTTAAATGTACTAGTCCTCCGATTTTAACTTCTTACACCAGGCACGTAGCCAGGGTGGGGGGCGGCTTGAGGGGCTTCAGCCCCCCTGAAATTTCCAATCATATTGTTAGTTTAGTTTTACCATGTATTATATTGGATGAAAAATACAAGGGTTTGAGAGGGGAATAGGGTAAGAACAAACCAATTTTCTATAAAAAAGTAACCATGAATAAACTGCAATAATGAATAGAATTGTACCAAGAAAGGACCCTTCAGGGTTCAGATTAAGCCAAACCAAACTGACTACGTCACTGTCTTGCACTCTACCGCATATAGCTACAATTGCGAAGTGCTAAGGTCAATTTAATCAATCTTGAAATTACGTGTCGGTGGAAATATTTGCTTGAATAAGTTAACTACAGTAGAGTCTCGATTATCCGATACCTAAACCGGCCGCGGAAAGGTCGGATAAGTGAGAAGGTCGGATAAGTGAGAAGGTCGGATAAGTGAGAAGGTCGGATAAGTGAGAAGGTCGGATAAGTGAGTAGGTCGGATAAGTGAGAAGTCGGATAAGTGAGAAGGTCGGATAAGTGAGAAGGTCGGATAAGTGAGAAGGTCGGATAAGTGAGAAGGTCGGATAAGTGAGAAGTCGGATAAGTGAGAAGGTCGGATAAGTGAGAAGGTCGGATAAGTGAGAAGGTCGGATAAGTGAGTAGGTCGGATAAGTGAGAAGGTCGGATAAGTGAGAAGGTCGGATAAGTGAGAAGGTCGGATAAGTGAGAAGGTCGGATAAGTGAGAAGGTCGGATAAGTGAGAAGGTCGGATAAGTGAGTAGGTCGGATAAGTGAGAAGGTCGGATAAGTGAGAAGGTCGGATAAGTGAGAAGGTCGGATAAGTGAGAAGGTCGGATAAGTGAGAAGGTCGGATAAGTGAGAAGTCGGATAAGTGAGAAGGTCGGATAAGTGAGAAGGTCGGATAAGTGAGAAGTCGGATAAGTGAGAAGGTCGGATAAGTGAGAAGGTCGGATAAGTGAGAAGGTCGGATAAGTGAGAAGGTCGGATAAGTGAGAAGGTCGGATAAGTGAGTAGGTCGGATAAGTGAGAAGTCGGATAAGTGAGAAGGTCGGATAAGTGAGAAGGTCGGATAAGTGAGAAGGTCGGATAAGTGAGAAGGTCGGATAAGTGAGAAGTCGGATAAGTGAGAAGGTCGGATAAGTGAGAAGGTCGGATAAGTGAGAAGGTCGGATAAGTGAGAAGGTCGGATAAGTGAGTAGGTCGGATAAGTGAGAAGGTCGGATAAGTGAGAAGGTCGGATAAGTGAGAAGGTCGGATAAGTGAGAAGGTCGGATAAGTGAGAAGGTCGGATAAGTGAGAAGGTCGGATAAGTGAGAAGTCGGATAAGTGAGAAGGTCGGATAAGTGAGAAGGTCGGATAAGTGAGAAGGTCGGATAAGTGAGAAGGTCGGATAAGTGAGTAGGTCGGATAAGTGAGAAGGTCGGATAAGTGAGAAGGTCGGATAAGTGAGAAGGTCGGATAAGTGAGAAGGTCGGATAAGTGAGAAGGTCGGATAAGTGAGAAGGTCGGATAAGTGAGAAGGTCGGATAAGTGAGTAGGTCGGATAAGTGAGAAGGTCGGATAAGTGAGAAGGTCGGATAAGTGAGAAGGTCGGATAAGTGAGAAGGTCGGATAAGTGAGAAGGTCGGATAAGTGAGAAGTCGGATAAGTGAGAAGGTCGGATAAGTGAGAAGGTCGGATAAGTGAGAAGTCGGATAAGTGAGAAGGTCGGATAAGTGAGAAGGTCGGATAAGTGAGAAGGTCGGATAAGTGAGAAGGTCGGATAAGTGAGAAGGTCGGATAAGTGAGTAGGTCGGATAAGTGAGAAGTCGGATAAGTGAGAAGGTCGGATAAGTGAGAAGGTCGGATAAGTGAGAAGGTCGGATAAGTGAGAAGGTCGGATAAGTGAGAAGTCGGATAAGTGAGAAGGTCGGATAAGTGAGAAGGTCGGATAAGTGAGAAGGTCGGATAAGTGAGAAGGTCGGATAAGTGAGTAGGTCGGATAAGTGAGAAGTCGGATAAGTGAGAAGGTCGGATAAGTGAGAAGGTCGGATAAGTGAGAAGGTCGGATAAGTGAGAAGTTGGATAAGTGAGAAGGTCGGATAAGTGAGAAGGTCGGATAAGTGAGAAGGTCGGATAAGTGAGAAGGTCGGATAAGTGAGAAGATCGGAAAACACGGAAAATAATAAAAACAATGTAAAAAATGTTAAATTTAATTTGCACATTGAAAACTTTTCAAATACATGTGTCTTACTTAACTTTATATGACGTACAAGTAATAATATGAAAGACTGCACTCACGGTAAAGTAATTAATATGTTGTATAGAAGGTACCTACAGTACAGTGAACTACGAAACCATATTTAAACATGGGTAAAAAAGTGCACGGGGACGGTCGGATAACACGGAATGTTGGATAACCGAGACTCTACTGTATCTCGTCCGTCTCTCCGCGGAACAGAGATATCATCGCTTCGTCTTCTCCACCTTCTTCTGCTTGAGACGGACGTCTTATCTGATGGACTCAACTACCTGATCGGAACGTTTGGCGGAACGAGGACAAGTTCTCGAGTCCACGTTCGATAAAACGCTTGCGGAAGAAAGAATTCTTTTCGCGTGAACTACGAAGTGCAATGAAATTTTGATTGAGAAGAAACAATACTTTGTTCCTTTACCTGTTGAGGAAATATTGCAATTTCTATTCCATGTTTAGTACGTTATTTGTTCCCTAAAATCTATACTTTTTAGAGTTAGAAGCATAGGCGAAACGCTTCAAATCATGAGAACACCTAATTACAATTAAATTGATTAGTAATGTGACTTTTTTTCCTAGCTGGGAAAGGAAGTTGTGTTCCAATTCATTTACGCCGCGATGCCAATTTTCAAAAGTTGACCTTGATTATTTTTATTGTTTATAAGAAAACTCCAGATAAAAGAATACCTGCATTTACACATAGGCATTGAAAGGTATAATACTTCACTAAACGAGTTACTGATCTTACTTATACCAAATGCTCAATTTAATATTTAAACATTATATTTGATTTAAAAGATACGCTGCACAAACGTGCTTTACTTTATACAGATTAATTCAACGCAATTCAAAGCCAAACAACATATTTATAAGTTTGTGGTACACCTGAATTCATCTGTGAATCACTGATCTCTTTACCTGTGCCAATGTTGTGATAGTATTGAACGTTATCAGCTATCGGCGAGTCGTATACCTCATGTCGACATATGTACATTTGTGACCAAATTTTCGACATTCAAGTACCACGAGTAGTGCTTCGGTCGAGAACTATCATCATTGTAATCCATGTAATTCTTCTATGTGATTTTTTATTCAACTGGAAGTGATGAGCAGGGAGGTCATATTGACTGTTTTAAAGCTCTTAAGTGACATTACCGCAATAGGTAATTGTAAGCGAGAGAAGGGCATAGAAAAATGTTAATATCGGTCCGAGTTAAAATGATTCCGAAACGCTTTTTCTGCCTTTTTGATTGTTGAAGATTGGCTATTAAGTAAACACCCGAGGCTTTTGTGTCTAATAACAAATTTATCAATTATTTTCCCCGAAGAAGAACCAATCTACGTGATATTTTATAACTTTAACGGGTCGACATTGAACTTCTTTGACTTGATTTTTACATAAGTCTAATATAACGACACACGAAAATGGTGTGCTATTTTTAGTTCACACCTATTGTACTTGTGCGCACATATGCTTGGGAAATTCTAAGATTGTAACCAATGATTTATGAAGTGTTCGTCTTCCCTAAGAAGGAATATTGCAGCAACAGGTATGGGAAACGCTATCAGACCTTCAATTAAAATTTAGACTCAATCTATCATGTAAGTTCCAAACTGGTCTATTTTCTGACGACGTTGATAATATTTTACGAAATCCGACATACTACGGTAGATCAGATCATGAGAATGAAATTAGAAAACTAGACTGCAGAACGGACAGATTTAAAATGTAATTTTTCCCACGAACGATAACGGACCATAACAGCACTGCCAATGAGACTTTTATCTAGGTTTGTCGATAGGTAGTGTAGCTCTTAGTAGTAGTAGTAGTACTCCCTAATACTTGAATCCTTATCTGTTACCTAGTACTAACAGCACGCCGTGCATGTTTTCTACATAAGTCTTGAGTCTCGGTCCATTTGTGTAGTTGCAAAATACATATATATTAACGGTCCCTCTCCATTGTGATAATATCCGTAGTCTAGTAGTGCATGCTTGTGAGGCTTTGCCATGTGACAAGCATTAGCGATTTATGCTAATGCATTATTAGTCGTAGTAACACTAACTTTAGGGTATAATGTAATGCATGTTGGCGAATACTCACCCCCTGCCACACACCCCTGTGGTGGCTTGCAGGGTATTTTGTAGATGTAGATCGATTCATTGAGAGAGTAACTATCCAGGTCATGCTACTTGAAAGAACACTGCGCGATGAAACATAACGAACTCCAGGACTCACCGATTGAAGAATTGAGCAAGCGACTGTTTGGCTGTCCTTGGTTCGCTGAGAGTCGATAGACCCAAGACGGATCTTCGAAAGGTCAACACAAATGACACCTGCAAGGAATAAGAATTGCAATCAATGCGGCAAACATCGCCTGCCGCTCAAGCTCCAGTCCCGATCTTCACCACGTAATCACACACAACACAATTCACCACACGACACTCAATAAATATAGTCACAACTGAAGTATTGTATTATCGGGTAATTGCGCCATCTATTATGCAACAGACTTTTTTAATTAATAGAAAATGGATGGAATGATGGGAAGTTGGTTACATTTCGATTATAAAGACTCCATCTAGATAAACAAGAAAAAACAGCAAAGAAACAGGTGATATTAAAAGTATGAGTGGTGATATTAAAAACAGAAAAGTTTATTTGAGACTATTAACAAAATATATGTAAGATTTGTATCTCGAGGATGGGTCAAAAATTTTTACAAACAATAACTCCTTGCCAACGTTTCCGTGTAAAATTAACACACCATCTTCAGGACAACAATATTACGGTACAAAAACATTATTAATTAAGTAACATTAAAAAGGTCACAAGGTTCACCTTTAAAATCAAAGTATCATGCACGTCATTACAATGTACAAATGCGAGGTAATTCTTATAGCGTTTAATAATAAATTGCTTACTTTCTGTACATGAAGAAAACACAGTAAAATAAAGTTTTACGAAGTTATGGAACAACAAATGATTCCATGCAGTGCATGCAGAAGTTATGATACCAGATAAAAATTCTCCAATGGCCTTAAAAAATATATTCACCACTCGTCAAAAATCAAACACTTACTTTGTTGATTTGTGGGAATGGGGACTCCGCAACAGGGACCAACCACAGCCTCTCCACCAGAATACCCTCCTGTGGTGGTTTACGGGAAAGTTATTTCCTCGTCAGGGACCACCACAGACACAACCCAATTGGAATCCTTTGCAAGGCTAATGGGACCCCGCTAAGGATTCCTGGGTTAAAACCTGGGATCCTTCGCAGAGCTGAAGTGACTCTACTAAGGATGCCAAGTTATCAACACAACCGCACACGCAATCACACACTCACACACACAGTAGGGCCTAGATTTAAGGGAGAACAGCTAAAAAGAGCGTGGTCAAATAGAACAGAAACAACAAACAGGGAACGAGGGTGCACTTCAGATACGCGTATTCTATAGAGGCCATAGAGCTCAACTACCTTGATTTAAGTTGTGATAAAACAAATGATTTCACGCAGTGCATATCAATGTGCGTAAAAGATATAAATTTGAGTTATGCTGTTACCTCGAGCGATAATGGTCCACACTGGTTCACTCTGATTTCACCGGCGAGGAAAGTTAACGGTTTAAAACACTGTTTTTCTTTTGGGAGTAAATATAGACGGAGAATCAATAGGGAGAGGGAGAGTTGTCCCGTATCACACGCTGACGACGCTGTTGAGTGATAAAGTCAACGCAGGACGCCTTGAGACCGCGGATCGTCGGACTCACGCTCAGGAAGAAATAAATCCCTTATCTCGTCTCATCTGGGAAATACTGGCCGCGTCAGAGGGCCACGTGACTTCTTCCTCGCACTCATCCCAGACTTTGGATTGCGAGTTCAACGGAATGCATCACGCTAGTGGATGAATTTTCTGCAATACTCACTCAGTACGACGCCATCCCGTAATCTATTCCTCTGGTCAGCAATGCTGGGTGACTTCTTCCACACACTCATCCGAGGATAAATGAGTCAACACTTTCAAGAGATTGCATCATGGTGCTCAGTGGACTGTACCGTTGGTGCACGCACACACGTGATAATCACTAATCACTCCCTACGATGCCATAGTTATTCTACATCTATCGTGGAAAAATACGGCAAATTCACACTGGACAAATATGAGTATAGAGGGATTCGTCTTCCGAACACCGTTGACTCCGAGTAATGAAGCAATGGCTCTATTCCATCCTTGACATTTGGTAACCCTGTGCACAATGGGTAAATGAGACACTGCCAAAGGCAAAGATATAGGGCCGAATTTATAGTCATTACCCAGCAGTCCCACAGCCCCTAGCAGGCCCCTTCGTCAAAAACTGTATTTATAGTCAAATTTCCACCCCCAGCAGCCCCCTTAGACTCTCCTAATTCTGGCAGGAGGTGCATGCTCCACCAGAGGCCCCCTATCGAAAAAATAACACAATAGATATAACTAAACTGACTGTAATGATCGTGCATTGCCTTAAATTAATAATTTCGAAGATTTGGTGTTGATAAAACAACGGTGAGATTTGCTCTTAATCGATAAAAATCTGATGTGACACCGAACTCATTCCACAAGGATGTTCACATACACTCGCAGCATATATTCCCCCACAATTTATTCTTCTTGTGGCAGGAAACTGTGTCCATTTTCTTACTTTACACTATATCTCTTTATGCTTCTACACCAGGTCACACAAAACCTTCTTCTCCACACCGTTGAAGCTGTTTGCTCGTCGAGCGGCCATCTTAACAGTTTTCATGCTGCGTCTGGCTCTTTATTTATCCGTATCCATGTTGATCACGAGCGTCACCACTGAAACATTTGAGCTGCGAATTCCATTTCCCGCCGTTTGTAGTCCTTAGTTACCAGATCTAACCCCCCAACCATCCCCTACCTAGCAGCTCCCTTAATTTTGACTATAGGACGCACAATCCAAAGGGTCTGCTGGGTAGGGGATGGATAAGGGGACTGCTAGGTAACGACTATAAATACGGCCCTTATTCTACACGTATCGTGGAATCCTACGGCAAATTCACACTGGACAAATATGAGTATAGAGGGATCCGTATTCCGAAAACCGTTGACTCCGGGTAATGAAGCAACGGCTCTATTCCTTCCTTGACATTTGACAACCCTGCGCGCAATGGGTAAATGAGACACTGTCAAAGACAAAGATATAATCCCCTCCCCTCCACACCTTTCCCTCCATCCCTTTTCATTCACCCCTTCCAATGGGCTTCTACGTGACGTAATGAAAATAGCGTCTTCTGAACATCCCTCTTCCGTGTGCTTGTACAAGAACTAGTAAATAGTACAGTTTCAGACAATGTAGTATATTTAAATTTTATAATGGTGTTGAAATATTTAAATATTTTTGTTGGCGCTCTTATTCGCGTGGTGCTACCGTTGCTTCAGGCTGGTTTCTGATCTTCGCTGGGTGCGAGTCTTAGGGCCGTATTTATAGTCGTTACCCAGCAGTCCCCTTATCCCATCCCCTACCCAGCAGGCCCCTTGAATTGTGCGTCCTATAGTCAAAATTAAGGGAGCTGCTAGGTAGGGGATGGTTAGATCTGGTAACTAACGACTACAAACGGTGGGAAATGAAATTCGCAGCTCAAATGTTTCAGGGGTGACGCTCGTGAACAACATGGATACGGATAAATAAAGAGCCAGACGCAGCATGAAAACTGTAAAGATGGCCGCTCGACGTGCTAATAGCTTCAACGTTGTGGAGAAGATTTTGTGTGACCTGGTGTAGAAGCATATAAAGATATACAGTGGAAAGTAAGAAAACGGACGCAGTTTCCTGCCACAAGAAGAAGAAACTGTGGGGAAAAATATGCTGTGAGTGTATATGAACATCCTTGGAATGAGTCTGGCGTCACATCAGATATTTATCGATTAAGAGCAAATCTTATCGTTGCTTTATTAACACCAAATCTTTGAAATTATTATATTAAGGCTATGCACGTTCATTAGAGTCAGTTTAGTTATATCTGTTGTGTGTTATTGTTTTTTCGATGAGGGGGTCCCCTAGTGGAGCATGCATCTCCTGTCAGAATTAGGAGAGGCTAAGGGGGCTGCTCTGGGGGTGTATATTTGACTATAAATACAGTTTTTGACGAAGGAGCCTGCTAGGGGCTGTGGGACTGCTGGATAATGACTACAAATTCGGCCCCTAATGGTCTTATCGCGAGATGCCACTCGGAACACTGGAGAACTTGTGTAAAAGTGATTTGAGCCCTTCAAGTCTTGAGTCTACTAAGGATAAGTTCTAGTTCTTGAGTTATTTATCACATCAAAACAATGTCTTCGAATGAAGAGCCGGATGTTCATTCTCTGAGGGAGTGATGAAGATAGTAGATATATTCTTTTAGACGGGGGAATTGCTGCAGATCCGGTGGCCGCGGATAGAGAGGGAATGAGGGATATAGCTGAAGGTCTACGGCAATTAAAAGATTCTTCCTCCTATACTCCTCTTCCTCATGAGCCAAATCCTGATTTTCAAAAAGAAATCAGCTCATTCCTCCAGGAATTCGGCCCCAAATGAAGGCCTGTCCCCCTCTGACATCGCCATACTCTCACCCCCTCACTTCAAAACTCCGCATTTTTGTATGCTCCCGAAAGTGCACAAAATCAACCATCCCGGTCGCCCAATAGTCTCCAGCATCAATTCCCCTGCAGAGCACATCTCAACACTTGTTGACCATTACCTCAAACCCCTAGTCATATCTCTTCCCTCCTACATCAAAGATTCTTACCACTTCCTCGAGCTTCTCCACGCCGTCTCTATCCCCCCTAATACTACTTTACTCATGGCCACTATAGACGTTGCCTCCCTTTATACGTCCATTCCTCACGATGAAAGCATAAATTCATTAAAGTTTTATTTATCCCAACGCCCATAACCACACCTTCCCTCCACAAACTTCATCGTCCGCCTGACCGTAATTGTTTTAACAAAAAAAGCCGTCTCCTTTAATAATCATATTTTCCTTTAAATTAAAGGCTAAATTCCATGGGTACTTGCATGGAGCCATTTTATGCCAACCTGTTCATGGGCCATCTAGAAACAACTTTCTAAAAAAAACCAAACACTTAAACCTCTCTTCTGGGCCCGATACATTGACGACATATTCGGTGCTACACATTACCTCTTATCTCGTCGGACAGAACTTCAAGAGTCCCACTTTCGAAGAAAAAGGAGGAAGTAAGTATTACAAAGAGAGAGATAAGACGAATAAGAGACACACGCAGAGCTCAGACAGCGGTCACCAAAGCAATTTTCGAACAAGTATATCCGTGATAGCATCACCTCTTACTCATAAATGTAGAACGCATTGTAATGAGATGATGTCAAATTCAAGTCACCACATAAGATGGGAGAGTCTCTATGGATGCAGGGGGAACTGACTGAGTAAATTTACGAAAGTAGTCTTCTTACCAGAAGTTGGGACCATTTGTATGTGTGTGATTGAGTGATTTTGAGTGCTTGTGAGTGTGCGAGTGTGTGTGTGGTTGTGTTAATAACCAGGCACCATTTATAGGGTCTCATTAGCCTTAGTATCCTTAGCGGGGTCCCAGTAGCCTAGAGAAGGATCCTATCTGGGTTTTGTGATTGCGGCTGTGTTGGTCACTGGCGTGGAAGCATTCTTCCCGTAACCAATCACAGGAGGGTATCCTGGTGGAGAGGCTGGGGTTGGTCGTCTCTGCTGTGGAAGTCCCATCCCTGCAAACCAACACAGCAAGGTTAGTGATCTCTGACGAGTGGTGCCAATTGTTTACGGCTATAGAAGACCCCCTTTAATTTTTCCATTAGTCTTGTGGTAAGAGCTCACTCCATTATTGTAATAGTCTTCTTACGCTCAATCTATATTAATTAAGACGGCTTGGGTGTGGTAACATGACCATGTTTACATCTACAATATGCCCTGAAAGCCACCTCAAGAGTGCCTAACGGAGGTGCTCCACATAGTGTCTTATCTCGTCGGACAGAGAACTTCAGAGTATCTTATTCGAAGGAGAAGGAGGAAGATGTGAATTGATCCAATCGAGAGATAAGGCGAATGAGAGGGATACTCCGACAGCTGTGACTTCCTCAGTACTTGAGCGAAAGTGTACTTGATAAAGAAAATGACGAGATCAAGGCCATGTTTTAACTTTTCCCTCGACGGATAGACGGAGATAGGATATGTAATAATTTCATTATGTTGAAATGAGCAATTAAACCGAAACCTATTAGATGGACAAAAAATTGAAACAGCCTGAACTGTTTTACCAGTATTTGTATTAATTATAATTGCTATACCTTCTTTACGATTATTATACTTAATGGATTAAGTAAGTGAACCATCAATCACTTTAAAAACCGTAGGGCATCAATGGCACTGGATATCTACTACGGTCAAACAAATAATTAGATAATGCTAACCTTAATTTAACATTGTATTAATAATAATTATAACATTATTAATGAAGGTTAATATAGGCCTTAATTGTCAATGTTCACCTTAATTACCATGTTATTGTGGATGTTAATGTGAATGGTAATATCGGTTAGGCAAATATTTATCATTATTATTATAACCTCAAGGTTACAAAAATAATTACAATCTTAAGGTTAACATTGTATTAATAATAATGGCATGAAATACAATGTTTACCTTAATTATTTGTTGTGTACTTTTTTGCTAAAAAATGAAGAATATTGTCTCCTCTGTTAGGCGTCGTGGCCATCTGATCCAAGGCTTTCTGATAGTTCTATTTTTGTTGTCTTTCGTCTGGGTGATACTAATATATTCGTACCTTATGTTATATACTGTTGAATAGATAATGAATGATTGACGGTGGGTTATTTTGTGGAGGGATTACAGAGATGAAACAAGAGTAATTCGAATAAATTGATGTCCGTCAGGAAGGATTATCAAATTTTGACATTTAATGTTGAATTGAAAGTTTGACAAATTTTTTATCAAAGGCTATTTGCTTACACTAGTGAAATTGGTTATTTGCTTACTGTTTGTACACAATACCCGTTCAGACATGATGTTTCTACACTTTCTGATATATTCTTAACGATTGGAGTGCATGACGGATCTTAGGATCGTATTGAGGAACGTAGACTGAGATATCGTTGGCTTCGGGGAAGGACAAACAAAGGTGCTACACATCACCTCTTATCTCGTCGCGCAGAACCTCAAAGAGTGTCACGTTCGAAGAAGAAGGAGGAAGTAAGTATTACAAAGAGAAAGATAAGGCGAATAAGAGACACACATACAGAGCTCAGACAGCGGTAACTGCTTCGATACGCGAGGAGAGAAAGATGAATTGATAAAGAAGTTGACGAGAGCAGGAGCATGCTTCATCTCTTCATTCGACGGATAGGAGCCTGAACGTTGCATATCTAAAAAATACCGTGGAAAATATCACTAGAGTGTGTGGCACGGGGTGATTCTACAACCAGGCATGAGATACTCTTTCAAGGGTCCTTCATAGCTTGGCGGTGGAACTCAGCGAATGAGAACACGTCTTTAGAAATCATGACGTCAGGCTGCTCAGTGCCGCTGACTAGCGCTGCTTCGCCGCTAAATATCCGATCCACTACATCTGCTTTATTTCAAGCCACTGAATTCATATTGTCTTCACTTGACGGAAAACATAAAACTGTGGGAATATTTTATGACTTCTCCAAGGCATTTGATTATGTAAATCACTTTCGCTTCGTTAACAAAATTAATAAATTGGGAGTTAGAGGCAGTGCCAATAAATGGCTTCAGGCATTCCTCAACAATCGGAAACAGGCCGTCTCGTTCTCTATAAATGGTAGTAGATACTCTTTTAAAAGTACTTCCACCACCGTAGGAGTCCCTCAGGGGTCCATCTTAGGCCCAATCCTATTTTGAATTTACATAAATGATTTAGCTCTAGCTCTCAGAAATATTACACGTTCCAAAGTTATATGATATGCTGATGATACGAATATTTTACTTGCCGCGAAATACTCATCCCGAATGTAATCCCTGGCGGCGACCGCGGGAAAGCCTGCTCCCTGCATTTAAAAATTGTGAAACCCCCTTCGGTGGCTAGCTAGACCTTTTTTTTTCTAAATACTTATTTTATCGGAACTTATTATTTCTACAATATATTTTAGGTTTGTATAGTTAAATTTACGATGATGTGATAAATTTTCATTGTATTTAAACGAAAATAGCCATCTCTAAGGTTATTGCAATACCTACCATTCCTTTTAACGTTAGCCTGAGAGTGGTTTATAGATAGACCACTCAACAAATGTTATTCAAGTGCAATAAAAAGAAAAAAAAATCTTTTTTTGATTTATAATAATTGAACAACGGTTCTTTGAAATTAAATTATTAGCATTTATTTTCACTATAAATGCTAAAATGTTGGTTGAAATGAATATAAACAGCGCAGACTGCGAGTAGACAATGTTATGTATTTTTTTTTGCATATTTTGTATGTCTGAAGTGGAATGTGCTCTATATTTGTATGTAAGAAGTGATGATGTCACGGATATATTTGTTCGCAAATAGCCTTCGTCATAGATGTCGGAGCTCCGTGGATCTCTTATTCACCTTATCTCTCTCTTCGATCTCTTTACTTCCTCCTCTTTCAAACGTGAGACCTTGGCTCTGTCCGACGTTATAAATATGTTATGTTGAGCATTTTCGGTCGGCCTTCCGCGCGGCCAACAAAATCTCAACCAACTTTTCCAATACGATACTGAGATCTGTCATGCACTGCAAACTTTCACTATATATCAGAATGTGTAGAAACATCAGATCTGATCAAGTACTACGTTTAAACAACAAAGAAATAACCAATTTCACTATTGTAAGCAAATTTAACATTTAATATACCATTTGCCAAACTTCTCCAATTCTTCCTGATGGACATCAATTCATAAACATCACTCTAATATTTCCTACCGAGTATATCCTGCACGAAATAACTAATCGTCATTCATTCATTGTTAAAAAGTTACGCTTGGTTAAATTGCGTCAAAGGCTGCAGTGGGAATAAAAACTAGTTAAAGCGTAATGGTCGCAAACGTTCGAATTCATCCTGTGTGTTCTAACTCACTCCACTTTACGATACTTGTGATGTCATAGCGGCTTTGATTGAGAGCCCATACTGATTGATGAGACTGCGTAAAGTGCACTGGGAATTATTTTGTTTGTAATGCTCTCTTTTTTGTTTATAGAACGATATAGTACGTTAACAAATATGTGAGTTAGTGGTGGAGAGTATTTTAGCGCAATGACCTAGAGCGGAAATGGGATAGCCAAAACCTGCAGCGTCAGTTTTGGCGAATCCCTAAAGATCTCAACAGATTGACCAGTATGTATTGAAATCAAGGCAGTAAAGCTCTACTGCCTCTATAGATTAAACAGATAAAAATTTCTCCAATGGCCGTAAAACATATGCACCACTCGACATAAATCAAACAGTTACTGTGTTGGTTTTACAGGAATGGGGACTCCGCAACAGGGACCAACCACAGCCTCTCCTCCAGAATACCCTCCTGCGGTAGTTTATGGGAAAGTTATTTCCTCGCCAGGGACCACCACAGGCATACACGCACACAACCCAAATGGAATCCTTTGCAAGGCTAATGGGACCACGCTAAGGATACTTAGGGTTATAACCTGGGATCCTTCGCAGAGCTGAAGTGACTCTACTAAGGATGACAAGTTATTAACACAATTACACACGCAATCAAACAAAAAACTCTCACACACAGTAGGGCCCCAAATTTCTGAGAGAACAGCTCAAAAAAGAGCGTGGTCAAATAGTATGTATTGATATAAAGGTTTTTTGGAACTTCAAAAACGATACAACTCTAATTCTTTTATACTTATATACCAATGTAATTCATTGTGATCAGTTAGGGCATTGTAAATGGATCATTAGTTGCTGTAGAAAAGATTTAGATAGGTTAGATGCCGCTTACTTTTGTGAAAATTTATTTGCTGTTTTCGGAACATTTTGATAAGAGTGTATTCAGGAAAAAGATATTCGTCTGGAACGCTGTCCCAACGATATTTGACGTACCCAATTAGCCGTCGCCAATTGTTTTGAAACGGAATTTCCAATCAAGAAACAAGGTTCATATAATGAATCAACTAAATATAATAAATATAGTTAAAAAAACTAAAAAACACGCTTAAATGATGACTCAAACTAAAAAGTGAAAAATAATTCTTAATATAGAAATAAAAAAATTAATGAAAAATATTAATACTATCGTGAAAAAAGCGTGGAGTGCTCCGTCGCTTAGTTAATTTGATATGCCTTTTGTAATTGTTTACTCAAGTTACTGAGTGGAAAATGCGGGAAAAGATTATGCTTTGAGCCATATTTTTAGTACCATTTTTCTACTAATCGTACCGATTGAATATTACCAAGAATTGATATATCGAGCACCGCACGCTTTTTTCACGATAATAATAATATTTTTCATTTATTTTTTTTTCTATATTAAAAATTATTTTTCACTTTTTAGATTGAGTTATCATTTAAGCGTGTTTTTTTAGTTTCGGAGTGAAATCGTTAAGAATTATTTCGGAGTTGAGTGTTAAGGAGTCGGTTACAAACGAACAGACAACCAAATTTAGCAAATACGAAAATCGAATACGACGATAAAAAATTCTTCTCCCGTCTAAGCTTGCTGTAATTAAAATTAAATTATGACTGGCCGTTAAACGATCAAATTAAAGACAACAAAAAAAAACGTGATAGTTGACGACGTTAACCGCTACACCATCCGATGAACACACTGATGGCGCTTACTCTATCCCTCTAATTCTCACGCAAAGGATCTGTTCAATTGAAGAAAATTATTAATCCTGGCGATCCTGATTAGAATATTGAGAAAATCTTATCAAATTATTGTATTGTCATCGGTCCTTGATGAGTCTACAAAGTTTAAAGGAAATCTGATCGTTCAAAGTGGGTCAAAATCGAGTCCAAATAGGTCGGTTACAAACAAACATACAGGTGAAGGTAAAAAAAGCGTGTTAAAAATGCGTAGTACTATATTCTACCGTACCTAGTGCCAGAGTGCCTCCCCGAGGAATCTTAGAACTCATTCCACCATCCAAAAAACTTCTCCATGCATCCAAATAAGATTTTCTTAAATGGCTTTTCTTATCATTACTATCATGTTTCTTTTTAATCCAGTTTCTGCCAACCATGGGGCTATTTCCTTGATATCCTGTCATATCAGAATCATTCAATCAGTGAGTCAATTTTAACTGAAAATATATATAGTTTGAGAACACGCAGAAAATAACTCGCTTAAGGAGGTTCCGCCGCGACTGTGTGAGTCAAAACAAATACTAAATTCCACATTTTTGATATTTTGTCCAAAAAATCCTACTTTCGCTGTTGGAATGCGTGACCTACAGAAAGCCAAAAGTAAAGTATATAAAATGCAGATTATTATTCCACAAATGTATGTATTTTAAATGAGCACTTTTATTCCAGCCAAAGGAGCCGACTGCAGAGCCATTTCCTACGAATTACCGCATTTTGACTTCAATTACGGCATTAATTCTTCAATAACTAGAAAAAATAAGGTGATAAGATGCCTATATTTTATTTTTATTCAATTTATCTGGATTGTTTCCTTCTTATAAACAGTTTTCTGTAAAAATGGCATTTGTATTTTATGGAATAAATACTATTTTTATTCCCCGTGCTTCTCTCATTCCACACATTATGAACACAATATGTAATTTCAAGTTCAATTGTTATAGAATATAAAATAGCGTGGAAAGGTATTATTTTGTTGTTCATATCAGATATAGAGGACAACTTTTTCTACAAGTAGACAGAATATGAATAAAATGACATTTTAGTCATTTTACGGTGGATCCAACTTAAGGAAGAAAGAGATGAGATTTCTCGTTTTAAGAATAAAATTGAGGGTCTCCAAATTAGGAATAGGTTGAGTAGTAAGGGCGGTAGGAAGAAGATAGGTAAGTAGGAAAAAATAGATTTAAATACTATTGCGGTAGTTTAAGACGACCAAAAATTAATTTAAAACCTTCTGCACTGAAATTCATATTGAGTCAATTTCAATGCCGCGCGTCTCAGCCTTCCACTGTTGTCCAATGTTTCCACTGAGTTTCCTGTATCGCAGTTCTCAAAGTTACAAATTCATTTCGGGCTCATTGGTATTCCATCGGTTCGTTCTTTTCAACGATATGTCGAGGGAATAAACATCAAATGCTTTTGAAAGAGACTGCAAAAAACTTGAGTTAGGACCAAAAGTTGGTTAATTTAGGCATGAATGAAATGGCAATTCCTAGGTATTAGTTGTATAATAGTAATGCAGCTTATGTCTGTAACTTAGAGGACTTGGTTTATCTTCAGAAGCAGTCATAAAGCAAGCTCAGCTCTATTACTAATGGCAAATTGATTATTTTATACCTTAAGGCAGCCTTAAGGGTATTTATTTTTATGTCAGTATGTGAAATCAGATGATTAGAATGAGATTTCCATAACTGCTGTTTAGACTCTTTCCAAAGTAGGGTTTACCGTGAAGAAATGCTTGAATGATCAGGGCTCTAAATTCATTCAGAGGTGTACGTCATTAGAAATCATAAAAAAACAAGTGGTTTTGTAGGAAATTAGGTGTTCTCTTTTGTGATACACCTCATTTGCTGAAAAGCTTCGGATCTAAAATTCCAAGAATAGATACAGAATTGCGTCGAAAACTGCAAACACAGCAGTAGCTCTCCTTGCCTTCTCAAAAATTAAAGTAAATTCTGCAGCACATATCCTAAGTCATTTTACAGCTGCTTAAGTAGTTATGTTTCTTTTGGATTTATGCTAATTCCGTCACTCGCAAATTCACAGCGAAGTAAACGATTTCTTTGATATCTTCATCTCCCACAGCGTTGTTTGAGCTGCGACACAAAAAAATGCTATCACAACTCCGTGTGTCTCTTGTTCGTCTTATCTCCCTCTTGGATCTCTTTATTTCCTCCTTCTTCTTCGAATGTGAGACTCTGAGGTTCTGTCCGACGAGATAAAAGGTTATGTGGACCACCAGCTTCGTCAATCCTTTACCTCAGCCGAAGACATCTCAACCGAAGTCCACCATTATATCATGAGGTCCATCAAATACTGCTGCAAACATTAAGAATAGTTCAAAAAGTGTAGAAACATAAGGTCTGAACAGGTGTTATATATTACCAATGAGCAGACAGCCAATTTCACCAGTGTAAGCAATTCAAACATTCGATTGGCCATTTGCCAAACTTATCCAATTCTTCCTGACAGACATCAATTCATTAAAATTACTCTAATATTTCCTCCCATATATATCCTGAACGAAATAACTAATCGTCTTTCATTTATTGCTTTATTGACACCATAAGTACCTGGTTACCGAGCGTTGCTCGATGTTTATTTGGTGTACTAAGAACTTGTATGCTCCTATTCTGCTACTTATCGTCTATTGTAATTATAATGGGCATTCAAATAATGCGATTTAAGGTTTTAATAAAACAAATTATATAAAGCATAACGGGTATTTATTTTTTTAAGTATAGTAGTGATGATGGTATTAGGTAGTGTAAAACAAACTCAAAAACACCACTAACACAAAAATGTTCTTCTGACGAAATTTTGAAATCATCAATAAAATCAATATTTACATTGTTTTCACTATTTCCAATAATCATTGACAGATTATTGTTATTATTAGATTAAACATTATTCAATATTTCTTTCCAAACAACGTTTATCGTGTGTCGAAGTTATTGAGTCAGGACGTTCTTGGGCAAATGGTTGCAAGGTTGATCCATCTTCAAAAGTTGTACGAGCTGCTTCCGCAAATTCTTGATTACACGTCATTGTGGTAAAGAAGTCTGACGATCCAAGTTGGCGGACAAAGGCCATAGCTTCTTCAAAATGTTCATTGTAAAAACGTGTAGATCCAGGAAACGAAGAAGGCAAAATAATCCTTTGACCAACAACAGCATTCTTTTTTTCAGCCAATTCACTCACAAATGTAATCGCTCTTGTACAGTTTTCTGCAAGTATTTTTTTTTTAATTTGGTGTAATCCGTTGGATACTGTCATGTTCCACTCTCATATAAGTATCAATCAGATATTGGTGAAAAAGCCGACCAGTGAAATGCAAAGCATTGAACTTAAAAAGGCGAAGATCAATATTTCTTAGGTTGATGTCTGAAGGAAAATATTTTGCAAGTTGAGGTCTAAATGCTAATTGCTACTGAGCTAGTTCAAATCTAGTCAAATTTTGATGACTGGTATTAGGTGTTCTTAAAGAAAAATCAATACAGAGAATCCGATATTGCCAATTTTTGGTAAAATATTGGATAAGTAAAGGGCCCAACACGACTGTCAATATTGTTCATGGTAACTAAAGATTTCCCAAGTATACGAATTAATTACTGTTTATCTGGAAAGCTTTGGTCAGCGGTGCGGGTAACAATGGCACAAACTTCATTCTGAAAGGGGATTTTAAACCTTCTCTGATCAAAGGCATCAGGTAATACAAAAAGAAGGTATACATCAGGTGACTTGTATAAGGTGTTCTTAAATGAATGTTAATACAGAGAATCCAAAATTGCAAAATTTTGGATTCTCCACACCCTAAAAATCTTACTTAATGTAGAGTGAGCGTAAGAAGACTACAATTTCATTTACTCGGTCTGTTCCCCATGCATTCAAATATAATCTTCCAGCGTATGTGGTGACTTAAATATGACATCATCTCAATCCAATACGTTCTATATTTGTATGTAAGAAGTGATGCTATCACGGATATATTTGTTCGAAAATAGCTTCGGTCACGGCTTTCGGAGCTCCGTGCTTCTCGTATTCGTCTTATATCTGTCTTTGTAATACTTACTTCCTCCTTCTTCTTCGAATGTGAGACTCTTGAGGTTCTCTCCGACGAGATAAGACGCGATGTGGAACACCTTCGTTTTTTCCATCATATTCCACAGCCCTATAAGCAGGTACTACACTACACATATGCTACCAATGTTAGATGCCTTTAGTTGTTGCTTATTTTGCAACTTCATTAACGAACAGAGGTTCAAGTGTTATGATGAACACATACAAAGCGTGCTTTGAGTAATATATAGCAGATATATTATTAGGTAGCAGATATAGGAAATAAGATCACGTTACACTGTAATGGTCTGACCATAATGGAAATTCGCTCATCTTTTGCTTAATTTTCCTCCTAAGGGCACACTCTAGGACTGAAAACGGCATTTAATTTTGTTGTTCTAACTATAGGCGAGAACTGCGTTATCCTACGGTCGTATAGTGAGGGGTTCACCCTAGGAATCAGAAAAGAACCATGCCTTGTGGAACCATTTGTTTTTAAGCTGCTGACAAACTTCAATTTTTCATAAAACTAAATCATACGAGAGTAATCAGGGAGCAACTAAGGATTACATATAAAGCAAATGAAGGCAACAATTCGACTCGCTTCATTCCGATGAATAAAGTAAGATTCTTCAGTTTAAGATGATACCGTTAGTTCCCCATATTACATCAAAATTATTTTTATTCACTAATTCAAATGAATACCATAATGTATGCTTATCTGGATCTCGAAGAATTGCAGCATCATAATGTTTCCACAACCCAAATGATGGTTTCTTTCCATGTCCCCAATGCACGACATTACTCCCATCAGGATCAGCGACATACTCAGTTTCGTCGAAGTTCAATATACGTAGGGTATCGGTGTCCACCACCGATATCCTTCCGATATCTTCAACACCTTACTATTCCACCGAAGCGAACACCATATTGCTCATCATCTAATCACAATTAGAATGAATTATGCTGAATAGAGATTTTATTTAAGTTTGTATTTGTGTATTACGATGTTGATGTTTGGTTTTTTATGATTTTGGTAAATGTCGATTGTTGCTCTTTTTGCATTTTACGGAAATACATTTAGAATACTCTGGCACAGATTGTGTGATGAATAGTATTGAGCTATGTTTGTCAAATATTTTATTCTTAAAACGGTGAAGGTAAAAATGTAATTATTATTTTGGCATAAGGCCTTAATAATATTCAAGTTCGTCAACTTCTTATCCAGTTCCTCCCGAGTAGAACATCGAAGCCGAAATATGGAGATAAGAATTCGCTAACAAATCTCCTTCACGATTACATAACATGACTTTTTATTAGCAACACTGATTACCAGAAATGGTAATTTAATTTCGACGAGGTTTTAAGGCTCTTTTTGTGTCTTGTACAAACTATTATTTATTCATCGAATATCTTCTTCATCTCTCTTCATTGACGAGTAATTTTAACATGCACGTGGGCTGCATATAACCTGAGAATTATAATTGGGTAGTTTCATATTGTTTCATAAATGTGTTTTGATTTAATGTGCTATATATTGATTTAGAACCCTAAATAAAATACATATTTTGATATATGCAAAGTATGAACGGCCCATTTCAATATAAGCCTAACGGTCTCGTCGACGTTAACCGCAAGGTGATATAGACCTTTTGATAGATTGATGCTAGTAAAGAGTTTGAGTTTTGCTTGCAGAATGTCGGTTAGTCGATGTTGATAAATGGGAAAATGTTTAAACTCCATTCTGATGACTGCGAATTTGAACAAATTGTACCTTGGTACATACTCAGTCACGCACGCTGGCACAGAGATGTGCACTGAAGAGGGTGACATAGGCCATGAAACAATCGCCTGATTTGACAGGGATCCGTATCCGGGTCTCCGAATTGTAAGTCAGATGTGTTAGCCAGATACAGTTGTCTAATGTTGGGTTTATCCTCCGCGACAGTGGCTTAGTTAGCCTGACCAATAAACCTAAACTTACTCATCGCAAGTAATGTCTGTTGTAAGCTGACAATGATGAACTAATATGCGCATCACATCTTAAAACTTGTATCTCATCTTTCGTATTCGCTACCTTAAATTTGGTGTTGAATTCCTTTGAATGAAACTTACTCATCGCAAGTAATGTCTGTTGTAAGCTGACAATGATGAACTAATATGCGCATCACATCTTAAAACTTGTATCTCATCTTTCGTATTCGCTACCTTAAATTTGGCGTTGAATTCCTCTGATTGAAACTTACTCATCGCAAGTAATGTCTGTTGTAAGCTGACAATGATGAACTAATATGCGCATCACATCTTAAAACTTGTATCTCATCTTTCGTATTCGCTACCTTAAATTTGGTGTTGAATTCCTCTGAATGAAACTTACTCATCGCAAGTAATGTCTGTTGTAAGCTGACAATGATGAACTAATATGCGCATCACATCTTAAAACTTGTATCTCATCTTTCGTATTCGCTACCTTAAATTTGGTGTTGAATTCCTCTGAATGAAACTTACTCATCGCAAGTAATGTCTGTTGTAAGCTGACAATGATGAACTAATATGCGCATCACATCTTAAAACTTGTATCTCATCTTTCGTATTCGCTACCTTAAATTTGGTGTTGAATTCCTCTGAATGAAACTTACTCATCGCAAGTAATGTCTGTTGTAAGCTGACAATGATGAACTAATATGCGCATCACATCTTAAAACTTGTATCTCACCTTTCGTATTCGCTACCTTAAATTTGGCGTTGAATATCTCTACCCGTGGCCGATTTATGATGAAAAAAATCAACTGGTTATCATTCCCAAAACCGATAAGACTCACGTGACGTTTGAGGCGTTTGGATAGCATTCTGTCGCAAAAAAGTATTGGATTGCGTTTCTCCTTCAGTACGAAGAAGACACCGCCAGCTCTGCTCAGCTCTTCGACAAGTAGAAAATGGATTAAAATACTCCGACTGTGCGTTTTCAATTGCTGATCCTAAGCATCCTTCAGATCATCAGTGATTTCGTTTGTACCATCACATTTCCATCGTCGAAGGTAAGCTTCCTTTGATCGTCCTTTCTGTTGGCCATACTGTTTATTTCAGAACTTTGTCTTTTTATGGTCTCCTCTGCTAACTCTATTTTAATTCTTCCATCACAGGCCCATCCTTCTCCTCCCAACAGGCATATTTCCATCATTAGTTCCTGTTTTTGCTGCAAACAGTTTGCGGTGACATTCTGAAGATTATATTCACGACGTGATGGGGTAAGTCATCCTATTTTGCATCCCACATACTTGTGCATTGTCTCTGCTGAATTATGTACTGTGCTCCATTCGTCATTAGACATAATGGCATAGAAACTGATACCCACATCAACATCAAAATTGAGAAAAGAACGTTGCTTTACTGACCTTGAACTAATATTAACAAACTTCTTGATCGTTTCCCGTAAAACATTATATTCATGACGAACTATGCAATTGGAAGGTGGAATGGAATACGCAAAATTGATAACATTTTGTTCCCAATTGATGTTAGGTGCTTCTATTCATTACTTTTGTCTCTTGTACAGTTTATTTATGACATCTTCATTGAAATACGCACGCCTAAAATTAATTACAGTAAATATTTCCAATTTTATAAATATTCCATTCTTTTATTCTCAAAGGGCAGTTATTTGTGGAATAAATAGAAAAACACAATACATTTCAAAAGGCCTTGGTCTTGTGATTGCCATAGTCACTGGCAGAAATCTAAAATGTATCAAAACCATTAAGTGCCAGCAATAAATAAATCATAACAGTTTTCTTCAGTCTAATGTTTGAAAAATGTTGAGTTTTGAAGACATTTTGGTATATTTATTGCTCGACAACGAACATTAATTTAGGATAATTGCCTGCGAAACTAATATATAAAATATACAATGAATTTTAATTTAATTAAGAATACATTTTGGGGTGTACGCCTAATGGCCGGGGGAAACGTTCGAGGTCAAGATTTGAACTGGGACGAGCGCTGCATGCCTGTTGTGGAATCACCCCGTGCCACACACCCTTTTGGTAGCTAGTACCATTACTTAGCAGACGTAGATGACCTAGATGGATCACTTTGCTCTCATTCAATCCATACATCAAATAGGCGACTTAAAACTCTACCCACGTGACGATTCCGTCGTCGGTTCATCGTATCCATGGGGATGGAGGTTGGGAGGAGAGGAGGGGGGGAAGAGGAGATAAGTGAAGGCGGAGTGGAAGGGGCGATGAATGAACGTCTTAAAGACTGTTGTACACGATGTTAAGGTCGGCACGGAATTGAATACTGAAATCATGGCCGAAAAATCGGTACATAAATCGTATTTGATGCTTCGGATGATTACATGATACACTGATTTCAATGCGCTCTGGCGCTGTCAGGGTGTACCTTGAACTACGCAATGCAAATAAACTGCACCATATTGAATGTGTAAATGCCGATATAACCTGGTCTGACGAGTTATATAAGTCTTTAACTATCTGATTAATATTAATTAATCTATACCGGCTTAGTCCGGGGTGAGCTCTACCCTCAACTATCCAAACAAACCTTCGGGTTGAATCACTGAGTGAGTGAATGATATTCTCCTAATGATGAGCTGCCTGACGTCATGATTTCTAATGACGTGTTCTCATTGGCTGAGTTCCGCCGCGATGGCTTCGCCCCCTTAGCGTCTTGGGATAAACAAATATACGTATCTCAGCCACAAATAAACAGATTGACTTTTACAAACTCTCGATCAATTTGGAATAAGAAAAATGTTTATTTAAAATGATGAAACCTTTTTCTAAAATTGCTAATGTGATAAATGATTCATCAAAGAAATGTCGTTTGGGACGGTTTTTCAATAACTTTGCAAAAACAAAGTAATCAAATCATACTGACCACGACTCTTAGTAATGGACTTTAAATTATCTACAAGTATCTTATGCTTTTAATTCTCTGAATATCTTATATTGGTTTGTAGAATTAAAGCGCACGCACGTAGCTCCGAAAGGACAATGAATCTCGAGTTGTCAACATATTAGGGGATCTTCTTTCATTCCCCCTACAACGTAAAACACGTCCCTTCCATTTATAAATTACATCACTGAGATCGCTAATTTTGTATGTTTCTTGGACTATTGGCTAATTTACCATTCGCATAAGTTCATTTACACAAATATTACTACTGAATCACAATATAATGCTTTAATCCAGTAACGAGACTTTTTTCATTTTATTTCAACTAGCTTATGATAACGATGGGAACATCACACATAAGCTGAACATATGTATTTCAGAAATATATGGTTCAGGCGGAACTACTGCCTTCGAATCAGCAAGAAAAAAATAATTATTAGCCGATGAGAACACGTATCTATTCATGCAAATCCGTTCACGTGAACAAAATAATAGCTGCATCAACCTCATGCGGTTTTAATATTTTCTTAACGCGCTCGACTCAAGAATCTGTTTTTCTTATACATTTCTGTAAGGTTTTTCTTTCGATTGGCGAGGAAAAAAATGTAGACTGATATCAGATTGAGCCTTCCCCAAGGCAAACGATTCCTCGAACGCGATTTTCCATCAAGCTCCACCTTACAAACCGTTCATTGTTATCTCCAATTCCCCATTTCCCCTCCCTCTCTGGTAGCCATGGAAACGCCGATGATATGACGATTTCGACGACACGTCTATCTATAAGAGTATCTATTTGCTTTATTTCCTGCTTGGGAGATTAATTATTACGACTATGGAGATTCACATACTTTCCTGTGCTTAAAGTTGGTATCTGATGAAATGAGTGCCTATTCATCACGTGTATCTGTGTGAATTCAAATTGGAACCCTTGAGTTGAAATACCTTTCTGTTTTTTTTTTCAGTGAAGCTTGAAGTGCTAAACCAGAAACTCGTCTTGGACATCTTGAATTTTATCCTCGGGTGAGTTTATTTTGCCATTTTTATTTTTTAAAAGCTTCTAACATATTTATCATTAGCATTTGTTTCACATTCAAGGTTTTTCACGCTAAAACTTCTGCTGAAAATATTTCTTTGTCTTGGGCCTAATTTCAAATTGAAACATTTACCCGTTTTTTAAATTAAAATCAGTTGCAAAAGAGATAAATGATTCATACAAAAAATAGTGTAAACGTAATATTACATTCATATATAAAAATACACCACCGTTTGGGGTTAATCTTAAAGATATTCATTGACAGAATAATACAGTTTTTCCATGAGAAAACGGTGAACATGGTATATAAACATATTCAATGATGCCTTGTTTTTTATATGATCAGGCAATTTGTTAAAAAGCTTGATACCCTTGTACTTTCTCCCCCACTTTTCTTTGGGACCAGAGCTGGATGTACTGGTTCTAACCCGGCTTTTATGTAGGTGCTTTGAATAGCGAGTCTCATACCCATGAAAGTCTGAATTTATGGAGAATTTAGAGATATTTTGTTTAACAAATGTAACAGTAAGGAAGATATAAACACAAGGGAATGGATGAATGTTTAGGTCAACAAAGATAGGCCTGGAAGGGGAACGGTATGGCTTTTTAGTAATGATTCTAAGAAGTCTTTTCTGTAGTTTAAAAATTTTAATGGCATGTGTGAAGGACCCCCATGGTATTAGTTGGTAAGTCATATGTGAATAAAAGATACCATAGTAGAGATTTAAAAGGACTTGAACACTATCTGTACTGCGTAGGGTTCTTACAAGATAGCACACAGAGCTAAGTTTTTTCATGAAATTGTCGATATGTAGATCCCAGGAGAGATTGTCACTGAGGTACACTCCAAGAAATTTTGTGCAGCTAGCCTGTTCTATAATATTATTTTTGAACTGGACTAAGAAGTTACTTTCAATTTTCTTATGTGAAAATATGACTAATTGGGATTTTTGGGTATTGAGACAGGTGATTTTCTTGGCACCAGGTATGAAGTTAATTTGAAATGGCATTGGCATTATCAATCAGGGAGGGGAATGTAGGTGAGGAAAGAAGGAAGTTGGTGTCTTCAGAACAGAGAAGTAGATTTGTCATAGTGCTTTCCGTGACATGATGTGCCATGTCATTTATGTAGATTAAGAACAGCACAGGGCCAAGTGTAGAACCTTGAGGTACCCCTAGTGAACTATGAGTTATATTAGAGTGGTGGTATTCGCCATTTGCGAATATGGATACAAAATGAAATCGATTAGTGAGGTAAGATTCCAACCAAATATGAGGTTTACCTCTAATGCCAAGGTTGTATATTTTTTGAGCAAGCGTTGTCGACTGACCATGTCAAAGGCCTTAGGGAAATCTAAAAAGATGCCCAAGGCTTTCTCCTTGTTATCTAGTGAGGTGAGGATGAAGTCCACGGCTTCATAAATAGGCGAGGTTGTGGACCTACCCTTCCTGAAACCATGTTGCTTTGGAATGAGCAAAGAGTTCTTTTCCAAGAAGGAAACATGCCTAGTAGCAAAGACCATTTCAAACACCTTGACCAGTGTGTCCTACAAGGTAATAGGCCGATAGTTGTTAATGTCATTTGGGCTTCCTTTATTTTTGAAGACAAGTACTATCCTAGAGTGTTTCCATGCAGAGGGGAAAACTCCTTGGGATAGTGATTCATTCACCAGGTACAACAACGGTTTCTTTGTATGTTCATAAGCACTGAAAATTACTGAACCTGGCAGTTCGTCAGGGCCAGTACAATATTTTTTTTTACTAAGTTTAGAAAGGATTTTGTTCAGTTCATGATCAGTGCATGGTTGAGCAAAGATTGACCCTGAGGAGAATGAGGCACTGTCTGGGGGAGGTGTAAGCAAGAGTTAGTGGAGAGGGTTCAGTTGTAAATAGTTGGTTAAAGAGATTACTTATTTCCTCATAATTTTCTATTTTCATGTTTACTAGTTTTGTGTTATCAGGTAGAACATGTTTAGATGATTTTCTACCTGAAACATTTATAATATCCCAGGAGGTTTTAGCTTTATTACAGGAAGAAGTAATTTTGTTATCATTATATGTATGAAGTTCACGGTTGTTTTATTTGTGCCTTGAATACAACATAACCACATTAGCAGGAGTATCACGTACAGAAATATCTTTAATTATATCAAAATTTAATTTGGTATCAATAATTACTGGGGGGATAACTGGGGGTCTTGCTTTCCAAATCCAACCGTCGGGCACGAATCACCCGCTCTTTGCACCTGCATCATAAACACATGTTGTTTTCAAATATTTTCCTCCATTTCGATTCACCAGCGTTTAGAAACACAGAAAAATTCTAAATGTATTCAATCCAAATGCGTGACCGGAGATTTATTACTTCTGTTCCTGTCATTTTTCTCCAGAGCTCTATCCTATTTTTCTTGCCGATCAGGGTGGAGATTCACCGGCAGACAAATTCGCATTTTCGTTTACCTAATGAAGTTACGTTGAAATAGGTGATTTAAAAGATAAGAAAAGGCTTTGTTTCACGGTGCATTTCCTTCCCATGCAAGTTTTATAATACATAAATGAATGACTTACACTTTGTGGTTCCACAATGATACTTTTATTAGCACGACCCGGGTTTCTACGTACTATAACGTCATCTTCAGGTGACGATGACGTTTTATTACGGACCTGAAGTAGGCCTGGGCGATATATCGATATATCGTAAAATATCGCGATATTTTAATATATCGCCAATCCGATTTTGAGTTTTTAAAATTGACGATATATCGTTTGCTCAATAAATATCGTCTTATCGTGCCCCGATAAAATATCGGGGCACGATAAGATATCGGGGCACGATAAATATCGTGATCACGATAAATATCGCGATAAAATAACATGACATCGCCGCCCGATAAAATATCACGATATCGCGCCCCGATAAAATATCACGATAAATATCACGATAAAACATCGTGATATTGCTCTCCTTGCTGAGTTTGTTTTGGTATATGTAGATCAGTGGACAATATATACACTAATGTACAAACAGTTGTTTTTAGTTCCTTCCAAAATTTGAACAAGACGTCACCTATAAACTATCAGACCACTGAAATTGAAAGAAAGAGCGAGAGAGAACTGCTGAGAATTTGAATTAGCAGATAGCAGAATAGTAAGTTTTCAAACGTGCTTGCTCCAGCTTAAGCGAAGGCCAACCCAACGGCTGTCTTTTTCCGACACGTTTAACCGGCACAATATCACGATAATTCATCGGGCGCGTTTACGCGATATTTGAACGAGCGCAATATCACCATCTTTTATTATGATATTTATCGTGATATTTTATCGGGGCGCGATGTCGTGATATTTTATCGGGACGCGATATCATGATATTTTATCGCGCGATTTTATCGTGATATTTATCGCGATATTTATCGTGATGGCGATGTTTATCGTGATATTTATCGCGATATTTATTGTGCCCTTATATCTTATCGTGCCCCGATAAAATATCGGGGCACGATAAGACGATATTTATCGTCACGATATGAGTTATCGATATCGCCACCTTTCGATATGCTAAAATTATCGTATCCCGATATTGAATTATCAATATCGCCCAGCCCTAACCTGAAGATGACGTTTTAATACGTCGAAACCCATTTCATGCTAATAAAAATATCATTGTGGAACCACAAAGTTGAAGTTTCTTATTTATAAAATGCATAAGTTCCACCAAGTAAGGCCAAAACGACCAGTTACAAGAACTTATACAACTTCTGTTCCTGTGGTTTTTTTCAGAGCTAACTTCTAATTTTCTAACCAATCAGGGTGGAGATTCACCGGCAGATCTTCAGGAGAGAGAAGAAGCAGTCCTGCTTTGCCACTCATCATAAGCGGCGTTGGAGCTGAATAATGGACGAGGGTGATGAACATTCTTTGACGTCAAGGGAGCAGCAGTCATTTCAGGAAGAAGGTTGGCCTAACACTTTCGGAGATGGCAAAGGAATGAAACAAAGTTTTCATGGTTATATTTTCCACTTGAATTTGACGATTTTAATAATAATGAATGGTTTGGCAAAGAATCTTCCGTTTTCCATAGCAATGGAGGTTACTGAAGCGGGACAATTTGACGACATTGTATTAGGTTACCGTGACTCGTCGAATGGGCCCACACAGTACAAAGTTATGCAATTGAAGCATTTCAAAAATAAAGACAAACATATATTTTACAGGGACTTCCTCCGGCCAAAAAATGGGCCTTTCAACTTCTTACGTTACTTTAAATCCTTCTGCGAATCACAGCGAGGTAAAATTCTTAATCACGACAGCATTCGTGATTGTATCTTGGTGACCAACGGACGCTTAAAACCCGGCGATGATGCTGAACTTCTATTTCAGCAGAATGTAGAGCATGGAAATATGAATGGGGATAATACGGATCCATTTCTTGGAGTGCCTTTGTTTAGCATGGATACAGAATGTAGAAGCATAACGGAACTGAAAGAGATGTTCAAAAAGTCGAAGCAATTAATAAACCAAGACATTGTTGACCTTTTCATTAGCATTTTTAAATTGGCTCTTTTAAAAGAAACACAGGATTTGGTTGAAAAAGTAAGGAACACATTTGGACGGCAATTCCCATCAAGTGATCCCGACGACTTATACGACAAATTTGAGCTAAAAATTAGGCGCTGGATTGAGAAACAGGAAAGCACAAACTATCAGCATTCTGATTTAATCGATATCATATCCGAACTGAGGGGCCGTTTAGTGGCGAAGAAGTATAAGAAGAGGTTTGCCAGTCTAGATTTCACTGGTAGGGAAGATGAACTCAAAAGATTGCAGGAACAAAAGGAGCTCAACATGTCTAGGGAACAAGGAGCATACAAGCCCGTTGTAATTTCCGGGTCAGACGGATTAGGAAAAAGTCAACTTGTGTTAAAGTTTTTGGAAGGCGTCTCATGCGTCTGGATTGACTGCAGTAGTTACGAACACATGAAAAACAATTTCAAGAATCTGGCAGATTTGTACAACATTCCTGACTGGAGAAATTTAGAATTCAGTGATCTCATTGGCAAAATAAATAATTTCCACGGATGGAGAAAAAGTATACTTGTGCTTGATGGCTTAAATGAATTTGAGACGGTGTTAAAAGATGAAATGGTGAAAGCTTTCCCTAAAGTCCCTTTCTTGATAATCACATCAAGATGTAAGGAATGGACAGGGGTTGAAATGATTGAGCTGGATGTCTTGAAAGAAGATGACGCACTAGAAATGCTACGGAAATCAATAAAATATTCCGAAGAAGAAACTGGTTTTAAATTCAGAGAAGTTGCAGAGAGAGCGAAGTACCAACCAATGGATTTGAAAAAGGAAATTGATAACATTAATTGTAACACATACATTAAGAGATTAGTTAAAGGTTTGGGTAGCTTAGATGAAAATGAAAAACTATTGAACGATTGCATGAAAAAGCTATGCAAATAATTTTAACATGGTATGATCCCATTGCGGAAGGAAATTGATTCCATTAATGAAAACATGTTGTTATATGAAACACATAGAAAGATGCATTATCAATAGGATATTAAAAAAACACATGCAGATGATAGTCGGGCAGTTCTTTGGTATATCATTTTGAAAACAAAGTAAAAACTTAAAAAAATCAGTTGAAACTAATGTCCATCATAATTTATATGAAATAATAATGTTTTCTCAAACCGGTACATGATTTTATGCTAACTTTTACAATTTATAAAATGTTTTAATGTTGTATGTAATGTATACTTTAAACGTAATTGCATAGAAATGTATCCAAACTTCATATGTTCTCTACTGAGGTATTGTGTACGATCTATTAAAGAATAAACAAATGTGAATGAAATTCAACCAGGGCAAAGATAATGTGTATCTTGGAGAAAATAATGAAAGCCTAATAGCATTTTTATATCGTTTGAGAGATTTGGTTTTAGACGCAACTTAAATAAACGTATGCATGCATGTGTATTGAAACTGGCTGTCTTTCATTTAATTCCTAATACCACTTTAGTCTCTCTTACTACACTCATGGATTGCATTTCTTCTCCTATTCTTAACACTCCCACATTTACCCATGACTTTGGCGGTCTACCTGCATTTTACCTTCTCTTAATGTTTTTACTGATATGCACAAGTATCGCCTGCCAATATAATTATGCAATTTATATAATATTTTATATTTTATTATTACATTTTTTGTTTTTATATAATTCATAACATTACTAAATTATCTTTGAAACTAGGATGGGAATTTCATTGGGAGTTGGGTTGAATTGAGTTTGATTACAAAAAAGATTAATTTTATTACCCAAATCAAAATTCTAGTATAAGCCGCGTGGAGTTGCGAGTAAGAATATACAACCAAACATGTGTTTTAGAACTTGATTCATGGACTTTTGAAGTGATTAAACTCGTCACTGTGGAAGATATTTTCGGTCCATTCTTAAGACAATTTTGGACATTAAAAAATTACCCGCCTCCTCACATCTCGGGGGAGCATGTGCTGAGGATATGCTGAGAATATTCTCTTAGTATAATCTAGGCAGCACAAACTTCGTACAGGTGCCAGTATTATGCTATGATGATGTAATCATGGGAGCTGACTCGGTGTTTGACGCTTTGGAATTGCAGCACCAATTGATTTGTTTGCTTTCATCCGGCAGATTTCCTTTAGGGAAGTGGGCCAGTTAACTTCTCAAAATTATTAGTCAATCTCCCAGAGGAGGAATGGGTGACGTCTTATTTTGACGCTGCAGAACTTTCCTCCTTAAAAGTTTGAGGCATGTGTTTGTCACCTATAGACGACACATTGTCATATCATGTGAATTTTGGTATCATCGTTAATTAACTCGAAAAAAAGCTTTTGTCGAATATCACAAGGGTTTTTGATCCTATTGAAACCTTAACTCCACTGGTATTTTTGGCTGATACGTTGACGCAGTTTATGAGATTATGTGGCTTTCAAGGGATCATGGGATGATCCTTTTCCTGTGGAAATAAAGAATCTATGGGAATATTTCGTGTCACAAAGCCATCACATACAGCACATTCGTATTCTCCGTTATATTTGTTCGCAGTTGCCTTCGGATTACTATTTGCTCGGATTTTGCGATGCATCAGAAAGAGGTTATTGTGCTGTGGTATTTTGGAAAATAGCATTTGCTTCAGGGGAGGGGAATGTTAATTTCATGGCTTCCAAGACTAAAGTAGCTCCTTTAAAATCATTGACTATCCCAAAGTTAGAATTGTTGAAAGCTATTTAATTGGCAAAATTATTGACCTGCCCATCGTCAACACTGCGTGACAAATTTAATATTTCTAAACTTTTTGATTGAATGGAAAACACCTGTTTCTGTGGTTACCCTGGTTAAAGTTCAGAAATGTCCCTGTTATTGCATGAGAACTTATTCATCGTATGTTACACTAGTTCGGGTGATGGCTTTTATGTTGACATTCATTGGGGTGATAATAAGAGAACGAAGAAGTTCAACATTGCCGCTGGCAGGAACTGAGGGGACTAAAGCTCAGCTTCGTCCAGTAAAGTTGGATCAAATGTTTCACTTCGAATCCATTATTGGCTAACTTCAAAAGAGCTCAGTATTGCTCGTCTTTGTTCCAGATTGGATGACGATGGAATAATTACGGTGGGTGGTAGACTTTCCTTTTCCTTTTTACCATTGGTAAGTAAGCGCCCTGTGCTACTTCCTAAAGACACTCATCATTCTGTCGCAGTGGCGGATGACATATTGGGTATGTTCTATGCACCAAAAGGACAAGGCCGAGTCAGAATTAAGAGTGTCAATTTTAATTATTAAATTCAAGGCTTTTACATACTTGAATATTTATATAGGTGGGTTGATTGCACTTACAACAAGGTTTATTTATAAGGAGTGGATTTAATCAAGTGGTAAAAATCCATTCAAAACCCATCTACTCCCACGAAATTGGAGCCGCAATCAGAATGGATTAGATGCAGAGTTCCTCGGTGAGTAATAAATCGTTGAAAGGGTAAAATGAATGTAGGAGTGAAGAGCGATGTCTCTAACTCCAGATGCACTGCCTTCGGAATAAAACATACAAATAAACATAAATAAGCCATTCCCAAGGATTCATTTCTCCAATTACTTAGTTTGTAAGAGAACCAACCACCATAATCCGTTCCCACGTAAGCAAGCGGGTCACAACCTTAGCAGTCGGAACATCCGACATTATTGGTTGCAAAGTTGCTCCGCGGTAGCGTGAACAAACGGTACATTTTAGGATCTCCGATCTAATTACGGTCCGAGCAAACATAATCCAGAGCTTTATACAAATTAAGGCTTCCACTACTCGAGGAACACCACACAATCATACCAAATGGTATTAGCGAGATTATCCTGACACCAGATGAGTGTGCCTTTGGGATGGTTATGCCAGTCGTGACCACGCTAATCGTTCGCCGATTTTTGGCGCTGCCCTAACCTGCCCTTCCTGTCACCCGAAACCCAAAAAGACCGGCGATGAGCGTGCCCTTGGGATGGTTACGCGAGACGTGACCCCGTTCGTCGCTTAACTGACATCCCTCGCTGCCCGAAGCCCCCTTCCTGTCACCCGGAATTCACCCACCAGTGCAAGTTCCTTCCCAGGCAGTTGTAAGTGCAATCAACCCGCCTATGTCAAGTCATGTAAAAGCCTTGAATTTACTAATTAAAATTGACACTGTTATTTCTGACTCAGCCTTGTCCTTTTAGTACATAGAACATACCCACTATGTCGTCGACCCCTGCGACAATTGCAAATAGTAACCCCGTGTACATCTATCAGTGGGATACCTAAAAAATTGTCTTCCCTCATAGGTATGTTTCTTTGGATAGCTTTTATATCCAAATATCACACAAGTAACAAATGCACATTGCACTGCATACCTAGTCAGCGCTTGATGAAATCCAGACTACGTCACACAGCGTTTGACACAAACGATTCGCAACGGCCACAGTGGTCCAGATTCCAAATCTGATTGGAAAAAACCTCAAAAGTCGACTTTTTACGAATGCCTTCAGCCATTGGGTCATCAAAGTAGAATAATGGTGGAACCATAAGATATCAATCAAATAACGCTGTATCAAGGGAATGCCAATCATGAGAGTGTTAAACCTTGGGTTAACGTTTGACAGTTGCGTCATTTCTTGGCGGCCGATATTTTAGCGATCTGTAATAATGATGATATTATTATTATTATGAGTGATTATTCAATTTTTTTGGCTGAATTATCCACCTTGAAAGTATTGCTATCATTTTGATACGAAAAAGAAGCATTTTCTCTAATATAAGCATGGTTAAAAAATCCATAAATGATGAGCTCAACTATTAGTCAAAGGAGAATGAAAACAAGTATTTTCGCTAGCCTTAAATAAAAAACGCCGCGACATTCTAGGATAATTTTTCACCCAGTGAACAACATTACATTCTAGAGTCTTTGCAAATAATAATTAGCTGCAACCTCGTGCAACCTCTATAGTTATTCTTACTTTTATTTGTGACGTCACAGGTTATAATAGTGAACCAAATAGTGTGCCGCAATATGCTGATCACATGGTAAAGTTCCTTATAGCATATTTCATTTGTATTTCAATAATATGTACAAAGGCATATTCGGATGGCTTATTTGTTGACTCTGGTCTTGAATGGGTAATGGTTATTTGGGCTAGAAGCTGAGTGAAGAAGATAAAAATGTGGGAGAAAACCTAGCGGTCAGTTTATGGATGGGGAAGCAGCAGAGAATGGGTGAGGAAAGAGAGAGGGAGACCTTTTTTATATCCGTCTTCACTTCTTATCTATCCTTCTACTCCCCCTTACACATGGTACCCTTGTTCTTCTACCCAGGAAAAATCTCCCAGTTGTCCGTCTCTTGTGCGTCACCTTCGGACGTATTCGAGTGATGTGTCTAGTGTTTCTTTGCTGAAATATTGAACATCGCAATTATTGCCTCATTCGTTACACATTGTAACTTCTCTCAATCGTGGTGTTGCCTGCGCTTCTTTGATAGTCAAAGCTCAACTGAAAGGTGCATAATTTTGGGCATGGAGATTGCAGTTGAAGGTATGACATACTTACATTAATTTCCTCAGAAATTATTGTCTCATGACGTGATGTTAGTTTCGCATTATCAAACGGGAAATACAGGAAAGTTTTTCAATTAGGTAATAGGTTACCTTAAGGTAACATGAGTTGACAATTGGCTGAAAATCATGAACACCACGTTAGCATATTTTTATTTTTTCAGGAATCATTTCTCGTCAAGATTTATTTGAGGGTTGGCGAAGTGAATCTGATACAATTATAATAAACTCCTGAGTGATAGAAAATATTTTGAATAATTATAATTTAAAAGACTGTAGTGATGATGTGAGAGATTCTGTGAAAAGAATTAGCGATGATTTTTGCTTGAAAGTTAAGAAAAGATGCTTATCTAATTTTCGTGTACCGTCTAAATTCATGTCAAAGAACTCAACGTGGCTTCAAAGGGTATTGAAATTTCCAGATATTGTGGGTAATGCAATCGCTCGTGGTCGAAAATCATCTCGAAGTTCCCCAAGCTTGTCTGATTCACCCTGTAATCCTTCCGGTCGCCCGAAAATGGTTTTTGAGGAAAGCAGTACTAGAGCTAAAAAAGGAGGGTTGAGTCTTTAATATCAAGTACAACATGCAAAGAACTGGTTTTGCCACTCAGGTTAGCTTGCGATCAGGGGGAAGAAGAGATGCAGCTGAAATTGTGAATCAGGTGTCGAATTACTCCCCGAAGAGGGCCACAAGAATTAACAAAGCTTTCACTTTGTCTAGTGTTCAACTTCCAATTAAACTTACACCTTAACAAGGTCTGGCGTCGTATGTTGATAATAGGTTAACGAAAAAGCAATACGTCTGTAGCGCTATCGGGAGAAGGAGCAGATTTTCTCGCCGATAACACTCTTGAAAACACAAACTCTTTCCAAGCTCGGGTGAGAAAAATGAGGAAAACGAACGAAACACAAGTATTATCAATCATAAACTTAACTTATCAATATATTTTACAAATCACAAAATAGAACCAAACCAATTACAATAATTTACCCATAGGTCGAGTGCCAGGCGACCGTAATCAAAGTTTCCAGTCGGAAAATAGTTTAAGTTTAACAAGTACGAGAGGTTGAGCTTCTCTCTTAAGTACAAAAGTGACTTAGTCAGCAGGCTCACACAACGGTGTTACCCGGTCGGCGTCTCGGAAGCAATAGAGGGCGAGCTTAGACACGAGTCAGCTGAGGAGGGGGTCTGTCGACAAGGACGAAGGTGGAATGGGTAAGGTCAGGAGGTTGGCGATTGGTAGCCATGGAGGGGAGGAAATAATGGGATGGGTGATAGATAGGGTGGCAGTTTTTAATTGGAGCGCCAGGAACTGTTTTCTGGCGTCGGCCGCAGAATACAGGATCACAGCCTTTGAGCCTTGGTCAGGATGACCGCATTTTTGGTATCCTTCCTCACTTTACTGGCTATAAAAGCGGGGCAGGACCTGGTGAGGGAATGGTGCGGCGAATGGTGCGGCGAATGGTGCGGCGAATGGTGCGGCGAAAGGTGTGGCAGAAGTCGTGGCAGAAGTCGCTGGCAGTAGTCGCTGCATTTTGTAGTCGTAGGCATTTTGGCCGTCGTTGGCGCACATGTCGTTAGCGCGCATGTCGTTCGGGCAAGTCCTTCGGCTAAGTCCGGAGGATAAACAGTCCGCAGAGGAGAAACTGTCCAAAGAGGAGAATTGCCCAAAAAAACAGGGGGGAAAATGCCACATCCACTGGGGGAAATCAGGCACAGAATTGACTCCCGGATGAGGAATGATGATTGAATCAATGACACCTTTTTTCTTGCTAGAGGGACACTTTCACTGAATTCACAATGCCAGTTTATGGCTTAAGAGGCAATTTACTGAACAATATTGCCAAGATACTGAGCACACACACCCACAGACAAGAACCTCCTCTCCTTTCTGGACCACAAAGGTGGAACAGCTGATCATTCAGTGTAGAAGGATAATCACTAATAAACATGTTGAAGTTAATAACCCAGTTTAGTAACATTTCAGATTCATACAATCTTTCAGTATGACACTGGTTCACACAGCCATAGCCAACCATAGAGGGAGAGACACTCCTCGAAAGTTGCCAAGTGCAGGAAACATGAGAGCAGTATACCACAGCTGTGATTCCAGGCGACAGGTGAAGATTGCAGATAAACACATTAAACAATAGATTTTAAGTATTCAACAGCCTTCAAACAAATGATGAAAGTATATTCTGACTGTCACAAACATGGACCAGTAGAATGATATGATAGCATCTTTGATATCAATTATCATAAATAATTTGGATGTCCAGCTGGCAACATCCAACATATGAGAAATAAATCTAAGTAACAAAAAAACCAACACCCAGTAGACGAAACATCTGACTCGTCAGGTGTAATGAATTAACTAGAAAGAGAATATTGCATAAGACAAAGCAAATATTCTTGAAGGCAGGATTATACAATTGTTCAATGAAAGTAGACTTGTATTCATTGAAAGTAATAGTATGCAATTGTGTGACATCAGTTAAATATACTTTAGAAAATTATAATAATCATACATATATACCAATATTATTTTATATTCAAAGTTCACCCTAGTATTAATAATATCAATGATCATTTAAGTATAACAATATCTTTTAGTATTTCAAGTTCACCCTAGTATTAACAATATTAATGATAATTCAAGTATAACAATAATTCTGTATTCCAAGTTCACCCTAGTATTAATAATATTAATGATTAATTCAAAATTTGTGAGTGGATCCCCCATATTCATGAACCTTAAAAACTAATTACATGGTTTTATGCAACCACTTGGGTTGCACTGTTAAGCATAAACACAGTCATTGAAGAAGTTGGGTTGATAGAACGACTCAGAATGAGAGGACAATCAATTTCATGGACCTTAAAACTAATTAAATGTTTTCGCACAACCAATTGGGTTGTACTGTTAAGCATTGATAACTCAATGAAGGAATTTGGGTTGATAGAAATGACTCAGGATAAGATTTGAGTCATTTTAATGACAAATTAGATTGATATCTCTTTAATGTCACTACCCATATGTAAGAAATTGTTTTCCATGAAAAAACAGCAAAAAATGGAAAATTAATTTGGGTAAGATGAGAGATTCAATCAGTTCTCGGGCCAGGTTAAGTCAAACGTGTTAGAAAAAGCTAATAAATAGAAAAATAATTTAGTGGCCACCGTCATGGATTATTCAATTCAAAATTTGTTGGGGGTTGGAACCCCAGACCAGCTAAGCATGATACAAGAGCTGGGTGCTGTTTGCGACAATCATTATAATTGCCGGGCGATGGGATCGCACCCCCTACGCCAGATACATGACCTAACAACCCAATATTCAACATACATAACCTGACTACAGAAATTAGATAGCCAGGTAGAGACAGAAAATGATAATGTTTGCAATTACACAGTTAATCACCATAAAGAAAGCACTAATCACCCTGGGAGGACAATGGATATAATCACTGTCGATGTCACACACATGAATCTTAACAGCCATTGACCCTCCGCAACTTATCTGGAAGCGAGTCACCTCGGGAATGTTCCTGGCTGTTCTCCCCACATCCCATTCCAATCAGACCATTCGTCCTCCAACAGATTTCACAATTTGCACACTTTGAGAGGAAGACAACATTAAGTATGGTGATCACTGTGTTCACATTATTAAGTATTTGTATAATAATATATTAATAGAATAGTACATATTGATCAACTAAAAGGCAACAAATAACAGTGTGTTTAAATAGAATCATAGTATTTCATTGAGTTAATTTGAAAAATGCAAAAGTCACACCATATTGAGCTAGTGAGAATTCACAGAGTCACGATGATAAATTTTTAACTGAGAGACATGGCATATTTTTTCTTTATCATGTGATAGCTCAAGAACAACTGTTACAGGAGAAACAAATTTTTTAATAATGAAAGGACCTTCCCAAAGAGGCATTAGCTTGGCTGTTCTCTTGTCTGCCTTTGAGCTAATAGGATGATTTTTACAAAGAACTAAATCCCCAGGGGCAAAATTTACTGGAGAGTGGAGTTTGTTAAAAGCCTCCCCATGTTTTGCCCTTGCCTTTTTAAGATTGGCGACCACTTGTTGCAAGTAGGCTTTCCTCTGATCATCCTTAATTTTATCCTCGAACAGCTCAATAGGAATTGACCACTGATTTGTAAGAGGATGTGGCAGTTGTCTACCAAACATTATTTTGGCAGGAGATTGGCCAGTGCTACCATGTACAGCAGTATTGAAAGCAAAGTTTAGATCATAGAGGAAAAGGTCCCATGTAGAGTGAACATTGTTACATAAAATTGTCAAGGCAGATTTTAAATTTCGATGAAGTCTTTCGACTTGGTTAGCACAAGGGTAATATGGAGATGTGAAAACTTGTTTTATACCAAGTTGTAAACACATCTCCCTAAGCAGGTGTGACTTAAAAACTGAAGCATTATCAGAGACCAGATATTTTGGAAAACCAAACTTAGAGAAAACTCTTTGAGTGAGGACAGACACAACAGCACCAGCTGTAGCCTTTCGTACAGGCTCCATTATACAAAATTTAGAGAACCCATCAATCAGTGTTAAAATATACTGATTACTACCCTTTGTGGATGGAAATGGGCCGACAAAATCGATATAAATTCTTTCCCAGACATCAGAAGGGATGTTAGAAGATAACATGCCAGGCGAAGAACAATTTCTAGGTTTACATGTCTGACATAAGTGGCAATTTCTGACCATGTCAAAAATTTCCCTTTTCATATCCTTCCACCAATATTCCCTGCTAATTTTCTCATAAGTTTTGGACATTCCCAGGTGAGCGCCAAAACTAGAGCAATGAAAATATTGGAATATCATTGGTCGAAGCACGACAGGTAAAACAACCTTCCCTCTAAGAGTTTTTGAATTGCCAAAACATAGCAGCTGGTTCTTAACAAAATAATTTGCACAAGACAAGGGATCTTTCTGCAATTTCTGGAGAACATCCCTCAAAGTAGGATCTGACCTTTGATGGTCTCTAATATTAACAAATGATAAAGGAACATTATTCAATACACAAGCCATTGGTGGAAATAGATCATCACCAACTTTAGATGAATCAATATCACTAGCAACATTATCACTAGACACAGGAACGACACGAGAAAGGCAATCAGCTACATTATTGGCAGTTCCCCGTACATGATGGATGGTGAACTTATAAGAAGAGAGTTTAAGAACCATTCTACCCAACTTTCCCAGCTGTTTGGGATGTGAAAATAACCAAGACAATGCTCCATTATCAGTATACAAATGAAAAGGTTTTACTTGAAGGTACACATTGAATTTCTCGACACCCCAGCATATAGCCATACATTCCAACTCGTAAGTCGAAAACTTTCTTTCATGATCCAATAATGCTTTACTAGCGAATGCCACAGGTATGAAATCACCGTTTACTTTATGGTTTAACACTGCAGCTAATGCGAGGCTACTAGCGTCAACAAATAAGTGAAATTCATCCTCGAAACGAGGGAAAGACAGCACCGGGGGCTTAATCAAAGCTTGCTTTAACTGAATAAAAGCTTCATTCTCTGCCGTTGACCAGTGAAAGGGAACATTCTTACGTTTAAGGCGATTTAAAGGAATAGAAATTTCAGAATACCTTGGAATGAACTTGGAATAGAAACCACATAACCCCAGAAATCTCGCTACTTCCTTCAAACTCTTTGGAGCAGGGAAATTTTCGATTGGCTTAACTCTATCAGGATCAACTTGAAGTTTTCCATGGGATATCAAGTGGCCCAGGAAGGTGAGAGACGTAGTGCCAAGTTTAACCTTCTCCTCACATACAGTAAGTCCAGCCAAACGAAGTCTCTTAAGGACAGCATCGACGTGATTAATATGATCCCTGGAATTTTTTGAATAGATACACAAATCATCGATATAAGGATACACACAAGAATACTTTAGATCTCCCAGTACCTCGTTAATTAAGCGAGTGAATACTTGGGGAGAATTGGCAAACCCGAATGGCAAACGAGTATATTGATATATCCCGAACGGTGTGACAAAAGCAGTATATTTCTTCGAATTTTCAGACAAAGGAATTTGGTGAAAAGCAGAATTAAGATCAAGTATGGTAAAGTATTTTGCGTCAGCTAAATATTGAAATGCATGTTCGACCGACGGAGTGGGATAACCGTCTATTTGAACTTGCTTATTAAGCTTACGATAATCCACAACTAACCTCTCCGTACCATCCTTCTTGGGAATTAAAAAGGCTGGAGAAGACCAATTTGAGTTAGAATTCTCAATAATTCCCTTGTCGAGCAGCGACTGCACATGTTTTTTCATGATCTGTGCCTTAACGGGAGATAAAGAGAACGGATGACTCCGAATCGGGTTACAGTCAGTTAATTCTATTTCGTAAGTCATAAGCGATGTGGTCCCCAAATCGTGGGTCATGACATCGGGATATTGCGACAACAAATATTTTAACTCACTTATCAAATTATCCGAAGAATTAGATCCATTTTCAATGAGAAAAGGATTGCTGCAAGAATCTGTCGCCCGACTGCTGCTTGGCACTTCGGGATACGCACTCGATGCGCAATTGTCAACTGAATAAGCGATAAAATTTAACTTAGTAGCGGGAGACGTTTCAAAAGAGACAGCTTTCGGATGAACAATCATATTGGATTTCCGAATAAAATCAAGGCCTAGAAGAATTGGAAATGGAATATTGGCTACATAAAATGTATGCTGCCAGGAAAATTTGTCGATTTGCACCTTAAGTTGGATCGACATCCTTAATTGAAACGGTTGACCAGAAACTGTCAATAGCTCGATAGAGTCGGAAGACTTTTGAGATTTGCCACCGCGAATTTTAAGAGTTTTGAAGAACTTTTCGTCGCAAATAGAAACGGAACAACCAGTATCAATGAGGGCATTGCAAGAAACAGACTGAAGTTTTATCGGAAGAAGGGGCAAATTACTGTTACAATTTTGACGTACGCTCATGAAACTCACGGCTGGTTGGCGTGTTTCACGGGCTTTCTTCCGACCAAGGAGAGTAGAGGACAGGAGGCAGAACGGAATGTAATAGTTTTGGTCCGAAGCGCCGGCAAGGTTCCAGTTACCAAAAGAATCCGCTGTGCGGCGCCACCGTCAGTCCTCATGTTGTGTTCGGCGTGAATCGTACTGCTTCACACGTAAAATGAAGGCAATGTTGAGCCCGAAATAAACACGCCAGGCGAACAGATACATTTATCAAGCACTTCTGCTGAAAACGCAAACGGTGAGCACATGAATAAGCTGAGGCTTTCAGACGAACACCTTATTGCACTTGAGAAATTAGTTATCGCGGCCGTATCCTCCCGAAGCAAAAGTGCCACGCCCCCTCAAAAGTAGAGGGATTCATACATTTACTCCGCGACTAAATCATGTAGCATTAACACGATATAATTTGACCAAATAAATCATCTACATGTGGCACACGAAAATTACAAGCAGCCAAACGGGATAATTAAATTATAGCAATATGTGACCAACTCATTATACTTCACTTTCCAAACCCGATGCTGGCAACGAATTCAAGAAGTAAAATTAGTCGCAGCAAAAAATAAACAGGGGGACACCCATCATCAAATTTGAGCTATTAAATTATTTCGATGTGATACCTATGAAAATTACAAGCAGACAAAGGGGACCATATTTAATAATAGCAATTGTGACTAACTCTTATTACTCCCCTTACCAAACCCGATAGTTGCAACGAATTTCATAAGTAAAATTAATCGCACCGAAAAATAAACAAGGGGACACTAAATAAAATAAAAATAATGTTCATTTCACAACATTTATTCACAAACCATGACCACAATTGCAACATTTTGCAAAACATCATTTGGCGTCATACAAGTTCACAGAGAGTACAGTGATAAACAACAGACTGATTATAACAATGTAAAAAGTTATTGAATGAATGAGAAATGTGAGTCAGGAGCCTTGTCCTCCTGGTCCATGCTTTCCCTACTTCTTGTACGTCTGGTTAATGCATCCATGATGTACGTACTACTTTGCGTTAGCCACTCTGAAAGAAAAAGTAAAGAAATCGTTATTTTAAATACATGCTACTACAGGAAACATACTTGAATTCAGAAGAACAATGCCACACAAACAATTATAATACATGGCTTGGATATTCTCAAGCACAAGAAATGGGAAAAACAGCTGGGAGAGCTACATGTAAAAATGCAATGTCCTAGTTGGACTGCTGTCCCACAGGAATAACCACACAAAGAGGCACATGGAAAGGCTCAACTTTACTAACTCCAGTCAAAGGAAATATTAAGACACCTTCATGGGCCACAGGTTTACTAAAACAAAAGAATATGTGATTGGTCTACGGACATGAGTAGCATAAACAGGCATACAAATTCAAAGTACTTTTCTGAAAACCACCAAAGATGATCATTTGATCTGGCAGCTAGTATAACGGAATACATTAGCTAAAAATTAGAAAAAAAATAAAATGAATAACACTATCTGATCTAAAATAGTCTGAACACACATAATGCTAAAAACTCGAGTAACACAAAAACTCACCATTACCATACAAATGACATCATAAGTAACCCCAAGGTCAAAATTAGATTTTGTCTAATTCGAGAGTAAAAAGGGTCACAATGATGTGAAAGTTAGTTTCGTGTTGGTGGGGCTGAGCCTCCCCACTTTCTCTCACACCCAGCTGATACTGCAAGTACTAGTACAAGGAGGAAAGTAATGAAAATTAAAGGCTAAATTCTTGAATACTTTATACACGATCCATGAACAAAGATGCACACTTCAACAAATTGGTATCAAATCTTCAGCGTGTGGATAGTCCATGTATCATGTAATATAAAAGAACAGAAATTAGTAAGCATAGTGAAAAACTCAATAATAAATATAATTTGCATATTTATTTTACAAAAAAATATGAAAAGTAAAAAGGAACAACCACAAACCTGTGCATAACACTACAGCCTCATGGCCTCAAATATAATAAACATATTAAATTGCAAACCTTCAAATACAGTAAACATTTTCAGTAATGTCAACTGTTTAAAGTAAAAAAAGAAATACAGAAAAAAACTGACTGTGGCTTGGGCCTATCCTTGTATCACGTAAAATAAAAGAATCCACTTGCAATCTTGAACTTAGGTGGAGTTCTTAGCTTATACTTCAAATCATTATTTAGAGAAAATAATCAGAAATTGGTCAAAAATCAGTCTTTTCAAAAATACAGTATTGTAAGCAACACAGTTCACAGAACTAAGCAGCCGAGGCTGAATCTAGGACAGATTGCTGGAAGCTTGTGTTAAACCATGATTTCATGGCACCTTCGGCTTTAGTTAGATTGTTGTTCTGATTCTGCTTCAAGATGGCACCTGCAGCAAACAAATAAGTCCCATCAATCTAAGATATCAGCAGTACAGAGCATTTGCACAATTACCTTTACTTAAAATCAACTAGTGCAAGTTAGGATGTGCTAAGTACCTTCCACGACTGAGCAAATGTTGCTGTCTTCGAACTTCCACTTCAGCCCATGGGTGCCCTGCCAGCTCACAACTCTTGCTCCCTCTGTAGCAAAAATTTTGCTCAGCAGATGTCTAACAGCTGCTCTTTCATCAGGTATTCCCCTGATTTTATAGGAAAAAAACTGACATCTGCAAACAAAAAACAAGTATAACTGTCCATGCACCATGTAAAATGCATTGAAAGCAATCATTTTAACACTTACCAAGGACCTACGGTGATCCTTGTCTGACAGGAAATTATTTACTGCTTCAATATCCTCAATGTTCTTGCATTTCAGAGGTGGCATTCCCTATGACTGTATTGCTGGCTCTTATTCAGGGCATGTCTTTGCCATTAATGTTTCTACATTAAACTGAATGAAATATAACTGACTCATCTGTGCTGGCATTTCAGAATAGCTGACAGCACACACTCCAGAGCTGGAGCTGCTTCCTCAAATGTATTTGATGAGACAAAGGAAAAAGCCTTTTTGGTTTACACCCAGTGAAGACACCGTTAACAGCTGAAAATTAAAAAAAAATACTATTATGAAAAAAGAATTACTTCTAAAAGTATTTGGTCTTCAAGACTATGCAATGTCTAAAAAGTTCATGTGGCAATGATCAGAGCAAAATGAACCATACCAGAGGAAGACACCAAAGCATTTTGACTGGTTGGAGTTACATTGTCAGTTTGGCATTGGGAATGGCATACATTAAATAGAGACCTTCCATCTCGTTCGGTTGGTGATGATATTACACCATCTGCTTTGGCATTTGGTGCCACATATCCTGATGGTAATCAAATAATGATGAAAATTAGCATAACTCATGAATCCACATTATTTAAGTTAGCTGCTTGATCAATTTGAAAAATTAAGTTTACCTCCATCCTTGTATGCACTATTTTGGGAATGGGGACTGAAATAAAAAATCCCACCCATTCTATCTTTAGTTGCATTACCTCTCACACTTAGCTTTGGGGCCATTATATCACAAAAATTTTCCAGAGACCGAGTCGGAGGGGTCAAAAACAAATTATCATGGACATTATTATCCTCCAATTGCACCTTCTGTGCATTCTGTGTAGACCTCTCACTCACTAGCGTAATTGGTTTCTAGAGGGGGGAAAAATATTAAAACCTGAGAATCAAAATTTAATCTCAAGTTTAGCACAAAACTAGCATTTCTTACCTTGGTTTGCTTCAATTTCTTGTTCCGCTTTTAGAGGTTAATTTGGTGTTTGAAATCTTCTTGGCATCCTCCTGCGTCTCTTTTGGTCGACATGTGTCAACATCTGAACCAATATCCTTTCCCATACAAGCCTGGCGGACAGCTTTTTCAGCGACTTGATATTTTTCTGCAATCAAAGAAAAATGTCTCAACACATTTTCAAACACAGAGAAAAAAGACAGAAGAAAATATTTAACACTTAAAATGTAAAGCATTAGAAAAACTTACGATAATTATGTAGAACTCTGAAATCCCTGTAAATGTGCCAATTGTCATCAGTGATAATAGTTGAATTACTGGTGAGCTACACACCTCACTAACAAGCTAGCACACATAATGATGCAGGATATACAAAGAAATCACAATTCTATCACCACAGTCTCATCAACATGAGAAATGCAAAAAATGGAATGCAAACTGGGCTAGACACTTCGACAAGAATTACTGGTGAGCTACACACCTCACTAACAAGCTAGCACATATAATGATGATGCAGGATATACAAAGAAATCACAATTCTATCACCACAGTCTCATCAACATGAGAAATGCAAAAAATGGAATGCAAACTGGTCTAGACACTTCGACAAGAATTACTGGTGAGCTACACACCTCACTAACAAGCTAGCACACATAATGATGCAGGATATACAAAGAAATCACAATTCTATCACCACAGTCTCATCAACATGAGAAATGCAAAAAATGGAATGCAAACTGGGCTAGACACTTCGACAAGAATTACTGGTGAGCTACACACCTCACTAACAAGCTAGCACACATAATGATGCAGGATATACAAAGAAATCACAATTCTATCACCACAGTCTCATCAACATGAGAAATGCAAAAAATGAAATGCAAACTGGGCTAGACACTTCGACAAGAATTACTGGTGAGCTACACACCTCACTAACAAGCTAGCACATATAATGATGATGCAGGATATACAAAGAAATCACAATTCTATCACCACAGTCTCATCAACATGAGAAATGCAAAAAATGGAATGCAAACTGGGCTAGACACTTCGACAAGAATTACTGGTGAGCTACACACCTCACTAACCAGCTAGCACACATAATGATGCAGGATATACAAAGAAATCACAATTCTATCACCACAGTCTCATCAACATGAGAAATGCAAAAAATGGAATGCAAACTGGGCTAGACACTTCGACAAGAATTACTGGTGAGCTACACACCTCACTAACAAGCTAGCACACATAATGATGCAGGATATACAAAGAAATCACAATTCTATCACCACAGTCTCATCAACATGAGAAATGCAAAAAATGGAATGCAAACTGGGCTAGACACTTCGACAAGAATTACTGGTGAGCTACACACCTCACTAACAAGCTAGCACACATAATGATGCAGGATATACAAAGAAATCACAATTCTATCACCACAGTCTCATCAACATGAGAAATGCAAAAAATGGAATGCAAACTGGGCTAGACACTTCGACAAGAATTACTGGTGAGCTACACACCTCACTAACAAGCTAGCACACATAATGATGCAGGATATACAAAGAAATCACAATTCTATCACCACAGTCTCATCAACATGAGAAATGCAAAAAATGAAATGCAAACTGGGCTAGACACTTCGACAAGAATTACTGGTGAGCTACACACCTCACTAACAAGCTAGCACATATAATGATGATGCAGGATATACAAAGAAATCACAATTCTATCACCACAGTCTCATCAACATGAGAAATGCAAAAAATGGAATGCAAACTGGGCTAGACACTTCGACAAGAATTACTGGTGAGCTACACACCTCACTAACAAGCTAGCACACATAATGATGCAGGATATACAAAGAAATCACAATTCTATCACCACAGTCTCATCAACATGAGAAATGCAAAAAATGGAATGCAAACTGGGCTAGACACTTCGACAAGAATTACTGGTGAGCTACACACCTCACTAACAAGCTAGCACACATAATGATGCAGGATATACAAAGAAATCACAATTCTATCACCACAGTCTCATCAACATGAGAAATGCAAAAAATGAAATGCAAACTGGGCTAGACACTTCGACAAGAATTACTGGTGAGCTACACACCTCACTAACAAGCTAGCACATATAATGATGATGCAGGATATACAAAGAAATCACAATTCTATCACCACAGTCTCATCAACATGAGAAATGCAAAAAATGGAATGCAAACTGGGCTAGACACTTCGACAAGAATTACTGGTGAGCTACACACCTCACTAACCAGCTAGCACACATAATGATGCAGGATATACAAAGAAATCACAATTCTATCACCACAGTCTCATCAACATGAGAAATGCAAAAAATGGAATGCAAACTGGGCTAGACACTTCGACAAGAATTACTGGTGAGCTACACACCTCACTAACCAGCTAGCACACATAATGATGCAGGATATACAAAGAAATCACAATTCTATCACCACAGTCTCATCAACATGAGAAATGCAAAAAATGGAATGCAAACTGGGCTAGACACTTCGACAAGAATTACTGGTGAGCTACATATATCACTAACAAGCTAGCACATATAATGATGCAGGATATACAAAGAAATCACAATTCTATTACCACAGTCTCATCAACATGGGAAATGCAAACTGGGCTAGACACTTCGACAAGAATTACTGGTGAGCTACACACCTAACTGACCAAAATATTACTTCAATATACATACAAATATTAAACTTAAAAAGTATATACAGAACATAAGTTTAACATGGTTGAAAAAGTATTAGGATGTCATTAGAATGAAAAAGTAACAACTAATTTTAGGATGGGATGTCATCACAGCTTAGCCTTTTTCCTGTTAGCTTTAGCCCTTTCCTTCTCCTGGTGGCAAATACTGTTTGCTCTCTTGCAAACGAAATGCATCCTTGTGACAAGATAAAACCGAGTCACTGCAGCAGTCAGGGTATTCTTATGTGAGCTACAGCCAATCCGAGGTAACTCACTACTCACCTCTAATCTGTCCATAATTTGGAGCAATAAATCACTGGACATGGGTACATCAGCTAATGTCTTCGTGATAATCGCTTCTAAATGTTGAAGCAGACAGAAAAGGTCTTTTGAGGGCTTCACAAGAAATCCTTTACTGACCAAATTTATGAACATGTCATTAATTTGGTCATCATCTTTGGCAACCATTTCGGATGCACAGTCTTCGCATTTCGTTAACCGTTCCTTTTTTCTGGCAACATAGCCCGCAACATACGTTAGAACTTCATCACAAGTTTCGATCACAGTGTAGTTATGATCTTGCGAAGGCACAGACGTATGGTTAAGTTCACCTTCAAGTATACTATCCAATTTATTTATCATTTCCACAGTATTGTCCTCCTCCACGACATCCTTAAGGGAGAAGAGCATGGAAAGCATTTCCCCCCCACTTATGTTGCTCCCTTTATGAGGCTTTACTAAAGAGTAGGTGCATGCTAGCCTGTACATTTGGATGAACATGCTGCTGTCTGGATGTTCAGTGGAACCACACATTCCTCTCATCATCCCAAAGAATCTCTGAAAAGTAGGGCAGAACCTCATTGAACACCACTAACATATAATTAAATAACAAAGTATGATGAAGATTGGTACCTCTAATGCATCCTGATTCACCCTACAGGTCATTAGGTATTTGAAATCCCATTCTGTCATCAAGTAATCTGCAAGTTGTAGCACTCCATTGAGGGTCACCAGAAAACCAAAGTAAGTGTTTTGTGACATGAAGATAAACCCTCTGTTTATTGCCTCATGTTTCCAATTCATCAAATATGGAATGAAATCCTGTACATCCTGAAAATGGTTAAGAAACAAAATTGATCAAGATGCCTTGTCAGCAAAAGAATCACCTTTCTCTTTTAACAATCAACTTACCTTCCAACCCTTGGAATCCTTACGAAGGGCATCCATTGGGGTCCGGGAGTTCAATGCAGCAGCTAAGTCGCAGATTTTCCGCACAAGCTGAATGGAAGCATCAGAATCCAACAAGGATGCACACTTTCCCTTATACAGTTCCATTGCTGCAGCTGTTTTGGCACCAAAAAACTAACAACAAAGTTGAGAAAAACCATGAGACGGTATACAGGGAAGTATGGGAATAAGCTTATTGCAATAAATATGAAGGAATCCTACCCGGAAAGCTCTCCTGACATTCATTTTCTGAAGGGAAGAAGGGTGGACATCATCCACACTTAAATTGGGGCAGGCCTTTAGATTGTAACCAATTGGGTTATCACATCTTAGGACGGCATCCCAATGGCTCAGTTTAACTATTCCGTTAGGGGTCTACAATGATAGGAATAATTGGCAATTATGCATGAGTAAGGGTGAACACAGCAAAGTGAAAAAGTTTCATTTGCAAGCACAGTGCTAAAATCAAGACCAATCTGGTAATAACATTAGTAACAGCTACATAAGACCTAAATACTTACCCAAGTCTCTGGCTGTGACACAATGAGGTTCCTAAAGTTTTTGAGGAGGTGAGGAAAGTCTGAAATAAACCAAAGTCTTCTCGTGGACTCACAAAAATGTTCACAGCTAACATTGTCCTCACTTACACCAAACAACTTCCACATAGCCCGGTTCCATTGCGCGCCATCGCTTACAATGGCATCAACATGGAAACCAGAACGTTCCAGGAGGATCACACCTTCCATGATAAGGTGATGAAGCACGAGTTTTAGAGAATGTAGAGAGGGATAACATTTCTGGCATACCTACGTCACGCAAGATGGCGACGAAGCGTAAAGCGAAATATTGATTTCAGCGCCACCACACGTCAAGATACGGAACTTTAATCACCAACTCGCCGTAGTTTTACGCAAAACAATCACCATTGGGGTGGGTTGGGTAATGACCAACGGGGTGGCCCCCGCAGGGGGCCACCCCGTTGGTTCAAAAGGGTATTCGTGAAAAAATAAACGTAACTATCCGCCAAATAACATCCTCCCCAGGTAGCCTTGAAGGTTACCCGTGCCTCCAGTCTCAAGGAGTTCGTGCGTTTCCCCGCTTGGTGGCGCTGTCATCAGGTATGCCAGTAATGTTACCTCTCTCTACATTCGGAACGACTCATGAAGCACTGTGCCAGATGCACAACCTTTGCTGAGGAAAGCAGCTACAGTCTGCACCCATGTCCCTCTGAAAGGCTGAAACATCATGACTAGTGCATGATCCCCCTGAACGTTTTTCTGGTGACAAGGTGTATAATCTCCCAGGTCAGTAAATCCATTAATTTTTAGTTTAACTTTGTCGAAAGACAGACCTTCGGATAACTTCATTTCGTCAATAAGAATGGCACCTGTGAAAGATTTAAAGTGTTTTTTACATAAAGAAATTGATACATGTAGTGTTTTTACATAAAATCAAATGTATCTAAAATACCATTCTTCTTCCTGACAGCAGACAACTACACTTATTACATATGAGCATTATGCTAACTTACCCCGTCTTTCCTTAACTTCTAAGTCCTCTGATTTCCTCTTCAGACAATCAAAAGTTGCCTTCTGGAAGCCATAGGCACCCTTCGTCTTCCTCAAATACCTGTTTAGGGTATCACAACAAGGCATAGCCATTATGCTATGGCTTCTCAAATGCTCATAAGCCTTGGGACTTTTGATTCTTAGAAGCAGGCATTCGTACACCCACTGAGTGGTGTACCTGTTGCTTTTTGGGCTCTTTAATTTAGCTGCAGCAAAGCAGGCCTGGACTGCCTCCTTCTGGGCTAAAGGCAGGCCTTCAATCACCTCTGCTATTCCAGCAGCAGAGGCTTTGGCACATTTTTCTTTGGCTGCCTCTATTTCTTTTTTCAATGCAAGGACCTGGAAATATTGTTACAGATTAAGATATGGTATAGGAATAAGTTACTTAATGTGAGCAGCATGGTCAATATTTTATAATAACATAAATTGATATAAGCTTACTTTCTTTTGAAGGCGGTCACACTTCCTACGGGAGTTCCTAATCTCCCTAGTATCAGGTGTCTTGGCCTTTTCACTGCAATCATCGTGTTGCCTCTCCTTATCAACAGCATACTTTCTAGTCTTTTTGCATTCATGGCATCTAGAACTCAAAGGACCATGCTGTCCATCTTTCTTTGGGGGAATGTAACCCACACAGGTCTGTGATCTGGTTGAATAAGTGGGTAGTTATATAATAAGTAGGACAAATTACAATGCAAATCAATAGTAACACTGTTGGAACACGTTTGATTTACCTTAGATTAGGTCCCTTCCCAGTGCCTGGACAAATGTTAATGCTGTCAACAAAAGTCAGACATGTTGCAGCTTCTTCAAGACTGTGAATTCCTTTAGCCATGCTTGGGGGAAGTAGGTGATTGCCAAAGATAATCTGAAAACATTGGTTATTCAATTTCCATCATGCGAGGGAGTAATAAGAAGATTGAAAATAAAGTGCATAAGTATGTCATATGGATTAATACCAACCTTAATGCTCAAATCCATCCCAACAACAACTCTTTTTTGAGCTGTGACCATGTCATCTTTGCTCCAGTTAGCAAAGACGACCTTCCCTTCAATTGCCCCTGCAGTCCACATATTGGATGGAAGTAAAATTTCAACTATCTTGGAAACAAGGACCTGATAACTGAAGGCACTTTTTGGAGGTTCTACTATAATTGACCCAACTGCGCAATGAAAATCACACAGGGAATCACTGTCACCAGGCTCTTGAGCTGCCCCAGTTGCTGCTGGTGGTTCTGCCCAGTCCTGCTCAAGTGTGGATGACCCTAAATCAGGTTCCCTGATTTTCACAGGCAATTCCAACGAAAGCCTCTGCATGGGTGCTTTCCTTTTTTTTACAACCTTAGTGAGGTAGGTAGGAAGATTTGGGAATTTGGAGGGAATTGCGCCAACCTTCAATTTAGGTATATCCCTGGGGATTCTATGTACAACACCCCCTGGTAATTTGGTTTCAAAAAACCTTTCAATCTCATCCTCTGCAAAGTGTAATGAGCATACAGCATCAATGCTCCTCAAAGGCCGATCTTTCCGGGGTATTGCCTTAGCCCATGCAGCCAACAGACACTCATCCTGTAGAAATAGATATCAATCAACGACTTCACAATGGAATACAGCTAATAACTTCCTTATTAATGCCATTTAAATTGAATCACAATAACTATAAATTGCAGGTAGGGCATTATGCAGGAGAACTAGAAGGTTGAATTTCCAATCTTGTTGATGCACCAGAACGTAGGACGCGTATACGGAATTATTTTCAGGCTTTGCATGAAAATATAGTTTAATTAGTTAATTATGGTAGCATACATATTGAACAAATTCTATGAAATTGTCGTTTTCGGCATAATGATTTACAATGCCGCTAACGTAAACACGTACAATGCCACTTCTCGTTACATTACCCCCCATCGCAATGTGTATGTACTTACTTAAATCCTAAAATCCAATTTATACAAAGAGTAATATAATAGTTTCTATTTTTCATAAAATTGCTTTGACGGGGTCAATTTGAAAGAGATCCGTTGATAAAAAGTGCGTTTAACGAATACAATGCTTGGCTAAAAAATACACGCAAGAACCATTTCTATTTCCATTTTTTCAACAGTAAACTACCTACCAACTTAAACGGTTTATTCTAAGGTAAAGGAAAGATGAAGTTTTGGGAAACAGCATTTGTCCTCCATGCGCATGAAGTAATTGTTGAAAACCGAGATTGTTTCATATGTATTAACTTAGTTGCACCTTAGAATTTAATAGAAAAAAATACATGAACAATATCATCCATGAACAAGGCAAATTCACAACCGCATTAACATCACACACTGCAAACCACCACATGGTCAAGAGGTATGGGGTAAACCATCTTCATGTATGCATCTTAAATAGAAATTAACATTAAAAACTAAATATATTCCTGTCAGGTATGTACTATTATTGAATGCTTGGCCACGAACCTCCCCTGCCACACACCCTCGTGGTGGCTCGCAGGGTATTACGTAATGTAGATGAACCTATCAAATCATATTAAGGGAATCTTTATGATATACGAAACGGAATATGAAAAAAAGGATAAAAAATGTTATTGATTATTCACTTTAGCATCATAAAAAAACAATGATAACTTTTGGGTGATGGTGCGATAAGTATTAACGAGAAAACTGGATGATGCTCTGTCTAGGCAACGTGCTTTCCTTCACACACGCGGAATGATAATAAATTTCATTAATTATTCAATTTAGTATAATAAAAAAACAATGAAAACTTTTGGGTTATAGTGCGATAAATATTAACGAGAAAACTGGATGATGCTTTGTCTAAGCAACGTGCTTTCCTTACACAAGTAGAATGCTCATGTTCTAAAAGCATTATTTACCTAACTAGATAATGTTCCCCGGAAATATTTACCAGTCAACATGGAAGAGTTAAAAAAAAAGAGGAAAGCAATGTGATCCTTAATGAAAAGAGAAAAAGTGAAGCTTACCTTAGGTGCTTTGAACAGGCTGGCATTTCTCACACCTTTTTCCTTGTTGGCCTTGAATTGACTCCTATAGCCACTGGCACATCCAGGCACAAAACAATTCTTGCTCATTTTCACTGCAATAAGGTTTTACTTCCAGAAATTGCTTGAAATGTACTAGACGCAGCTTGCTCCACCATACAAACGCTCAGTAAAGGACTGCTCATGCAGCATGAGGATCTGCAACAGCGCCTCTTGCGGTCGTGAAAAAAATCTCTTCCCGCCTCCGAACCTTGCCGAGGATCCGGACCGGTTTTCCACCCCTTCCCCCTATTCCGTTCTGCCTCCTGTCCTCTACTCTCCTTGCTTCCGACATTCCCTTGCATGATGCCCAATTTTACGACAATACGAACAAATTATTTGCCTTGCGGCAACTGGGGAGACATTAGGAGAAATACTATGAAATGTATTGGCGTACTCGGCACAATCCATCAAATGCTTTGACGCCTGGGTTATGACAGAGTCTAGCTCCTCAAAGGTCGTGGGCTGGCGAGCAAACATTATGGCGGATTTAGTGAGAGGATTTAACCCTTGAATAATTAACCGAACGGTTTGGCACTCGGTGAACTCTAACGCCAACACTTGAATCGCGTTACGAACAGAACATACGAAATCATTAGGAGTTTCACGGGGGAACTGAAATCTCTTTACTTTAGTGGTAACAAGACGGTCAAACTCTCGATCACTTACAATTCTTCCCCAAACTCGTTTGGTAATTTCGGCCCACGAAAGATTCTGATTTAACATAGAGAGCCAAAACTGATGAGAACTAGCTGGCAGCTTGGTAATGACTAAATACAACAACGTAGACAAAGGAACTAGCGAAAGAGAGACAATTTCTTTCAGTTTCAACATGAAATTATACCAATTTTCTGTATTGGAAACCTCGAATGGTGGAAAATCAGCGATCAGCTGCTTCACTATGACCAGACCTTCAGACAGCGGCAGAACAGGTTGCATTGGGACTGGCGGTGCGACATGGGTTGGATTCTGCTCGTTCACCTGGCCTCGGGGAACCACGTTGGGTGTGGATTCCGCCGGAACACCAGAAGTTTCAAGTGTAAGCACAGATCCCCCATTAGATCTAGCACGCCTGTCCTCGGCCGTGGTCAAGTAAGCCCTTGCGTACTGATCGACTGAATTACCAGGCATACTGACGAAACTCCACTCAAATTGCCGGAAGATAAGACGAAAAAACTTCGTCACACAAGAATTCACACACTAAACTCCGACAGGAATTTACAATGACCTATTCTAGGGCCTCGAACTGGAAACCAGGAACACGAAATAAATTACGAAAAATAAAACCCTTGCCTATTTAGATTGCCGTTAGCGGCAGAGACAAAACTTCCGTGAAGGAAGAAAATGAAATACCAGAAATAATGACGATCAAGATCCTCATAAAACACTCACCAACTGCGTTGGAAAGACAGGAAAAGAACAACCATGCTCTGCTACCAGTTTGTAGCGCTATCGGGAGAAGGAGCAGATTTTCTCGCCGATAACACTCTTGAAAACACAAACTCTTTCCAAGCTCGGGTGAGAAAAATGAGGAAAACGAACGAAACACAAGTATTATCAATCATAAACTTAACTTATCAATATATTTTACAAATCACAAAATAGAACCAAACCAATTACAATAATTTACCCATAGGTCGAGTGCCAGGCGACCGTAATCAAAGTTTCCAGTCGGAAAATAGTTTAAGTTTAACAAGTACGAGAGGTTGAGCTTCTCTCTTAAGTACAAAAGTGACTTAGTCAGCAGGCTCACACAACGGTGTTACCCGGTCGGCGTCTCGGAAGCAATAGAGGGCGAGCTTAGACACGAGTCAGCTGAGGAGGGGGTCTGTCGACAAGGACGAAGGTGGAATGGGTAAGGTCAGGAGGTTGGCGATTGGTAGCCATGGAGGGGAGGAAATAATGGGATGGGTGATAGATAGGGTGGCAGTTTTTAATTGGAGCACCAGGAACTGTTTTCTGGCGTCGGCCGCAGAATACAGGATCACAGCCTTTGAGCCTTGGTCAGGATGACCGCATTTTTGGTATCCTTCCTCACTTTACTGGCTATAAAAGCGGGGCAGGACCTGGTGAGGGAATGGTGCGGCGAATGGTGCGGCGAATGGTGCGGCGAATGGTGCGGCGAATGGTGCGGCGAAAGGTGTGGCAGAAGTCGTGGCAGAAGTCGCTGGCAGTAGTCGCTGCATTTTGTAGTCGTAGGCATTTTGGCCGTCGTTGGCGCACATGTCGTTCGTTCGGGCAAGTCCTTCGGCTAAGTCCGGAGGATAAACAGTCCGCAGAGGAGAAACTGTCCAAAGAGGAGAATTGCCCAAAAAAACGGGGGGGAAAATGCCACACGTCTCAATACGCCATGAAGCAAAAAGGCAGAATGCAGACATATATCCCACGTACAATTCAATTATTGAAGCAAAAAAACAATGCTACCCGAAAAACATACATATCACCGAAGTGTCCGCCGAAATAGAGCTGCAATTCCTTCTAGATCACACAGTAAAACGGCTGATTTGCGTGCAGTATTAAGCCCCCAAGCAGCTGAAATTGGGTAAAGATACTCTCCCACAATGGAGTATTTGCACTTTTTGGGTGAGACCCGTTAAAAATATCATTTCGGTTTACTAAAGCGAGATTCCAATTCCTACAGTCGTACGACCACGGGTTAATTTGTTATTAACAAGTAAACATTCTAAAATAAATGTTGCGCTGAAACACTATGCCGCCATGTTAAAGGGCTTGTGACGTCATCCCCTATAGTGGACTGCCTGCGATTGCTGGAATTGTTGTACGCAAAGAGTAAATTGAATCTGAGGGAGTAAACAACTGTCGTTCTTGTCTAAATTATTCGTTTGTGTATTATAAAGATCCTTTCAACTCATAGGCATGAGTGAGGAAAGAGTTATGGAGAAAGTTCGTGCGAAAAAAGTCGGGAATGAGTATTGTTTCGTTCCGAAATGTGGGAGCACTCGTGTGTCTACACCGGATAAGATTTTTGTGAATGTTCCTGATAAACCTGAACTACGAAGGAAATGGTTAATGGCAGCCCGGAGGGATCTGAAGACAATGCCATTATCCATAAAATCCCATTTGCGCTGCTGTGAGGATCATTTCAATGTAAGTGCAGTGTTTTTAATGCTATCAGTTTATCGGTAAGAACCACGTCAATTACAAAAATGATTTGTTTTGGTACCTAGCGCTATGTGAGAATTAGTCATCAAGTACCATCATTATTCATGCATACGTTGACGTAATGATTAACATTTTTTATGAGACTTGGACCTGATATAGCATTTAAAATGCGTCAAATCTTACATTGACGTTGAATATTGTTTTCAATAAATACTTCAGATAAAACAGCTTTTCATCGGAAATGTCTTCATCAATGAAAGAAAAAGAATGGCAATTTTCCACAAGAATATAGTTTTAATCGACCGGTTTTCTTGTGGAAAATTGCCAGTCTTTTTCTTTCATGATGTTTTTCCACAAAATCAAGCCTGAAACAACAACTTTTATTTGTCTTCATCAATGTTATGAAAATTATAATTTCGTATCGTGTGGTTTTATTTTGAGCGACGTACGTACGATGTATTCTGGTATATTATACTAAAGTAGGAGAGTGGGTGGCGCAAACCATGCGTATATACTGATGGTAAGTGGTGTTTGGAAGTAATAGGAAAGTTTCTTTATTCACAAAAAATGTGTATTGAGAACAATACAAACACGCAGGTTATACTTGTGTTCATTCATTATTTATCTTTATACATGAATTCAGTCCTTAATTTACGGTTCTTTCTTTGTAATTAAAGTACCTGATTAGCAATTATTGAACAACCGCATAAGTTAAAACGTATAGAAATAGGCATTGAGCTAAAATATCTTATCTAAATGGCTGTAGCGTTGCTTATTTACAATGATGGTTTTGATACGAGCAGTGTAGAAGTTACTTAAAAACAAACTTTATGGACATTTAACTGAAAACACTGATGCTCTCATTCATCTTACAGTTGGAAGAAGATGCTGAACATTTTATGAGGTGGAGAATGATGGGAGGGCAACTCCGGATAAAGAAAGGTGTACTGCCCCACATCTTTCAGTGCCAGGCCAGACCTTCCAATGTACCTTCTGCACTGAGAGTTGTAATTAAGAAGAGAGAGAGACTACAACTGCTGTCTGATTCAATGGAGGAGAACTTCAATGCTGAGGCCAATTCAGAGCCTGTTTGCCACCCTGAAATAAACATTGATTGTGAGATGCCAAGTATTCCCCACCCACTGCGTGATATCTCCAACCATGAAAATTTCTTATCCAATATGGATAAAGGAGTTCAAGTACGCTTGCCATTCCGGAGCAAAGGTACTCAAACTGCTGGCAGCCATCAGAATGATGTAGGTACGTCACCAATAAAAAACAGTGCAATACAGATTTCTCCATTGAAAAGTACATCTGTTAGTTTGGAGAGTAGTACTTGCTCCTCTGATGATGAGTATTCTGACTTGTCAGTCTCTATTTCCAACTCATCCAGTGATGATTTCATTGATTCAGAGGAAGAGATTAAGCAAGTAAGGGAGGAGCATTACAAAGCACTGTGCTTTTTCATGGAAAGAGACCCAAAACTGTACCTTGGCATTCCCCCGAGTAGCTACACAATTTTATCCATTCTTTGTGACGAAGTTAAATCGTCACAAAAAAATATCATGCTATGCCTGAAAAAAATAAAATTGAATGACCAGATTAAAATACTTGGCAATGAATTTGGAATGCATTTTTCAACCGTCAGTAGGAATCTTAGAGAAACCATGCCAAAACTGGCCTCATTTATGGCTGATTTTATATATTGGCCAGAAAATGAGAGCAGACTAAGAACTTTGCCCGCTGCTTTCATTGCTAATTTTTCCAACGTTTCCTGTATTGTAGACTGCTTGGAAATAGCAATTGAGAAACCTTCCAATTCCTTGCACCAGGCACAGTCTTGGTCTCAGTATAAAAAAGCAAACACTATTAAGTATTTGATATCCTGTTTACCCAATGGGTTCATAAATTTTATATCAGAGGGGTATCTTGGGAGGGCCACTGACGAAGCAATTTCAACTGATTGTGGTTTCTTAGATAAAATACCTCCAGGAAGTACTGTCATGGCAGACAGAGGTTTTAAACATTTAGAGTCAGCATTAGCAAGAAGGTCATGTAGTCTGGTACGGCCACCATCACTTGTAACTGGCCAAATGCTAACTCAGCATGATGTACGTTTGACAAAACAAATTGCCAGCCTTCGCATTCATGTTGAGCGAGTCATAGGGAGAATTAGAGACTTTGCCATCCTAAAACCAACTGTACCCTAGTAGCACAAAAAGGATTAAATCTGTATATTTTTAGGAAAGAAGGATACTTGGGTATCTATATACGTAAGTATAGATAAAATCTGTATATTTTTAGGAAAGAAGGACACTTGGGTATCTATATACGTAAGTACAGATAAAATCTGTATTAAATCCAGATTCAACGCTCCACGAAAAAGATTTAAATTGGATACATTTAGGAAAAAATATACATTATACTCATATAGAGAATCAGTCTCCATTTCATCTGAAATTTCTCAGTGCCTAAAGGAAATTGTACATGACGACTATGCGTCCATTTCTTCAAATTTTCCCGACTAAGAACAGCATTTTTCAACCGATATTTAACGAATATTTCTTTAATAGTCCCTGAATCTAGCTCTGTATTCTCAAGTAACTGTGTTGAAGTTTTGCGGAAGAATAAAAAGTATATTATAGTATAAGTTCTCGAAAAGGGGAGATTGCAATTTAAATCGGCCGATGAGAATGTACTATTTACATGCTGTTACGTGCTGAATTAAAGGAATTTACTCACACTCCGAAAGGGACTATTTTCTTATGTCTGAGGTGCGGAGGATTACCAACTGTTGACACGGCGTGCCGTGTCCACGCAACGGCCGTTTAGTAAGAAAACGGCATCCATCTTTGACGGCATCCCTACGATTGTGCACGTTTGTGATGGTTCAATTTGTACAATTTAAGGTGAGTCTCGTCTTGTTTGTTGTTTTCTGATTTCAATTGGAAATTTTAAATGTGTGTTTACTTCCCGTCTGTAGAATGTTATTTGTTGTATTGAGCCTTAAAAATTTGCAGTTACAGAATCGTACCCGCGAAATTCTTACTTTATCCATCTTCACTGCCAATTATTACGAACATGCCCAATAAAAGCTACAGGGCTCTAGTAGATATAAGCGCTAGGCATAAACGTCGTTGGAGGAGTTCTAGTGACTATCTACCTTGTAGTAAGGCCATTAATGGCAATTTAGGGATTAATGTAGATCCTCGAGTATGCACCGGGGAAATTAATGAGGTGGTGGTAATTTCGTCTTCAGAAATTAACAGTTCTTCGAATTTCAGCACTCTGGACGTTCAAAATAATGATCCAATCGTAGTAAACGGTGGCGATGGTATAGTTACGTCAGATACTAATTCAGAATCCAGCGTGGAAGAAGAAGTGTACAGTATTGATAGTCTGATAGGTGAACTGGCTCAGTGGGCAGTGACTGGGATTTCTCATGAAAAAGTGAATGACTTGCTTAAAATACTACGGCATCATAAATGTCTGTCTGGTCTTCCATCAGATGTTAGAACCTTGGTTCAGACCCCTCGAAGTTGTGCACTTAAAACCATTGGAAAAGGACAGTACTGCCATGTAGGCATCAAAGATTCCTTAAAGTATATCTTTGAAAGTTATCCGGAGACCCAAGCCAAATTGAAGTTGAGTTTACACTGTAGTGTTGATGGTGCTCCTGTTGCAAATAGTTCCAGTAGTCAGATATGGCCCATCCAAATGTCTTTGGCTGATTATCCGCAAATAAGCCCATTTCTTGTCGGCATATATCACGGGTTTGAGAAACCACAGTCTTGCGATGATTTTCTGGCAGATTATGTAGTAGAAATGACAAGTCTGGTGAATCATGGTTTGTGTCATAATGGAGTGCATTATTCAGTTTGTGTAGATGCCTATATTTGTGATGCACCAGCTCGTGCATTCTTGGCTCAAATTAAGGGCCACATGGGATACTTTGGTTGTGGAAAGTGCTCTATAGAAGGTAATTATGTTGATCGCAGAGTTGTTTTTGATGAAGTGGGTGCACCAAGGACAGACGAGACTTTTGCCAGCAGGGTCCAAGAGGAGCATCATGTTGGAGACTCACCCTTGGAAAGAATCCCAGGCACACGCATGGTCACACATTTTCCTTATGAATACATGCACTTGGCATGTCTAGGAGTTATGAGGAAAATCTTATTTGCTTTAGTGAAGGGAAATTTAAAAATTCGGTTAGGCAGACAGAGGATTGAACAAATTAATGGTCGCCTTGAGGACATTCATAAGTACTTGCCAAGTGAATTCCAAAGAAAGTCAAGGTCTCTGAAATACCTTATGCGATGGAAAGCCACAGAGTTCCGCCAAGTTTTACTTTACTCCGGACCATATCTTTTCCAAGGAATACTTCCTAAGGATGTTATGGACCATTTCTTGTGTTTTCATTTTGCAATGCGGATTTTTGTGTCTTCTAAGTATTCTGGAGATGGAAATATGAGAACCTACGGTGGAAATTTGCTAAATTTTTTTGTGTCGCACTTTGGATCAATTTATGGACATGAGAGTGTTAGTTACAATGTGCATGGGTTGCTGCATTTAGCAGATGATGTAAAAGAATATGGAACCTTAGACAAATTCAGTGCCTTCAAATTTGAAAATCAACTTCAAATTCTGAAGAAAAGTATAAGAAGCCACAGAAATCCCCTTCAGCAAGTAGTTCGAAGGGTGTTGGAGAGTAGGAATGTACTGGCTGGAAACAATCCTGATTTAAAGAAAGGGGGTTTCCATTTCTCTAAAATAACTGATTTTCCCCTTGGTGCCACTCAACCTGCTTACAGGGACTATAACCTGGGATGTGGAAAAATTTCAACTGAAATTCCTGACAATTGTGTGATACTAACCAATGGAGATTTAATGGTTGTTAAGTTTATAGCTACTCATGATGCACAGGTAGTGGTCATAGGGCAAACGTATCTTCGTTCCTCCAATTTTTACTCCACCCCTGCTGATTCCACTGATGTTGGCTTACATCTCATAAGTGCCTGCATGTCAGATCTTGTTATGCTGCCAGTAACTGAGATCACAGGGAAAGCTATAAGGATACCTAATTCATTGCTGGGGATGGGGAATGGGTTTTATGTTGCAGAAATTCTTCATTTTTAATGCTGTCTTTAGCCTTTTTCTGTATATAGGTAATATGTTTGAATAGTTTTATTTTTATTGATTTTTAGTCAGTACTAAGGCATATTTTGTTGTAAATTAGTCAAACAGGGTAACTGGCAGTGGAGAAGTTATGATGGAGTGGGTCATCGTAGAATTTGTAGGTGATGAAGGAAAATTACCGTGCTGCAAGGCAGTACCAACCTCATGGGTAACTACTGAATTGGAAGTAGAGATCTGCTACTATCCACCAGAGGGGCTTTCAGACAGGCAGATCAATTTTGCCATTAGCAATTGCACAGCTGTACAGATGTCATGGCCCAAATATCTTGTGAGGAAGTTCAGCAATAGCATTTGTGGTAAGTTTCATTTAAGAAATATTATGTTATTCTCCTTAAGCAATGCATTACAATTCAGACTGGTTTCAGATTCTTATGAGAAAGCAAGGGAATTAGAGGTGATGGCCACGTTAACATCAGATGTAGATGCAAATGAAACCCTAGGTAAAGGACAGAGGAGAAAGAAGCGGAGCAAGCATGTGTCATCATCAGAAGATGAACAGGAATATGGGAGGAGGGAATTGCCTTCCCCTCCAAAATTAAAAAAAAGTAAGGTCCAATTGAGAAGTTAATTTTCAATTCATATATTACATGACATGCAATTATTAGAAATTATTTAAGTTCTTGTAAACCACCCTATAAATTACTTTTCAGAATGCTGTGGGAAAAAGGAAGGTGGTGTGAATACTGCACCTAGTTTGGAAAGACATTCCAAAGTTCCTGAGATTGGTGTGTAAAATTTTAAAGATTATTGAGATATTTTGAAGTCATTTATAAACAAATAATAATGTAAGTTTCTTTATTTATGCCATTAGCAATATTTCCAGGGGAGCCATCACTCAGTGAAAATGGACAAAAGCCATCAGTGCAGAGCAACTCATCATCAGCACTGACCCCCATCTCAGTATCTGGTACTTATTAATGAAATAGTAAAATAAATGTAATAACTTTCCATGGCAATAATGAGTGATCTTTTGTAAACACTGTCTTACTTTTCCATATTCTTAGAATGGGTCAATATTGATACTGGGGAAAAAGGGAATTCCACCATCATTGTGGAATCTGTTAATTCGAACTCAATTCCTGTTTCAAATACAGGTAGGTACTTAACTAAGTGATGATTGTTGCCATTTGACATGGATGAATATTGCTTTTGTTGTATGTTGTGATTATCATTTCGTCTATGTTTATAATTTTATTTCTTTCAGAGCCCCAAGGAGGAAGTGCCTGTGACTGTGGTCACGTGTGTTGCAAGAGCAAAACAAGTATGTATTCCTTATATTTTTATTTGGCTTCATGTTCAAAGGTATTCTGACTGAATTCTCCAATTAATATTTGCAATACTTTGAATTCTAGTTCAAATTCAAGCATTGACGAGTCAGATCCAAACCACTAACAGGAACATAATTGAAGTGTTAGAGGAAATTAAGTATGTCCGCACTGCAGTGGACAGCTTGTCAACTTGTAATCCTTCCACTACCTCTCATTCCAAGGTTAACTTTAACTTGCCCTTAAAAACTCATGAAGAGGTGAAGGAAATTGAAGAGATGCTCAAGGATGTCAATATGCAATCCATATTGGTAAGCTCAAAAGTCCTTTGGAATATACTTATTTGACATTTTTAATATCTTTCTCTAATAAATTTCCCATTTCAAATTAATTTTTTTAGAAAGAAGAATTATCGATCCAGGGTGGCACATCTTTGGTGTCAGCGGTAAATGCCATGTGCTACTTTTTAATGACTGATGAGCTTGCCCGTCAGTACACCTATAAGGGAGTAAGAGACAAGCCACCCTTCAAAAGCCTGGCACTGGATACACTTATTTTTGGTAATGTCACATTTTGTACTTTTATTTCTGTGTCAGGGAAAGCAGGGTATTTGGGATAGAGTGAAAGCTTCTTTCTTTTGTTGAACAACAATTTTCCAATCGGCCATACATGTTCCTTCATAGGAATTCATCTGTGTTCTTTCTAAACCATTCAGTTTAAAATGTGGGGTGTGGAGGGAACTGGGAAATATCTCATCAATATTATATGCAGAATTAGGAATGCCATCATTAATATGCAACCTGTATGTACCAATCAAAAATGTTTTTGTCTCACTTTGCAGATTTATGTCCTATTGTATGAAATTTTCCCCACGGGTCAGCTAAAATAATCAATAGTGATACATTTTATATTAATGCTTTCAGATGCCATCAGGTCCAGGCCTAGTTTGTCAAGTTCCACTAGGAAGGAGGTGAGCAAAGCAGTTGCTGAGTGGATAAGGCAGGCCAATGCAAGAAGCAGGAAGAAGAGGAGCCTGATGTAAAAGGATCCTAATGAGAGATGTTTCATTTTAATAAAGAAGGAATAAATGTTTTCTACTCATACACATTTGTCTGATTTAACTCATCACTCCCATTTACCTGCTACAATTATTTAATGAAATTAAGGGCTTGGTTGTCTGTCATAGTAAGTTAAGTAGTGTTCTCTGAAAATAATATTTCCTCAAGATGATGCAATTTCCTTTCAGCCAGTATAGGTATGCATGTATATTGAATTTGCCTCTTTTTTTGAGGCTAATGGTAACCATACCTGGGACCCAGACAGTTTTATATATTTTTTTGCATAACATGTCTTTGTTATCCGATTTGTTTCAGAATCTCACATTCTGCCATTGCTTGATATTTTACAGTATATAGCACATGTATACTGAGAATAGATTTAATCCATTATTTATCTCTTTTTCTGAGATGGAGAAAATCTAGATATGATCTAGATAATATATGAAAAGTAGAGGACATTTGGTAGAGATTTATATAGATATAATACAGATTTTTCCCGGATACCATGTATACAGGAATCTGTATATTATACAGGTTTTATCCTTTTTGTGCTACTAGGGTAGTTTTGGACCACAGCCTTGTTAGTATGTCGGACCACATGATTGTAATAGCATGTGGTCTGGTTAATCTTGACAAACAAATTGTGAAGGCTTGAATATTTTAATTAGCACAAACAACCTGATAAACCTGAGAATGATACCATACTTCACTATGGGATAAAAGCACCCATGATAAAATGTTAACTTAGTATCATGTCCAACAATTTTTGAGAGGCGAGCCATTTGGTAGCAGGTAGTATTTAGCCTTTTACATAATTGTATGGCATGCTCACTCCATTTTAGGTGCGAATCTATTTTTATTCCAAGTAAATTGATATGCTCTAGCATTTCAATTTCATGTCCCTCTATTGAAATGGAATGGATATATTTTGAACTTTGGACGGTGCGAAAATTGATGTAGCCACTTTTGTTTGTATTTAATTTCAAACCCTTTGCTGTAAACCATTTGTCAAGTTTCCCAACCATTTCTCTAGCTATGTCAAGTGCTCTGTCGTGGTCTGATTCCTTAACAAGAACAGTGGTATCATCAGCATATTGGATAGTATTGGGGCTAATATTACTGGGTAGGTCATTAACATAAAGTACAAACAAGCGAGGACCCTTGAGGAACACCTTTTTTTATTAATTCCCATTCAGAGTAATATTTTTTTGGGCCTGACTTAATACAAGTTCTTTGTTTGCGTTCGTGGAGGTAGCTTTTGAACCAGTGCAGGGTTCTGGGATTGACTGGGATTCGTCAATTGCTCTACAAATTTCATTTCCAATTTTAATTAAAGCTGAGTTAGTGGAATAGTTTTTTCTAAATTCATGTTGATTTTTGGAAATGTAATTGTTTTCAACTAAGTGGTTCATGAGACGAGAGTGAATAGCTTTTTCGAATATTTTGGAGAAAGTGGGGAGTATTGATATGGGTCGATAATTACTTGTGTTTGACCTGTCTCCTTTTTTGTAAATTGGTATTACATCAGCATATTTTAAGAAGTCTGGAAATGTACCCTCATTAAATGATTGATTGATGAGATTGGTTAGGGAGGCAACGATTTCATTAGCTACACATTTAATAGCTTTAACTGGGACTTCATCATGCCCAGCAGATGTATTGCTTTTCAAGGAGGCAATTATGTGAAATGTTTCATATTCTGTGATAGGATCAAATAAGAGGTCACAGTTGTTTGCTCGTGAATGATTGCTTAATAGTTCCATAGAAACGTGCTTAGTCGGTACTATACCAAGGGTAGTGGGTATTTCAATAAAGTAGTTATTAAAGGCTGTAGCTATTGCTGATGGATCTCTGAGTTGACATTCATTAATCGTGATCGAATTAATAAATTTACTAGGTTTATTTCCTCCAATTTCATTTTTTATGACTCTCCAGGTAGATCTACTAATGTTGGTTGAATTCGAGATGTAGTTGTTGTTAGTCATTACTTTGGCTGCTTTAATGACCCTCTTGTAAACCTTACAGTATGCACGATAGTATAATTGAAAGTTGGGATCTGGTGAAGTATTGGCTTCTTATTTTAAGTGGCAACAGATGTGATTTGAATGACTATTGCTTCACTCTTTTATGATGCTAAGTTAAATGGGCTGTAAGTCTGCAAATCTGTCCATGTGTAACTTGAAAAATAGAATCTGCCTGTAAGATTATACTGTCTGATGTCAATAAAATTTATCAATGTGTAACTAATTACTTGATGAATTCGTGGTTGTTCCTATGGTTAGAAATACTCAAGAATGTGTACAGAAAATGGTTTTAAGGAAATCCAACCCATCACACATGCATAACTGTTTACTTAAGAATTTTTCCTTTGGCACTACGAATTGGGGTTATGTATGTACCAAACATTAAATCTACAGTAAGGTTCTTAAATATTGCATTAAATGAAGATAATCCTCAGAGAGAGCAAAAGGGCAGAATGAATAAAACTTTGTGAAGTCCACAGAGCTACAGAAAAGATTAGACACTATTCAGGAGTATTCATTTAATTAATGAATGAAAAATGGCATCACACCAAAACAACATGCACTTTTCCACAATTACTTTAGCGTATTCATCATTAAACTGAACCATGCAATGGAAAACAGTTTCATTTTTTTCAAATGCTGGATCAGCCACTGCAAATAAACATTTCTGCTTGCCAAGCATTAACATCTGCACCATCATCTGCGTCAAGCACTTCACTGTTGGTGCCCCATCTCTCAAATAGTTTTTGAAGGTGTTTGAATTTAGAGGGCACTTGACTTCCACGACTACATCATCATAGATGCCATCAGGTGTTGCTGCAAGAAAGGGGTGCTTGGCGTTCAAGGCAACACCACATTTGCCAATTTTTATCCCAAGGCTTTTCTCTAACACCCGTATAACCTTCCCTTCTAACTCCCTCCCTCGCCTCATTGCCTCATTGTCTGGTATAGTTCTGGCTCCAAGGATAACATTCACCAAAACACCATCTTTCTTCTGGCAGTGCATGACCTCATATGCCCTTGATGCGGTTATTCTGCCTTGCCTCATATTATGCCACAGTGGTGAAGCATGCTGGTGCATAGTGCTCCTGAAAATCAACTCACAGAAGTTATATTTCCCCATAAAATTTGTGGCAAATGCCAAAAATGGTATTGCAGCTAGTGGCGGATTGTTCATGGCCTTATAGCTCAACAGCATATTGTGGATTGTCATTTCTTTTACATTTGGGTGATGGGTAAGGGACATTAACCCACTTTCATAATGCCCCAGTTCTTTCAGGGCAGCAACCACTTTTTTCCTGAAGCTGCCCTCCTCAACAGGACATACAGGTGCTGCACCTGTCATCTCCCTGACTTTCATTGGTCGCATTCCCCCACCCAGAGCAGAGAGCTTGGACTTCTTCCAGTAGCTCTCTACTTCAGTGGGAGATGGCTCTTCACTCCTCCGATGAAGCCAGAACAAAAATGCAACAGCATGCTTGCAACCTCCTGAGAAAGAATGAAATTTACATTAATAGACATCAACCTAAATGGAATGAAGATTAGTTAGTATAGTATCAGAGCTTTAGGTTCACAAACATCTTAGGTTACTCAAGAGGTTGTGAGATGATAGAAATATATTTCAACATAATAACAAGGCTACCACTACATGGTAGGTAAATAAGTTTAATATTTCCATTGGTGAATTTGTTATGAAGGAATGTACTTGCTAACAGATAATGAACTTAGTAGGAGAGTGGGGTGCACAGTGAGACAAAACATGTGCTAAGGTAGTGCTACCATTTACCATAATAGGAATTAACAATGTAGATGAGACGTGCACTACTACTGTGTAAAAGCCAAAGAAAGTTGTTCCACAAAAGGGTTGTAAACAAATGATTCAAGTCACTAATGCTGAAAAGTACATCAGGATGGAGGAATTCTGATGTATTTATTCTATTCTGATATATTGTAATGGCACACTTCATCAGACACACTAATAGCTGAAAAGAAAACCCATTTCTTTTAGTTATGGATAATCATGAGAGCCATTTGTGTTTTTAATGTAGGAAAAATTATGAAGGACAAGGATGAAGATGGAAACTATGAAGTTTGTTTCCAATGTGGAAGCACTTAAGTTTCAAATACTTTTGTTTATCCTGTTTTAGAAGATGTAGAATTAGTGCCAGGGAATTCAGTAAACATAGTTATGCCTTCACCTGTCAAGAGTGGATTGATAAACACCGAACAGGTCTCAAATTTTCAAATAGATTTCAGCTTAATCAATATCCATTAAACAGATATTAAAAGTAATTATTTCAATAAACTATTTCTGAAATTATTATGGAAAAAATTAACTTTAAAAAATATATAATACAATGCAATCATTTGAAGATTTATATGTCTTGTCTCACTGTACCTCAAACCATGTCTCCTTGTACCCCACACTGGGGCACAGTGAAACAAATATTTTTGCTTTACTTTTTGTAGAAAATTCATGTATATCACCAAGTTATGGTATCCACAATAATTTTAATATATGATTCATAATATATGTGTTTTCAAGCTGTAAATGATATGATAACATTCAGTAGGTATTACTTTACCCATAAAAAATAAAAGAGCAAAAACTGTCTTTCTGTGTCCCCCTCTCCCCTATTCATTAAAACCCAGTTCCAGTTCATTACCTAAAGCTGCAGCACAACCATGGCATTTAGCCTCTTCAATGGCTCCCTCATCTTCATTCACCACTATTTCCACGGTGTATGGCTTCACTTTAACTTTATGTTCTGGAGTGACCCTTGCCAGTGACCAACATTTTCCACCATCACGTTTTATTTGGACATATCCTATTGCAGAATCTCCATAATTCTCCCTTGCAGACCTGTATTGTATAACATACAAATGTTTAGAAAATATATACAAGCTGAATTTTTTTATATATTAATGAATCAAATTCCTTCAACACAGCAAACTATAAGTGGTTGCAGCAAATTAAATTCCTGGCATTAATGGCTAAGCAGTCATGGATTGTGTAAACTTTTTGCTTTAAATGGATTGTGTAAACGATGATATGTTTACTTGGCAAAACGTAAACATAATTTCATCATATGTTTAATGCCACATTAAGTACTACAATTTATGTGAAATTACAGCAACACAAACTCGAAAACTACTAAACGAACAATATGCAATTATATGCTTGCAAATTTAATTAATTCTGCACCTGAGATAGAAAATTTTGAGTTACGAGATATTCCGAAGCTAAAAATGTAATGACTTCGGCTTCCCAAAAGAGACTGGTAACTGGTGAGAATCAGGGGATTTGCAACTATTGACATTTTTGTCTATTCCACAGTGTCGCTACTGATATCGTTTACGAGGACAGTGAAGAGAAATTAAATGCTACCATTACGTCCAACTGATTCGCACGAATAAAATTACCATGAATCGCGAATTTGCAAATGAAAGAAATAGGTGGATAGAATTAAGTATATTTAAATTATAAGTTAAACAGAGTGAATCTCTCAGAAAAATTTAATTACTGCTCGGAAATAACTTACCTTGCCATTTTCACCCCTCGCTGTTCGGCTCCAGCGTAGTCGGCATTGCTGCTGAGGTATACACCGATCATCAAGGCGTCTACGACCGGGAGATTGTTAGAACAAGCCTTAACGTACCCAGGTTCCATTTTTGTCAAAGCCCTTGCAGCAAAAATGAAGAATATTCGTTACTGTTTCGGTACACGGATATTATAATTTTGCCTTGCTCTCGTCGCTCTGCTTGTAGCTGTTCTATAGGGGATGACGTCACGTAACGGATAGCCAATAAGAGATCGTTTTGCCCTCCAAAATATCGATGCTAAAACAATGGTTGTTAAAACTTAAATAATAAATTAATAACGAGACACAAGAATCTTTTATTTAAAATATGTGAACTTAAAACCTGTATACACTAAATGGAAAGGGTTTCAGCCGTATTCCTCACCCTTGCAAACACTCCATTAACGGCGATTTTCAAATGGGGATGTGATGGCGCTTCAGGTCAAAATACATACAAGCAGCGATATAACGATGAAGAAGGGGATAACTGATTTTTGTTCCCAACTTCCATCGTTCCTCTACAAATCCGCACTCATAGTAACGCTGGTACTAGCAGAGGAGGCAACCAAATGATTGTATGGCAGAATCCTAGGGCTTCATCGAGGAGATACTGCCGGCCAGTAAAAATACATTTAGAAAAAGAAACAGCGGAACTGACGCGTGAGGAGGTCAGTAATATGAAAGCAAAAATACATAATCTTATCCCAACAAAGGTTGAAATTGAAGGACGAGAGATTTTGGTGGAGCACAAACTAGCCGTGACGATGGTTAACGGCAAGGTGTGCGCTACCCTAAACGAGCAGTCTAGACAGAATTGTTTCATTTTCGGTGATATTCCCAAGACAATGAACAATTTGAAAAGTCACTCCAATAAAAATTTTAACCCTAGCTCACTCTCTTATGGACTTGCATGTATGGATAAGGTGCTTTGAATGCCTCCTTCACATTTCTTATAGACTTGAGGTAAAATCATGGTAGGTAAGAATATCTGACAGGGAAAGAGTGGAAATGAGAAAAAGAGAAATACAAGGACGTTTTCTTCGAGAAATGTGATTATTAATCGACATACCAGGTAGTGGCACCACAAATGATGGAAACACAGCCCTTCGATTTTTTGCAAATCCAAAGTCGACTTCATCAATTACAGGGTTTTCATCATTGCTATTGTGGATGTTTAGCAGGTATTGTTTTTAATTTTGAATTGTGCATTTCATCCCTCGGTAGATTAACATTCTGATTTTTTAGTGTAATGAAAATTTTATAAACATTGACATCCAAACTTTTCACGGTTCCAAAATCTCATTTGCCAGAGAGACAGCGAGTTAATGATATTGTAGTAAAAAAATAACATTTGTATAAAATTTGTAAACTTATGCCAAATGGCATTAGTAAACGTTTTAACATCATACAAGACGAGAAAATCACTTTCCACACGCAATGCCCTTCACAGACTATTTTGTCCAGTCAGATTTGGAATCTGGACCACTGTGCGGCGGCGCGGCCTAGACCTCATATAATTTGTATCATGGTGTTGTGTCTGTATGTCTATGCACCCTCATGCCCAACTGCATTTTTACCAGGCGATGACGTATCACGGTGAAATTCTTCTTAAAGGATAAAGTTATGTGAAAATGCACGATGTAAATTTTAACAATATCGATCTGTTGAGTTACTTTTCGACTCTCACGCATTCTCTTGACGTGGCCGAACCAACGGACGAAGCTCCATTCAAACATGTCCATCACCGGAACATCTATTAGTTTATTCGTTCTTTGCCCATTCCGTTCCTCTCTTTCTTTAATAGAAACATAGGGGGAACTGTATATTTTACTAAAAAAGTGTTGTAATAACGAAAATTCCTCATCCATGAATACCAAATTGAGATACAATTGTAAAGTAGAAAGGGATAATAAAGCTTTTATGCAGCATAATATCTTGTGGTGGATAACAAACGCTAACCTAAAGGCAAAATTGGAAAATATAAAGAGGAATATCTTGAGAAAAATCTTTAGATCTAATGAGAGGTAATGGAGTTAATAGGAGAAGAGAGTCACTGAAATATTTACGGATACCATGCAGGAAAGGAGAGTTACGTTTCCTGAGCATTTGGTGGGAAACAAGAGACTAAATGCATGCGTAGGCCTTGGAAGTGACTAATTCTTAGCCAAAAAGACAAGACGTGTCATAAGTTCGATATACCACAGAGGAAAAATCATTCGCTTTGGCAGGGATCCGGGTTCGAATCCCTGTCAAAGCGAATGATATATCCTCTGTGGTATATCGCACTTATGTGAACTTGCGGGTGACTCCGTATAAGGTTATACCGTGTGGCTAGTCCAGGTATCCTCAGAATTGGTCGATAGGTTTTATGTCTTACTAATTTAGAAAAGGATCTTCGATAAATGTGAATTACTTGGTAGAACGTGAAGGAATGTGACGAACTCAGGAGCAAATTGGCAGTCTCCTGGACTTATTACGAGGGAAAATCTAGGACGGGGCAGAAATAGACAAAAGATAGGGAAAGGAACACAACGTAGAAAATGAGAGAGCGTCGTAGAAGAAACTAAGAAGAAATATATGCTAACAAATCGAACCAACAAGATCCTTATTTTATAGGCCAATTTGAAAGAGGAGGAGGAAATAGTTGTGATGTACCCAACATAGTAGCGTAAATCACATTGATCCTAAGTGTTCTTTTAACAGCGTTATGAAAAGGATCTTATATTGCAGTGAAAGATTGATATGTCACGACAAGCATAAGAGCAGGCTAAAGGAAGTTGGGTATGGGGTGCTTGAGAAACTTTCGCGGTAAAATTAAGATGGAAAAGTTTAAGAATGCGTGGGTCATGAAAGAATACAGTTTGGATGCTCCAGTAAAGGACCCGCATAAAAGGTGTGTGGTTTGTTTGTTTAGCCATGTTGAGAGAACGGCAGTGTCGAATAATATCGAAACAGATATATGAAAGTGGAATTAGTGGCGTGATAGGAAGGGATTAGACTACAAAACTCATCATCCCAATGAATGTCAACATTTACGCCATCACCCGAACTGGTGTAACATAGGATGAGTAAGTTCTCATGCATTCACAGGGAAATTTCTGATCTTGAACCACGGTAACTTTAATGTTTTAGACAATTTATTTCTTTCAAGAGTTAGGACATCGCGTAGTACATACATGAGCTTGAGAATGTAATCTGACCGAGTACGTAGATCACATAGTAGGATGACTTGTTCCACAGCCTTAATAACGTTACTCCTTTTTTATCTAGTGTGAGGCGCCAACATTCCAAACATTACACCTTCCCACACTTTGCAACAAAAATTTTACATCCAAGTCTCAAGCAATTACAGAACTCAGTTACAAAGCAAAATATGTAATATAAAGATTCCGTCACAAATTTAACTTAAAAATACCTGATACCAACTCAAATATCATCCCCTTCAATCAATCTCTTTGGTGGTCTGATGATTCTTCTAGGCCTTGACTCTGCCAAAGAGGGAGTAGACATTACATTCCTCCTTAGACTTGGTTCAGGTGTAGGTGGGGTGTTTGATTCTGAATATAATTGATCATTTACATTCTTTCCACTTAGATCATCCTCCACCTCTCTGCCATTTTCCATTTCCCTATCACTCATTGGCAATGACACATTATTAGGTAAAACTGTTGGTCCCATGGTACCCACAACTTTAGTTCTTAATTGATCAGCATGAATAAATCTTTTTGGATTTTCAACTTCAAAAATGTATGCATTTGATCCAACACATTTATCAATTTTACCAGGTAACCAATTCTCATAACCATGTTTCCTAAATGATTTGACCCAAACACTTCCACCCTCATAAAAATTTCTGATAGTAGATCTTATATCCTTACAACATTTTTGGTACATTTGATATTTAGACTCATTTTCACAATTTGAGCTTACCAATTTTGAAAGCATAGTTTGGAGTACAAACTTAAATAGCAAATCCGACGGAGTTTTCTTAGTGACCGGGGTGTTTCGATAGCTAAAAGTTAAAATATCTAATCGATGCTGAAAATTATCATAATCTATATCTTTCTGAATAAATTCGACAGTGTCGGGCGATATCTGGTGGAACATCATTAAAACTTTCAGTAATTGTACTGTCCACTTGAATTTATTGTGAAATACACAACATGTGTTTCAACGCTCTGGGCGTCATCATCAGGTCTGACCTGTCCTGACCTCTATGAGACCTGATGATGACGCCCTGAGCGTTGAAACACGTGTTGTGTATTTCACAATAAATTCAAGTGGACAGTACAATTACTGTAGTTTTTATTTTATTATATCTTTCTGTTTCTTTAAACCCTTCTTTATAATCTGTACCGTACTTGATATTCGATTCGACGCACCATTCGATTGTTGGACCACATACATGTTTGATGCCATTTTTCTTTAGAAAATTTTGGAATTACTTAGATTTGAATTGGGGTCCATTATCTGAAACTAACTCATTAATTAATCCAAATTTAGAAAATATGCTTCGTAATACACAAATCATATTGAAAGAATTTAAAAAAATTTAAACCTTCAAAGAAACCAAAATCAATGTGCAATAGTTGGAAAGGTCTGTCTGTTTTAGGCCAAAAAGTCAGCGGCACTGGTGGAACATTACCCCTATATGCTTGACACAAATCCCAAGTGTTTACAAATTTTTCAATTTCATCATCAATATTAGGAAACCATACGTTCTTGCCAACGACTTCATTCGAACAGCACCAGGATGTTCTTCATGGAGTAATTTTAAAATCTTATCCCTACAATTTAGTGGGATCACAAGTTTATTTTGCTTGAGTAAACAGTTTGATTCAATCGAAAGTTCATTTCGGACATCAAAGTATGGCTTTAGTGCATCTGAATCAGAGTTTAGATTTCTGGGCCATCCAAATTTTATGTAATGCACCACTCGACTAAGAATATGATCTAGCAGTGTTTGTTTAACAATTTCCTCATGATCAATAACAATTTCTTGAAATGCAAAGTAAAACACACAATCATCCAAAGTAGTTTCATTTCTCACAGGTATTCGTGATAATGCACCAGCCACTATTAACTAAGACCCTTTTCTGTGTTTGATATCATAATCAAATTTGGAAAGAATTAATGCCCAGCGCTGAATCCTAGCACTCGCCATAATGGGAATCGGTTTGGTTGGCCCAAATAGAGTTGTTAAGGATTTAGCGTCAGTTTCTACAAGAAAGTTTACTCCAACAAGATATTTGTAAAAACGTTGGACACCAAAAATAACTGCTAGGGCTTCCTTTTCTATCTTAGACTAATTCTTTTCAGCTTTTGACAATGTCTTACTGGCAAAACAAATTGGCCTTACATCACAAGATCCATACATATGAGACAAAATACACCCCAAACCATTGTGAGATGCATCACATTGCAAGATAATCTTCTTGCTAGGATCAAAAGAAACTAAAACAATATGCTTTTCTAGCCAAGACTTGCTTTCAAGAAAAACATCATCGCACCTTTTACTCCAGAGCCATTTAGAATCTTTGCAAAGAAGTTTATACAAAGGTGAAAGCCTTTCAGCCAAACTTGGAATAAACTTATTATAGTAAGTAAGCAAACCCAAATAACTTTTCAATTCAGACACTGTTTTTGGAGTGGGGACATTTCTTATGTCCTCAAATTCTTCTGTAAGAGGGTGGAGCCCATACTTATCCAAAATATGTCCAATACATCTAATGCTACTTTTAAAGAATTTACATTTGTCAAAATTCGCTTTCTCATTAAAATCATTTAACCTTTTTAAGACAATTTCGGTCATCTTTGTACGGTCTCCTCTACTCATCCCCTTAATTATAACATCGTCAATGTAGCACGCAACAAAATCTAGTTCATTTAGTATTGAGTCCATTGTCTTTTGAAATAGAAAAGAGGCAGATTTTATTCCATAAGGGAGTCTGGAATACCTTAAGAGTCCTCTAGGGGTATTTAGTGTTAACAGGTCTCTTGATTCCTCTCCAACTTCTAATTGATGAAATACTTTTGATAGATCTAATTTACTGTACACTTCACCACCACCAATGGAGGCAAAAATTTCTCCTTGAGAAGGCAAGGGATAGAATTGTGTTTCGGCATATCTGTTGACAGTTTGAGAGAAATCTCCACAGATTCTAACCTTTTTATTACCCTCGGTATCAATTTTAGCCACTGGGACGATGGGAGTAGCCCACTTAGATTGTTCTACCTTATAAAGAACCCCATCCTTAATTAAGGCATCTAGTTCATCATTCACTATTTTTCTCAAGGCAAATGGAATAGTAAGTGCTTTACCAAAAACTGGAATAGTGCCTTCTTTTAAAACTATGTTCACCGGAGGACCTTTAATTTTAGTTAATCTATCAGAAAAACAACTTTAATACCTCTTTTTAAAAGTGGAAATTAACTTGGCATCACATTCAGAACCATAATCTTTAAAAACACCAGTGTTTACATCCTCCTTTAGTGCATTAGCTTTAACTATATTCACAGTTTTACATTCATTAAGATCAATACTCAAAATAGAAATCCGGTATCTACCCATTAATGGCGGCATTTTAACAAATTTGCTATCTTTGACAACAATCACAGGCAGACTGAACTTCTGGCCATTATAAGCAATGGGAACCTTAAATTTACCTTGTCCGTCTAATTTTTCACCAGAATATGTTTTCAAAATAGGCACATTTTCCATCATTTTAAGTTTATCTGTAGGGATTTGATGACCTTGAAAAAAGTTAGAGGGCATTACGGTAAATGCACTCCCAGTGTCCACCATCATGCTGACATATTTCTCATGGAGTTGCACAGGAATGAAGTACTCTGGGGAAGAATCTTGGTTTTCAGTATAATTCAGAAGGTGTACGAGGTGAAATTTTCCAAGGGAACCTTCGAAATCACAAATATCTAATAATTCTCCACCATCAGAATTTTCATTAATACAATATGACGTCGCACTTCAACACTCTGGAGCTATATGCCCCTTTATATTACATCGGTAGCACGTTTCATTTTTGAAGACATTCATTTTGATGACGTTTTCCACAATGGTTGCACTTTGCTTTCACGGCACTATAAGTTTTCGTATTGGGTTTCGAATTATTTGAACCAAAATTTGGATTAGCAGATGTACATTTCAATTTAGGAGAAACCCATTTCTTAGTTGCCTCACTAATTTTATTAACTTCAAAAAGGTTCCCATCACTAGCAGTGAACAATTCTGAGTGCTTTACGGCTAATTCAGTTGCCACAGCAATTTCAAACGCTCGTTCAAAACTAAGATCAATCTCTGTTAAAAGCTTACATTGCACATCCTTATCTGCTAATCCACACATCTACATCTACATCTACAAAATACCCTGCAAGCCACCTCAGGGGTGTGTGGCAGGGGGTGAGTAATCACCAACATGCATTAGACTATACCCTAAAGTTAGTGTAACTACGACTAATTATGCATTACCATAAATCGCTAATGCTTGTCATGAGGTGAAACCTCACAAGCATGCAACACTACACTACATATGTCATCAAAATGGAGAGAGATCGTCAATATACATGCATTCTACAACTACATAGATGGACAGGGACTCAAGACCCATGTAGAAAACATGCTAGGCGTGCTGTTAGTATGTACTAAGTAACAGATAAGGATTCAAGTATTAGGAGTACTACTACTACTAAGAGCTACACTACCTAACGAAAAACCTAGATAACGTCTCATGGCAGCTATTATGGTCCCTTATCGTTCGTGGGAAAAATGACATCTTAAATCTATCCGTTATGCAGTCTAGTTCCCTAATTTTACTATCATCATCTGATCTACCGTAGTATGTCGGATTTCGTAAAATATTATCAACGTCGTCAGAGAATAGACCGGTTTGGAACTTACATAAAAGATTTAGTCTGAATTTTAATCGACGGTCTGAAAGCTTTTCCCATCCCAGTTGCTGCAAAAGGTCAGTAACACTAACGAGATTATCATAACGGCCTTTGACATATCTTGCCGATCTTCGCTGCACGCGTTCTAACTCAGTTTCCAAGCCTATCTCATAAGGATCCCAAATACTGGCGGCATATTCTAAGTGGGGTCTAACGAGGGAGAAGTAGCTTATTTCCCTAACTTTATCGTCGCACTTGCCAAGTACTCTTTTAACAAATCCCAATTTACGATTAGCTTGACCGGTAATTTCTCGAATATGTTTACTCCACGATAGATCATTAGTCAGTTTAACTCCGAGGTACTTAACCGATTCTACGGTGTCTAGTTTTATGTTGTTAATGCAATAGATGTTACAAGGAGCGTTTTTCCGTTTCCAAAAATTCACAACAACGCATTTTTTCAGGTTTAACTCTAGCTGCCATGCATCGCACCACTCTTGCATTGCCTCGAGGTCCTTAGTTAGCGCTTCCTTGTCATTAAAGCTACGAATTTCTCTATACATCACTGCGTCGTCAGCAAATAATCTAAGCTTACTGTCAACTTTGTCACCGATGTCGTTTATGTACAAAAGGAACAGAAGTGGGCCTATGACACTTCCCTGTGGGACACCCGATGTTACTTTTACTTCATTGGAGATAGCGCCATCTAATACAACCCTTTGCACGCGATTACTTAAGAATTCTCTAATCCAGGAAATTACGTCGTCGTCTAAATCGTAGGATTTTAATTTCATGAGTAGCTTAATGTGGGAAACTTTATCAAATGCCTTTTTAAAGTCAAGAAAAATTGCATCAACTGGAGCGTTATGTTCACCCGAGACTAAAATATCGTGGGCAAAAAGTGCTAATTGAGTTTCGCAAGATCTTCCCTTTCTGAATCCGTGTTGTGTTTTTGTTAACAAGTTTTCTATATCGAGGTGTCTCATAACTGAACTAACAATTATATGTTCAAGGACTTTGCAAGAGATATATGTGAGAGATATCGGTCTGTAGTTCGATGGCTGTTCCTTATCACCGCTTTTGAATATGGGAGTGACATTTGCAATTTTCCAGTCCATGGGTACTTTGTGTTCGTTGATGGATTTACTAAATATATTCTGCAAGTAGGGTGCTATTTCACAGGCTAATTCTCTATACACGCGGGCAGGAATTTCTTCAGGACCTGGGGATTTATTTGGACTTAAAGATTTTAGGAAGTTTTCTATTCCTTGAGTGCAAATATCGATAGGCGGCATCTTTTGCTGGAAGTGATCATTTAACTTTACGGATGTAATCTGCGATGATTTGGTGAACACACTTTGAAAGTAGGAATTTAATAAGTTGGCCTTGTCCGAGCTGCTTGTTAATAATTCGCCATTTTCGTTTCGCAGTGGAATAACTGTTGACCTATTGCCTTGAACTTCCCTTACGTATGACCAAAATGCCTTTGGATTGTTCTGTAATTGTTCTCCTAATGTTTTTCTTTTAAAATCCATGAATGCATTCCGAAAGGTTTCCTTTGTAGTGGCTCTAGACAATTTGTATTTTTCAAATATTAAATTTTGATCTCTAGGGGACAAATCTCTACGGAGTTTTTTCATCTTGGCGTGGCATACTCTCTGACATCTTAAGGATTTTCTCACTTCTGCATTGTACCATCTTGGTTCGCTGCCCTCTTTTTTTACTTTACTTGGAATGTATTTTCTGATCCCTGAATGTACGATCGAAAGAAAAGCTTTCCAACTACCCTCCGTGTCTAACTTTAAGCTTGATTCCTGGAATTCGGGAAGATAATTTTTTAGATGACTCTTAAACGCATTGAAATCGGCTTTTCTAAAAATGTAGAATTTTCTTCTTTGTTTAAAACTTTTAATGATACTCAAGGAGAACTTTGCGGTAACTACTCTATGGTCACTAATGCCCTCAACAGTGTTTACTTTAATTACGTGTTGCGGTATATTTGTTGCCAATAAATCAAGAATGTTGTCCCCTCTGTTAGGCGTCGTAGCTATCTGATGTAGGGCATTTGATTAGAACGTGTGCAGCAGGGACTCGCATATATCTTTGTCTCTTCCTCCTGATATGTAACTGTAGGTCCTCCAATCTATAGAGGGCGTATTGAAATCTCCACCTATGATTAAATTTCTTTCGGTGTTCCTGGATGTGATGTTTTTTATTTGTGCTTCGAGTTCTAAAATTGAGGTGACGTCGGTGTTAGGTGGCCTGTAGTATGCGCACACGAATATTGTTTTTGATTTAGGGCATCTAATAGAGCACCATACAGATTGTATGCTGGTATCTAGGACGGTTTCCGCGCGGCTGACTATGGTTTTCTTTACAGCTATAAATACTCCGCCTCCGGTTCGGTTGGACCTATCTTTTCTGTAAACATTGAAAGATTTAGGAAAAATTTCACTATCATAAATATCGTCCGTCAGCCAACTTTCTGTGCCAATAATGACGTTACACTCCGTGCTATGAATAAGGTGGTGAAATTCTGGAATCTTATTTTTTAAACTACGGCAGTTAACTACTGCAACGACTAATGCTTCATGATTATTGTTTATGCAATTCGGGGTAATTTTAAGATTTCTGTCTTCAATTAAGCTATTATTGGACCCTATATTCGGAGTATTCTTAGCTAAATTATTAACTGGCAACGCACAGCACACACACTAGCTTATCACTTTGTGCTTGAACTGAAAAATTTCCAAAGTCACACGAGCTAGCCTGTTTTTTTATTTTGATCACGAAAAGACAACACATCTTCATTTTTCTCTTGTTTAACATTGTGGAATTTAAAACGTTCAGCAATGATAGATTTGCGAGGTGTGAAATGTTTCTTTAATGCGGTCACCAATTCCGAATATGAAAAAATCCGAAGGTTTCTTTGGCTCTACAACACTTTTGATTATAGAATATGCATATGACCCGACACTCGTTAGAAAAAGGGCAAGTCTCTTTTTGTCATCTTTAATATCATTTGCTCCAAAATAAAAGTTCAATCTCTCCACGTACTCACCCAGCGATTGAGTTTCGTCAAGTTCAGATATTATATCCGTAACTGGAGCACATGTTCGATCTCTTATGGTGGCGTTGCAGTTTTGAACTTGTTATCCAAATACCAAAGCTTTATCCTCGTCGCCAATTTAACGTTTTAGACAATTTATTTCTTTCAAGAGTTAGGACATCGCGTAGTACATACATGAGCTTGAGAATGTTATCTAACCGAGTACGTAGCTCACATAGTGGGATGACTTGGTCCACAGCCTTAATAACGTTACTCCTTTTTTATCTAGCGTGAGGCGCCAACATTCCAAACATTACAGTAACCACTGAAACAGATGTTTTCCATACAATCATAAAGTTTAGAAATATTAAATTTGTCACGCAGTGTTGACGATAGGCAGGTCAATAATTTTGCCAATTAAATAGCTTTCAACAATTCTAACTTTGGGATAGTCAATGATTTTAAAGGAGCTACTTTAGTCTTGGAAGCCATGAAATTAACATTCCCCTCCCCTGAAGCAAATGCTATTTTCCATTATACCACAGCACAATAACCTCTTTCTGATGCATCGCAAAATCCGAGCAAATAGTAATCCGAAGGCAACTGCGAACAAATATAACGGGAAATTCAAATGTGCTGTATGTGATGGCTTTGTGACACGAAATCTTCCCATTAATTCTTTTTTTACGCAAGAGAGGATCATCCAATGATACCTTGAAAGCCACATAAGCTGCATCAACGTATCATCAAAAAACACCAGTGGAGGTAAGGTTTCAATAGGATCAAAAACACTTGTGATATTTTACAAAAAGCTTTTTTCGAGTTAATTAACGATGATATCAAAATTCACATGATATGACAATGTGTCGTCTATGGGTGACAAACACATGCCTCAAACTTTTAAGGAGGAAAGTTCTGCAGCGTCAAAATAAGACGTCACCCATTCCTCCTCTGGGAGATTGACTAATAATTTTGAGAAGTTAACTGGCCCACTTCCCTAAAGGAAATCTGCCGGATGAAAGCAAACAAATCAATTGGTGCTGCAATTCCAAAGCGTCAAACACCGAGTCAGCTCCCATGACTACATCATCATAGCATAATGCTGGCACCTGTACGAAGTTTGTGCTGCCTAGATTATACTAAGAGAATATTCTCAGCATATCCTCAGCACATGCTCCCCCGAGATGTGAGGAGGCGGCTATTTGTTTAATGTCCAAAATTGTCTTAAGAATGGACCGAAAATATCTTCCACAGTGACGCTTTTAACCACTTAAAAAGACCATGAATCACGTTCTAAAACACATGTTTGGTAGTATTTTCATACTCGCAACTCCACGCGGCGTATACTAGAATTTTGATTTGGGTAATAAAATAAATCTTTTTTGTAATCAAACTCAATTCAACCCAACTCCCAATGAAATTCCCATCCTAGTTTCAAAGATAATTTAGTAATGTTATGAATTATATAAAAATAAAAAATATAATAATATAATATAAAATATTATATAAATTGCATAATTATATTGGCAGGCGATACTTGTGCATATCAGTAAAAACATTAAGAGAAGGTAAAATGCAGGTAGACCGCCAAAGTCATGGGTAAATGTGGGAGTGTTAAGAATAGGAGAGGAGATGCAATCCATGAGTGTAGTAAGAGAGACTAAATTGGTATTAGGAATTAAATGAAAGACAGCCAGTTTCAATACACATGCATGCATACGTTTATTTAAGTTGCGTCTGAAACCAAATCTCTCTCCACCGCTATAAAAATGCAATTGGGCTTTCATTATTTTCTCCAAGATACACATTATCTTTGCCCTGGTTGAATTTCATTCACATTTGTTTATTCTTTAATAGATCGTACACAATACCTCAGTAGAGAACATATGAAGTTTGGATACATTTCTATGCAATTACGTTTAAAGTATACATTACATACAACATTAAAACATTTTATAAATTGTAAAAGTTAGCATAAAATCATGTACCGGACATGGACATTAGTTTCAACTGATTTTTTAAAGTTTTTACTTAGTTTTCAAAATGATATACCAAAGAACTACCCGAGTATCATCTGCATGTGTTTTTTAAATCGCCTATTGATAATGCATATTTCTATGTGTATCCTGTAAAAACATGTTTTCTTTAATGGAATCAATTTCCTCCGGCAATGCGATTATAACATGTTAAAATTACTTGCAGATCTTTTTCTTGCATTGGTTCAATTTATTCAGATTCATCTAAGCTAACTAACCTTTAACTAATTTTTTAATGCAATGCAATACCTTTTCATATTCATCTAAGCTACCCAAACCTTTAACTAATTTTTTAATGCAATGCAATACCTTTTCATATTCATCTAAGCTACCCAAACCTTTAACTAATTTCTTTAAGTATTTGTAAAAATTAATGTTATAAATTTCTTTTTTCAAATCCACTGATTGGAGCTTCGCTTTCTTGGCAACTTCTCTGAATTTAAAACCAGTTTCTTCTTCGGAATATTTTGTTGATTTCCGTAGCATTTCTAGTGCGTCATCTTCTTTCAAGACATCCAGCTCAATCATTTCAACCCCTGTCCATTCCTTACATCTCGGTGTGATTATCAAGAAAGGGACTTTAGGAAAAGCTTTCACAATTTCATCTTTTGACACCGTCTCAAATTCATTTAAGCCATCAAGCACAAGTATACTTTTTCTCCATCCGTGGAAATTATTAATTTTGCCTATGAGATCTCTGAATTCTAAATTTCTCCATTCAGGAATGTTCTACAATTCTGCCAGGTTCTTGAAATTGTTTTTCATGTGTTCGTAACTATTGCAGTCAATCCAGACGCATGAGACGCCTTCTAAAAACTTTAACACAAGTTGACTTTTTCCTAATCCGTCTGACCCGGAAATTACAACGGGCTTGTATGCTCCTTGTTCCCTAGACATGTTGAGCTCCTTTTGTTCCTGCAATCTTTTGAGTTCATCTTCCCTACCAGTGAAATCTAGACTGGCAAACCTCTTCTTATACTTCTTCGTCACTAAGCCTCCCCTCAGCTTGGATATGATATCGATAAAAATCAGAATTCTGATAATTTGTGCTTTTTCGTTAATATCCATTTGTTTCAATTTATTCCCACTTTTTACTTTCTGCAAGAATGGTGTCTTGCACCAATTTAGGACAGGTTATTTCTGCATTTTTTAAGGATATAAGTGAATAGTTTTTTAAAGTCAGCAATTCTATCACAATGTCTGCTGATGGAAATGCATTCAGCATTTGACAAACATCTTTTACAGTGATAGCTCCTGATTCAATTGAAGCAAGTTTTAACAGCAACTGATGCATTACACTGAGTCCCTTTTCTCCGTCACCTCTCCTGACGACTCGCTTTATGGAACTCTCCAATACGGATAGAATGTTTCCTTGACAATGGTATCCAATAGATTCACTCAGTGGCTCCTTGATGAATTTATCACCATTTATGATTTCTAAAATGTGGATGGAGCCGCAACTATGACTCTCTTCTGCTTGGCGGTCGTTCTTAGACCTGTCTTCTTTGACCAAAGTAATAGCATGCTGCAACGCCAACGGCAAGAACTGCAACTTTCTGGCAGCTGTGTACAGGTCTTTCTTAACCTCTTGTCCTGTCGCCGTGCCTTCGGGGTCGTCCAGAGATCGGTGAAGCATTTCAACTGCTTCCTCTTCACTCAAAACATCAAGAACGATCGCTTTCATGGGTTCCCACATTGTCCATCTAGAGGTGATTATTACAAACTCAGAAGTGGACAGGGTGCTGAAGTTTTCGTTATTGGACCAAGTGTCAATATCGTCAACACCGTCGAAGACAATTGTACAGTTTCTCCAGATTAATGATACACGGATGCGCTCAGTGAGTAATGTTAAACTCAGATTACCAAAGTCAGCGATTCTGATGACTTCAGCGAATTTAGTGATACTATTTTTCATTGCTTCATAACTGCTGCAGTCAATCCAAACGCAGCTTTCCTCCTCAGTCAACGTCTCTTTCAGAAACTTTCTGACGAGCTCAGTTTTTCCGACTCCGCCCATTCCACAAACAACAATTGATCTCTTTCCTTCACTTTTCCATTCTCTCATCTCATCTAACTCCTTGGATCTTCCGGTGAAGTTATCAACAGGTTCTCTTTCACCGAATCTCACAACTCCATATACGGCTTTAAGTTCATCATGACGCTTTTTCAATTCTTGGCTTGTGATCACGTATTGGTATTCATCCATCCGTCTCCTGATGTACAACTCGTACAAGCTTTTGACCTGTTTCAATGACTTGAGTGGATACATATTCTTGAGCTCACCCTCTGCTTTCTCTTTTATCTTTTCAACGTCGAGTATAAAAGCAATTTTTAGCTTGCTGATTAGAAGGTCGACAGTATCGGACTCTGGTTCTTCATTCAACGACCTCTTTATCTTTTCTCTCTCTTTCTGCATGAGGTTGGAGTTTTCATCATACTGCCACAGGGGTACTCCGAGTAGTTGGTCCTCTATTTCATTTCCACTGCTGTCAGTTTCCTTGCGGAAAAGTTTCATATCAGACTCCAAGAAGTGTGAGTTGGTGACAATGATGCACTCCGGTATGCTTTTAGCGTTGTGGACACCATGGCTTCCCGTTTTCACAATTTGATGAAACAATTTGAAGTACTCTACCAGATTATTAAACACATGACATCCGTCATGCTCAAATGTCATCAATATTTGTCTTCTTAAGTCCTTGGTAGTGATAACATCAAACTTACCCAGTTTAGCTGGCTGTAAAGTGATTTCAAAATCACAACTGCTTCTCAATGCCCTCAATGTCATGAGAATCATCGAGAACACGTGTAATACGTAGCTGAGAACATTCTCTTTCGTTCTTGGGGAAGAGGACTCTTCGCTGGAGTCACTGTTGTCACTGTCACTAGTTACTGACGAGCATTCGATCTTAGTACCTAAGACGTCCCCCTTAATACTCGTCCGGCCATCTCCATGAGAGTCCGGCCATCTCGAGAACAAGTGTGATAGGTAGCTGAGAACATTCTCTTTCGTTCTTGGGGAAGAGGACTCATCGCTGGAGTCACTGTTGTCACTGTCACTAGGTACTGACGAGCATTCGCTCTTAGTACCTGAGACGTCCCCCTCAATATTCTTCTGGTCATCTCCATGAGAGTCCTTGGCGCCCATGCTTTCATCGTCCTCATCAGAATCCTTCCTGGAAACGAATTATAAAATTATGCTTTTTTCAGTTGCTTGGTCTTAACAACTCGTACCCCTTATAAACAAAATACATTTGATTATGTACGGACTAATAATAACATTCTGCAGAATTATTGGACGGCCTTTCCTAGATTGAGAAAGCCACGTGACAAGAATGTTTTCCCTCCTTTTTCATAAAACATAAGCGTTAAATTCGTAGAATTACTTTCACCTACTATTTAAAACATTATGAATTATAACATAATTGCTTAAATATGGTAATCAGGTATCATTATTGTCAATAATTCCTTTAAACTAGAAGTCAGGGTTTCAAAGAAAAGTCCGATATTACCACCACGAGTTGAGAATATGCCTTAAGAGACTATTGCATCAACAATCTTCCGTTTGGGCAAAAAGAAAGAAAATGAAAATTTGCAAATTCGTTCAATATTAATAAGAAATAGATAAAACTATTAGCTGAATTTAACCGGAATCGATTCCCGAATCAGGCCGATTCTTTTTTGTGTCAATTTCTTCCCTAACTTAAGCTAATATTACGTCACAAAAATTGATGATCGACTTTTACCAAAAAAGAACAAGCATTTAGCAATGATTTTCCCATTGACTACCAAGGCTATCTTCCACGCCATCTATCTTTAAGGATTGGCGTCCTTCAAAACAAATACTACTAAAACCATCTGAATACGAAGCTATGGAGCGTCATGAAGTATTTAAAGAGATGGTAGGATAGGTGTACTATAATAATTTCATATTTAGTTAATTTGAGTAAATTCATATTTATTATATTTTATATATAATTGTGAACTATTTTGCAACATAAAAATAAAAAGTATACATTGTTTTTTCAAAATGCCCATCTTAAAATTTAACTTCCGAAAAAGGTGTCAATGCCATATTTTATATTTTTACGTGAATTTCCGTTCGAAGATGAAAAACTATTAGGTGATGTGGTAACATTGAGACTTGCCGCATCAAAAATGTAATCATTGGAAAAGTGCAAGCTTCTATCATTATGGAAAGGTTCCTCCACATCACACGTGATTTTTTTATTTAATAATTTTAATTGATAAATGTTGAATGTTTCAGGTTATTTGTTTGAATTATTAATATTTAGAGGAAAATAAATGTGAATGGAAAGAACTCCAAGTTATTTATGAAAAAAATAAATTATTAGATTGGAAACATTGAGTACACCATGACATTTGGCGATTAAAATATCAAAAAATGATGATAATTGACATTTTATCTACAATGAACGCATTTATCCATGTCATCGATGTCGTTCATTAATGAAACAGAATTAATATCAGAACCGGTAAATGTTGTGAAATAACTTTAAATTCCATTTCTCGAAGAAAATATGTTTTATGTACCTATGTCAAATGAAAGATATAGTTTTGTGTAACGCACATAGGTATGTAGAATAGTTGAAGAGAGTGACGTAGTTTGAAGAAGCTAATGGCAACAAATGAGTTCCTTCCAATAACATTTAATGATGCAGAGATGTAGGTTTTTTATCAAATTCCCCTTTGAATGTCAATGCTTACTTCCACTCTTGCTAACTTAAGGGAGTGGAGTCCTTCAAAACCAATTCCTTGAAAAACCTTAAAAAGTCTGAAGCAGGGAAGCGTCATTACATTAATAAGAGAAGTTAAATTACAGCTATTTACATTGATCTAAGAATTCATACTCACAATTTTGATTTAAGTGATTTAACTTCACTTTTACATTCTATTTCCTTCGTCTTTGGTTCACTTTCCCTCATAACCATCTCTCTGAAAGATAAATTATGCTGTTTCAATTACAACGTGACGTCATCTAAGTAATTGTATTTATTAATTAAGTTTTGATTGAAATGTGAAATATTTGGTCAATCTAGAAATAACAACTATACATTTAATTGACCAAAATGACCCCCTGTCATTTTACTTCCTTATAAGATGCCATTCTTTGTATTTTTAGTTTATTTCTAATTTAATTAGAAAGAATATGGAATATTTTAAGTTGATTCTTTGAAGTATTAATTTGCAGAGAAATTCATTTGTGTTGTGAAACACCACAATGTCATGTTTTGATTCATTAATTATTTGATGGAAAATGTAGTGTTCAGCTTGAAATACAGTAATACATACGTCACAAACAATGATAATTTTTCTTGTATCAACCAAGAATTGCATTTAGCCATGATAATTTAATAGATGAGAATTGTTCAGTCAAGTTTTTTTATGAATAGAATGACAAAACGTAGTTGAAAACAACCTCCACTCAATATTTCAAAGAAACTTTTATACTTTGATAGCTATGACGTTACTTGCCTTAAAAAAGTTTTAAATAAGAGTATGATTACATTTATGATTTAAATGGCAATCTCTTATTTATTTTAGTCGTGTTTGAGAAATTCAAATGAATATTTTGTCTAAGAATTAACAAATAGATTTTCATGCATGATGTGTGGAATGCTGGTAATGAACTATTTTGCAACATAAAAATAAAAAGTATACATTGTTTGTTCAAAATGCCAATCTTAAATTTAACTTCCGAAAAAGGTGTCAATGCCATATTTTATATGTTTACGTCAATTTCCTATTGAAGATGAAAAACTATATAAAACTATTTACTATATATATATATATATATATATATATATATATATATATATATATATATATATATATATATATATATATATAAACTATTTACTATATATATATATATATATATATGAAATATTCACCACGATACTAAAATTATGACACAATCATTCTGATTTATATGTCACTAAGTATGATTATTGTTATTTTATCTAATTAGAACTGCTGTTATTAACTACAGTTATGTTATTTAAGCGTTTGGTAGAGTATATTAAACGTCAAAAATACTGAAATAAATTTCAATAATAAAGAATTCAATATTTATCTTGCCATTTAGCATATTATTTATATCCATGAAATAGATAAAGTAATGATGTCGCTAAATGTAATGCTTTCCAATATTCTAAAACGGAAATTTGCGTAAAGAACGTTTTACACGGTGAATGATCTTACGAATGATCATGCGCATGGCATTAATGCTTCGTGCAATGCGGAAATATCAACGAATTCTTGGTCATGCGCATGATCATGCGATCAAATTTTGAACATATTGTAATTTTATTTGATACATTTGCACTACCTCCATCTTTGTTGTTTTGATATTAGTGCACTTCACTTCCATGAAGAAAACTCATAATATCATATAATGAAGGAAAGTAAAGCCACATCAGTGTGTATTGTATGTATTATGGCTTTGGGTTCTGCGGTTATTTATTAAGTATTAAGCAACAGCTTCGCCAAAAAAAGTAATTTCTAGAATTTTTTGGTTTAACCTCTTCCCATGTCAAAAACTCGGTACATTTTATCAAAATTATTCAAGAGTTAACATTAACGTCATCTGATATACTTGTGAGTTTTTCTCGTCTCACTTTTCTCTAAAGTGCCTGTATTGGATTCGATCAATATATTGAAGGAACTCACAAACCAAGGACTCCTGGGCGACTACCCTAAATTCTGACTGAATTCTGTTTAAACAATTTATATTTCATATGGAACGGAGAAATATATGAGCAAAAGGATGGGGCGGCTATGGAATCTCCTCTTTCTCCTGTTATCGACAACCTATACATGGAAACATTTAAAAAAGAAGCGATAATAACCGGCAAATAATAATAGTGCGCGAAAGAAAATTGTAAATGTTTAACTATTTATAAAAAACGCATTTATGAACTGCCAATAAATTTTATTTTTGGAATAGTTAGCTGGATATGTTTAGATTACGAAAAAAATGTTTTAGCCGGTTCTGAGATGGAGTATCTGAGAAAAGTTTATTAACAAGTTTTTAAACATTAGAAATTAACAACAAAGGGGTATAGAAGAAAATAATTTCTTATTGATATATTTGCATTCAATAAAGATTTGTCTTTAATAAGAGCTATTAATCATTTCTGTATAACAATTACAAGAGTAGATATAAGTTATAATATGATTTAAGTCTCGGATTTTAGTTAAAAATGCGAAAAAAATAAAATATGCATAATTCTCTCAAAATTTTTTTTTCACAAAACGGTTTGAGTGTATTTAGTTTGAGTTGATATTATGCCTATACACCAATTTTCATCAAAATCTGCGACCCTAACGTTTGTTGCATTGAGGTGGAATGACCCATGTGTATGTTCACAAGGGAAGCGATCAAGTGGTTATTCACTCTGAAGTCGGCTTAAGGGAACCGTAGGGACGAGGTGATCATCTATAAACGGGGGTGCTACTTAAGTAGTTATGAGTCTGAGTGGCCTATTTTTGGATTTACCATGCATTAAAGAGGACCAACAGTCACTACTCATCTCTCCGTGCACCTGGAAAACGGTCAGCGTGTCTACTGCAACGATCACAACATACAAGATAGGTTACGAACTCCTCAAATGACCACGCTGACAGTATTCATCAGGCTTTGTGGCCTTCTCGTAGAATGCGTTCAATGTTTTCACACCCGTTGAATTTCAACGTGCACCGTCAGCTAATTCCAAATATATTTGAAAAGACTTTTAATTGTTTATTTAAGGGCTGCAGTGCAAGATATATGGCCGTATATGGATTTGAGTATGTGGACGGCTGAATAATAATAGTAATTATAGTAACGATATCTACGCTACACCTTTCATCAATGTTTTAGGATAAAGACTATGAGAGATATTGCCAAATGTAGAGACTCAGAATAGACCATAGTGCAAGGACATATCTCTTTGGACATGTTTATTGAAATAATGGTTCTATTGTTCACAATATTTAATTCATTCCTGACCGCCGACTATATCTTTGAAATAATGCTCGCCAAATAAGAGACAGGCAGGTCGCTAGCGTACTCGATTCTCAACGAGCGGATGAAATCCAGATGGCCGCATCCAATCCCCCGTGGAGGAGTTTATTTTTTATAATTATCTTGCGTTCATTTGCATAAAATGACTATCAATGCGTTATCAACTCCTGACGTAAAAAATTGCGGTTTTTCAAAACTTCATTTTGTATTCTGAAAATATAAATTATTTATTCTTTGTTTAATTATTAATAACTTTTATAACTAAAGAATTTTAAAAATATCTCTAGTTTAAATGTAAAGTAAATAGCCATTGAATAAATAGTAACTATATAATTTTAAGTTAATTACATTGGCAAATGTTACATCCCAGGACATTGTTATTTCCATTATCATAGTTTTAATGTCAATTTTAACCGATCAATAAGGAAAATAAAAAATTAAATTTTTAAATTAATTAAAAACATTGGACATTGTACATATTGTAAAACAGGTTAATTTCCAGAGAATATAATTTTTATAATTGGAAAGTGATATTCACCACGATACTAAAGTTATGTCACAATCATCTTGATTTATATGTCACAATGTATGATCATTGTAGTTTTATCTAAAAAGAACTGCAGTTATCAAATACAGTTACGTTATACATAACGTTTGTTACAGTATATTAAACGTCAATGATACCGGAATAATTCTCACTAATACAGAATTCAACATTCATCATGCCATTTAGCATGTTAGTTAATACCATGAAATAGTCGATGACGCTAAATGTAATGTTTTCAAATATTTCAACACGGAAATTTGCGCAAAGGACGTTTTACCCGGTGAATGATGTTACGTTTGATCATGCGCATGGAATTAATGCCTCGTTTAATGCGGAAATATCAATGAATTCTTGGTCATGCGCATGATCATGCGATCAAATTGAGAACATATTCTAATTTTGCTCGAATGATCCCGTCAATGCTCACATGATACATTTGCTCTTCATCCATCTTTGGTGTTTTGATATTAATTCACTTCACTTCCCTGAACAAAACTCATATAATCATATGATGAAGGAAAGTAAAGCCATATCAGTGTGTATGGTATGTATTATGGCTTTGTGTTCTGCGGTTATTTATTAAGTATTAAGCAACAGTTTCGTCAAACATAGTAATTTCTAGAATTTGTTGGTAAAATCGCTTCCCATGTCAAAAACTCGGTACATTTTATCAAAATTATTCAAGAGTTAAAATTAACGTGTACTCATATAATTGTGAGTTTTGCCGTCGTCTCACTTTTCTCTAAATTGCCTGTATTGGATTCCATAAATATATTGAAGGAACTTGCAAACCAGGGACTCCTGAGCAACTACCTTAATTTGGATGAATTCTGTTTAAAAATTAATATATCATGGTGAACGGAGAAATATATAAGCAACGGGACTATATGGCTATAGGGTCTTCTTTTTTTACTGTTATCGCCAACCTATACATAGAAAAACATTTGAAAAAGAATCGTTGATCAACTTTGACCATCACCCAACAATTTGGTTAAGGTGCGTTGACGATACATCCGTCGTTTTGCCGCATGGAACAAAGATACTCGAGGAGTTCCTATTACATCCGAACAGTCAGCATCCTTCGAACCAGTTCACGATGGAAATCGAAAAATACGGACACCTACAATCCCGGATGTCCTAGGCCAAGGAAAAGACGATGGTACACTTGGACATAGTGTGTACAGAAAGAAGACTCATACCGATCGATATCTTCACGCACGCTCACACCAACTTCAACAACAGAAGGCTTCTGTTATTAAGACCCTGTTTGACCGCGACAGAAAAGTTTCCGAACTTGATTCCATCACATAAGAAATACAGCATTTGAGGAAGGCATTAAAGAATATTGGATTTGGTAACAAATTATTGAAAGGCTGACATAAAAAAAACCTAAAGAGAAGGAGACTCCTTAACCTTTGGGATATGTTATGCTGCCTTACGTTGCGAGTACGACCGATCGCATATAGGTAGAAAACTGTAAAAGTCTAAGATAATCATAACACGACATAATCTACCCTCCGAGTACGAGATCATCTACGAGGGACTAAAGATCCATTACCACCCACAGCGTATACGAGGGTGTATACGAACTTCTCCGCAGTTGCGGAAGAACATATATGCAAGGGCTGACCAAGAGAGCAATTGGATGCAGAATTAAAAGAACATGAGCGTGCAATACGGAAGAAAGACTATGGTATCACTGGTGCAATACGGAAGAAAGGAATGGTATCACTCTGCCGTAGCTATGAGCACACTAACTCATAAGAGAAATGTCACTTCATTGACATGGATACGTCAAGAGTACTACACAAAGAAAGCAGTTACTTTCAGCGGCTCATAAATGAGGCGATTGAAATAGAAAAAAGAAAAAAATATATCAATAGAGAGGATAATTATAAACTCCCTTATACCTGGAAGAGACATCTTTGACAATAAGTTTATACTTCACAAAATCATCAACTGCAGGATTATTCTATTTATTTTTTAGAAGACCACTGTTGTTCTTAATAGCCCTATAAAGCCGGCAGCGTAGCGCGGTGAAACTGTTACCAAATAATTAATCGCAGAACCAAGATCCTGATTTCCATAAATGATGAGCTCCGAAAATCTGCAAAAAAGTCCATATCAATGTATTGGGAAATAAATATCTCTATAGGCAGGATGCAATGCACACCCTTTGGCAGATGTGGAGTGATCATTTGGTTAAAACTATCTTGGAGGATTTGCGATATGAACACATCGAAACCCCATAGGATTATTTCAAATAGATCTGAGACGACTTCTAATTGTTTATTTAGGGCTGCAGTGCAATATATCTGGCCGTATATGGATTTGAGCATGTGGACGGCTGAATAATAATAGTAATTATATTAACGATATCTACGCTACAGCTTTCATCAAAGTTTTAGGCTAAAGGCTATGGGAGATACTGACAAAGGATCTCTCTTTGGACATATTTATTGAAATAATCGTTCCAGTGTTCATAATATTTAATTAATTCCTGACTGCCGAATATATCTTTGAAATAATGCTCGCCAAGTAAGAGATAGGTCGCTAGCGTACTCGAATCTCAACGAGTGGATGAAAATCAGATGGCCGCAACGAATCCACCGAGGAGAAGGATATTTTTTATTATTATTCTACGTTCATTTGCATAAAATGTTTTACATTGCGTTATCAACAGCAAAACTAAAAAATGTCGTTTTGTCTAAACATTTTACATAAACATTTTAAAAATGTTTTCCACATCGGAATCATACTTTCTGCAACCACCACGTGTCACTTTATATCGTAATAACTTCATTTTGATGTCGCCGTGATATAAATATCGAGTGGCCATCTTTGTTGTATTGATAATAGATTCAATTCGATTCACAGAACTTACCCCATACTTTAAAATATTAAGTGAAAATAAAGTCATTTCATTGCAAATTAATTAAATAACTCTGTAGCCAGGACTCTTTGCATACACTTTGGCTTGTGTGGAATGAAACTATCGTGGATGTTATGCATAGTCAATACACCGAAAAACTATGGGATCACGACGGTGCTTAAATAACCCAAAATGTGTACCTTATCGACTGCTATGTTGTTATCACATCGGTAAACTAGACGAGGACATTTTCGCAGCCTAATTTGGATGATAAATAATCCTGATATTCTGATTAATACTTCTGCATACTTCTGGAATAATCAAACTTATTGTGCTCTCATGAATCATGGTTGAATACATAAGGGAACGGTATGATTAACCCGCGGCCGAAAATCTTAAAGAGACAACTACACTGAGACTCCCATTGTGACACAAATTTGTGGCAGCATCAGTTATAATAATCTCTGCAGCAGCTGTCACTAAAAATTGCACTCCGTCTGTTGAAACAGCTAACTTGGTCGGATATCTCCCAAATTCGATATGTGCAATCGATAGATCTACAACTGCGTATTCAGTCTGCCCAGAAAATTCACGGGCATTTTTAAGGTCATCGTTGAAATCAGTTCACGAATTAATGCTCGAATTATCATGCGCAAAATCATTCACCGTGTAATACGACCTTAACAGACGTGGACGTGGTTCGGTGGTATGCCATTCCAACTTTCATCCTACGTCTTCGGTGTGCATTATAACACGGAGTTCATCGAGCTCAGACAATGATAATATATTTCATGATCGGCGTGAAATAAAGACGAGCAAGCGAAAAAATACAGTCCATTAAAATGTTTTTCATTTTTCTCAGCCCTAGGATGAGGATGGCTTACTTACGATGATAATGACTTATTTATGACGAGGAACGTTCTCACCATCACCCTTGTGTGTCGCTTATCAACTCCAACAGCTGACCAAGAGTATCAATTTTCGCTTTTTGTATTTCCCGATCTTCTTCAAATTCGTGGCGCTCCGGCTTGTGCTTTACGACAACCGTTACATTGGAGAAATTCAATTGCTATTGCCTTAATGAACCGAAAGCGATAATTTCAAAATGTCGGGGAAATCGTATTCAATGTTATTTAAATGACAATATTAGTAATAGTAACACAGAGAAGTTTTCATTTAAGAGTGCTTCACTTCGAAGAATGTAATTGAAACGTTTTTAATTAATGAACTGCAACATCAAATGATGCAAATTTACAGATTTTACACAAATACTTGCAAAGACATGAAATACTGCCACCTCCTGATGCTTGCTTAAGGGACCATCGTCTTTAAAGCAGTTCCTTATATACCGTCTAGTGATAGAAGCAGGAAAGCGTCAAGAACCAAATATGAGGAAATAACACAAAGCTGTTCACATTTTTTATGAAATTATAATTACCTTTCTTCGTTATCCTTCCTTAACTCCTGAGGTTTTTTCACACTGAAAAGAGAAATTACTTCAAATTTATTTAAATAAATGATAACTTTTTCTAACTAAAAGAATTTTAAAAGGATTTGTAGTAAAGTTGTGAAGTATATGGCCATTGAAGAAATAGTAACTTTATAATTTAAAGTTCACAACTTTGCCAAAATGAATACATAAATATATAAATATATATATATATATATATATATGTATATATATAGTCACTAGTCGACTAGTTAGTCTCTTGTCGTTGACGATGGCGGTTTGCCCGTCGAAACGTCCGCAAATTATTCTGTGAATGTCCTTTTAATTTTCGTGTGCCTGTGTTTTAAAAGTATATTTATATTTGTGTTTTTATTCGCCGAGTGCGGTTCTCAGAAGATAATATATATATATATATATATATATATATATATATATATATATATATATATATATATATATATATATATATATATATATATATATATATATATATATATATATATATATATATGTGTGCAAAAGGGAAACGATCAAGCTGTTATTCACTCAGAAGTCGGCTCAAGAGAACCGTAGGGACGAGATGACCATCTATCAACGGGGGTGCTACTTAAGTAGTTATGAGTATGTGTGGCCTATTTTTGGGGTTCCATTACATTAAAGAGGACCAACAGTCACTACTCATCCCTCCGTGCACCTGGAAATCGTTCAGCGTGTCTACTACAACGAACACAACATACAAGATAGGTTACGAACTCCTCAAATGACCACGCTGACAGTATTCATCAGGCTTTGTGGCCTTCTCATAGAATGCGTTCAATGTTTTCACACCCGTTGAATTTCAACGTGCACCGTCAGCTAATTCCAAATATATTTGAAAATACTTTGAATTGTTTATTTAGGGCTGCAGTGCAACATATCTGGCCGTATATGGATTTGAGTATGTGGACGGCTGAATAATAATAGTAATTATATTAACGATATCTACGCTACACCTTTCATCAATGTTTTAGAATAATGACTATGAGAGATATTGCCAAATGTAGAGACTCAGAATAGACCATAGTGCAAGGACATATCTCTTTGGACATGTTTATTGAAATAATCGATCTATTGTTCACAATATTTAATTCATTCCTGACTGCCGACTATATCTTTGAAATAATGCTCGCCAAATAAGAGACAGGTCGCTAGCGTACTCGATTCTCAACGAGTGGATGAAATCCAGATGGCCGCATCCAATCCCCCGTGGAGGAGTTTATTTTTTATAATTATCTTGCGTTCATTTGCATAAAATGACTATCAATGCGTTATCAACTCCTGATGTACAAAATTGCGTTTTTTCAAAACATTTTACATAAAAATTTAAAACATTATCTCCATATCGTAATCAGACAAGCTGCAACCACCACGTGTCATTTTGTATCGCAATAACTTCATTTCGATGTCGCCGTGTTATAAATATCGAGTGGTCATCTTCTTTTTATTGATAATAAATTCAATTCGATTAGCAGAATTTGTTCCATACTATAAAATATTGATGAATTGAATTTGTTCCATACAATAAAATATTGATTGAAAGTATTGTCATTTCATTGCAAATTAATTAAAGAATTTTGTAAGCAGGACGCAATGCAAATGTTTGAGCTAGTGTGGAATAAGACTAAAGTGAATGTGATTACATCGAAATTCTATGGGATCACGACGGTGAATAAATAACCAACAATGTGCACGTTATCAACTGCTGCGGTGTTATGACATCGGGAACTAGTCAAGGACATCTTCGCTGCCTAATTTTGATAATAAATAATTCTGATATTCTGATTATTATTTCTGTATACTTCTGGAATATTCAAACTTATTGTGTTCTCATGAATCATGGATGAATACATAAGGGAACGATATGATTCATCCGTAGCCGAAAATCTTAAGGTGACAACTTGCCTGAGACGAATGTGAAATTGGACATTTTACCGTCGTATTTATAATTTTATTTACATATACTTTCGATCATATATCATACGGCTGTCATTTTTCTCGTCACCTCTGTTCAGCCTAAATTGTACATCACATCGTCGTATAATATTTTTCATAGTCTTGCCTGGTAAGACACAAAATAATTATTAACTGTTCCTCCGACATTTTTTTTTATATATCATACGCCTCAAATCTTCCAGCCGCATTTCATTTTTAATCCTATTTAATATCCCGCGAACCCTATTTATGTTCTCTATCCACGGTCTAGTTTACTTTCTTCGTGTTCTTCTAGTTTTCCCATTGTGAGACAAAATTGTGGCCGCCGCCGTTATAATAAACACTGCAGCAGCGGTCGCTTAAATTTGCACCACGTATGTTGGAACAGCTATCTTGGTCAGAAACAGACTTGGTAGCGGTTCGGTGGAATGCCATTCTAAAGTTTATAATGATATTTCATAATCGGCGTATGACAAAGAGGAGAAAGCGAAAAAAAAACAGTCCATTTAATGCACCCACTGTTCTCAGTCCAAGAATAAGAATGGCTTACCTACGATGAGGATGACATATTTATGACTAGGAATTTCCACAACATTATCGTTGCTTATCGTTAATCAACTCCGACTTCTACTCAAAAGTACCAATTTTCGCTTTTCCGCGAGCAAACCACCCCTCCATTTTTCCCGATATTCTTTCAATTCGTGGCGTTCCGGCTTGTGCCTTACGATAAACCGATAAAAAAGAGAAATTCAAATGCTATTGTATTGCTATTCCTTAATGAATTAAAAGTGTTAATTTAAAAAATTCGAGGAAATCATTTTCAATGTTAATCAAATGAAAATATTTGTTATTTGAAACACAAAGGTGTTCGTTCAACAGAGCTATACTACGGAGAATGTAATTGAATTGTTTTTAACTAATGCACTTCAAACTCAAATGATGCAAATTTGTAGACTTTACACAGATATGTGCAGTGACTTGGAAGACTGCCTCCTCTTGATGCTTACATAAGGTACCGGTCTCTTTAAAAGCAGTACATTATATACCGTATGGTGATAGAAGCAGAAAAGCGTCAAGAATAAATTATGAAAAAATAAGACAGAGCTGTTAACAATTTTAAGGAAATTATAATCACCTTTCCAGCATATCCCCCCTCATTCCTTCCTTTGCTTCTCCCATTCTGAAAATATAAATTATTTATTCTTTATTTAATTATTAATAACTTTTATAACTAAAGAATTTTAAAAATTATTGTGGTTTAAATGTAAAGTAAATGGCCATTGAAGAAATAGTAACTATATAATTTAAAATTCATAACATTGGCAAATGTTACATCCCAGAACATTGTAATTTCCATAATTTTAGTTTTAATGTCAAATTTAACCGATGAATAAGGAAAACAAAAAATTAAATTTTTAAATTAATTACAAAACATTGGACATTGTACATATTTTAAAACAGGTTAATTTCCAGAGAATACAAATTTTATAATTGGAAAAGTTAAATACACCACGATACTTAAGTTATGTCACAATCATCTTGATTTATATGTCACAAAGTATGATTATTGTTATTTTATCTAAAAAGAACTGCAGTTATCAAATACAGTTACGTTATACATAACGTTTGTTAGAATATATTAAACGTCAATGATACCGGAATAATTTTCACTAATACAGAATTCAACATTCAACATGCCATTTAGCATGTTAGTTAATACCATGAAATAGTCGATGTCGCTAATTGTAATGCTTTCCAATTTTTAATAATATATGGCGTTCCGGCTTGTGCCTTACGAGAACCGATGAAAAAGAGAAATACAATTGGTATTGGGGGGCCCTAATGAATTGAAAGTGATAATTTCAAAATATCGAGGAAATCATTTTTAATATCAATTAAATGAAAATATTATTTATTGGTAACACAAGGTGGCGTTCATTTGAGAGTGCTACACTTCGTAGAATGTAATTAAATAGTTTTTAGTTAATGAACTGCAAATTCAAATGATGCAAATTTGTAGATTCTACATCAAAATTTGCAGTTTCTTGGAAGTTTACCTCTTCCTAATGCTTACATAAGGTTCCGGTCTCTTTAAAAGCAGTACATTATATACCGTATGGTGATAGAAGCAGAAAAGCGTCAAGAATAAAATATGAAAAAATAAGAAAGAGCTGTTTACAATTTTAAGGAAATTATAATCACCTTTCCAGCATATCCCTCCTCATTCCTTCCTTTACTTCTTCCATTCTGAAAATATAAATTATTTATTCTTTATTTAATTATTAATAACTTTTATAACTAAATAATTTTAAAAATATCTGTGGTTTAAATGTAAAGTAAATGGCCATTGAAGAAATAGTAACTATTTAATTTTAAGTTCATAACTTTGGCAAATGTTACATCCCAGAACATTGTAATTTCCGTGATTTTTTTAAATGTCAATTTTAATCAATGAATTAGGAAAATAAAAATTGAATTTTTAAATTAATTATAAAACATTGGACATTGTACATATTGTAAAACAGGTTAATTTCCAGAGAATATAAATTTTATAATTGGAAAAGTGATATACACCACGATACTAAAATTATGACACAATCATTCTGATTTATATGTCACAAAGTATGATTATTGTTATTTTATCTAATTAGAACTGCTGTTATTAACTACAGTTATGTTATTTAAGCGTTTGGTAGAGTATATTAAACGTCAAAAATACTGAAATAAATTACAATAATAAAGAATTCAATATTTTTCATGCCATTTAGCATAACTTTTATATCCATGAAATAGATAAAGTAATGATGTCGCTAAATGTAATGCTTTCCAATATTCTAACACGGAAATTTGCGTAAAGGACGTTTTACACGGTGAATGATCTTACGAATGATCATGCGCATGGCATTAATGCCTCGTGCAATGCGGAAATATCAACGAATTCTTGGTCATGCGCATGATCATGCGATCAAATTGAGAACATATTGTAATTTTATTTGATACATTTGCACTACCTCCATCTTTGTTGTTTTGATATTAGTGCACTTCACTTCCATGAAGAAAACTCATAATATCATATAATGAAGGAAAGTAAAGCCACATCAGTGTGTATGGTATTCAGGCTTTGGGTTCTGCGGTTAATTATTAAGTATTAAGCAACATTTTCGCCAAAAAAAGTAATTTCTAGAATTTTTTGGTTTAACCTCTTTCCATGTCAAAAACTCGGTACATTTTATCAAAATTATTCAAGAGTTAACATTAACGTCATCTGATATACATGTGAGTTTTTTGTCGTCTCACTTCTCTCTAAAGTGCCTGTATTGGATTCGATCAATATATTGAAGGAAGTCGCAAACAAAGGACTCCTGAGCAACTACCTTAATTTGGATGAATTCTGTTTAAATAATTTATGTTTCATGTGGAACGGAGAAATAAATTAGCAAAGGGAATATATGGCTATGGGGTCTCCTTTTTCTCCTGTTATTGTCATCCTATGCATAGAAATATATTAAAATAAGAAGCGTTAAACACCTTTAACCGTCACCCAACAATTTTGTTAAGATGCGTTGACGCTACATTCGTCGTTTGGCCGCATGGAACAAAGATACTCGAGGAGTTCCTATTACATCCGAACAGTCAGCATCCTTCGATCCAGTTCAGGATGGAAATCGAAAAAGACGGACACCTACCATTCCTGGATGTCCTAGTCAAAACAAAAGATGATGGTACACTTGGACAAATTGTGTACAGAAAGAAGACTCATACCGATCGATATCTTTACGCACGCTCACACCACAATAAAAAACAGAAGACTTCTGTTAATCAAGACCCTGTTTGATCGCGCCAGAAAAGTTTCCAATCTTGATTCCATCACACAAGAAATACACCACTTGAGAAAGGTATTAAAGAATAATGGAATTAATAACAAATTAATTGAAAGGGTGACATAAAAAAAACCTAAAGAGAAGGTGACATCTAAACTTCTGGGATATGTTATACTGCCTTATATTACGGGTACGACCGATCGCATATAGATAGAATAATAAAAACGAATAGCATAATCACACGATACAACACTAACACCAGAGTACGAGATCATCTACGAGGGACTAAAGATCCATTACCACCCACAATGTATACGAGGGTGTATACGAACTTCTCTGCAGTTGCGGAAGAACATATGTGTAAGGGCTGACCAAGAGAGCAATTGGATGCCGATTTAAAAGAACATGAACGTGCAATCCGGAAGAAAGAAAGGAATCACTCTGCCGTGGCTGAGCACACCACGTTAGAGGAAGGTCACGCCATTTACATCGAGACGGCAAGAGTACAACACAAAGAAAGCAGTTACTTTCCGCGGCTCATAAGGGAAGGCGATTGAAATAAAAAAAGACCAAGCAATATCAACAGAGAGGATAGTTATAAACGCCCTTATACCTGGAAGTGACTTCTTCAAAATTAGATTTTACTTTTTAAAATCCTTAACTGCTGGATTATTTTTTTATTTTTTTTAAAAGACCATTGGTGTTGATAAAAGCCCTACAAAGCCGGCAGCATAGTACGGTGAAACTGGTGTATAATAATTAATAATTAATCGCAGAAGCAAAAGCCTTAACACCATAAACAACAGGCTTCGAAAATCTACAGAAAGAGTCCATATCAATGTACTTTGAAATAAATATCTCTGTACGCAGGATACAATGCACACTCTTTTTTCCATAATTTTCCTACGTTTATTTCCGTAAAATGTTTAACATTTTGTTATCAACTCATAATCTACAAAACTGCGTTTTTCAAAACATGCTACATAAAATTTTAAAACAATTTCTCCATATCCAAATCAGACTTTGAGCAACCACCACGTGTCATTTTATATCGAAATAACTTAATGTTGATGTCGCCGTGAACTAAATGTCGAGTGGCCATCTTCGTTGTTTTGACAATAAATTCAATTCGATTCACAAAATTTTACTCATACTGTTAACTATTGAACTGTATTCACAGAACATAACCTATACTATAAAATAATGATTGAAAAGATTGTCATTTCATTGCAAATTAAGTTAAGAATTCTGTAAGAAGGACGCAATGCATACGTTTTGGCTAGTGTGGAATGAAACTTCTGAGGAGGTTTTGCATAGTGATAACATCGAAATTCTATCGGTACAGGACGGTGCTTAAATAACCCACAATGTGCACTTTATCGACTGCTATGGTGTTATGTCATCGGTAAACTAGATCAGGACGTTTTTCTTGCCGAATTTGGATGATAAATAATTCTGATATTCTGATTAATACTTCTGCATACTTCTGGAATAATCAAACTTATTGTGCTCTCATGAATCCTGGTTGAATACATAAGGGAACGGTATGAATCGACCGTAGCTGAAAATCATAATGCAATTAATAGCCAGAAACGAATGTGGAATTAGAAATTTTACCGTCTTATTCATAATTTTATTCACATGTGCTTTCGAACATATATCATAAGGCTGTCTTTTTTCTATTCTCAGTCAGCTCTGCTCAGCCTAAATTGAACATCACATCGTCTTGTCAGATTTTTCATATTCTTGCCTGGTAAGACATAAAATAATGTTTAACTGTTACTCCAGAATTCTTTTAAAACATTTGATATGACTCGCAGTCTTCCAGCAGCAGTTCATTTTGAACCATATTTAATACCCCTCGACCCCTATTCCTCATTCCTATACACGGTCTAGTTTACATTCTTCGTGTTCTTCTAGCTCTCCTATTTTGAGACAAAATTGTGGCTGCCATAGTCATAATAAACACTGCATCAGCGGTCACTAAAATTATCATTCCGTCTGTTTATACAGCTATCTTGGTCGAAAATCTCCTGAATTCGATGTGTGCAATCGATAGATCTACAACTGTGCATTCAGTCTGCGAAGAAAATTCATGGACTTAATTCATCGTGTAAAACGGACATTTTTCAAGTCATCATTGAAATTTGTTCACGAAATAATGCTCGAAAGATCATGCGCAAGATCATTCACAGTTTAATATGGCCTCTACAGACGTGTTACCGGTTCGGTGGTATGCCATTCCAACTTTCATCCTACGTCTTCCGTATGCATTATAACACGGAGTTCCCCGAGTTCAGATCATGATGATTATTCATGGTTGATGTTTAATAAATACGAGCAAGCGAAAAAAAACAGTATATTAAATGATCATCACTGTTCTCAGCCCTAGGTTAAAGATGGCTTATTTACGTTGAGGATGACATATTTATGACGAGGAACTTCCTCAACATCATCCTTGCCTGTCGCTTATCAACTCCGACTGCTACCCAAAAAAATAAATTTTCGCTTTTTGCCTTTCCGCGAGTAAACCACCCCTCCATTTTTCCCGATATTCTTTGTTAGCCTGTCACCAGCACTCTTCAATATGTACATGGAGGAAGCAATAAAAGAAATAGAAGAAGAAGGAATCAAAAAAATCAAAGTGAATGGAGAGGAAATCAACATGCTACGCTTCGCTGATGATATCGCGATCGTAGCAGAAAACGAGGAAGACCTACAGAACTCACTGAACACAATTGAAAAAGTGTTCCGGAAATACAACATGAAGGTCAATAAGAAGAAAACCAAGATACTTGTGTGTGGAAGAGAGAAAGTAGTGGCCGACGTCCGTCTCAAAGGAGAAAGATTGGAGCAAGTGAGAAGAGCATTCACCTACCTCGGGAGCACCATTACATGGGATGGAAGAAGCACGGCAGACATCAAGCGTCGAATAGCCCAAGCTAAGACGGCATTCATGGCTAAAAGGCCGCTACTCTGCTCGAAGGGCATAAGACTGGAGACGAGGAAACAGTATGTGAAAACATTCGTGTGGGCAGTGGCACTCTACGGATCAGAAGCATTGACCATTGGAAAAACTGACCAGAAAAGAATAGAAGCCTTCGAGACATGGTGCTGGAGGAGGATGCAAAAGATCAAATGGACGGATAGGGTGAGAAACGAGGAGGTATACGGAATAATTGGAGAAGAAAGGACACTGTGGAGCACCATACGCCAAAGAAGACACTATGGATTGGCCATGTTATGAGACACAACGATTACATATTGTAACGTCGTGCAGCGTCGTGCCTTGTCGGGCTCCATTCTCATTTGTTTTGTTTGGTTTTGTGTATTTGGTTTCGTTCGTTTTTTTGTTTTTGATGGTATTGATTTGTATGTTGATGTTTTAAGTTGTTTTTTGTTTTTAATATATGAGTTGATTTAATGGTAACTTTTACAAAAACCACAACTTAAAAACACACACGACCCTGGTTTCGACGCTTGAGCGTCATCTTTAGGTGCTTTTTTAGGGTTTTCAAAGTCTTATATATAGCTTGGAAGGATGGGGGGAGGGTTTGTGAGGATTAGGGTGGTGTGGATGCGGGTTGGTCAGGAACAGTGATTGGCAGGGAGTTTAGCGGGGGAGGGGGGAGGGAAATTCGGGAGGCGGCTGTGAGAATGGGAGATGAGGAAGGTTGCAAATACTCATTTAAAATTTTTGAATCAGGGTCGTATAAAGTCTTTAAAATTTCGAGCTGCTCAAGTGAGTCAAGCACACGTCTGTGGTTTGCAAAACAAAAAATGTCAAGATTAAAATCACTGTGGTGGTCATAGTTTAACAGGTGTTTGGAAAAATTGCTCTTGAGTTCACAATTATTAAAATAGGCTGATTGGTGCTCTTTGACTCTAACATTAAAGTTGCGGGCTGTTTGCCCCACATAAACACCTTGGCAGTCACCACACTTTAAAGCATATACGCCACTTCTCTTCTTAGGATCGAACGGGTCTTTGCTTTTGTCGAATATAGTTTTTAAGTTTCTTGGGGTTCTAAATGACACACGATATTTTTCTCGTGGGAAAACTTTGGCGATCTTTTCACTGATCGGACCTAAATATCTCAGAGAGCACCATTTATGAACAGTTTTGGAAGAAAGATCACCGGAGAATATTAAATTTATGCCCGCTTTTTTGGACTTTTTAACCACTAGTTTATCTACAAGGTGACATGGGTATCCATTGCTTTGCGCTATTTGTTTAATAATTCGGACTTCTTTGTTGAACTTGAGGTGACTGAGAGGGACATTGAATAGGCGATGAATAAGGGAGTGGAAGGCCATCAGCTTTTGGGCGTGGAAATGCCTGGAATCTGCCGGAATGATATGATCAGTGTAGGTCGGTTTACGGTAGATGGAAAATTGGTGCTGGTCATCGGTGATGGAAATGCAGAGGTGAAGAAAGTTAATGGTTTAATGCAGAGGTCAAGAAAGTTTATTGTTTTTGTTTTGAAAGAGGTTGCTATGTATCGTTGATAAAGGGAAGGGATTGTTAAAGAGTTTTGGAAGGAGAAAGGACGTGGAATAAAGAGGGGCAATGCCCAAATGAGTTTTAAGAAGGATTATATTATTTGAGGGATCCCGACGTCACAGAGGTGAATATTTTTGGTGGCAGCGGTGGGATACAAATAAGGAGGAACACGAAATCGTCGGGATCCAGAAACGGTGGGATCGAGAACTCGGCGGATTCCAGGAACGGTGGTGTCCAGAACGGTTGGATTAAGAAACGGCGGGGTGCAGGATCGGTGAGATTCCGAAAAGTCAGAATCTAAAAGCTCGACACAAGATTCCGGAGTCATCGAGGCGAGGCGGCGAGGCGGCGGCATCCTACGTAGTCTACAGAAGAACGCCTTAGGTTGGACGAAATTACGGCCTACGAGATAGGTGAGTACCAGGTTTTGCATTGGTAACTTTGTTGGCAAAGAAAATCCGAGAATTCGCTTTGTATGAAAGGCATTAGAAAATGGCGTTCTTAGGGAAAGCTAAGAAAGAGGAGTTGAGATATGTGGCCGAAGAATTAGGGATTATAGTGAGTGCTGCTGATTAGATGGTGTAGTTAAAGAAAAAGATTTTAGAGAGTCCCAAGTATGACGAAGTTTTCGTTCAAAATATTTTAGAGGCTTATCGGAAAAAAGTGGAAGAAAGTGAGAGAGAGAGAGAGAGTAGAAGAGAGCAAGTAGAACTGGAAGAGAGACGATTGGAAAGTGAGAGAGAGAGTAGAAGAGAGCAAGTAGAACTGGAAGAGAGACGATTGGAAAGTGAGAGAGAGAGTAGAAGAGAGCAAGTAGAACTGGAAGAGAGACGATTGCAAGCTGAAGAGAGGAAGTAGCAATTAGAGGTAGAATTGGCAAGATTAAAGAGTGCGGAAGGAGGAGCGCCAATTCTCGGCAGGATAAACCCTAAAATCGAGTTGCATAAAGTGATGCCGAAATTCGTGCCACAAGATACGGATGCTCAGTTGTTTTTGAGTTTATTTGAAGGTCAAGCGGGTATAGCGGGAATTGATCCTGAGCAGTGGGTGTCTCATTTAATCGGCTTATTGCCCAGAGAAATGGTTGGAGAGCTGGCTCGGGAACCGTGTGAATTTCGGTATGATTATAGTCATGTCAAAAGACTAATAATAGTGAAATATAAGATTGGAACGGAGAAACTAAGACAGCTATTTATGAATAGTCAGAAGCCGGTGAATTTAACTTGGAAGGAGTTTGTATACAGAATGAAAACTTATTGTGAGGGTTGGTTAAAAGGACACAAAGTCTGAGAATTTGAAGAATTAAAGGACCCAATCATTTGTGAGCAAATTAAAAGAAGAGTTTCTCATTTAAATTAGGGATCATTTTATTGACCACTGGGCCAAGCTAAAATCCACCGACGAAGTGACTACTTTGGTTGATGAATACCTCACAGTACGTGAAGAGAGAGGAAGCAGGGGCGGGGGAACACGGTATCATTCAGGACCCATTAAGGCGACCGCTAATAACCCAAGTCATTACGAACGGGAGAAAACGTACGAACCGTACGGGGCATCAAATGGTAGCTCAAGGCCAACTTTTCCCTCTAGGATCACGAACTATACGCAGAATCAACCTTGGAGGTCAAGCAACGTAAAGGATCCGAATTATCAGGAATATGAGAAGCGAGCGGAGATGACTTGCTATATCTGCCATTCCCCCTCCCACTATCAGGCAAATTGTCCGAAAACGAAAGAAATGGGAGCACCGCTTGCATAAATCGCGTAGAACAATTCGCTCAAGAGGACCAACGTGAAAAGGATAAGAGGAATGGAACCGATGATTGTGCCGATGTGTGCCGCATCAAAAAACTTGAGAGAGTCAATCAGAAGGATGCTTCGTACGGACTAGCATCGTATATGTCAAAGGGATATGTGAATGGGCACGCTATGAGTATTTTACGTGATACTGGAGCATCCACCGATGTTATTGCGAGTACATATATAAACCCTGAAATGTATACAGGAGAACCTGTTAGAGTGAGAACCCCATTGCAGGAGGAATCTGCATGTTTACCTGTTGCAGAGGTAGAAATTGTGGGAGACTTCGGGCGAGTGTTTTCCAGAGCTGCCGTAGTTCGGAGTTTCTTGGACAGAGGGTACTACATCTTAGGAAATAAAACAGCCGAACTGATTGAGCAAAAGACGACGCAAGATCCTCGGCCAGAATTATTAAATGCTGTTACGACTAGAACTGAAAAGGCAAGACAAGTGGATGTAGAGGAAGACGACTTTACGAGTGAGGCTGACGAAAGAGAAGAGGAGAAAGGGAAGATCGAAGAACAGGAGGATGAAGAGCCTGGGATTCTAAGGTTGATGGGTGTAGAATCAGAAGAATTTTGTGCAGAAATTAGGCGGGATTCGGAAATGCAGCAGTTGAAATAGAGAGCAAAACAGCAGACTTCGGAAGGAGAGGGGTATGAGGAAAAGAATGGTGTCTTGTTGATCAGCAAGTATGATCGGTTGAAGGAGAGAAAAGAATTGATTGTGGTGCCCCGGAAATACAGAAGAGATCTGCTGGCAACTTGCCATGAGGGAACAGTCTCACATTTGGGTGTTTTAAAGACAAAAGAACAATTATTACGGTATTTCTATTGGCCAGGATGTTACAAAGACGTGGATAACTACGTAAGAAGCTGCAATCCATGTCAAAGAGTTGGGAAAAGTGGAGATGTGAGTAAGAGTCCAATGAGAATAGTAAAAGGTAATAGAAGAAGTCTTTTCTAAAGTAAATGTTATCTTTGTGGGCCGTGGCCGGAGTCGCAAAACGGAAATAGATACATCCTAACGGCAATCTGCAACGGCTAGTCGATACCCAGAGGCCATACCTATAAAAAATATTTCATCAGCAACGATTATTGACACTTTTTTAGATTTATTCAGTCGAATTGGGTTCCCGATAGAAATCCAATGTGACAACGGTTCGTATTTTGTGAGTGCATTCACAAATGAATTCTTACAGAGACTAGGGATACACACGATACATAGTTCTGTGTACCACCCTCAGTCTAACCCGGTGGAAGGTTGCATCGCACTATGAAAAAGATAATGAAAATACAGTGTAATACCTGTGTGGAGAAGAAACAATGGGAAAAGGCTATCCCCGCAATGCTCTTCGCCATCCGTACGTCAGTAAACGAGAGTTTAGGATTTTCTCCAGCTGAGATCGTGCATGGAAGGAATTTACGGACGCCACTGACATTATTATATGAAAGGTGGAAAACGGGAGACACAGAAGAGACTCAAACACCAGTAGTGGAATATGTATTACGAATCATAAATCGTATCCATAAGAGCATGAAGATTGCTGTTGATCAGCAATAGGTAGTGGGCGAAAAAAGGAAGAGATGGTATGACAAGTGGGCCGTAAAGCGAAGTTTCCAACCAGGAGACCAAGTGTTGATACTAACACCGCTCAAGGCTAATAGATTGTCATTGAACTGGAATGGGCCTGGAATAATTGAGAAGAAGCTCTCAGAGACAAATTACATTGTAAAACTCCCCGAAAAGGGAAATCGAAAACAGGTGTTCCATATCAATCTATTGAAAAGGTATTACCAACGAGAGGAAGAGGTTAATTATCTGGACGAGAAATTTCTGGAAGAAGCAGAGGAGATTGAAATGGAAATACCCGACATATGCATAGAAAATGGGAAATCCCTTTGCTAACAGATTCAAATATCAGAACACTTAAGGGAAGAAGAAAGAGGAAAACTTCAGTCATTAGTGTTAGAGTTTTCCGAAATATTCTCCGTCAAACCAGGGGTGACTGATGTAATTCTCCATGGCATCGTGTTAGAGGACCATGAGCCAGTGAGAAAAAGGCCATATCGCACGTCCCATCGGCAAACCCAGATACTCCAGCAAGAAATTCGGAAAATGCTTGAGCTGGGTATTGTGGAAGAAGGAGAATCCGATTATGCTTCCCCGATGATCTTAGTCGAATCACTGGGACGAGACCCGCGTCCCTGCGTTGATTATTGACGCCTAAATAAGAAGATTAGAACAGAGTACTATCCACTTCCTAACATCGACCTAAGGATAGAGACAGTAGCTGTAGCGATGTATATTACGGTGATAGATTTATCCAAGGGATACTGGCAAATTAAGTTGACCAAACACGTTCAGAGATATGCTGCTTTTGTAACCACCTTTGGGATCTTTCGTCCTCTAAGGATGCCATTCGGACTGAAGAATGCGCCTTATTGTTTCAGCCTGTTGATGTCGAAGCTTTTGAGAGGGTGTGAGAAGTTCGCGCTACCGTATCTGGACGATGTTGACATATTCTCGAACAACCTTGAGGATCATTTGCATCACTTACGCTCAATTTTCCTGAAGATTCAAGCCGCAGGATTGACGTTGAAACCAGCAAAGTGTAAATTTGCACAAGACAAAGTCAAGTACCTAGGGCATGAAATAGGTCGAGGTAAAATAAAACCCTCGGAAGTGAAGATCTTGGCTATAAAGGATTACTCTACTCCAATTGCCAAAACAGAAGTCCGAGCATTTATGGGACTGTTTAATTACTATAGAAAATATATCAGAATGTTCGAAGATTTAGCCGCTCCTATCACAAATCTCACAAAGGGGAGGACACGAAAGGGTAAAATAGAGTGGACTCAAGAAGCAAATACAGCATTTGAAGAACTGAAAGAGGCTTAGAGTGCTCGACCAGTATTAATGGCCCCTGACTTTGAAAGTGAATTCCTAGTACAGACAGATGCATCAAAGAATGGAATAGGCACTGTTCACTCTCAGATGGGAACAGATGGAGAGGAGCACCCCGTACTATGTCCTAGCAAAAAGTTCAACGATACTGAGAAGAGATATGGGACCACAGAAAAAGAATTTTTAGCGCTTGTATGGGGAATCAGGAAACTACACTGCTATTTGGACGGTGAGAGGAGGTTTCGCATACAGACCGACAAAAATCCTTTGGTGTGGCTGCAGAGCGCAGCACTGACAAACCCTAGGCTGATGAGGTGGGCCCTAATATTGCAAAATAATAATTTCGAGATTGAGCATCGGAAAGATCCATTGCATGCTAATGCTGATGCTTTAAGTAGGAGTATGAAATAATTGCCACTGAGGGTCCGATTCCAAACCTGGTGCTCCATACCAGCTGAGATGCTGACCTGTCGAGTAAGGTCGTGACTATTCACGTCCTGTACTCGTCTAGAGGGAGGGGGCAAGTCTGTAACGTCGTGCAGCGTCGTGCCTTGTCGGGCTCCATTTTTATTTGTTTTGTTTGACTTTGTGTATTTGGTTTCGTTCGTTGTTTTGTTTTTGATGGTATTGATTTGTATGTTGATGTTTTAAGTTGTCTATTGTTTTTGTTTTGAAAGAGGTTGCTATGTATCGTTGATAAAGGGAAGGGATTGTTAAAGAGTTTTGGAAGGAGAAAGGACGTGGAATAAAGAGGGGCATTGCCCAAATGAGTTTTAAGAAGGATTATATTATTTGAGGGATCCCGACGTCACAATATGTATCATAATGGAGGGAAAAATTGAAGGGAAAGTCCCCAGAGGAAGACCAAGAGACAAATACTTGGGGCAAGTCAAGAGGGAAACGGGTAAGAAGAACCATAGGGAAGTGAAGGAACAGGCATGGTGAGACACGTGGATATGAGGGTCGTCGGTAGATACGTCAAAAAAATAAAGATTACTTAGAAGCAAAAGGCACCAGTTTATTCTTTAAATTAAAACAAAAATAACTATTGCGGGCGATCGGCGAGCCAAGGAAAGGGACAATGATAGGGAAGGGAAGGCGTGCGCGGTACCTGTGCGAGTGGTGATCTGGTGAAGCAGCGTCGGCTCGTCTCTCCCACGAACGCACTCCCCGTCGTCCTCACACGAGGAGTTCGTGGCCAAAAATCAGCCCGGGGGCAGGGTGTGTGTCCCTTTTATACCTAGCCCCCATAAGGCTAGCCCCACAGGCCAGCACAAGGCAGTCCTGTTTAACAGGCAGGGTGCCTCTGTGCCAAGCGGTGGCGGTGGAATCCACCCGCACTCCGCACTCTTCCTTTCACTCAATGCTCATAGAGAAGGCCATGACGTCATGGACGGCTCAATGGGATAGGGCGAAATGGAGGGCTGCAGTATACCAATCCTCGGATTGTAATATCCTATGATGATGAATCGAATTTAAATTTAATTTAACTTCAAGCTGAGAGATTAGACTTCATTATATTATTGCGTAAGTCTCTCTTTGGTGCAACTTGAATGCAAATGGGAGTTAGCGATGTCGTTAATAAAAAAACAGAATTATTTCATGAACCGGTATTCAATGAAAATATAAGTTTAACCTCAAATCATAGAGGAAATAATTTTTTATATCATTCAAATGTAACTTTTAGTTAAATGTAACACATTAAGGAATTTCGGTTAGGTAGCAAGAATGCTGTACGCAGGAGAGTATAACAGAAACGCATTTTAATATTGCAAGTCGACGAAGTCATTTAATATTGAATGACGCAGTCTCGTGGATTTTTCATCAAATTTTGCGGTGAATTCTCGTCTCCTGCTGTTACTTTCTTGATGGACCGGCATCTTTAAAATACTATAAATTCCATGCCGTCTAAAGATGGACGCAGTAAAATGGCTCATGATCAAAAATGGAGTTTGTGTCTGTCTGAGAATGTCAGTTTTAACCGATAAGATAGAAATATTTAATGTTGAGGATACCGGGACTTGCCACGGTAGATACCTTTACGGAGTCACCCGCAAGTGCACAAAAGTGCGATATTCCACAGGAGAAAAATCATACGCCTTGACCGGGATTCGAACCCGGATCCCTCGATTTCGAGTGCTTTAACCAGTTAAGCTACCGAGGCGTCGTTCTCCCATGTGGAAAATTTGGTGGCTTTATAGGAGCATAGTGGTCAGAAATGCTAGACATACGATGCCATACCGTGGCTAGTCCCGGTATCCTCAAAATTAGTCAAAGAGCGAACACCTCATTGTGTTCTATGTACGGCTTTATCCTCGCGGACTGTGGCGCTTAGCGCACGATTTGGACTACTAATGGCATCGTATGTCTAGCAGTTCAATGCACTTTCAATGTTGTTGGAATATGAAATTAAAATGTATCGTTTTCTCATAATCGGTTGAACTGAAATACTTCCACCTATTGCGTATCACAGAAACTATAGCTAAGAAAAAGTTTTCATTCCCATATTCCTTTTTCTTAACCAAAAATTAGTAAGAATTGACTCATGACGTGCAGGAAACATTCAAAAGATTTTTTTTGTCGGGCAGTGCTATCTTAAATTTTCACTTCCTAGGATGCAGTCATGCGATATTTTTATTGTAAAGTCAGTTAAACCGATCATTCATTACAGTAATCTACCGGTTAGAGGTAGGTTGTGATGAAAGTCAGAGAATATCCAACGAACTCTTACACGTGCTGTGCCCTTTCTACTTCTTGTATTTCTTTCTTCATCTCAGCATAAGTCCTACCTTTCTTCATCCCGTCCATAAAACCGATTCTCTTCCGTCCCCTTCCCCGCTTACCCAACATCCTTCCCTCTATCACGGCCTTCAGCAAACCATCGTCCCTCATTACCCCTTCCAGCCACCTACCCTGTCTTCCCCTAACCTCATCTATAAGTTTCCTCTCCTCGCCCACCATGTAGAGCACTTCCTCGTTTGTCTTCCTTTCCGTCCAACGCACCTTCTCCATCCTCCTCCACACCCACATCTCAAAAGCCTTCAGCCTATTTTCTTCTTCCTTTCTCAAGGTCCACGTTTCCGCCCCATACAACGCCACACTCCATATCAAGCTCTTTACTAGCCTCTTTTTTACATCCTTACTTAAGGTCCCCGTCATCAGCTCCCTTCTATTATTGAACGCTTCCTTCGCTAGCGCTATTCTCCTCCTAATGTCTTTGCTACTATGTCCTCTTTCTTCTAGCGTACTACCCAAGTAATTAAATTGCTCTACTTGCTCCAGTTTGTGACTTCCTACTCTTATCACCAGCTTCGCTTTCTTTGTCCTACCGAATCTCATTACTTTTGTTTTCCTATTATTTATCTTCATTCCGTATTTCTCACACTGCTTTTCCAGTGCATCTACTAAAGTCTGCAGTCCTTTCGATGACCGACTCACCAACGCCTGGTCGTCTGCGAATCTAACCGACTTTATCCACTGGCCTCCTACTTTCATTCCCACGTCTAGCTCATCCCATGCCTCTCTTACCATTTCCTCAGCATAGATGTTAAAAATTAAAGGCGACAACGGGCACCCTTGCCGCACCCCGCGACCTATAACTGCCCACCCTGATTCACCGTCTAAAATAGGAATATGTTGGGTTTATTGCTTGAATGATTAATATAAAGAAGGACATTTTTGTTTGGTGTAACATCACTAAATCATATCTTGAAATAATTAATTATTTAAATGCAAAAGTTGTTTACAACAATAAATTTGAAGATTTATGTGTCACAAAACTATGGTAATTGTACTTTTAACTTCCAGGAACTGCATTTCGCCAGGATAATTTAAAAACATTAACGTGTTTATTCATTATATTAAAGATTAGAAGATTTCAGTAAGTTTTAAAGTAACAGAGTGGAAAACACTTGATAACAACTCTTTGGACTTTTTAGAAATACAAACTATATATATTTTGTTCGTATCGTCAATCGCAAAGTTATACTGCCTTGAGCTATAATAAAGGTGAACATTTTAGTTTTAAAGTCAGTTTAAACCTACAAAACAGGAATATTTCAGTTATAATGTTTGAAATATCAATTTGTAGAGGTTTATATATTTGTAAAATGAAACACCGTTAAATCATATCTTTAAAAATTAAATTAATTACCTGAAGGTGTTGCGTACCCATGAAACTAGAAGAGTAGTTTGTCACAAAATAATGATGGTTATTCTTTTTTATTTAAAGAGCTTAATTTAGCTATGAGAATTTCGATAATCATGCACTCAATATTATTTTCAAGATGAGTAGAGTTCAGTCAAGTTTCATATAATATTAGAATGAGAAAACATAGTTAGAATATCACTGGCGGTCCATGACTACCGTAGTAGAACCTTTGTCAGCGGGAAGAATTATAATTTTCTCGTTACGCCTTAATGAGACAAGGGCGTGTAACTCGTCCCGCGAAATGTTCATAGAGGACGGCAGGGAATCCAAGAAATCTTGGGAAGATAGTTGGGAGGAAATATGATTGAGGTAGAGTTCAAGTGGATTTTGGGCAGGAAGGGCTGGTGGACAGTAAGTGGAGGGTTCTTTAAATTTCGAGAGAGGATTCTCCGGAGGTAGGATATAGTCCTCCGTAGAATTGAGGGGAGAGTCTGCACCGTGAGAGAAGTGGTATTTTAGTCGAATATTCCGCGCATAGGCGTGAAAATCAGAGAGAAGGCGAAAGTGGTCGAGTTTAGGAGTGACACAGAAGGATAGTCCCTTGGTAAGAAGTGACGACTCTGAGGGGGAAAGAGTGTGGGACTTATTGGAGTATGGGACTGTGTGTGGGAATATATTGACCAAAGGTACCTTTGAGGGCTTCTCGCCGGGCTTGGACATCTGGTAACCACATGGGCGGGCAGCGCGACATTTTGAGGCCGTTTATGACTCTCAAACCGTTGGGGGGGAGGGAGGGGTGGGGAAACCCATTAGGTCTGCCAGGCAGGGCCTTTCTGCGAAGAGCAGTGCATCCGAGCTATAGACTGCACCAAGGGAGAACGGGAGTGGGAGACCTAACCTTAAATGCTGGACACACAGATTGGAGAGCTTCTTTTTAAGAGCTTGTTGATGCTTGCGGTTTTGGGAAGAAGCACGGGAAAAATAAATCTTAGTATCAATTCTTTTTCAAGTAAAAAGCTAGTTTTAGTTGATTCACTTTTCCGGAATGAAACTGCGCCAGTGTGCGGTACTGAGTGAGGACTGCACGAGTAAATGAAATAGAAAAATTATATTGGAGAACTGCAAGCGAATGGCGGCAGTCGGGATCCAAACCAAAGAGCGGTAGATGAACCGTGAGGCCGTTGGGAGGAATACCAAGACTAAGACAAGCGGTGAGGAATTCAATATGACATGAAAGGGAAGTCAGCTTACTGAGGTGGTATTTCAATTGATAAGTTGTCCCCATAGTTACAAAAGAAACAAGGGTGGGAATATAAAGAGGATAAAGAATATTTAGACAGATTGTTCGATCAAGCTAATTAAACGGAAATATCGGACCTAAGGGGTGAAAATGGGGATGGTTTTTGAGAAACTGAAAAAACGCTAAAGGAGCTCTCTTCATATGAAATACATTGCATTTATATTAACTTACTATACTTTTTTAGATTACTAACAAAATATTATGTTCGATTTCTTCTCAATAACAGCTACTGTTGGCACAATGAGTGAAAAGATATCACAATCGATTTATCCATGATCCTTCAATTATTTCAAGAGGATTTAGTTGTTCTAGTCTGTACAGACTGGGAAATTAAATCCATACTTAATACAAACTATGCATAACATAACACCCTACACTACGTAGTGTAGGATGTTACATTATGTATGTTATCTTTGCGATTTGAATAAAAGCAAAAGTCTCGCATCTAAGAGATTTGGGTCGCCAACGAAGAAAGCATCGGATTAGGATCACTGACTTATTTGTTTACAAGAAATTTATTATATATATTTGGAAACGGAAAAAAGAGTTCCTTATTGTTAATGAATGTCAAGAAATGAAAAATATCTTAAAATATTTTTAAAGGGTTGGGGCTTGAGACGAACTCATTTAACTTTGTACTATGAAAGTTATATATTCTACAAATCTCAGAATTTATCGTACAAACATTGTTGATGTATCCATGATAGAAACAACTTGGTTTTAATCCTCACAATTTATTTATTTCCCCCACACTTTTTAAAATATATTTAGACCAAGTGCTTAAGGGTTGGAAAAGGAAATGCAACTCCATGGGAATACCTTTGAAAGAAAGTACCATATACACCTTAAGCTATGCAGACGACCAAGTTATTCTATCACAAGATTATGTAGATTTAGAATATATGACCAGAAAAATAATAGAAGAATACAAAAATTGGGGTCTTGATATCAGTATCGACAAAACAAAATATATGTGTATGGGAGGAATGCAACAGAATCTTATTTTAGAAAGTGGGCAACAAATAGGACACTGTAAAGAGTATAAATATCTAGGGATGCAAATTGCAGAAAGTAAAACAATGGAGGTAGCCATTAGGGATAGATGCAATAAAGGCAAAAAAGCAATAACACTATTAAATAGCTTATTGTGGGACAATACAATATCCATTGAAAACAAAAAGAGAATTTATAATACCATAGTAAAGAGCATAGTAACCTACAGCTGTGAAATATGGCCACTAGCGGAGAAATCAGAAAAACTGTTACTGACGACTGAAATGGACTTCTGGCGAAGAGCAGCCGGTAAATCAAAAAGAGAAAGAGTAAGGAATGAAAGAATTAGAGAAATAATGAATGTCAATGATACCATAATAGATGAGATAATAACGCAGCAGTTGAGGTGGTATGGACACGTAAAACGAATGGGAAATGAAAGACTCCCGAGACAAATGCTGCTGTGGAACCCGGAAGGAAGACGGAGGAGAGGCAGACCGAGGAAAAGTTGGATACAAGGGATAGAGAAAGAAATGAGAGAAAGAGGATTAGATGAAGAACTCTGGAATGATCGGGAGGCATGGAAATTGGGAATCGGAAGACGTAGAACGTCGTAAACCGATATATATATATATATATATTTATTTATTTCAAACGACCCAGGTTTCAGCAACTTACATTTTTGCCTTCTTCAAAAATGTAAGTTGCTGAAACCCGGGTCAATTTTGCTGAATCTATAAAATATTTAAATGTGAAAATTGACAAAAAACTGAACTTAAATGAGCATATTTATTAGGCCTGTAAAAATATTGCAAAAAAGTGGGGTTTCATTTGCAGTATCAATACATTTTTAACGTATTAGAGAACCAAACTAAAATATAATGGCATAATACTACCACACTATAACTTTTGCTCAAAAACCATGTTTTTAGCCAATACTCACTCACAGAAATAGGTTACATGCATTACAGAATAGATGTATGAGACTGATACTTAAATTTGATATGCATACCAAAATTGAATTGATCTTAAAAACGTAAATGTGGATGGATGTCAGTCAATATTTATCCATATCCATATTCATTCTATTTAGCCCTGCGGCGGCTAATACTGGTTATCATTCACTTTAAAATGATCCAATTAGACATACTTCAATCGCAAATATTATATTGACAATGTGGGCTTCCACAAGGGCAGGACGACTAATTTATTTTCAAACAAAATTATTTCGAAAAATTGTAAAAATCCCGGAGAAAAAACTTGTTTCCCTCTATAATTTAAAAAAAATGTTTGAAAATAATTTCCTATGAATGAAAAAAATTACTTAATAACCTACTGCGTTGAACTTTGATTTCTTTAACCTACCATTGAGTATTTTTCCCAAAAATGAGTTGTTTTCTCGTTTAAAGGAAAACATATGGAGATAAATTATTAATTTTCATTTCCTTCCGAAGCGTGGTTTACCCATTCTTATGTAAAGAAAACAATATTATGTTCAAAGTACTTTTAATTTTTGGATCATAGGACATGTACTAAAACGTGATATCTTGATAGTGCCTGATACTATTCCAATTCATTCTTTAGTATGTTTTTGTATTATTTTCGCAGATAATCATCCTCAAAATATGTTCATTGTCGAGCATTAAACATGCCAAATTGTCTTCAAGTGACAACATTTTTCATCGATAATTGGAAGAAAACGGTTTAATCATATGAATTATTATTCTCTGGGATTTAATGTTTTTGATATTTTTTAGATTGTTGCTAGTGGACAATAGAAACCACGAGACCAAGGCCTTTTGAAATTTATAATGTTATTCTGCTTAGTCCACAAGTTAACGCCCTTTGTGAATTAAAACGACTGGCATATTTATAGAAAGGGAAATATATACTGTAACTAATTTTTAAACGTGTATTTTTCAATAAAATGTCATTGGGAAAGTGCACAAGAAACAGAAGTACGAATGCCAATTATTAATTGCGACCAAAATGTGATTAATTTCGCGTATTCCATTCCACATTTCAAATCCCTCAATTGGTTATGAAGATAATTTTATCGGAAACGATCAAGAACTTTATTAGTACGAGTTCATGGTCAACCTGGCAACATTTTATTCTCAATTTTTATGTTGAGGTGGTTTTCAATTTCCATCTCATGAGGCCTAATGACGGAGACAGCAGAGTATAAAATTTCAGCAGAGATGAAAGAATGTTGGATGCAAAAGAAGATGACTTACTCCATCACGTCCTTAATATATTATTCAGAATGTCACCGCAAACTGTTGGCAGCAAAAACTGGAATGAATTCAGGAGTGTTCCCTTGGGAAGAAGGGTAGACCTGTGACGGAAGAAGTAAAGTAGAGTTAGCAGAGGAGACCATGAAAAGAGAAAAATCAGAATGAAACATGACGGAAAACAAAGAGACTAGCTTGAATGAGGCAAGCGTTGAAATTAAAAGGTAGATATTTATTTCATTTCTTTGGCGACCATTGAAAGCTATCTTTAGACGCTAAACGCGATGGAAACTATATATATATATATATATATATATATATATACGCATAATAATAATACGCATAATACGCTTGATAATATTTTTACGCATATTACATTACATTATCAATAGGAGAACCCGTTTAAGGCTACCATAAAATAATAACATGTTATTTTTTTTTATCGGCCACCCTCTTGGCATATTGTATATTTATCACCCGAGTGATTCTCCTGGAAGTTTTATATATATATATATATAACTAATTTACAACATCATTAATTCCTACGTAGACAGTCCCGATCTTATTTTTACCATCAATATCAGAGTACCTTCTCGTCCTAACCGAACTAACTCAATACTCCAAATGCCCGCACCCAGATTATCATTAATTAAACGTTCTCTTTTCTTCCGTCTCTCCTCCCTATAAAGAATTCTCTCCCAATTGACATTGACCCCTTTTCTCTATCCCCTAAAAATTTCACTGATTTGGCCTCAACTCATATTTTCGGAAAAAAAACTATAAAATATAGTCAATAATCTGCAAATTGCTTTCATCTTGGCTTTGTTGTTTTTGTTATTGTTTGACTTTTAGTTGTTAACGTGTGTCTCTTCTTGATTTTTATAAGTGCACTTTAAATTGGCAATATTGCTGTATGTGTACCATTTTCTTGAAAATGAAATAAAAATAAATAAAAATATAATAAGTAAGTTTATTACTCCATTCACAAAATACATTTCAATAGCAAATTTTGAGTAACTTCAGGGCAGCCTTGAAGGAGAAACAGTTTTAAGGCTATCATCAAATAATAACACGTTATGCTTATTCTTTAAAATACATATAGCTCATGTAGTGAGGCCTAGACAATTACATAAGAATGTAAGTGCGTACCTTAAGAAGCTACTTACTAACAGTTTATGGAGTTATTAATAAAACATTTACTTCAACATTTCATCCTCATTCTCTTTGGCTCGAAGCCAAGATTGTTCATTTTTCGATAATATTTTTACGCATATTACATTACATTATCAATAGGAGAACCCGTTTAAGGCTACCATAAAATAATTACATGTTATTTTTTTACTTTAAACTTATATTAAGTTCATGTAGTGAGACTAAGACAATTTCTTAACAATTTAACAATATAATTGCGTACATTAAGAAGCTACTAACTAACACTTACGGAGTTGTTTATAACACATTCACAACAAATAGACACTGCATTTTGTGACACCTAATATTTCTTATAAATACGTTTATATTAATTCTGTTTTTTCACTCCTGTATTTTCTTATTTTTCTGCCTTATATCAAATAGATTTGTAATTTCTAAATCCGAGTTTGTGTTACTAATCCCTGAAAATTCCTGAAGCTATTGTTTGATTACTTAAATGGAATTTAAAATATAGAATCCATAATTATTACATTAAATCATAGTACTGGCTAAAATATAAATTTAAAAAATAAATTAAAATTTGAAATTGCTTTTTAATATAAAACAAACTGATAATTCGTTTCCATGTTTTGAGATCACTAATCATTTGCACTGCTCAGCGGGTATTTAAATAGTTACTGCTATACATCAAAGCATGTAATATTGTGCGTCATTTATTTAAATTGTCTCTAGTTCAAGAAAATAAGTTATAATGTATAATACTAATTGTTTTCACATTTTAATTACAATGTGCATTTGTAATTAAATCCTTCATTTGTATAATATGTTATATATTTGTTTTGTATTTTTTTACCATTGTTAATCCTAAGTTATAACATTAATTGCTTTTATATTTCTGTATGTCAATTAAAATACTTTGCAAAAAACACACACTTTTCGTTCCCCTTCATTAGTAAAATATGTTTTTATCACTGAAGAATTTAGACAAATATTTACATGTTTCTATATTGTTCACTATTATATTTTTTATCGGAACTAACATATGTCGAAATGTAAAATCTTTCCTCATAGGAGCAAACACTTCTAGGACAATTAACCTTTTTTTATATTACATTCAAACTTGACTCAAAATTTCCCACTGTACGGTGTAAACGCCTTTACAACAGAGGTTTTCTTGTGATTCTGTGAACATTTCAGCAAAAATGAATTGACTATTTATTTTATAAATAGCTAGAAAACACAAAAATTATGCATCGTTAGTTTTTTGACGATTTCTAGATGTAATAACTTTTTCAATAGTATCTGTTGAAAAAAAGCTAATATTAATATTAGTTGAAAAAAGCTAATATTTTCAGGCAAATAGCTCTAAAAGTAGTTCGGAAAAGGGGTTGATATTGGCTACATTGGAAAGATAAGTGTTTTTTCATTAAAATGAAGTAAAATTCATCAAATTGAGGGAGCGTTAATCAAGTCCAGGCGAATTATATAAATATTTTTCTTCAGAATTAAAGTCGCTCACTTTTTTCCCAGTTCAATAAAGTGTGGCTAATTTCTACCATAAGATGTGGTAACATTTCCACTAAAAAATGTAAAAATAAGATTCCCGCATTTTCAAAATGCACCGGACTGTTGGGTGAATAACATTTTAACAAATAATTATCCAATCTACACTTTGTTTCCACGTTCAATGTCACAACTAATTTCTACTCTTGTAAATCATATCGAATCATACACGTTTACTCTATTCAGGACATGAAAAGGACGCAAAACTTTCAAAATATTTTTTTCATTAGTGCGAACATATTGGAAAATAAATGCGCAACAGCATTGGCTTACCATTTTTCTTGCAAGCTACTCCCTCAGAAATACCATTTATTTTGAGAAAATATTCTATTGATAAATATGCTATAAATTGTAAAGTTCATTTTTTATTTTATTCAAAATGTTTGTATATAAAGGTTAATATTTTGCTAATTTTAATTTTTTGTTGTTAGTCCCTAATTTTTATTTATTGAACAGCATCATTAACATTTATAAAATGCTTGAAAAATTATAAACAACTTTTTGGGTGCACATTTTTTAAAATAAAAAAAAATATTGCATTATTATTTTAACCTGAGTATATCTTCTTTCATTCTTGAAAGTTTCATTGAAATTCACCGAAGGATTCTGGAGATACGTTCTAATGTATATGGACAAATTCTGAAAAAAAAAACGTTTTTATTTTCCTTGGCATTTTATACCAATTTTGAATACCTTCTTTCAACATAACATAGTCAAATTTCTTAAATTTCACTTACCTGAATGCTTATTATTGGAAACTATATGACTATGTAATATAATTGCAAATTCTTTGTGAACAAATACTGTGGTCGCCCGCGTCTTTTATAATACGGCATATTCACATTTTCTAGAATTTTCTCGGCTAAATTTTCTCTTAAGTCATCAAATTGAATCTTCTTGCCTGTTGTCTTCTTGTATAATACATAAGTATTGAATAACACCATATCAATGACATAAAAAATTTTCTTTTAAACCTTTCGTATATCGACGCATAACTGGAAACGATGCTATTTGCTGATCCAGCCTGTCAACGGCATTCATTTGTACTTTGTAATCAAGAATGACTTTTGGTTTTATAATGGATTCTTTAGTTTTTACTGTTTTATTTCCAGTATCAGTCATTTCTAAGGCCATGTGGTATGTTGTTAGTGCATGCACTTCTTTTTTGTCTCTCTATTTTACAGCAGCAATTCCATTGCTATAAACTATTTTTGCCTCCCCTTTCTTCAACTGTATATTTTTGAATTCTGCCGGCATATTCCTTCGATTTATTCTCACTGTGCCTAAGGCATTATTTTTCTCATCAATCAACTTGAGAAATAGATCAGGTAATGTGCACCAATTATCTAACGCCACAGTGTAACCAATGCGAAAGTAGGGATGCAAAAGTTCTAATACTATTGCTGGACTAGAAGGAATTTCCTTTGCTCCGGACGGTATTTCTCCAGTGTAAATAGAAAATTGTAGGCAGTACTTTGCTGGGTTTTCATATATTTCGCCGGCCTCGGTGGCGGCGGGGTAACGTTCTCGCCTGCTGACCCTAAGGTCGTGGGTTCGAGTCCCGCCTGGGGAGGATTTTTCACTTCCCAGGGCATAGTTGTGTGTGATCGTCCATTGTTAATTACTAATACCCCGATGTAAAGGCCAATTAGAGCTGCTTTCGGTGATTCTTGAAAATAAATAAATAAATAAAATTAATAAATATCTTGTAAAACTTGATTCCAAATCGAGCGTGTTTACTTGGGTTATATGGCAGAGCCTGCCACGAAATTTCATCCACGGCAAGATTTCTCTCCGGAATGTACTATAGGGGGAAAAAGTTTCCGTACAAACGGAGCGTCGCCACTGTCGCTCTCGGGAGAAAATCGCTTTCCTTTCTGATGGCATATGATTCTTAGGTCTCGGCCACGAGAAGAGAAATTCAAACACAGTAAGGTGATGGACCAATCGTCCGAATCGGTGATGGATTCCCGGCTGCTCGCATGACCCGAGTGTGTTTCGCGCTGGCCCCAAGAACGGAGGTTCATTAGATAGCCCTGAATGCATTTGAAACGTTCCTTTGAATGCTCTCGTACGGCTCAACTAAAACCCGGTAGTGATAAACAGTTTTCCTTAAGCAAAACTCCGTAGGTAAGCCCACAGGCAGCTTATCGCTAAAAGACTAATGGAAGTTGATCGGTAGGTTATTTGGAATGTGAATTTGAATGCATTTGATTTTGAAGACACTATTTCTCTGTAATAACTTCCAGGGATATTCAAAACATTCCATTAAGTCCAGGAGAGAGGAGATAAATCGATGAGACAGTTGAGGTAGTCTCAAATTCGCTCAAATATCGAGGGCAATGGATTTGAATAGAAAAACAGTATATTGCTGGCTAAAATGCTACAAGGAGGGGATGAGATGATGACAACACGGCAAAGAAGCGAAGACCAAGATGCACGTCTCGAGATGATGATGGCAGCATTCGTTAGCATCTTGCTGACAACTCTCTTACTGTTGGCGGGGTGTCCGTGATAAAGAGGTCAATTAACTTAAAACCATCTGAATGATGAGAAGCCGCCTCCATGAAGCCGGTATGAGAAGTTCCAGTCCAGCAAGAAAGCCAGAAATTAGCGAAACTAACGGCAAGGTTAGAATTTGGTCATTCGTAACGGGATCATATTAGAATATCGTAACTTTCATCAATGATTAAATATTAGAAGTGTTGATTATGGACGTATTTAGCTATTGAAAACATGCAATTGTTGGTAAATATAACTGTATTAATTGATAGAACTTTTTAGAACATTTCCCTATTTAGAAAAAGTTATATTCCTCCTGTTTGTCACGTATCACCCAAAAAACAACTAGGAAAAATAGATCTGGGCATATATGTCTGCGTTTTGGAGAGATATTTCTGCAGTCGGGCCGGGACTGCTGTTGAGAACACCACCTAGAGTGACGTCTAAGGATTACCTATGCCCGAATCTTTCGTATTTTCATCACTTTCTTAAACGACGTAGTACCATAATGCGAAGAAATAATACATGTTCAGGACACCTGTCCCATCCACAGTGCGCGAAACTCAGGAGATTTTTCGAGGAGCATTCGCACAGTACAGCATAACCCTTCTTTCCAAACTCACAGTACCTAAATTCAATACAAAATATTTGCGACTTAATAGTCAAGGAATGGCAGAATGCCAAAGGAAAGAACCAAGAGACCCTGAAAGGCACGTCTGGGAGATATGGGCATCTTTGGGTTGGCGCCCTACATTATTTCAATATTAAATAGGGTCAATAAGTCAAAGGCTTCAAGGAGTCATTGATTGTGATGGGGATGAAATTAAATGCTGTTTAATAGTAAAATATGAGTTAAACCGTTCGTCATGGCTTCTGCTATGTACCTCCATTTTGAGTGGCCGGAAAATTCGTTCCCATTGCATTTCTTTATGAAGTTGACAGATAATTTGACCAACCTAGTGCATCTACCTAGAATTTATTTATTCTCTTTTCGTTTATTTAAAATGAGTTATTTTAAAATACTGTAAAAATATTAATATACGAATACTACGGTATTATAAAAAGTAACTCTTCCATCTTGAATAATTGTTTAATATGCTGGAATATATTATGATAACTCCAGTTACATAGTTGAATGCGTTTCCTACTCCACCTAGAAGCTAAAATAGTTCAACATTTCCGAAAGATAATCAATCATAAGGAAAATGTAATATCTATCTTACTTACTGTTTTTTGTCTTTTTTATTGGCGTATTTATTAATTCATTAGTACATATTTGCGCATAAAAAGCTTATTTATTTGCCTATTCATTGAAAACCTACCGCCATGCTTGAAATGTGCATTGAACATACGTTTGAATCCACGACTAAAAGAGGAAACTCTTATTCATTGTGGTGTTTTTTTAATATAACAGGTTATAAGGATAGCAGGCAGCGGGTGAATCCCAGGACCTTGCTATAGTAAGAGAATTGGAGCGAGGCCAAGAAGAAAAGGGGAGGAAAGAGAAAGAATGTAGAGTAAGCTACGGCGATAACGAGAGCGTTCAATGATACGTTTGAAATGCTTAATCTAAATGCACAGAGAGTTGACAGGAAAGTTATGTTTTCTCAGCTGATTATTATTATTTAATTCACGAGAGAAATCCGCTTTGAAGTCCAGGGAGCGTGTTTTAACAATTTTCAACATGAGATTTCGTATTTTATATTTTCATATAATGAACAGAGTGATTAATTAAAGTTTTAAATGTATCAACCCTTCGAAAAAGATCCATGATATCTATTTTCTTGGAGAGAGCCTTAAAATCCTGATATCTTTGATTTTAAAATTTTAGGCAAATACATTTCAACGACTTCATCATTCCAATATTTTACCTAGCGCGAATTTCCCATAAGTTGTTTAAAGTATTTAAAGAAAATTAATGCTACTGAATCCATAGGACGGCCTTCTTATCCACGCCATAAATACCCCTTTCATTCAGAATTAGAAATAGGCAAAGTTTGTGAAGATTTGTTAAGTTGTGAAACAAGGGCAGCACTGAGGCATTAGGGGGGTCTGGGGCAACATTCTACCCTACCTCCCAGAAAAATATTTTGTTTGAGGTCTCCTTCGAGGCTCCTTGTATATGAGGACTGGGGAAGAGAGTGCTGTCCCTCTTCGCGGTCCTACGGGATACTGTCACTTATTCACACTTTATTAGATCCAGAGGTATCAATTTTCTAATCCTTTATGCTATGTATTTATGAAAATATGTATTAAGGTTCACTTCAATAGAAGCAGTAGTCATTTTAAAACTTAACGTATACCTTCACTCACTCTGTGATTCAACCCGAATGTTGGTTTAGGATAGTTGAGGGTAGAGCTCACCCCGGACTAAGCGACATGCGTGCGAATTTCACACATTCAGAGCAGGGGGGCCTATTCCCTACCCTTGGCGAACTCGCACTCCAAGGATTCTTCAACTTATAACTTGAGTACATGCAATTCAACATGCTTAGTTTGCATTGAAAGTAATATTATCTATTGGAATACCTTCATTATTTCCTGGTGGTAAGCAAATGTGAATAAGATTACAAATTAACTTAATTTAACTGGGACTCCGAGTGTTAAAAAAATACTGTTAATCTGAAAAAACTACAAATAAAATTTAATTGCGAAATTGTTACTGCAGAACTCATATTTTACATTTTCGCAGGTATTTTTGAAAGGACCATCTCGCGTGGAAATAAATAAAACAATTTGCTATCATCTGCCATTGCCTACGAACCCAGTCTTCACGAGTTTTGGAAAATAGCTGGAAGCTTGTCTGTTCAATGCCCAGCACTTCGAAAAATTTAGAATGTAAATAATTATCTGTAGTTACATTTATGACTGATGAATCAATTCCCTCATACCTATGAACTCGTATCTCTGGACTCTTTTTTCCAACAATTAAGTTAAATAAAAATTTCTCACGGAAATACCTCAGACTTTTGAGAGACTTTTTTCAAAAAAAAATTCCGACTTTTTAGGCGACTTTTTTTGCAAAATTGAGGACTTTTATTTCTGCGCTCTAATGATGACATACCTGATGATGACGCCCTATGCGTTGAGACATGCGTCGTGTATTATTATACATATAATTATAGTGGCCAGTACAACTACTGCAGTTCAATTTAATTACTGAAATGCTGTTCCACCTCGTAACGCCACATCCGATCAAATCCATTCCTCCGATTACTGTCTCGGACTCTGAAAGATGGGAGTGTTCAGCCTAAGGCAAGACAAGTAAAAGAACCTTGGCAATTGGGTATTTTCCACGTATTTCAAACTATCGATATTCTGATTCTGTTACTTGAAGTTATTGCATTGGCTAAATGTATTCTTATCAATTTGTATGGATTTCGGTTTTAGAATTTAAAGAAAGTCGAAGGTTCCGAATGCTCCCGAGCACACTCCGAAAACAACCGAATGACCTGTGACGTCATTTTTGCTGTTTATATTTAGACCCAGGCGTTTCCTTATCCTTACCGTGGAAACAAGTGCGGCAAAATTAGTTTTGGACGTTTTCCTGTTTCTTGATGTGCCTTTAAAGGGCATCTATAGATGGGGTTTTGTGCCACAATGTACGAACATATCGGTGAAAACACAGCACAAGAAATTTATTCCGCTTCCAAACGACGAAAGGAGAAAGAAACTATGGTTTCGAGCCGGGATTTCGTCCGGAGCAAAACTAAATTTTATTGTTGTGAAGACCATTTTAATGTATGTACCAACTTATTACATATACCTATCCTTCGCATATAAATAAATAAACTTTTTCAAGTAAATTTATTACCAAGCAGGTACTGTCTTATGTTGATACGTTACTAAGATACTGTTTGTTTACTGTGGTATGGACTGGTATGGACTTTGAGAAATTAAGAAGTACCATAACGATTAATTAAGAGTGTACTGGAAAAACAATTAATAAAGTTCATACTTATAACCAAAAGTGGTTTAATTTAAACATGCTAGAAACATTCACCATTATTTTCATCAAAGTGAACCATACAGTCTAAAGATTAAAAATATTGAATTCCTTAGTTATAGTAAATGTTAATTTTGGTTTAATGTGATTGCCGACAATTCTACTTGACATCAACTTTAGTAATGCCATTCTTCACGAGGGATAAATTTACCGTGACTATTACTTAAAATATGGTAGGTATTTTTTGGACTTTAGCTCCACGAGTTTCGGCAGCATTAAATTGGTTGTCCTTCTCTATAAAAACGCCTACATTAAACATATATACTTTGGGTAAATTATCTGATGTGGCTTTAATAAAACTATTGCACGCCATAGTCTTTTTTCAATGAAAACTCTTTAAATATACGGTCTCATCTACAGTTCTTCACTTTCTCCCTCATCCCTTTATGCATCTATCTATCGCTCAGCGAAAATGACGTCAAGCCAATCAGATTTCGTTTCGCAGCCGCATAAAAAAATTTTAAATTCTGACTATTTTAATCTTAAATATCTCAATTAATATTGAATCAATTTTAAAACTATTTTCTCTCCGCAAGTTTGTGCGAGTTAAAGTAATATATAAAGATCCGTATGCTTACATTTAAAATTTTGGAAAATACCCCATTGGCGTCAGGCCCGGGCACTCGTGGGACAACGAACGGGGATGGAGACGGGGCTCAAGATGCTTACGGGGGGGCACAAGCAGAAGGGGAACCTTGAAAGGAGGAGGGAGAGACGGCGTCCAGGGATCCAGTCTGGATAAACCATGAAGGGTGACTCAGACAAAGCGGTCGTGGCAAGGGAACGGGAAATTTACGGGGTGTGGTATATTTTATCACCACATTAAAATTTATGATAATAAGAAAACAGGACAAAAGATTTGCTCAGATGAGAAGTTCGAAATAACTCTACAAAATATGATGAACAGGCCTCAATAAGAGATAATTATTTTTTATTTCTCTTACTCAGGGGCCCCAGAAGCGCTGACCCTTGAAGTCCCCCACCGTGACCCCTTCCCACCATTTAGGGCCTCAAGCAAAAAGGGGAGAGTCGACACCACTGGCGACCTTTGACATAAGTTTTTCTCACCCACAAATCTCTCGTGGTATTATCGGAAAGTTTTTCCTTATTCAGGCATGGCAATGCCCCAAATTTCCTCAGAATTCTCGAAAAAAATCGATCACTAAACTTTATATTTACGTAAACATCTGCAATTTCAAAAACCATGGCATTAATAATGTTGTAAGTTATCGACACGCGAGGTGAATGAAACTTATAATGAAGCAATAAGGATTAAAAAATTTCCATTTCATTATTCAGCTTATATAGATGTGCAACTTACATTTAAAAAATACGGGATTTTGAAAACAAAATGTTTACTTTATCTTCCGGTAATTCATGTAACCTGAACATGGCAAAATATCATCTCCATGAGTCTTATTATGTGCAAAATAAAACACTTCTTTGAAACTAAATAATTTTGGCGCGGAGCTATAAGTGGTTGCCTATGTTGTCAGCATGCCGCCCACGGAGCGGAAGCTTGGCAACAGCGTTCTCCATAAGTCCCATACTATCAACTAAATGTGGAACGCGCTATAGCAAGTTCACTGAAGACGAATATATTAGGTATCTTTCGTTTACGTTCAGCAGATGGCACTCATCAACTATACAAAGTGAAATTTTGCTTCCTTTCTCTTATCTTGGCTATGAATAAGTGCCTCAACAATACTTGATCAAATAGAAGGAGGATGGGAGAGAAAGGAGACAAAGAAAGCCAGTGCTGATGGTGCATTGGGTTCACGATAAACGAAGACTTTTGTGAAAGTGCTTTGAAACCATTGAGTATATGCATGAATAAAATATGAACTGCAATATAATGACAACATCGGAATATGTATTAGAACAACATAAAAGCAACTTAGAACATAAAATATGAATCTATCTGAAATTTATGCTCCAAAAGAAAGCTGGAAAAAAATATACGAGACCGGCGAATCGCCGTCTTTGTAAGCCAATGGGTTAACATAAGAATCTTTCAATCAGATGTTAACATTTCCCAAAATATCACGAACAGTGCTTTTTCACAACGAAAGAAGACACAACGTAATCAACTATATTACATATCTATAACATTAAACACGTTTTTTCAACTCAATGGCACAAATCAGAGTTACAGATGACGCTAAAATACTTCATTCATCCTACCCATGACGCTTCCAACACATAGAACTGTGCAACATGGAGGGGCTATTTCGATAATTGGATGATCTCCAAAGTCTTCGAGAAAATATCGACTAAAGAGTGATATTTGACAGAGAGAAATATAACTATTTCAATAAAACGAGTGCTTACCCAAGGTGGATGTAGCTGTAGGCTGATCGCGGCGATTATGTCCAACGGGTTATAGATTTCCTCAAGAGCAGAACTTCCAGAAAACGCAGAAGATGCCGAAACTAGATCGGAAATTTCAGATCCATGGAATATCCAACACGAAACTGCACTTTCCGATTTGAATTGCTACTTAACAGCACACAATACTAAATTCTGTTGAAGAATTCGTAAGCTCTAACGCAAAATCCGTGGACGCCGTTTTTCACACTGGAAAAAAATGGCAGTACACATGTGTCGTTTTATTTTTAGGCGAACGTTCCTGGGCAGTCGGTTCTGCGCAGACAATTCATTGTATCCACGGAGATGGAGGTTGGGAGGGGAGGTGGGATAGCAGGAGATAACTGAAGGTGAAGAGATAGTGAAAGAGTTTGCTTCTCTCGCATCGAGGTGGGCGTGAGTAATCTAATCTCTTCCGCACGTATCGTTCGGACAAAGCACTCAAGGAAAAAGAATTTTTCCATTGGTTTAAACTTTTTGGGGAAATGAAAATCAATAATAGACCAATTGCACACTTTGGGGAAGTGACATCTAAAAAATCTATCGATACTTCAGACACTAAATTTTCATTCTGACGCTCGATAGGCTTTTCGTTAATCTTTTAGTATCAGCTAATAAAATCTAATAAATTATTATTGCGCCGAAACACTGGTCCGCCATGTTTTGTAGGCTCTGACGTCATCTCCCATAGTCGGCCATTTGTTGATTTGGAGATTGTGTGACTGTGTAGTCTTAGCGTGCGGACGAAACTTTAGCTATTAATTAGCAAATATCGAAATAACTTCGAAAAGGCAAATACTATTTCACTCTCAACGCACAGCTAGACTATTTCGCTTCTGCTAATATGGATGAGCGTTTAGGTGGTAATGGTTGGGCGTTTAGACCTAGGCAATTTCAATGTTAAAACAATGCATATTAAAAGCTATTTATTAAATTAATTAGTTGGAATTATACCTTGGTATTTCGTACGTGGCATTTCGAAACTAAACACTACTCGCTATAATAAATTTCAGCAAAATACCTCACGCAAATACTCTATTGGCATTTATAAAACCTATTGAGTGAATTATAAAAAGAGTTTGTTAACAAGAATACTAGGAAAACGTGACGAGAAAGGTTTAAAGAGCGATGTAATTTTTCACTAGTGAGAACTCACTAGGAGTATGACGCTTATCACATGGGACACTTACGACGCAGGATCTGTCTCAGAAATTTATCAACACAGCGGAGAGCGGCGAGATTTTTTAAAAAGATATTACGATAAACTTAGCAGAAATGCGGAAATGTTGACGAAATTAGGTTGAGAACCTCTAACTGATTGAAGGGAGAAATACAGATTAAATCTTTTGCGCAAGTTTGAAGTAGACAATGTTTTTTCCGGACGCTCAACATATTTTGCTAGAGCCAACGTATGATGGTAGAAAAGGTCACAGGGATAAAATAAAGGACATAGACTGCAGAACCGATGGATTTCGAATGACATTTTTCCCACGTACAATAAGGGATCATAATAGTTGCGAAAGAATAATTTTATGAAACTCACACCCTCACTAGGTAGAGAAGGTACTCACTTATTGATTGAACCCGAAGGTTTGTTTTTGGATAGTTGAGAGTAGAGCTCACCCCGGACTAAGCCACAGGCGTGTGAATTTCAGACATTCAGGGTAGGAGGGCCTATTCCTTACCCTTGGCGAACTCGCACTCCGATCATTTTTTGTTCGAGGGTGTCCAAAGGCCCTGTCACCCTGATTTGAACCCAGGACCCTTCGATCAATAGTCAAGCACGCTCCCATTAGAGAAGGTAATACACTAATTAAAATCAGGACCTCGCACGTTCCCCCGGTATCTAGGCGCAGACCAAAAAGCAGTGAAAAGCCAAAAGCGTCAAGTTAGGATGAAGACGTATAGATTGCAAACCATTTATTTTCAATTGATTAATTTAGTAATGAGTGAATCATAATGACTTATTCATGCATTTTAATTATCGAGAGTTTAAAAGTAAGTGTTCCAAATTTCAGCACGATTGAACATTGGGAAGTGGGAAATAGATTTCGATTACATGATTCCATACACACAAATTAACAAACAGATAGGTGAAGTTTAAATAAGCGAGGTCTGTTTGTCTGTGTCTTTCATACAAATCTACAGTTTAACTCCGATAGTGCTGACATTTTGCAGACTAATAGCTCAAGACAGGAGGAAACATTGTAGTCTATTTAAAAAAGATCTCAAGGCCCCAAAAGATCCAAGAAAAGGGGCCTTTTTTGTGGTCTACCCTACGCATTGGGTTTTGTGAAGTGGTTTCATGTCTAGCATTTTAAAACTATTTTTGCTCAAGATAGAGTGTTGGGATTTTTTAAATCAAATAGATGAAAGAATTGAGTGTATATTTACTTCAATCAATTACATTTTACAATTCGTATTTGTCTGAAAATCGCGTTTTTATCCGCAAAAACGCACATTTTTCTTTGAAGTCAAGAATAGCAAATTTCTTTGACGACCTTATTTTTGTGTTTAAAACGCATTTAACATTAATTTTGCTTGTTAAAGCTGATTATAAGAATGCTAGGCATTGTTTTTTTTGCAGTAGTTTATTTATTTGCTTTTTAAAACCACTTTCAATCAAGAGATAGAGTTAAAATTTACTTTATCAGATTTAATTTTTTCAATTGATTCTCCTCTTATATATGATATGAGTTATGAAGGCCAAGTGCGATCCCGAGCTACGCCGAGTAATTCAACTAGTCTGTAGATAAAATTGAAAAGAAAACTGCCTGTTGACGATTTAGTTTTTTAATATTGTTTAATATTGTTATAATGATTGATAAAAAATACTCAAGTGTCGTTCAAAGGTAAAAAAATACGCATTTAATATGGATTTACGTACGAAAAATTAGTATTGTGTTCATAGGAATTAGGGATCATTATAATTGCGTTAGGCCAATCACGTGAAGGTTCCACCCTCACTAGGTAGAGAAGGTTTTTCGCTTATGTTTAATAAAATAACATCATTACTAACAATTCACCCCCTCCAGGACTCGCATGAGACACCTTGGGGCTGCACACATGGACCCCAAAGAAATCAGGGACATCCCCATCAGAGATGTTCTGGCCTTTAGCAAGGCCATAGGACTCTATGGGTGATGTCAAATCTTGCGGATGGCACAATGGACCGTTAGGTCTAAGTGCCCCAGGACTCCATCTTTAGGGGTCCTGCCGCTAATTTCATCTAATCTAATCTAATCTAACAATTCACCCCGATTGTAAGGAGGCCTCACTTGGAGTATGCCACTAGCTTATGGGACACTTATGAAGTAGGAGCACAAACACAGCGGAGAGTGGTTGAATTGTAAAAACGTTTTTACGATAAACTTAGCAGAAATACGGAAAAGTTGAAGGAATTAAATTGGGAATCTCTAACTGATCGAAAGGAGAAACATAGGTTTAATCTTTGCGCTCGTTCGAAGCAGATAATATTCTGCCGGACGTTCAGCATATTTTGCTTGAGCCAAAGTATTACGGTAGAAACTATCATAGGAATGAGCTGAAGGATATAGACTGTAGAATCGATAGTTTTAAAATGTAATTTTCACCACGTGCACATAATAGGGATCACAATAGTTGCGATAGATAAATCATGTGAAACTACCACCCGAACTAGGTAGAGAAGGTTTTTCGCTTGTGTTTAATGGAATAGAATCATTACCAATACCGCACCCCGCTTGAAATATCCGGCATTATTTTGTTTTCCGCATGAAGATTTTTATCTCGTAGCATATCTCGTAGCATTCATAATTTTAATAGTATTAGTAATATTAACCAGTAGTATGTTATCTTAACCAGAGTTCTGCATCTTTGCATGTTCATTTACGTAGACCTCTCCCTGATTCTAGTTTGACTGCGGACTGTTTTACAGACTGCTTTTTGGTGTCTGCGTCTATATAGCGGCCGAGGGAGCGTGCTAGGTTCTGATTTGTACTGAGATATGCCTACTATGGAATAGTATGTTTTAGTAGCGTGGAATCACCCCGTGCCACAAACCCTAGTAGTGGCTTGCACGGAACATCCTAGATGTACATTTATACCTGAAATTGTAACTTCTCAAGGAGTTAACGAAGGTTTTGTAGAAAGTTTTAGGCGGATAAAATGTGTTCCTAATTTTTATCGTGCAAATTGCGGGGCAATTTATATTTCCATCTTAAAGTCACTTACCTCCATCTTCAATTCCCTAATTTAGTTTTAAGACCGGGTATTTCGAAGGCAGTTTAGGATGCACAAACCAAATGACCATTTCTGAGTGAAGTCCTCCATTCCAGGGAACAGTTGCAGCACAATCAATCAGATTTGTTTTATGACCGCGTTCTAGAAATACTTTTACATTTGAAAAAATATATCTTCCTGAAAATAATGAAGTTAACCCACGGTACATGGTCAGTTAATTCAGAAAAGTTATTGGTACACAAAGGTGTAGTTTTAATTTATTTAAAGTTTCGCATGCACTGAATCAATTCTCGGATATTGCATCTACCCTACCGTGTTTCACTATGACCGCCATGACGAAAGGCATATCCACGTTGTAAGTATATTTTAAAGGGTTTCCACCAATTCATGCTATTCCAAGAACACGATGAAATATACTCACTATAGTTTCATGCTTCACTTCGTGTTAGTATTTGATATACTATGTACTTTTCCAATGAAATTATCAAACGGTTTTGTTTGTTGACCGTTGTTTGTTGTTGTAGTTACGGAGTTGGTTTGAGTGAAGGATATTTGAATAGTTAACGGTTCTAAACGGTGACGGTTTCTTAATTAATTAAACAATATAATTCTATATAATTTACTTATGGATAAAATATTTTGTCGTAATGAATGGTAAAAATATTGCTTCTCGGAATGATTGGAATGTTATTTTTTGTATTCTAAGGTCCATTTTAAATAAGTAGTAGCAATATTTCAAGACAACTGCTTGAATTGCCTAATGGTTGTGTGTGGAAAATATTGACATCGAAAAAAACACAGTTATCCATGTTGAAGAAAGGGAAACACTATGGTAAATACACTGGTGTATAGATAAGTGGCGTCTCGTCAAAACTCGTAATATAATAGTCTAAATAAAAGTGCTTTGAATTCTAAGAAGAATACTCAGAGGGGAGAAAATAACTCTGCAATTCCACATAAGTATTTGATTTTAAAACCCAGGATTCACAGCCGTGCAGCATTTTGAGGAATGCTGCACGGGAATACATTGTTCATTCATTCAATACTCTAGACAATTTCCGAGAAGTGATTGAAAATTCCCACGGATCAAACGAAAGGAAAAATTCGTTGTCCTTGAGTGTATTCGATACCTCCATGGATACCTTGAGCTGAGATTAAATGGCGTTCTTTCACAGCCCCTTCCACTTATCCTTTACTTATCTCCTGTTCCCACACCTCCCCTCCCAACCTCCCTCCCCATGGAAACAATAAACAACGACGGAATTGTCACGTGGGTAGATCTTTCACTTTTGTCACGTGGGTTTCACATTTGAAAGGCGGCGAAGGGCTTTCCCGCGGCCGCAGCGGTAATATATTAGTCGGGATGAGTTAGGTTGATTTCGTATGATGGAGTTAGAAGCAATCTGGTAGGCGGCAAATTCCCAATTCATATCCCGCCTAATCCAGTGAGAAATGTGCCGAAAAGTGCGAAGAATGTCATGTCGCACGGCGTTCTTCGCACTCCCACCAGGTTTAGCTCTTCTTTCCTCTTATTTTGCACATCACACATTGTCGGGATGGTAGGTATTCATGCAAGATATTTATAAGCGAGTTATCATCACCATATTCCGTGTCATCCCTCCGGAGGAATAAGATAAAATATTGGTGAATTGCAGATATATATTTAAGCCTCGTGCAAACAAAAAAAGAATAAAAACCTTCGGTAAAATAGCTTAATACTTAATGCATCTCGCAATCTCTGCTTGTGAGTCCTAAGTGCATTTCCATAAAAGTGATTAACAGTAACGATCAACATCTCCCAAAGCCATGAAATACCAAACATCAACAACACAATACATAAATACAACCACAATAAAATCTATGTACATGATCATTCATTCTATTTCTGATTCGATAACGAGCTCTGAGTCGAGCAATATGGTGTTCGCTTCGGTGGAATGGTTTCGTAGTGATGATATCGGAAGGATATCGGTGGTGGACACGGATACTATACTGAACTTCAACGAAACTGAGTGCGACGATCGCACTGAAAGCCGAGATGGCTGACAAGTATATTTTGTTCAAGGGGAACAGCTCTTAAAAAGGTATGTGGATAAGGATTGATATGTATCGTAAGTAGGCTATTGCCCAGGTGATAAAGGCAACGAGGAATTATTTCTGGCCATGACGAAAAATACAGCGAAAGAAGAGAAAACTTTGTTAGCAGTCAAAAAAATTAAAGTATGCGAAGAGGTTAATTCAAGCGTAATCAATGCAATGAGCAAGGCATGAAGGGTCTTTCAGGGGTATTAAGGGCCTGTTCGATGTAGCAGAAGAAAAATGGTTCCGTGGCAAAAGTAATTTGTCACCATATTTTCAGGATACATTTATTTCAATAGTTTGTAGGTTGAATCAGATGCTAAAATTCACAGTATCTACGCGATACACACTAATGACTGGTTGATAAATTCTATTTGTATATTGTTTATCAAATCATCAAAGTAGATAACAGGATTGAGAATAATGAAGACAATTATAATTCTTACAGTACCGTGCAAGCTATTAATAGGGTGTGTGGCACGGGGTGATTCCACTTCAGACAGAATATATGTAAAAAAAACACATAACATATAAATGTTACAGGCGTGAATATCCTTTGAAAATCAAATCTCCTGTTTTCAAGTATATATGCCATTGTTGATTTCAGAAAAAATGTGAGATTTTTCAGCTAAAAACATGATATTCAAACATATATGAAGTGCAAAAGTAAATCGAATGATAGAAAGAGAAACTTCGTTTATTCAGCCATCCGATCAAAAATATTTTAACCTTCTGTCTTGAGCGGAAGTAATTTTAAAAAGCAAAACATTATACAATTGCACAAAACCCAATGCGTAGAATACCAAAGGGTCGGCACCTTATTGGGATATTTTGGAGCCCTGAGATCTTTTTAAAATAGTCTAGAATTTTCCTCATTTCTTGAACTGTTAGTCTGCAAAATTTCAGCCTGATCAGAGTAAAACTGTAGATTTGTACAAAAACCAAACAGACAGACAAACGACAGACGACCGAAAATGTTTTTCCGTAATCTAAACATATCCAGCTAACTATTAAAAAAATAAAATTTAGTGTAAATTCATAAATGCGTTTTTTATAAATATTTAAACATTTACAATTTTCTCTCCTGCGGCCCGTGTTTAAAAAATTGTTAATAAACTTTTCTCAAATACTCCATCTCAGAATCGGTGGAAACTTTTTTTCCGTAATATAAACATATCCAGCTAACTACTCAAAAAATAAAATTTAGTGGAAATTCATAAATGCGTTTTTTATAAATATTTAAACATTTACAATTTTCTCTCGCACGGCCCGGCAGCTTCCCATTTGGAATACACGCAGCAGACACGTGATGCAAGCCTAAACATTTCCCAAATTGCTCAAGGTCGTGGCTATATGAGATAAAAATATATTATAAACTATGAATGTTAACAACAATTGTTATTTGTTCTGTTAAATGGATGTTTGCAGAGAAATTAACCATTGAGCCCCACTTTCTCTGCGCGAAGTTTTTTCTAACTACTCCGACACAATCGATTGAAAACTCTTGCTCGGCGTTAATGACAATGGAAAACGGACACATAAACGGAAAACTAATTTTAGGAAATTTGAAAGAGATATTTTGTAATTTAAGGAAAAATATGCCGAAGATACAGTTTCATTTTCAAATTTTGCAGAGCGCAGACCTAAGAAGTGCGTTCTTGCGGGAGCATCAGGAACTCATACCGTATGCGTGTGTCTGGTGCATCAAATCATTAAATTCTTGATTTTAGGTGCAAGGTTGTCACCACTAAATCCAGGGGATAACACCGAGCCGCTGTTGTCATATAAAGACTATTTGTCAGGAATGATGTGTTTCCTTGCGACCGACCGAGTCATGCCATTTGAACGAATGTAAAACTGCCCTGGGCCGAGCAAAATTTGGAATTCAGTAGAAGAACACTTTGATGGAAATTTAATTGATAGCATTACTTACCACCAATGGGTGCAAGCTAACCATTGCTCCCTAGAAATTTTTACAAAATCTACCGATAACTTTCTTGAAACTTTTACTGAAAAGTTACAGAAACTTCAGCCACATGACTACATTGCTAAAAGTCAATCTGATTTTCTTAGAAATGTAAAGCATAACATCCAAGTGGGGTAGGTTCTCATCATTGAAGATTTTCCAGAAAATTACGCTTTCGTTTTACAGGACAGCATGCAAGGTATGCTTTGGAATAAAGGCCAAGAAACAGTTCACCTCTTTGCTTGCAATTATCGACTTAAAGTCCAGGATAATGTAATCCCATTGAAATTCGTAATCATATCAGACAGCCTGAAGCATATACCATCAACTGTACATGTTTTTCAAAAACTTCTTCTTAAATTCTTGAAATTGAAAGTTCCGAAGCTTCAAAAAGAAATATATTATTCAGATGGTTACTGCTCATTATAAAACAAGTATAAATTCAGAACTTATCTCTTCACAGGAAAGATTTCACAGTCTCTGCAGAATGGCATTTCTTTTCTACATCGCATGGTAAAGGGCCAAGTGATAGACTGGGAGGAACTTTGAAAAGACTAGCAGCAAGAAAAAGCCTTCAGCTTCCAAACAAAAAACAAATACGTACACCTATAGAACTCTTTAAACGGGCAAAAGATCATATTTTAGGAGTGGATTTTGGCTACGCAAAGAAAGAAAAAATTGAAAAACATTCCGATGTACTTGCGAAAAGATTTCATCAGACAGTTAGTATACCAGGTATTAGGGAGTTTCACGCAGCAATAACCGAATCAAATGGAGTGGTTATAATGAAGAGACTCTCTTCGTCCAGCAAGGGACGAGGATTCAGCTGTAGTTGCATGCAGGAGTATCAGGATCCTCAAATAAAATATTTCGGAAAGGACCCCTTCCTACATGGTAGGACATCATATGTTTACGAAAAGAATGCTAAGTTAACCATTTTACATTTGTTATAAATACAAGGATATTGCTTTCTCGTTAGTTTTCAATCGATTGTGACGGAGTAGTTAGAAAAAACTTCGCGCAGAGAAAGTGGGGCTCAATGGTTAATTTCTCTGCAAACATCCATTTAACAGAACAAATAACAATTGTTGTTAACATTCATAGTTTATAATATATTTTTATCTCATATAGCCACGACCTTGAGCAATTAGGGAAATGTTTAGGCTTGCATCACGTGTCAGCTGCGTGTATTCCAAATGGGAAGCTGACGGGCCGCGCGAGAGAAAATTGTAAATGTTTAAATATCTATAAAAAACGCATTTATGAATTTCCACTAAATTTTATTTTTTTAATAGTTAGCTGGATATGTTTAGATTACGGAAAAACATTTTCGGCCGATTCTGAAATGGAGTATTTGAGAAAAGTGTAATAACAATTTTTGAAACACGGGCCGCGCGAGAGAAAATTGTAAATGTTTAAATATTTATAAAAAGCGCATTTATGAATTTACACTAAATTTTATTTTTTTGGAATAGTTAGCTAGATATGTTTAGATTACGGAAAAAAAGTGTCAGCCGATTCTGAGATGGAATATTTGAGAAAAGTTTATTAACAATCTTTTAAACATTAGTAATTTACAACAATAGGGTATAGAAGAAAATATTTTTTTATTGATATATTTGCATTCAATTAAGATTTAGCTTTAATAAAAGCTATTAATCATTGTTTTATGACAATTGCAAGCGGAGATATAAGATATAATATGATTTAAGGCTCGGATTTTTGCTAAAAATGCGAAAAAATTAAAATATGCATAATTCACTCAAAATTTTTTTTTCACAAAACGGTTTGAGGGTATTCAGTTTGAGTTAATATTGTACCCATACACCAATTTTTATCAAAATCTGAGACCCTAACGTTTGTTGCATTGAGGTGGAATGACCCATTTATATATATACATTTACGACTCCCTGGAAATATACATTCGTAAAAAACATGTTATCCGTTCGCCGTCCGCATGTTCAGTCCTCTTTGTATATCTTTATTGAAAAGTCAAAGGAGATCATACTTTTAAGAATAATGAAGACAATTACCAGTTTAAGTTATCATCCTGAAGCTTTGACTCGAGTATTTATCCTTCTTTTCTCGTCTACATTAAATAAATCATTGAATTCTTATCCGCTAACCCAATGCCCATCATGCACTACTAAGCACTATTCTACATCTACAAACTACACTGCAAGCAAGTATATATAACTTACTGCTATGTTTAAATCTCTGAATGATATTCAAAGAGAAATTTGTGGTAACTACTCTATGGTCCCAAATACCAAGCGTTACCCTTAATTATTGCTTGTAGTACATTTGTTTCCAATTAATCAAGAATACTATCTCCTCTGGTAGGCGTGGAGATGGGAAAATTAACGTAATTTTCCAGTATTTTTCAGTTTTAAGCATTTTACAGCAAATGTATGGTTAAACAAGAAAGCCAATAACAAAAAGAAAGGGAATTTTGATGTTTTAACCATACCATAATACAACATTAATGTATTAGAAATTTTTAATATTGTAAAAAGAACTACGGCAGCAACACGCAATCTGGCTTTCTTTTGTCAAAGTATGAGAAATTTTCAAGAAGAATATTCTATTGCTTTAATCTTATAATGTTATAATTTACGTAAAGTATTCCAGAAATGAGTTGTACATGCCTCAATTTATTATTAAACACGTAGGAAATGTGAACTTGGCTTAAACGAACATGTTGGGAATTTATCTTTATGAAACATTATCTCAAAGATAGATGAGTTATTTATAAAATTATTGTAATTTACAAGGGACGCGGTAAATTACGAAAATTACCGAGGTAGTTTTCAGAGTGACCCAACTCTAGTTAGGCGTTGTGGTTCTCTGGTCCAAGGCATTCTGATAATTCTATTTTTGTTGTCTTTCGTCTGGGTGATACTCATGTATTTGTACTTTATGTTATACTGGTGAATAAGTAATGAGTAATTGACGGTGAATTATTTCATGGAGGTAATACATGGGAGGAGATAGTAAAGTAATTTTAATGAATTGATGCACATCAGGAAGAATTGGAGAAGTTTGGCAAATGGTATATAAAATGTTTGGCAATGCAAAGCAATGTATTTGCTTACAATAGTGAAATTGGTTATTTTCTAGTTTGTTACACGTAGTACTTGATCAGACCTGATGTTTCTACACATTCTGATATATTGTGAAATTCCGCAGTGCATGGCAGATCTCAGTATCGTAAAGTTGTGTGTCATTTTGTTGACTGCGGGGAAGGCCGACCGAAGATACTCCACATAACATCTTTATCACGTCGGACAGAGCCAAGGTCTCACATTCGAAGAAGCAGGAGGAAGTAAATAGATCCTAGAGAGAGATAAGACGAATACGAGAAGAACGAAACTCCGACATCTATGACGAAGGCTATTTGCGAACTTATAAAACCGTGACATCATCACTTTCTACGATCATAGAGCACATTGTATTGAGATGACGTCAAATTCAAGTCGTCACATACTACGCTGGGAGAATCTATCTGAATGCAGGGTGAACAGACCGAGTAAATAAAAATGCAGTCTTCTTACGCTTGCTCTATATCAAAGAAGAAGGTTAAGGTGTGGTGATATTGCAAAAGGTATCTACATCTACAAAATACACTGCAGTTCACCTCATGGGTGTGTGGCAAGGGGTGAGTAGTGACCAACATGAATTACACTATACCCTAAAGTAAGTGTAACTACGACTAACTATTCATTAGCATCAATAGCTAATGGTTGTCACGAAGCGAAGCCTCACAAGCATGCACTACACTATATGATATGCTACCAATGTCAGAGGCAACGTTAGTATTTATGCATTTTGCAACTTCTGAAACGGACAGATATTCTAGAATTATGCCGAGTACATGCACGGCGTGCTGTGAGTATTAGGTAGGAGATAATAAATTCTAGTACTAGAGACTATGTCAACTAACTACACCATCTATCGACGGACCCAGTAAAAAGTGTATTCGGCAGCTGTTATGGCATCTAATCTTGTGCGGAAAAAATGACATTTTAAATCTGTCCGTTCTGCAGCCTATACTTCACTAATTCTATTCCCATTATCAGAGCTACCGTAGTATTAATTTCGTAATCTGTATTCAGAAATCCGCGCCGCTGGGTAGCCAAGGTTACAATTAGCGAACGATATTGTTTGAAGGAGTAATGCGAGCCCTTCATTATTCAACGTGCTTAATGAATTTAATTTTAATTAAAGGTTATGTTAAGGAATACGAGCATTTAATTCTTCCTTCTATGGGTTATTTCTAGTTGAAGGAGAGGAAATATTTTTTCGAGAAGAAGAAATTTGCTTTTGAAAACATCGGAAGAAAATTAGGTATTAATTTTCATAAGATGGAGAAAATCTTGACGAGGAATAAGACATTTTTATTTAGACTAGAAACTATTTAACATGTCAGACAAAATTATATTGGCCATCAATACATGAGCAGCTCTACTGTTCGATCATGCATTAAGCAATAGCCACGATATGAAATTTCTACACCGTAATTGTGGCATCAGTAATAGATTACTAATTGTTAAAATTAACATTTTTTGAGTGGTCTATTTAAGCCACTCACAGTCTATTGTTAAAATGTATAGTAGGTATTGCAATAACCTTAGAGAAGGTTATTTTCGTTTAAATACAAGTGAAGTTTTATCACATTATCGTAATTTAAACTATAAACAACTAAAATATATTGTAGAAATAATAAGTTCCGATAAAAATAAGCCTTTTTGAACACAAAATGTCTCGCTAGCCACCAAAGATGGTCTCACTGCGAGCCAGCGCTAGTCAGCGGCACTGAGCAGCCTGACGTCATGATTTCTAAAGACGTGTTCTCATTGGCTGAGTTCCACTGCCAAGCTATGAAGGCCCCTTGAAAGAGTATCTCATGCCTGGTTGTGGAATCACCCCGTGCCACACACCCTAGTGGTAGTTTCCACGGTATTTTGTGGATATGCAACGTCCAGGCTTCTATCCGTCAAATGAAAAGATGAAACATGCTCCTGATCTCGTAAATTTCTTTATCAATTCATCTTACTCTCCTCGCGTACCGAGGCAGTCACCGCTGTCGGAGTTCTGTGTGTGTCTCGTATTCGTCTTATCTCTCTCTTGAATCAATTTACTTCCTCCTTATTCTTCGAATGAGAGACTCTTAAGGTTCTGTCCGACGATATAAGAGGTGATATGTAGCACCTTTTTTTGTCCTTACCCGAAGACAAATTTCCCCGAACTGAAATGTATGCGCCTAATGTAAGCCTTCGGAATCGCCATTGCCCGTTCCAAGTCCAGCGATGATTTCTTTATGGAGCCGCAGAGTCAACTATTTACAAATACATCTACGAAGAACCGTGCAAGCCACCACACTAGGGTGTATGGCACGGGGTGATTCTAAACCAGGCATGCAACACGTGTACCAGTTTTAAAATCAGAACCTCCCATGTTCCCCAGGCCACTAGGCGCAGACCAAAAGCAGTCAGGAGAACAGTGCGCAGTCAAACTAGAAACTGGGAGAGTGCTATGTAAACGAACATGCTGTACACTGGTTAAGAGACGACTTCAGGTTAACTTTCTTCTTCTTCTATCGAATAACCCATTTGAGGGTGCGATAAATCACTTATGCCTTTTTTGATTCAATTTTCTTTCTGTCCATATTTCCTTCATCCTTTGAGAGTGCCTTTCCTTTTGTTCTTGCGTCCATTTTCTTCCATCCCTCGATTTTTTTCTTTCCGGAAATTTTGCTGAGTGAATTACTTCTCTAAAAAGAGTTCGGTCATCTATTGTGTCAATCTTTATTCCCAAGTTTTCCATATCCTTTTGAGTTTCAATGAACCAAGTAGGTTTGGATTTGTAGCTGTTTCGTAGGTTGAAGATCTTCTTGGTTAGTCTGGAGTAACTCATTCGAAATATGAGACCATAAAACTGCATTTCTTTGTTTCTCATTACATTACATTCAGGTCAACATTACTAATACTGTTAATTTATGAATGAGACGAGATACTAATTCATGCAGAGAACTAAATAATTCTGGATATTTCAAGCGTGGTATGGTATTAGTAATGATGTTATGCAATGAAACACAATTGAAATAGTCTACTCTACCTATTGAGGGTGAGGTTTCATATGATTGATCTAGCGCAACTATTATGGTCCCTTATTGTGCGTGGTTCAAAATGATATGTTTGAAAATCTATCGGTTTTGCAGTCTTTATAACCTTTTTATTATTCCTGTGATCGTTTCTACCGTAACAAAATATCTACAGATATATAAGAGTATGCTATATGTTGAAACTCCGGCAAAAATGTGTTCGATTCAAACATGCGATAAAGAATAAAGCAATATTTTCCCCATCGATCAGGTTAGAGATTCCCTCCCTAATCCCTTTCACAATTTAACATCGCTAAGTTTATCGTAACAACTTTTCACAAATCTTGCTTCTCTCCGTATACTGACAAATAATTTAGACTGGGACATAAATGTGAATTGCATGACCTAAAAGGCGTTCAAAACGCTTCATTGGGTGATGAGAAACCTCAAAGGGAGCCGCAAGGTTACAAAAGTCTATAAAACACTGGTTCGCCCTATCTTAGAGTACGCTTCTCTTGCATGGGATCCACACAAGAAAGGCCAGGATATTAAATTGGAGAAAGTGCAAAGAAAAGCAGCCAGGTATGCGTTAGGAAGATATAAGAAAACGGAAAGTGTTGAGAGAAAATGATCCACGAACTAGGATGGGATAGGTTAAAGCAAAGGAGGAAAAGGAGCAGGCTATGTGGGATGTATAGAATAGTTACCGGGGAAAGAGCATGGGACGACCTAGGGAAGGAAATATTAAAGCCAAACTTTGTTGGAAAGAATGATCACCAATTTAAGATAAAGTACCGATCACAAAGGACTAACGTTAAGAAGTTTTCATACCTAAATAGAACAATAATTGACTGGAACGATCTACCAGCAAAGCTTCTCGAACCCTTCCCAAAAAATGTAAATATATTTTAGACTAGGTTTAAAAAGAATGTTTTTATTATTTAATTGTAAAGTATTGTTAACCAGGGCGATGAAGTATAATGTTCATACCTCGTTTATCTATGTTACCACCGGGCCAATTGTCCACTTGTAACATTAATAATATATTAATAATAATAATTCGATCAATTTCAGAGATTAGTCCTACCTAGTGAGGGTCCCATATGCTAATATACATGACTATTTCCAAAGAGCAAGATTGCTCACATATGAGTACGAGTACTTAACATAATATATATACAAATATTCATAAAATCAAATATCTCTTTTGCAACTGATTTTAATTAAAAAAAACGGGTCGATGTTCAGTTTTAAATTAAGCCCAAGAAAAGGATATACTTTCAGCAGAAGTTATAGCGTGAAACTCCTTGAATGTGAACCAAATGCTAATGATTAATATGTTAGAAGATTTTAAGAAATAAAAATTGCAAAAAATACTCACTCGAGGATAATTCAAGGAGATGTCCAAGACGAGTTTCTGGTTTAGCACTTCAATCTTCACTGAAAAAAAAACAGAAAGGTATTTCAACTCAAGGGTTACAATTTGACGTCACGCCGCTACACGTGATGGATAGGCACTCATTTCCTAAGATACCAACTTTAAGCAAAAGAAAGTATGAGAACCCCCATGGTCGAAATACTTAATCTCCCAAGCCGGCAATAAAGCAAATATAGACGTGTCGTCGAAATCGTCATATCTTTTGCGTTTCCATGGTTACCAGAGATGGAGGGGAAAGGGGGGAATTGGAAATAACTCAACGATGAACGGTGTGTAAAGTGGAGCTTGATGGTTAATTGCGTTCGAGGAATCGTTTGCCTTGGGAAAGGCTCAATCTGATATCAGTCTACATTTTTTTCCTCGCCAATCGAAAGAAAAACCTTACAGAAATGTTAAAAAACGGATTCTTGAGTCGAGCGCGTTAATAAAATATTAAAACCGCATTCGGTTGATGGAGCTATTATAGAGCTATTTTTTAATACTTTATCCATATGTAATAGCATGAATTGTTACACATGAGTTCTCATCGGCTAATAATAATTTTTTTTCATGCTGATTCGAGGACAGTAGTTCCGCCTGAACCATATATATGTTCAGGTTATGTGTGATGTCCCCATCGTTATCATAAGCTAGTTGAAATAAGTTGAAAAAAGTCTCGCCACTAGAATAAAGCATTATATTGTGATTCAGTAGTAATAGAGTGAATATTCAGTAGTAATCTCTCAACTTGGGCAGCAGTTACCACTGGTGTACCCCAAGGGTCTGTCCTAGGCCCCCTATTATTCTCTCTGTACATACTCGACCTTCCTAAATGTCTTAAGCACACCAGTTACATGCTCTATGCCGACGAACTCCAAATTTACCGCAGCTGTTGGCCATATGAAATTGAAGAGGCCATATCAAAAATTAATGAAGACATTTATAGAATAACCGAGTGGGCCACGTGTCACAACTTCATCCTAAAATCAAGTAAACTGATGTTTAAAAAATTTAAAGAGCTATAAACATAACAAAATTTCTTTAACACTCATTATTGTTCAAACATTAGATTGAATAAAACGGTTATGGTTGATTTATCTCTGGGTTTTTATGTTTTTTATACATTTTAGATTGCTGCCAGTGGAGTATGCAAATCACAAGACCAAGGCCTTTTGAAATGTATTGTGTTTTTATGCTTATTCCACAAATGACTGCCCTTTGTGAATAAAAGAATGGAATGTTTATAGAAAAGGAAATATTTAGTGTAACTAATTTCAGGAGTGCGTATTTCAATAAAATGTCATAAATAAACTGAACGAAAATGTTTTGAAAAATTAACGAATACAAGCACCTAATATCAATTGGGAACGAAATGTTATCAATTTCGCGTATTCCATTCCACCTTCCAATTGCATAATTCGTTATGAAGATAATGTTTTATCGGTAAAGATAAAAAAAACTTTGTTAATACTAGTTCTAGGTCAGCCAAGCAACGTTCTTTTCTCAATTTTGATGTTGATGTGGGTATCAGTTTATATCCCATTAGGTCTAATGACGAATGGAGCACAGTACATAATTCAGCAGAGACAATGCACAAGTATGTGGGATGCAAAATAGGATGACTTACCCCATTACATCGTGAATATAATCTTCAAAATGTCATTGCAAACTGTTGGCAGCAAAAACTGGAACCAATGATGGAAATATGCCTGTTGGGAGGAGAAGGATGGGCCTGTGATGGAAGAATTAAAATAGAGTTAGCAGAGGAGACCATGAATAGACAAAATTCGGAAAGAAACAGTATGGCCAACAGAAAGGACGATCAAAGGAAGCTTACCTTCGACGATGGAAATGTGATGGTACCAACGAAATCACTGATGATCTGAAGGAAAGTTAGGATCAGCAATGGAAAACGCACAGTCGGGGTATTTTAATCCATTTTGTACTTGTCGAAGAGCTGAGGTGGCAAGTCTGGTGGCTTCTTCCTCGTACTGAAAGAGAAACGCAATCCAATACTTTTTTGCGACAGAATACTATCCAAACGCCTTCGGTGTTCATAGAATCTGACGTGACGTGAGTCTTATCGGTTTTGGGAATGATAACCAGTTGATTTTTTTCATCATAAATCGGCCACGGGTAGAGGAATTCAACACCAAATTTAAGGCAGCGAATACGGAAGATGAGATAAAAGTTTTAAGATGGGATGCGAATTTTAGGTCATCGTTGTCAGCTTACAACAGACATTACTTGCGATTAGTAGGTTTATTGTTCGGGCTAACTTAGCCGCTGTCGCGGAGGATAAACTCAATATTGTAGTTTAAAAATGAACAAATACAACTGGCAAACACATCTGACTTGCAATTCGGAGACCCGAATACGAATTCCTGCAAATCAGGCGATTGTTTCATGGTCTACGTCACCCTATTCAGTGAACATATAAGTACCAGCGTGCGTGACTGAGTATGTACCAAGGCACCATTTGTTCAAATTCGCAGTCATCAGAATGGAGTTTAAACATTTTCCCATTTATCAACATCGTCTAAACGACATTCTGCAAGCAAAACTCAAACTCTTTACTAACATCAATCTAACAAAAGGTGTAAATCACCTTGCGGTTAACGCTGACGAGACATAAAACCAGGCCGTAATTAAGATATTAACACTGGGTTAAATTTTTAAATTCTGTTTGCTATCATCATGATGGATTCCTTGCGCATAATGTCGATATTTAGTGAGGCCTTACAGTTTGCAGTATAAATAATCCAACTTTACAAGCTAATGACCCTTATCTCATATAGTTATCTCGTGAAAATATCAAGTCCGTGCGTAAACCTGCATTCATTTCTTAAGGAGTCAAAGTAATACAAATGACATAAAAACGAAAAACGATATAAGTGCATATTTTCAATGTTCGTACCCTCTGGTATCGTCAGGTAGGTACAGCAAAAAGGAATAAAAGTGCTATAACGTATGATGCTTCGATCTAGCCGCCAAACACTTAAGTTATTTTCGAACAAATATATCGAATTATTTCGAACAAATATATCCAAACAGATAAGGATACAAGAGCCAAGCAGTAAAGAAAATATGTACGAGGGCCGTTTTTTTTCAACCTCCGATCACCCAGTATGGATGCCATGCGAGCGGCAGAAAGCGGGAGTGCGCAGTAGGCAACTGCGCAACTCTCGCACTACACACTCCGCCATTTTCGACATCAAAGCGTCAGTTTGCGTTCCGCTACAACCACGTAAACATGGACGCCATCATTGATTCTCCCGCCAAGTGCGAATCGTTCTGATCCATAACAATGCTCGTCCACACACTGCTGATGTAACTCAACGGCTCCTCGAACAATTTCAATGGGACATTTTCGATCATCCGCCGTATAGTCCTGACCTAGCACCCAGTGACTTTCATCTTTTTCCTGAGCTGAAGACATGGCTAGGAGGGAAGCGCTTCCAAACCAATGAAGATATTCAAAACAACATCAATGCTCATTTGAATTCACTGGCGGCAACATTTTTAGAAGAGGGCATTGGAAAACTTGTTCACAGATATGATAAATGTCTCAATCTATTCGGTGATTATGTTGAAAGGTAACCGTAAATGTACCAAACTTTTGGTAATAAAATGATTGTTTTACATGAACTTTTCTTTCATTTATAGCCTATCGGAGGTTGAAAAAAAAACGGCCCTCGTAACTAGCTACACACCTATCAACAAACCTAGTCAAAAGACTCATTGTCAGCTGTTGTGGTCTCTTATCGTTCGCGAGAAAAATTACATTTTCAATGTCTCCGTTCTGAAGTCTAGTTTCCCAATTTCATTCTCATGATGTGATCTACCGTAGTATGTTGAATTTCGTAAACTATTATTAATTTCATCAGAGAATACATTGGTTTGGAACTTACATAATAGATTAAGTTAAAGTTTTAATAGAAGGCCTGAAAGTGTATCCCATCCCAGTTGCCGTATAAGGTTAGCAACACTAACGAGTTAGTTATCATAACGGCCTTTAAGATATCTTGCCGATATTCGCTGCACGCGTTCTAACCCGGTGTTTTAGGCCTATCTCATAAGAATCCCAAATAATGAGTGCGTATTTCAACTTCCTAGTGAGGTCTTACAAGGGAGAAGTAGCTGATATCCCTAACTCTTTCCTCGCACTTGCCAAGTACTCTTTTAACAAATCCTAAATTAAGATTACCTTGGCCGTATTTTAAGTGCGTGTGTATTGCATTTTCCTCGTTATAGATCCAAGTACGATTAGGGAATTACCAATATTCATGTTTTGACCTTTCCTCCTCAAGGAACTTGGTCTCTGAATCATTCCGAAACCATGCATCTCCCTCCACTCTTTCCCCACTTTCCCCTCCAGCCAGATCGGAGAGTCCTTTAGCCCGCCATTGGCCTTAGATTAGATTGTTGTCGGGGGGGCCTTCGTCAGGAGCCCGGGCACTTAGACATTTCTTGGTCCATTGTGCCAACCCCATGCCTGTCTACCACTTGCAGACAGGGGACAAGAGCACCTCGGTAGAGGTATGGAGGATTGGCCTCCCCCTGCCTCACCCCAGTACCAGGTTTAGAGGATGTCCTCCCTCCAACCGGCCCGGTTTGGCCTGGCAACCGCCATTGGCCTTACAATGAGATTTTCTCTCTCACATACCAAATTTAAACTTGTGCTCACTTTGTAATTATGAGTTAGAATAAGTTCCCTTTCCTTCTAGCTGACTTCTTATCTCTTCCTATTGAGCGGCCGTCTCATAAAAGTATAAATGAAGCGTCCGCAGCTGTGTAATAATGATATGTCTGATAACGTCAGCTACAAGGTCTGAAACTTTTTCTCATTGCGCGACCACTGACGTTAGTGTTTTTGTATAATTTAGTTGCGGTACACTTTCGCAACATGCGGGAAAAGTTGATTTATTTCTTGGAGAGCAGATACGTTAATGCAAATTTATGAGTCATGAGAAAGTTTGTCCTCACAAATAAATATTTCTTCTTGAGAATGGTAATTTTATTTATTTATACCCAACGATAAAATCGCCAGTAAACGTTGCAATGATTACTTAATTGTATCAGTAATTGTGTATACGCATGAATCATTTTTTCAAATGAACACTAAGAGAAATAATTGAAATCTAAATATAGTGTAATATATATTGCCAATAAACGCTCTATGATAGCTAATCAATGCTGTACATCTGATTTTTAGAAAAAGTCTCACACACGACCACTCGCGTGATGAAGTAGCTTAGCGACCACTCCCGGGTTAAAGTGTCCTTTAGAAGTCTTCCTAGAATTCCACACTCTCTTTAGTATGCATTGTTTAACTCAACCAAAATCCTCTCCCCTCACTTTACCCCATCAGCTCCATTCCTCGCGTAGAACCCTGGCTATATAATCCCTACCCAACCTACCGTTTAAATGCACATGGCTATGCCGCAGTCTTGTAAAACGTGCGTCGTGCCAGTGAAATAGTTTTTTCAATAAACAATCTAGGTATTTCTAAGCATGGATATCCACCATTTTCAGAATTTCAGGCCGGATACGCTCAGTTTTTAAGCTAATCGTAAATGTGGATTTGGAAAAGGAATACTAGGAAAGTGAGACGATAAAGTTGGGGAATATCAACTACTTCTCCCTTGTTAGACCCATCTTGGAATATCCTGCCAATATTTTGGGTCCTAATGAGGTAGGCTGAAAAACCTGGTTAGAAAGCTTGCAGCGAAGATAGACTAGGTATGTTAAATGCCGTTATGATAATCTCTTTAGTGCTACTGACATTTGGCAGCAACTGGGATGGGAATAGCTTTCAGACCGACGATTAAAATTAAAATGAATTAAATCCGATAGGTTATGAGCGGTAAATAAGATAATGAGAATATAACTAGGGAAAAAGACTTCAGAACGGACATATTTACAATACCATATTTCCCGCAGGCGATAAGAGACCCTAACAGCAGTCAATGCAACTTTAAACTAGGGCCGTCGACGGATAGTGCAGCCTGTTTGTTGAATTACTTCTCAATAGATGTCTGCTTATCTCCTACCTAGTACTCACAGCACGCTGTGCTGCATGTTTTCAGAATGACTGTTGTGTCTCTGTCCATTTATGCAGTTGAAAAATACTAGCGTTCCTTTTAATATTGGCGGCATATTTTTACTGCAGTGAATGCTTTTGAGGCTTTGCCTCGTTACAAGCATTGGCGATTTATGCCCATGCATCAATATTCTTAATTACATTAGAGAGTAGGGATATACACTATCTTAAATACGGTCATGGTATATTGAAATGCAGGTTGAAGACTACTCACCCCCTGCCACACACATTCAAGGTGGCTTGCAGGGTATTTTGCAAATGTAGATATGGTTGTATAACAACACCCCAAAACTTCTTATTTAATATAGAGCAAGCGTAAGAAGACTAATTTTTCATTTCCTCTGTCAGTTCCCCCTGCATCCAGATAGAATATCCCAGAGTATGTGGTGACTTGAATATGACATCATCTCAATCCAATGCGTTCTATATATGTGTGTAAGAAGTGATGCTATCACAGATATATTTGTTCGAAAATAGCTTTGGTCACTGCTTTCGGAGCTTCATGCTTCTCTTGAATCAATTTACTTCCTTCTTCTTCGAATCTGAGACTGAAGTTCTGTCCGACGAGATACGAGGCGATGTGGAGCACCGTCGTTTTGTCCATCATTTTCCACAGCCTCGTGAGCATACACTACAATACATATATGCTACCAATGTTAGATGTCTTTAGTATTTGTGTATTTTGCAACTTTATAAACGAACAGAGGTTCAAGTGTTATGATGAAAACATACACAGCGTGCTTTAAGTACTAGATAACAGATATATTACTAGGTAGCAGATATAGGAAATAAGATCACGCTACACTGTAATGGTCAGGCCATTATGGACATTCGCTCATCTTTTGCTTAATTTTCCTCCTAAGGGCACACTCTAGGACTGAAAACGGTATTTTAAATTGTTGTTCTAAACCATAAGCGGGAACTGCGGTATCCTACGGTCATATGGTGAGGGGTTCACTCTAGGAATCAGAAAATAACTATGCCTTGTGGAACCAATTGTTTTTAAGCACCTGACAAACGTCAATTTTTCATAAAACTTAATGATACAAGATGTAATCAGGGTACAACTAAGGATTACATATAAAGCAAATGAAGGCAACAATTCGACTCGCTTCACTCCGATGAATAAAGTAAGATTCTTCAGTTTAAGATGATTCCGTTTGTTCCCCATATTACATAATTATTATTATTATTCACTAATTCAAATGAATACCCAAATGTATGCTTACCTGAATCTCGAAGAATTAGAGCATCATAATGTTTCCACAACCCAAATGATGGTTTCTTTCCATATCCCCAATGCACGACATTACTCCCATCAGAATCAGCGACACACTCAGTTTCATCGAAGTTCAATATACGCAGGGTATCGGTGTCCTCCACCGATATCCTTCCGATATCTTCAAAACCTAACTATTCCACCGAAGCGAACATCTTCTTGCTCATAATCGAATCACAATTAGAATGAATGATGCTGAATTTTGCATTTACGTGCGACCAATGTCCACATCATCATATTTTTACTCTTTACATTTGCACAATGGAGCGTCTCTGTTTAATTCGAGATTCGATCGGTTATTCTGTCGTTCGGCTGACTGTGAATTTACTGTCAATTTTTGCAGGTGAACATTGACTTCGCAATCTCCAAGCAAGAGAGAATTACCTGGCCTCAATTACTTGCTCGCCTGGATACGCACTGTTTGTAAGTAGCGTTTGTCTTATTTGTTCATCCTGGTTGCTTCAATGCTTCCAAGCTGAAATAAACCACGTAAATTTACTGGCTAAGTTTTTGGCAATAAATTACCAATAAAACTTTTAACTTTTTTAAATATATCAATTTCCAATATTGTGCCATTTACTTACAATTAGTAGTGCACACTACTTGTGTCATTTATCTAGTAGTATACACTACTTGTGTTATTTCTCTGGTAGTATAAACTTCTTATATCAACTATCTAGTAGTATACACTACTTGTGTTATTTATATGGTAGGTTAAACTACTTGTTTCATTTATCCGGTAGGATACACTACCTGTGTTATTTATCTGGTAGTATACACTACTTGTGTCATTTATTTTATTTTTATTCTTTATTTTTTTTAAGAAAACAGTTCACATACAGCAAAGTTGCCAATTTTAAGTGCACTTATAATAATAACAACAAAGAGACACACGTTAACAACTGAAAATCAAACAATAACAAAAACAACAAAGCCAAGATGAAAGCAATTTGCAGATTATTGACTATATTTGATAGTTTTTTTCCGAAAATATGAGTTGAGGCCAAGTCAGTGAAATTTTTAGGGAATAGAGAAATTGGCCAAAACGTCATCTTCAGGTGACGATGACGTTATATTACGGACCTGAAGATGACGTTATGGTACGTATAAACCCGGATCAAGCTAATAAAAATATCATTGTGGAACCACAAAGTTGAAGTTCCTCATTTAAACAATGAATAAGTTCCACCAAGTAAGGCCAAAACTACCAGTTACAAGAACTTTTATAACTTCTGTTCCTGTGATTTTTGTCAGAGCTAACTTCTAATTTTCTAACCAATCAGGGTGGAGATTCACCGGCAGATATTTAAGAGAGAGAAGCAGTCCTGCATTGCCAGTCATCATAAGCGGCGTTGGAGCTGAAAAATGGACGAGGGAGATGAACATTCTTTGACGTCAAGGGAGCAGCAGTCATTTCAGGAAGAAGGTTGGACTAACACTTTGAGATGGCAAAGGAATGAAACAAAGTTTTCATGGTTATATCTTCCACTTGAATTTGACGATTTTAATAATAATGAATGGTTTGGCAAAGAATCTTCCGTTTTCCATAGCAATGGAGGTTACTGAAGCGGGACAATTTGACGACATTGTATTAGGTTACCGTGACTCATCGAATGGGCCCACACAGTACAAAGTTATGCAATTGAAGCATTTCAAAAATAAAGACAAACATATATTTTACAGGGACTTCCTCCGGCCAAAAAATGGGCCTTTCAACTTCTTACGTTACTTTAAATCCTTCTGCGAATCACAGAGAGGTAAAATTCTTAATCACGACAGCATTCGTGATTGTATCTTGGTGACCAACAGACGATTAAAACCCGGAGATGGTGCTGCACGTCTATTTCGGCAGAATGTAGAGCATGGAAATATGAATGGGGAGAATGTAACGGATCCATTTCTTGGAGTGCCTTTGTTTAGCATGGATACAGAATGTAGAAGCATGAAGAATCTGAAACGGATGTTCAAAAAATCAAAGCAATTAATAAACCAAGACATTATTGATCTTGCAATTAGCATTTTTAAATTGGCCCTTTTATGTGAAACACAGGATATGGAAAAAAGGCAAAGAACACATTTTGACGGCAATTCTCATCAAGTGATCCTGAAGAATAATCCGACAAATTTGAGCTAGAAATTAGGTGCTGGTTGGAGAAACGAGAAAGCAAAAATAATCAGAATTCTGATTTAATCGATAACATATCCTAACTGAGGGGCAGTTTAGTTGCGATGTAGTATAATAAGAGGTTTTCCAGTCTCAATTTCACTGGTAGGGAAGATGAACACAAAAGGTTGCAGCAACAAAAGGAGCTCAACATGTCTAGGGCACAAGGAGCATACAAACCCGTTTGTAATTTCCGGGTCAGACGGATTAGGAAAAAGTCAACTTGTCTTAAAGTTCTTGGAAGACGTCTCATGCGTCTGGATTGACTGCAGTGGTTACGAACACATGAAAAACGGTTTCAAGAACCTGGCAGAATTTTACAACATTCCTGACTGGAGAAATTTAGAATTCAGAGATCTCATAGGCAAAATTAATCATTTCCACGGATGGAGAAAAATTATACTTGTGCTTGATGGCTTAAATGAGTTGGAGACGGTGACAAAAGATGAAATTGTGAAAGCTTTCCCTAAAGTCCCTTTCTTGATAATCACACCGAGATGTAAGGAATGGGCAGGGGTTGAAATGATTGAGCTGGATGTCTTCAAAGAAGATGACGATCTATAAATGCTACGGAAATCAATAAAATATCCCGAAGAAGAAAATGGTTTTAATTTCAGAGAAGTTGCAGAGAGAGCGAAGTTCCAACCAGTGGATTTGAAAAAAGAAATTGATAATATTCATAATTGCATAGACTTATAGAAATCTGTTGGAGATTTGGGTAGCGTAGATGGAACTGAAAATGTAACGAACGAAAGCATGGAAAGATCTGCAAGTAATTTTAACATGGTATGATCCCATTGCAGGAGGAAATTGATTCGATTAAAGAAAACATGTAGTTACAGGAAACACATAGAAAGGTGTACAACCAATAGGTAATTTTAAAGAAACATGCTGTAGATACTCGGGTAATTATATAGTAGATCAATTTGAAAACAAAGTAAAAACTTTAAAAATCAGTTGAAACTAATTTCCATCATGATTTATATGAAATAGCGTTGTTTTAAACAAACCTGTTTATGATTTTATGCTAACTTTTACAATTTATGAAATGTTTGAATGCTGTATGTAATGTATGCTTTAAAAGTAACTGCATATAAATGTATACAAACTTCATATGTTCTCTATTAAGGTATTGTGCACGATTTATTAAAGAATATACAAACGTGCATGAAATTCATCCAGGGCAAAGATCATGTGAATCCCGCGTATGTTGGAGAAAATAATGAAAGCCTAATAGCATTTTTATAGCGTAAGAGAGATTTGGTTTTAGACGCAACTTAAATAAACGTATGCATGCATGTGCATTGAAACTGGCTGTCTTTTATTTAATTCCTAATACCACTTTAATCTCTCTTACACTCATGGATTGCATCTCCTCTCCTATTCTTAAGACTCCTAATATTCCTCCTCTTTGAAGTCTCTTGGGCCACATTTACCCATGACTTTGGCGGTCTATCTGCATTTTGCCTTCTCTTTAAGGTTTTCATGACATTCACAGGTGTTGCCAGACAATATAATTATGCAATTCACATAATATTTTATATTATATTATTATGTTTTTTATTTTTATATAATTCATATATAAATACTACATTATCTTTGAAACTAGGATGGGAATTTCATTGGGAATGAGTTTGATTACAAAAAAGCTTTCTTTGAAGACATCCAGCTCAATCATTTCAACCCCTGCCCATTCCTTACATCTCGATGTGATTATCAAGAAAGGGACTTTAGGGAAAGCTTTCACAATTTCATCTTTTGTCACCGTCTCCAACTCATTTAAGCCATCAAGCACAAGTATAATTTTTCTCCATCCGTGGAAATGATTAATTTTGCCTATGAGATCTCTGAATTCTAAATTTCTCCAGTCAGGAATGTTCTACAATTCTGCCAGGTTCTTGAAACCGTTTTTCATGTGTTCGTAACCACTGCAGTCAATCCAGACGCATGAGACGTCTTCCAAGAACTTTAAGACAAGTTGACTTTTTCCTAATCCGTCTGACCCGGAAATTACAAACGGGTTTGTATGCTCCTTGTGCCCTAGACATGTTGAGCTCCTTTTGTTGCTGCAATCATTTGTGTTCATCTTCCCTACCAGTGAAATTGAGACTGGAAAACCTCTTATTATACTACATCGCAACTTAACGGCCCCTCAGTTAGGATATGTTATCGATTAAATCAGAATTCTGATTATTTGTGCTTTCTCGTTTCTCCAACCAGCACCTAATTTCTAGCTCAAATTTGTCGGATTAGTCTTCAGGATCACTTGATGAGAATTGCCGTCAAAATGTGTTCTTTGCCTTTTTTTCCATATCCTGTGTTTCACATAAAAGGGCCAATTTAAAAATGCTAATTGCAAGGTCAGTAATGTCTTGGTTTATTAATTGCTTCGATTTTTTGAACATCCGTTTCAGATTCTTCATGCTTCTACATTCTGTATCCATGCTAAACAAAGGCACTCCAAGAAATGGATCCGTTACATTCTCCCCATTCATATTTCCATGCTCTACATTCTGCCGAAATAGACGTGCAGCACAATCTCCGGGTTTTAATCGTCTGTTGGTCACCAAGATACACTCACGAATGCTGTCGTGATTAAGAATTTTACCTCGCTGTGATTCGCAGAAGGATTTAAAGTAACGACACAAGTTGAGAGGCCCATTTTTCTGCCAGTGGAAGTCCCTGTAAACTATATGTTTGCCTTTATTTTTGAAATGCTTCAATTGCATAACTTTGTACTGTGTGGGCCCATTCGATGAGTCACGGTAACCTAATACAATGTCGTCAAATTGTCCCGCTTCAGTAACCTCCATTGCTATGGAAAACGGAAGATTCTTTGCCAAACCGTTCATTATTATTAAAATCGTCAAATTCAAGTGGAAGATATAACCATGAAAACTTTGTTTCATTCCTTTGCCATCTCCGAAAGTGTTAGGCCAACCTTCTTCCTGAAATGACTGCTGCTCCCTTGACGTCAAAGAATGTTCATCTCCCTCGTCCATTTTTCAGCTCCAACGCCGCTTATGATGACTGGCAATGCAGGACTGCTTCTCTCTCTTAAATATCTGCCAGTGAATCTCCACCCTGATTGGTTAGAAAATTAGAAGTTAGCTCTGACAAAAATCACAGGAACAGAAGTTATAAAAGTTCTTGTAACTGGTAGTTTTGGCCTTACTTGGTGGAACTTATTCATTGTTTAAATGAGGAACTTCAACTTTGTGGTTCCACAATGATATTTTTATTAGCTTGATCCGGGTTTATACGTACCATAACGTCATCTTCAGGTCCGTAATATAACGTCATCGTCACCTGAAGATGACGTTTTGGCCAATTTCTCTATTCCCTAAAAATTTCACTGACTTGGCCTCAACTCACATTTTCGGAAAAAACTATAAAATATTGTCAATAATCTGCAAATTGCTTTCATTTTGGCTTTGTTGTTTTTGTTATTGTTTGATTTTCAGTTGTTAACGTGTGTCTCTTTGTTGTTATTATTATAAGTGCACTTAAAATTGGCAACGTTGCAGTATGTGAACTGTTTTCTTAAAAAAAATAAAGAATAAAAATAAAATAAATAATACAAGTAGTGTATACTACCATATAAATGACACAAGTAGTGTATACTACCATATAAATGACACAAGTAGTGTATACTACCATATAAATGACACAAGTAGTGTATACTACCATATAAATGACACAAGTAGTGTATACTACCATATAAATGACACAAGTAGTGTATACTACCGGATAAATGACACAAGTAGTGTATACTACCGGATAAATGAAACAAGTAATTTAACATACCAGATAAATAACACAAGTAGTTTAACCTACCATATAAATAACACAAGTAGTGTATACTACTAGATAGTTGATATAAGAAGTTTATACTACCAGAGAAATAACACAAGTAGTGTATACTACTAGATAAATGACACAAGTAGTGTGTACTACTAATTGTAAGTAAATGGCACAATATTGGAAATTGATATATTTAAAAAAGTTAAAAGTTTTATTGGTAATTTATTGCCAAAAACTTAGCCAGTAAATTTACGTGGTTTATTTCAGCTTGGAAGCATTGAAGCAACCAGTATGAACAAATAAGACAAATCCTACTTACAAACAGTGCGTATCCTGGCTAGCAAGTGATTGAGGCCAGGTAATTCTCTCTTGCTTGGAGATTGCGAAGTCAATGTTCACCTGCAAAAATTGACAGTAAAGTCACAGTCAGCCGAACGACAGAATAACCGATCGAATCTCGAATTAAACAGACACAATCCATTGTGCAAATGTAAAGAGTAAAAATATGATGATGTGGACATTGGTCGCACGTAAATGCAAAATTCAGCATCATTCATTCTAATTGTGATTCGATTATGAGCAAGAAGATGTTCGCTTCGGTGGAATAGTTAGGTTTTGAAGATATCGGAAGGATATCGGTGGAGGACACCGATACCCTACGTATATTGAACTTCGACGAAACTGAGTATGTCGCTTATCCTGACGGGAGTAATGTCGTGCATTGGGGATATGGAAAGAAACTGTTATTTAATAACAACACTTATTCAAAGTAATAACTGATTTAATATGAATATTGTACGAGACAGTACATGGGACACGTCCGGCACCTTCCATAGTCACAATCCGAGAGACAGCCTGAGAGAGCGGTGTGCCACTCTTTCTAACACACCACTCAAGTGGCGCCACAGTCGCAAAACAACTGACATACAAAATGCCTTAGCAGACATATAATACATAATGCATAACAACTCTCCCCCCTCTATTTCTACAACACAAGAAAAGCAAAGGAAATTCATGGAAATTTTACACATTAAACTAATCATTCCATACACATACCCTCTATTTCTACAATACAAGAAAAACAATGAAATTCATGGCTAACTCAAAACAAGATGGAATAAATAATTTATGACATAACAAAATCATCCAGACGTCTTGGGGCTTTTAGTGCCCTCCGAGGCCGTGGTTGTGGTGAACTGGGTTCCAGATCAGGAGCAGTGCTGGTATCAGGAGCAGTGCTGGTTGGCCTAGTTCCCAAAGCACCCTCAATAGGTGGAGGGTCATCTGCCGAGTGCGGGTCACGACAACCCGTCACCCATTCATCAGGCCATTCTATGCAGACACTCCCCTCCACAGGATTCCCGAGTCCTTGAGCCAGGAATGGTACCTTAGGAGGATTGGAGGAAGAATTAGTATCTACATTAGGGTTTCCATCAGCGGTCCACCGGCGACGGAGTTGATTAATATTCCTCCGCTCAATAATCCCAGAATTAGATTGAATTTTAAAATTATGTGGACCCTCAACTGCTGCAATCATCCCTTTCAACCATGGCCCTCCCTGACCATAATGACGGTAGAAAACTTCGTCCCCAACAGTAAAATAATTATTAGCAGTTCCCTTCCTTCCTAATAAAACCGAATTTCTTCCCTGCTCCTTGGGGTTTAATGAAGCGGGGTGCAGGTTGTCTAGCATAGTTTTTAATCTTCTCCCCATTAAAAGCTCAGAAGGAGCTGACCCCGTGGAATTGGGAGTGGTCCGTAAAGCAAGGAGAATGTTTGCCAATTCCTTTTCCCATTGATTTGCTGGCAATTTACCAAGCAACCTCTTGACCGTTTGGACCATCCTCTCTGCCAAGCCATTGGTGGCAGGATTATAAGGGGGCGTTTTATAGTGGAAGATGCCATTTTTGCAGAAGAATTCCGCCATCTCTACTGAACGGAAAGCTGGTCCGTTATCTGTCACCACCTCATCTGGCAGCCCATGAGTTGCAAACCAGTTGCGCAAATTATTAATTGTTGTTTGAGACGATAAGGAACCCCGTGTGGAAGCTACTTCTACCCACTTGGATGTTGCATCCACCAAAATTAAAAAGGTATGGCCTAAGATAGGACCAGCAAAATCTAAGTGGATCCTAGACCATGGTTTATTGGGAACACTCCATGGAATTGCAGGTACCTTAGGGGGATTGTTTTGGACCAACGAACATTGAGGGCAAGATTTGATTAACAATTCAATATCCCCATCAATTCCAGGCCACCAGACATAACTTCTGGCCAACCCTTTAGTACGGACTATACCTTGGTGTACCCGATGCATCATCCGTAACACCTCCGACCGGAAAACTGAGGGTACTACTACCCTGTTGCCACGAAGGAGGCAACCCTTCATGACGGATAGAGATCCAGGAGGACCCTTGAGGTATCGCTGGACCTCTGGTGAAATCTCAGAGAAATCCCAACCATGCAAGACCCCACCAAGGACTCTAGATAGCACAGGATCTACCCTCGTGGCCTCTGCAATGGAGGCAGCGGACAGTGGTGAATGTTGAATAGCCTCTGCTTCTTCAAGGAATAGAACACCCGCTGGATCTGGAAAAGATTCATCTCCTTCCTCCTCCAGGGGCAACCTGCTAAGGAAGTCTGCATTGGCGTGTTTAGAACCAGGTTTATATAAAACATTGCAATCAAAATTAGACAAGAAAAGACACCAACGGAGCACTCGTGGAGACATAATGTCTGGCAATTACTTCCTTTGAGGGTTGAAAATTCCCACCACTGGCTTGCTATCACTGTATATAGTGAATCTTCTTCCCCACAGATACATATAAAATTTAGTGACACCAAATATAATAGCCAAAGCCTCCTTGTCCACATGTGAGTAGTTTCTCTCGGCTGGCTTCAAAGTACGGGAGCCGAAAGCAATGGGCCTCTCCGTTCCATCTGGCATCACATGGCTTATCACTGCCCCAATACCATGGGGAGATGCATCCCCAGCAAGCACAAGGGGGAGATCAGGGTTAAAATGCACCAGTGCTGCTTTTGCCACTACATGCTTTACATATGATAAACAATCATCATGCTCACTTCCCCACTCCCACCTAGCCCCTTGCTTTAAAAGGTCATACAGTACATGAAATCGGGAAGCTTTGTTAGGGAAAAATCTGTCATAATAGTTCACTAAACCTAAGTAAACCCTCAAACTATCAGCATGTTTAGGCTTAGGTGCGGATAATATAGCAGTTACCTTCTTATCTGTAGGATATATCCCCTCCGCACTTATTTGATAACCCACAAACTCAATTGTTGGCACTGCAAACAAACACTTGTCCAACCTAAGGTGGAGCCCAGCATCGCCCAACTTATGAAGCACTGCCCTCACCCTCAGCCATAGTTCCTCCTTAGTAGGGGCCTGAATAAGGATGTCATCCAGATACGCTAACGTCCCCTCCAACCCCACAAGGAGTGACTCCATAGTACGCTGAAAGATTCCAGGGGCTGCGCTGAGACCCTGACTCAGCCGGGTCACCTGGAAAAAACCCTTGTGGGTATTTAGTGTCAACACTTTGGCAGTCTCAGCATCAACTGGTAACTGTAGGAAAGCAAGGGACATGTCCAACTTAGAAAAATATTTCCCTCCCGCTAACTTCCCCAGCACTTCGTCAATTGTGGGCAGGGGGTAAACATCTCTTAAACAATTGGGATTTACGGTGGAGGAGTAATCACCACATATGCGGATAGTCCCATCCCTTTTCTCTACATTTACTGTAGGTGTAGCCCACTCTGACACCTTAGCTGGGACTAAAATCCCTTCCTGCACGAGCCGATCAATTTCAGAAGAGACTTTGTTAAGTAGGGCATAGGGAACCGGACGTGCCTTCCGGAACACTGGGGAGGCACCATCCTTTAGATGGATGTGTGTTGGGGGGCCACTGTATTTTCCCAACCCAGGGGCAAACACATTATTGAAGTCTGATATTTCAGGGGGCAGGGGAACACTTGACGAGCACAAATGTATTCCATCTACACCAATGTTCAATGCATTAAACCAGGAGCGTCCCAGTAATGAAGGCCCAGGGCCAGCAGCAACTAAAAGAGTCAGTTCAGCCACGTTACCCCGAAATTCTGCATTTATCTGGCACTGTCCCAACACTTTCAGTTTTTCATTAGACCACGTCGTTAAATTAATGACACAGGGTTGCAATTTTAAAGAACTGAATTTGGATTCAAAGACTTGACTCCCAATAATGGTGTGGCCTGCACCGCTATCCACCTCCATCAGTAATGGCACTCCTTCAATATGTACAGTTATCTGTATCGGAGGTGGTGCTCCCGATGAAGGGGTAAAAAATAGCAAGGAATTAAGGTTACCTTCGTGAATTTGAGCGAATGAACCCGGGGGTGGCTCAATGATGGCATGGGCTGCAGCTGGGGCGGCACGGCGGAGATCTCTGTTGTCGCGCTGCGGCGGCTGCTGTGCTTCCTGGTTCTGGGCCCGCCGATGCTTGGCAAAGCACACCTTGGCCAGATGGCCAACCTTGCGACAGTAGTGGCAGGTAGCATTCCTTGCAGGGCAGTCTCTGTGCGGCGCCGCGCCACAGCGGTAACAGCTTGTACGCCCAACTTCATGTTGACGGGTGTTTGGGGGGTGATGGGTATCCCTGGGAGCCTGAGGATTGTGGAGTCTGTTTGCGCGGAAACCACTTCTATTTGGGGAATCACTGCTATTCACCGCTAAAACGTTCTGGTATTGCCCACGGCTTACATTTTGCTGTGCCTGTAGCTGCGACACGTGAACTTTCGCCTGCTCTGCAGCCATGGCTCTGTCTACGGCTATCTTTAGAGTGAGATCCTCAAAATTCAAAGCAAACAACTGTTCTTTAAGAGAGAGGTTTTTCATACCTCGAAGAACTTGACGCAAAAGAGCTTGATCGAGGTCTTGGAATTTACAATTATCAGCCAATTGTCGCAAGTCTGCCATGAAGTCCTTGAATGGTTCGCCAGAACTTTGCATTCTCGAATCAAATTTTTCCCGTTCTACCCAGACACACGTAGTTGGAATAAAATGACGTGAAAGTGAAGCAATTATTTCTTCAAATGATTTTGAAGACGGTTTCTCTGGGGCACAAAGTTTTTTTACGAAGGCATACGTATGCGAGCCTGTGCAAGACAGAAAAACAGCTCTTTTTTGTGTAGATAATGTTATTTGGTTAGCCTCGAAATAAAATTGTAGCTGTTCTTTGAAATCCTCGAAATCGGAGGGATTACCCGAGAACTGTGGAACCATACCAAGAGACATGCCTCCCATTGCACCCAGCGCGGGAGAATCATTTTCCGAATCCACAGGCATCGTGGCCAGAAATTAATTTTTAACTCACAGAAACGTTAACTTCAGTAAATTATGGAATTAGCAGTCAACACCGGAAAATATTTTTACATTTAAACACTTCGACGATGACTTCACGGCATACAGCTTCCACCACGTGGCAACAAGTTCGACAGTTCAAAAGGGTTAACACAACACAGGCATTAAACTGGCAATAATAAGCACTGCAAAAACATTTTCAACTATAAATACGTAAATTATAATATAAATGTTGCCAAAAGTTCGCAGACAGACAGGCTTGTTTCAATTTCATTCCCCAGCAAGATTATCACCAAACAGGCAGTATATATAAATCGACAAGATTATCACCAAACAGGCAGTATGTATAAAATGAAAGTCAGTTACGAAATAAATTGCATACTTAGAAAATTCCTCGCCTATCCGGCAACACTTACGCACCACGTGGGGTTAAAATATCGAAGTCCTCGGATTACACTCGGGCGGCGGTCCAAATGTTCGTGGATTAATCTTCAATCCCATCCTCGTCGCCATTTCTTGTTATTTAATAACAACACTTATTCAAAGTAATAACTGATTTAATATGAATATTGTACGAGACAGTACATGGGACACGTCCGGCACCTTCCATAGTCACAATCCGAGAGACAGCCTGAGAGAGCGGTGTGCCACTCTTTCTAACACACCACTCAAGTGGCGCCACAGTCGCAAAACAACTGACATACAAAATGCCTTAGCAGACATATAATACATAATACATAACAGAAACCATCATTTTGGCTGTGGAAATATTATGACGCTGTATTTCTTCGAGATTCTTGTACGCATACATTATGGTATTCATTTGAATTAGTGAATAAAAATAATGATGTTGTAATATGGGGAACAAACGGAATCATCTTAAACTGAAGAATCTTACTTTATTCATCGGAATGAAGCGATTCGAATTGTTGCCTTCATTTGCTTTATATGTAATCCTTAGTTGCTCCCTGATTACTCTCATATGATTAAGTTATATAAAAATTGAAGTTTGTCAGCAGCTTAAAAACAATAGGTTCCACAGGGCATGGTTCTTTTCTGATTCCTAGGGTGCCTCCCGACTATAATACTGTAGGATACCGCAGTTCTCGTTTATGGTTTAGAACAACAAAATTAAATGCCGTATTCAGTCCTAGGGCGAGATTTTAGGAGGAAAATTAAGCAAAAGATGAGCGAATTTCCATAACGGTCAGACCATTAGAGTGTAACGTGATCTTATTTCCTATATCTTCTATCTAGTACTTAAAGCACGCTGTGTATGTTTTCATCATAACACTTGAACCTCTGTTCGTTCATGAAGTTGCAAAATACACAAATACTAAAGACTTCTAACATTGGTAGTGCATATGTAGTGCAGTGTATACTTATGAGGCTGTGGTAAATGATGTACAAAACGAAGGTGCTCCACATCGCCTCTTATCTCGTCGGACAGAACCTCAAGAGTCTCACATTCGAAGAAGAAGGAGGAAGTAAGTAGTACAAATCAGAGATAAGACGAATACGAGAAGCACGAAGCTCCGAAAGCCGTGACCGAAGTATTTTCGAACAAATATATCCGTGATAGCATCACTTCTTACATACAAATATAGAACGTATTGGATTGAGATGATGTCATATTTAAGTCACCACATACGCTGGAAGATTATATTTGAATGCATGGGGAACAGACCGAGTAAATGAAATTGTAGTCTTCTTACGCTCACTCTATATTAAGTAAGATTTTTAGGGTGTGGAGAATCCAAAATTTTGCATTTTTGGATTCTCTGTATTAACATTCATTTAAGAACACCTTATACAAGTCACCTGATGTATACCTTCTTTTTGTATTACCTGATGCCTTTGATCAGAGAAGGTTTAAAATCCCCTTTCAGAATGAAGTTTGTGCCATTGTTACCCGCACCGCTGACCAAAGCTTTCCAGATAAACAGTAATTAATTCGTATACTTGGGAAATCTTTAGTTACCATGAACAATATTGACAGTCGTGTTGGGCCCTTTACTTATCCAATATTTTACCAAAAATTGGCAATATCGGATTCTCTGTATTGATTTTTCTTTAAGAACACCTAATACCAGTCATCAAAATTTGACTAGATTTGAACTAGCTCAGTAGCAATTAGCATTTAGACCTCAACTTGCAAAATATTTTCCTTCAGACGTCAACCTAAGAAATATTGATCTTCGCCTTTTTAAGTTCAATGCTTTGCATTTCACTGGTCGGCTTTTTCATCAATATCTGATTGATACTTATATGAGAGTGGAACATGACAGTATCCAACGGATTAAACCAAATTTAAAAAAAAATACTTGCAGAAAACTGTACAAGAGCGATTACATTTGTGAGTGAATTGGCTGGAAAAAATAATGCTGTTGTTGGTCAAAGGATTATTTTGCCTTCTTCGTTTCCTGGATCTACACGTTTTTACAATGAACATTTTGAAGAAGCTATGGCCTTTGTCCGCCAACTTGGATCGTCAGACTTCTTTACCACAATGACGTGTAATCAAGAATTTGCGGAAGCAGCTCGTACAACTTTTGAAGATGGATCAACCTTGCAACCATTTGCCCAAGAACGTCCTGACTCAATAACTTCGACACACGATAAACGTTGTATGGAAAGAAATATTGAATAATGTTTAATCTAATAATAACAATAATCTGTCAATGATTATTGGAAATAGTGAAAACAATGTAAATATTGATTCTATTGATGATTTCAGAATTCCGTTAGAATAACATTTTTGTGTTAGTGGAGCTTTTGAGTTTGCTTTATATAACCTAATAGCATCATCACTATTATACTTAAAAAAATAAATACCCGTTATGCTTTATATAATTTGTTTTATTAAAACCTTAAATCGCAACATGTGAATGCCCAATATAATTACAATAGACGATAAGTAGCAGAATAGGAGCATACAAGTTCTTAGTACACCCAATAAACATCGAGCAACGCTCGGCAACCAGGTACTTATAGTGTCAATTAAGCAATGAATGAAAGACGATTAGTTATTTCGTTCAGGATATATATGGGAGGAAATATTAGAGTAATTTTAATGAATTGATGTCTGTCAGGAAGAATTAGATAAGTTTGGCAAATGGCCAATCGAATGTTTGAATTGCTTACACTGGTGAAATTGGCTGTCTGCTCATTGGTAATATATAACACCTGTTCAGACCTTATGTTTCTACACTTTTTGAACTATTCTTAATGTTTGCAGCAGTATTTGATGGACCTCATGATATAATGGGGGACTTCGGTTGAGATGTCTTCGGCTGAGGTAAAGGATTGACGAAGCTGGTGGCCCACATAACCTTTTATCTCGTCGGACAGAACCTCAGAGTCTCACATTCGAAGAAGAAGGAGGAAATAAACAGATCCAAGAGTGAGATAAGACGAATAAGAGACACACGGAGTTGTGATAGCATTTTTTTGTGTCGCAGCTCAAACAACGCTGTGGGAGATGAAGATATCAAAGAAATCGTTTACTTCGCTGTGAATTTGCGAGTGACTGAATTAGCATAAATCCAAAAGAAACATAACTACTTAAGCAGCTGTAAAGTGAATTAGGATATGTGCTGCAGAATTTACTTTCATTTTTGAGAAGGCAAGGAGAGCTACAGCTGCGTTTGCAGTTTTCGACGCAATTCTGTATCTATTCTTGGAATTTTAGATCCGAAGCTTTTCAGGAAATGAGGTGTATTACCAAAAAAGAACACCTAATTTCCTACAAAACCACTTGTTTTTTTATGATTTCTAATGACGTACACCTCTGAATGAATTTAGAGCCCTGATCATTCAAGCATTTCTTCACGGTAAACCCTACTTTGGAAAGAGTCTAAACAGCAGTTATGGATATCTCATTCTAATTATATGTATTCACATAGTGACATTTAAAGAAATGCCCCAGAGGCTGCATTAAGGTAGAAAATAAACAACGAGTGAATGACGGTTAGTTACTTCGTGCAGGAAACACATGGGAGGAAATATTAGCGCAAAAGATGGCTGGAAAACGTTGAAGAGGACCTGAAGACAATGGGGATTGGAAGATGGAGAGAGAGAAAGCAATAAGGAGAGCCGAATGGGGGCATGTAACTGAGGAAGAAGCCATGGCCCACGCCGGGCTGTAGAGCTGTGGAAGAAGAAGAACTCGGAATTTTCTCAGTCAATAAACCGTTTGAATTCACGCGACTATTCCACAATGTGATGAAACGCGTGTCGTTCCAGCGCAGAAAAGTTTGTTGAAATTACAAAGTTGGTTTTCCTCAACATGGATATTCATCATTTTCATGATGTCAAGCCTAATGTAATCAGTTTCTAAGCTAATCGTAAAATGGGTTTTGTGAAATAGTACTTGGCAAGTGCGACGATAAAGTTAGGGAAATCGGCTACTTCTCCCTCGTTAGACCCCACTTGGAATATGCTGCCAGTATTTGGGATCCTTAAGAGGTAGGCTCCAAAACTGAGTTATAACATGTGCACCAAAGATCGGCAAGATGCGTTAAAGGCCGTTATGATAATCTCGTTAGTGGTACTGACCTTTTTCCACAACTGGGATGGGAGTAGCTTTTAAAAGTGGGACTAATCTCAGAAATAGGTCGAATAAAATGGAGGGCAGCAAGATTTTTAAAAATTTGTAACGATAAACTAAGCAGTGTTACCGAATTGTTGAAGGAATTGGAGTGAGAATCTCTTCTTGATGGAAGTGAGAATTTCAGGTTAAATCTTCTGAGCAAGTTCGAAGCAGATAATTTTTGGCCGGATGTTCAACACATAATGCTAGAGCCAACGTATGACGGTAGAAGCGATGGCAGGAATAAGATAAAGGAAATTGACTGCAGACTAGGGCGGATCAGAAAAAAAAACAACGATTTTTCGCGGAGAAACTTGGCCTTCTGGAAAAAGTTGACAAAGTGACTCTAAATAAGACCAGAAAAATTTGGGACCTCTAGGCCAACCCTAGACCCTCGCGCCGTGGCCATTTATGGGGAGGGGGGCCTGAAAATGAAAATAAATCACGTTTTTATAGCGGTTCCCCATAGATTTTTGCCGAGTTGCGATCCTTATGGACAAAAATTTCGTCCATTTGGACGTATCTGCAGCCGTTAAGCCACAAAATGTCTATTTTGAGTGCGCGGCCGCGCGTAATTATGCAACGCCCACTTAGCGTCGCGACGCGTCGCAGCGCAACGGTCAGCAGGCCGCTCGCGCCTCCTTATGGCTCGCGTCTGCTGCCCGCTCGCCGCGAATGCAGCAAAACTCATCATGCATGCGTCTTCCGTCGTTGGTCTAACTAATATTAGATAATTAAACAATGTCCAGGGAATAACCATTACGGTCGAATTATTTGAAATCAATATAACATTTCTAAATTGCCTCAGATAGCTTTTGGCGGGTATTCGGAGCTGACAATGTATAAATATTTTGTTGCCTGAGTTTGTTAACGCTGGGAATACTCCAAATACCCTCGCTTTCCACCCTTTCTCCTCCCTGTCATCGCCTCTCCTTTCTCCCTTCCTTCCCCTACCACCTCCAAAATATGTATATATTGTCAGCGCTTTGCACCATTTCATTTAGTGGAAAATTGAACCTTGCTATTTCAGTGAGCATATACTGTGCAATTCTCTACTAGTCATTCAGTGAAGTCGTGTTTTTCTCTACGTCTTCTCCCTTTTGGTCAGTGCCGTGGTATCATTTTTGGCGAGAATTTGGAAATAAGTGCGCCGCTCTTAATGTTAAATCCCTTAGTGATTTGAATACTGTACCTGTGCAATAATTTGGACTTGGAAAATGCCAAAAAAAGGATGCGTAGTGAGGAAAAATATCCCTTTTTTAGTGTCTCGTCGAAATTAAACGAATCGACGCTACCAACTTTTAAAGTAGTGATAAAATATTTTTTTTATACTTGGTACATATTTAATTCCGAAAACGCAGGCAGGGAGCCTGCAGTTAATCAAGTAGCTAGTCTAGTGGCGAAAAAATTGGCAGAACTTAGGAAACGCGCCTCTATTCCAATCATTCCGGAACGTGGTGTGATTAAAATAATTTTACGGTACCATAAGACGTAGGTACTACGGCTTAAGAATAAGTGCAAGCAAGTCTACAAAAGGTGTCAAATTGACAAAAAAATTAATAAATTTTTAAATGTATCTGAGAAACTATGTGGTATTTGTGCATGGAAGTGCAAAAGAATCAACGAGTGTAAATATAAGAAAGAGAATAAAGTTCCCCTAAATAAGGTGGCATTTTTTAGAGATCAAAGGACAAAACGAAATATGATATCCGGTGATTTAGATGCTTCAGAAACTCGGCGATTGAAGAAAAAACTTAGAAGAGGATCGTCGGAGAGCGTCGAGTCAAAATCATTCATTCTTCAAGAGGAAAAGAGTGAGCATCAAGAATTTTCTTCCTCAACATCCCGAGAAAATTCAACCGACGAGGAATCAGCCGACTTGGACCTCAACGTTCCTCATACGAGAAGGGATGAAAATCAACCTGGACCTTCTTCGGGGCTAATGTGTCTTCAATTGTCAACTGTGGCGGAGGTATGTGCAAGAACCGGTATGTCCCTTAGAGCAGCACAAATGAACGTCAAGGCAACTTTAGCCGACGCAAAGCTCATAACTCCGGAAGACACATCTAAGGTAGTGGACCGGAATTACTTAGGAAGACAGAGAAAGAAGATGTTAGATTCAGTATAAGCAAAGAGAGAATAATTAAAAAGTGCAATTGAAGGGTTGTATTTTGACGGAAGAAAGGATGAAACAATTAAACTGGAGAATATAGGCAAGAGGACTAATCAATCTAAGGTTTGGGAGGAACATGTCGTGTTAGTCGAATAGCCAGGCTCCCACTATTTGGGGTGTGTCTCCCCCACAGGAGGATCTGCATGAAACGTCAAATCTACAAAACTTGATTTTTGTGCGAAATAAAATCTTGAACTTTCAAATTTAAAAGTGATTGGATGCGACGGCACCAAAGTGTATTCAGGTCCGAAAGGAGCCATCATCCGTTTACTAGAAGCACAGCTCCGACGTCCCTTACAGTGGTCTATTTGCCAATTACACTTGATTGACTTAACGCTGCGGCATTTGGTAGAAAAATTAGACGGGCAAACTAAAGGTCCAAATTATTTTGCAGAACCTATTGGCTCCGCCCTTCAAGACTGCCAGACTCTTGATATCATACGATTCGAGCCAATTCCAACAAAATTTATTCTACGAAGTAGACTTGACATTACTGAGCACTGGCCAGCAGTAACTTTTGGAAATTTCCAATGCAGTGTCGAAAGGATTTTACTCGGAAAATTTGGCCAGGAAAACTCCAGGGAAAGTGGCTCATTTTCGCTGGCTCACTACGGCCAACCGACTACAGTGGCTATACGTGTCCACTGAAAATCCAAGTGCTAATTTAAAAAAATCTGGTGTCATTCATTCGAAAAGCATACGCTCCTGTCTCGTCAGTGAAGAGAAACCATTGTATACACGACGGTGCTGTAAATTTATGGAAACTAATAAATTGGTCGAGATATCTACCGGAAGGTCTTAAAAAAGTAATTGATCCTGTTATTCAGAGAAACGGGTTTTTCGGGCACCCAGAAAATTTACTCCTCTCAATGATTACTGACCATCGAGAGGAAGTGCGAAGAGATGCGTGGAAAAAATATTAGAGGCGCGAAGAAATACGCGTGCGACCGAAAATTCAAGAACTTATGAATTACTACCAGTTTTTAATTCTGATGCAGAAGACTACACGCTGCTGATTAAGTGGGATGACGACACCGACCTCCCTGCTCTATCGCATACGGGTGAAGAAATTCGAGAATTACTTGAGCAATGCTCAACTTTGGAACTCAATTTTCCATACCACACGCAAGCAGTGGAAAGATTAGTGAAAGAGGTAACCCAAGCTTCATTGACATCCGCAAAAGACGAGGAGAGACAATTAGAAATGCTGAAAAGACTAGAAAGCAGAACCAAAATGCCGACCTTAGAAACCAAGTCTCAGTTCATGCTGTGATAGGGTGAGTAAGTTTTACATTTATCTGTCAGACTTCAAAAATTAATATATCGATAATGACCTTAAGTGTTCAATGAAAATAATTTTTAAAGACGAATACTTACACACAGATAAACCGATTGGTCTACAAAATGACCACTTGCTTATTTTTCATATAGCATCTAATCTGATAAAGTAAATGCGTTACTCAATTTTATTTGAGTGAGTGGGTGGGCGGGGGAGGTCATAGTTCAGGTACCTTGACGTGGTGAGCTCTGGTTAACTATTTTGGATTCTTTCTCCATGCTGAAAAAGAATTGTAAAAGTAGGCTAAATCCTGCACAATCAGGGAGTTGTTCTCTAATTCCTGAATGATTACGGTGAATATACGATTCCTGAATGAATATTGATTTCAAATAATTCTTCCGTAATGGTTATTCCCTGGACATTGTTTAATTATCTAATATTAGTTAGACCAACGACGGAAGACGCATGCATGATGAGTTTTGCTGCATTCGCGGCGAGCGGGCAGCAGACGCGAGCCATAAGGAGGCGCGAGCGGCCTGCTGACCGTTGCGCTGCGACGCGTCGCGACGCTACGTGGGCGTTGCATAATTACGCGCGGCCGCACACTCAAAATAGACATTTTGTGGCGTAACGGCTGCAGATACGTCCAAATGGACGAAATTTTTGTCCATAAGGGTCGCAACTCGGCAAAATCTGTGGGGAACAGCTATAAAAACGTGATTTATTTTCATTTTCAGGCCCCCCTCCCCATAAATGGCCACGGCGTGAGGGTCTAGGGTTGGCCTAGAGGTCCCAAATTTTTCTGGTCTAATTTAGAGTCACTTTGTCAACTTTTTCCAGAAGGCCAAGTTTCTCCGCGAAAAATCGTTGTTTTTTTTCTGATCCGCCCTAGTCTGCAGTCAATTTCCTTTATCTTATTCCTGCGATCGCTTCTACCGTCATACGTTGGCTCTAGCATTATATGTTGAACATCCGGCCAAAAATTATCTGCTTCGAACTTGCTCAGAAGATTTAACCTGAAATTCTCACTTCCATCAAGAAGAGATTCTCACTCCAATTCCTTCAACAATTCGGTAACACCGCTTAGTTTATCGTTACAAATTTTTAAAAATCTTGCTGCCCTCCATTTTATTCGACATATTTCTGAGATTAGTCCCACTTTTAAAAGCTACTCCCATCCCAGTTGCGGTAAAAAGGTCAGTACCACTAACGAGATTATCATAACGGCCTTTAACGCATCTTGCCGATCTTTGGTGCACATGTTATAACTCAGTTTTGGAGCCTACCTCTTAAGGATCCCAAATACTGGCAGCATATTCCAAGTGGGATCTAACGAGGGAGAAGTAGCCGATTTCCCTAACTTTATCATCAGTATGGTAATGGACGCAAACTTTCACGAAATGTTCACAGCGAGGTCAAAATTGAGACTAATTTGAGAAAAGACAGGAAGAAAATCGGTTTCCGTACTTTCAGAAAAGAGGTGGAGGCTTTTGTACAATTTTGTCCAATCATGATTGTGGTTTAACTTTGAAAAAATGAGAAAGAGGGGTTGTATTTTTGGAATTAATTGACAAATTTTGTATACGCCCACTGCAGTTCTATATTTTCGTAAGTTCAAAAAAAGTTTACCCGATAATCGTTGTCTAGACAATAGGCATGTCATAAAATTCTCGCCTTGTAAACTTTTTTTTCGTTCATTTGATAGATACTTTTCACCCTGTTTTCTCGAAGAGTTCCTGTTCCTACTAAGCCCTTTTCTTGTAAGCATGTAAGCAGCTTTTCAGAAATAAAAATATTGTCTAAATAAACCTTCGTTACCTGACGTAAACCAAACCCAGGGCAACCCCAGGACAACATCCACATCCACACAGGTTTATTTTCGGAAGGAGCATGTGAGGCTTTTAGTATAAGGCTCTGCATGAAAAACATATCCAGAGAGATCAGCTGTAGTCCATAATTTGAATCTGAACCGTATAGGTTTCCCACGGATGAACTGTTTGGATCCGTGCCTGCCGTAATAAGGTATCATTATCTCATCAACAGAGCATCTGTCTCCTGGAAGAATGGCTTTGAAGCTTTTGTTTAAAATTTCAAAATATGGCCAAATTTTGAACAGCAGGTCGGACCCATCTGTTATTGCATTGTCGTCTAAGTGTAGATACTTTCTAGTTTCTACTAAGTGTAGAATAATTTCAAATCTATTCCTGGCCATGTCGTTTTTAACGATTTCTACTCCACAATCACTGTCTTTACTCCAATATATTTTTTTATTGGGTAACGTATGATAACCCGATAAAAGCAAAATACCCACAGCACAGTACATCTCCTCTCGACTGGTATAATAATTGTTCAAACCCTTCGACCCTGCATAAATACAAGATTGTTGAAGCAACAGATCGAAAATATCAGGGCTAAAGAACACGGAAAAGGAATCAAAAGCATTATTCACGGACTAACCGAAAAATTCTTCTGTGGTTAGCGCCAGCACTGGGAGAAGAGAAGGGAAATGAATACGTATCTTCTTTGGGTTATGCTTCAGAGGACTCTCTTCAAACACAGCACGATCAGTTTTTCTACGTCTTTTCGGACATTTGGAATCATCGAATGAAGTAGATGTGCCATCGTCCTTTTCTTTTAGATCGCAAGAATCCTCCTTGACTGCCTCATTAGCCAAAATCACCCGTGGAAGGTGCGTTGGGTCACCTGTCACCTCACTACCAGACACATCGGAATATTCATCGGTGATGACATCTGGCCATTCCAAAGGTGGTGTACATAAAATTGCCTCGTGCACCAAATCTTTGTCAGAGTTTTCCAGCAATTCAATGAGCTCGTTCACTGAATACGTCTGAGAAGACCCAGTGCGTTAATTAGAAAAAAATTAAAACCGACCCGACAAAGTAATTATCCCATTAAAAGTCATCATAAGACGTTGCGGTACTTGTATTTCAATTAGTGACGACAGAATAAATGTCACCGGCGAAAATTACGCTAGCCGTCAAGAGACACGGCGAATGCCCAGTGGCAACTTCAGTTGCCAGCAAAGTTCCGCAGGTTATAAATCACAAGTACAATACACGAAAGGTGAATTTTTTTCCAAGTGGCATTACACATATGTTACGTATGCACGTACCATAACAGCAATCAGAAATATGCAGAATGTATCACGAGAAGCTCGAGTGAACACTTCAATGTCAAGCTCGAAAATGACTGCCTGTGTACCCTGTGTACCCTTCACAGACTCTCCCCCATAGGTACTGTTAGATTTTATGGCAGGGTAAAACCCCGAACGTGCGGGACAAAGGAAAGGGTAGAGAGCATAGATAAGAAAGAATTAGGAGTGTGCAACGCATATTGGGGGAGAATGGAATTTTTAAAAACGTGGAAAATATTTAGCAACTGAGGTTGCCAATGGGCATAAATGGGTTAAAAGTTCATTTCCTTCGCGTGCAATAAGGGATCATAATAGTTGCGATAGATCAATCATATAAAACTCACTAGGCAGAGTAGAATTTATACTTGTGTTTAATAACATTGCATCATTACTAACACATCGCTTGATTTGTACGGCATTATTTTATTTTGTTCTCTGCATAAATTAGTACCTCGTAGCATTCATAAATAAATAGCATTAGTAATATTAACCATAAGATGTGTGTATAGCATTGTTCTGCATGTTTGCACGTTCATTTACGTATCACTCTCCCAGTTTCTGGTTTGAATGCGCACTGTTCTCCTGACTGCTTTTCGGTGTCTGCGCCTATAGCGGCAGAGGGAAAGTAATAGGTCCTAATTTGTTCTGGGACGAGTGCTGCATGCCTGGTGTGGAATCATCCCGTGCCACACACCCTCTTGTGGTGGCTTGCACGGTAGTTCGTAGATGTAGACCGTCGATTAAAAATTAAGACAATCTATCATGTGAGTTCCAAATCAATTCAATTAACTGACGACGTTTGATTTGATTCACTGCTGACACCCGAGCCTCTTTCATACAGAGTGTAAGTAAGGGTAATATAGTAGGGGTAAGGGGAGAAGAGGATGGGGAAGCGGCCAACAAAAGAAGAGTGCATGTCCAAAACGAAGGAGGGAGAAGGAAAGGCAAGGTCAGGGAAGGAGAGTGGGCTGGGTGCATTTCATTCAACACTGCACATATAAATTTCTTTTTTGAATGCACTTCATACAGAGTGTAAGTAAGGGTAATATAGTAGGGGTAAGGGGAGAAGAGGATGGGGAAGCGGCCAACAAAAGAAGAGTGCATGTCCAAAACGAAGGAGGGAGAAGGAAAGGTAAGGTCAGGGAAGGAGAGTGGGCTGGGTGCATTTCATTCAACACTGCACATATAAATTTCTTTTTTGAATGCACAATAATTTCTACATTTTCAAGGTATTGCTGGGAGGAAATATTACAGTAGTTTGAATGAATTGATGTCTGTCAGGAAGAATTGGAGAAGTTTGGCAAATGATTAGTCAAATGTTTAAATCGCTTACACTAGTGAAATTCGATACTTGCTTGTTTGTTTGAATAGCACCAGATCAGACCTGATGTTTCTACACTTTCTGACCTATTCTTAATGTTCGCAGTGCATGACGGATCTCAGGATCGTATTGGGAAACGTCGGTTGGTAGCGGGAAGGCACAACGAAGATGCTCCACATAACCTCTTATCACGTCGGACAGAGCCAAGGTCTCACGTTAGATGGGGAAGGAGGAAGTCAAGAGATCCAAGATAAGATGAATAAGAGATCCACGGAGCTCCGACATCTATGACGAAGGCTATTTGCGAACAAATATATCCGTGACATCATCACTTATTACGTACAATCACAGAGCACATTGGATTGAGATGACGTCCAATTAAAGTCGTCACATACTACGCTGGGAGAATCTATCTGAATGCAGGGTGAACAGACCGAGTAAATAAAAATGCAGTCTTCTTACGCTTGCTCTATATCAAAGAAGAAGGTTTGAGTGTGGTGATATTGCAAAAGGTATCTACATCTACAAAATACACTGAAATCCACCTCATGGGTGTGTGGCAGAGGGTGAGTAGTCACCAACATGGACTACACTATACCCTATTAAAGCTAGTGTAACTACGACTAATTATGCATTACCATAAATCGCTAATGATTGTCACGAGGCTAAGTCTTACAAGCATACACTACACTATATGATATGCTACCAATGTTAGAAGGACCATTAGTATTTATGCATTTTGCAACTTCTGAAACGGACAGATATTCGAGAACTATGCCGAGTACATGCACGTGGTGCTATTAGTAATAGGTAGGAGATAATAATACTAGTACTAGAGAGTATATCAACTAACTACACTATCTATCGTCGGACCTAGTAAAAAGTGTATTCGGCATCTGTTATGGTATCTAATCTTTCGCGGGAAAAATGGCATAATAAATCTGTCCGTTCTGCAGCCTATAGTTCCCTAATTCTATTCTCATGAGCAGAGCTACCGTAGTATTAATGTCAAAATATATAATACTGCTTACCAACGTCGTCAGAAAACAACTCGTAACTTGCTTTTATATACTGGTGAATAAGTAATGAATAGTTGACGGTGAGTTATTTCATGGAGGGTATACATGGGAGGAAAAAAGTAGAGTAATTTCAATGAATTGATGTCCGTCAGGAATAAGTGGAGAAGTTTGGTAAATGGTTTATCAAATACTAATTGCTTACACTAGTGAAATTGTTTATTTGCTTATTTGTTCGAATAGCCCTTGATCAGGCCTGAAGTTTCCATACTTTCTGATCAGTTCTCAAGTTAAAGTTCGCCGTGTAAGACAGACCGCAAGATCGTATTGGGGAACGTCAGAAGAGATGTCGTCGGCTGCGGGGAAGGCACAACGAAAGGTGTTCCACAGAACCTCTTTATCACGTCGGACAGAGCCAAGAGCCAGAGCTGGGCGGTGCAGGAAATACTGAACCGGTTCTCGGTTCGCAAAAAGCCACTTGCGACGGCGGTGCACCGGTTCAAAAGATATCACCGGTTTTCCCTACTGCACCGGTGTTTTCTTCTGAACCGGTTTTTTCTACTGAACCAGTATTTTTAACAGAACTAGTTTTTTATGAACAGTTTTTTCTACTCAACCGTTAACTTTCTAGTGAAGCGCGTTTTCTATCAACCAAAAGATTTTGTTGTGAAGGTTTTTAATTAACCTGTTTGTTGAAGTCGTGTTTTGTTCCTTAAAGAAGATACTTTTTAACAATGTCAACGCTGACCATATAAATGGCCCAATTTTACCGCGTGGCAGCTTTCTTTTTTTTATGTAAAACGTAAGTATGAATGCGAAATAAGTCAGGAAAGGTTGTGAAAAAAATTTTGAGCGCTCAAATTTGTTTATTTTCCGAATTTTTATTTATGACGTAATATCACGTCATCCGTGGCCAGGGATAGACACGTGATGTGGGTTGCATACACACGACTTTTTTATGCCGTCTTCTTTTTTTTCTTTCACTTCGTTTCTTGCATGTGGTAGCGACAAAATATATGAAAAATGCACGTATGTTGTTACTACTGATAGCAGCGTACATTCAAGGTTTTGATGGAAGTAATAAACATTATGAACACAATGAACAATAAACCGCGGACAACTGTTTGAACAGGATAGTCATTCTTTGAAGTTTTCCTATAGCTGCTGCGTTCGAGTATAAGGGTGCTATCCAAGAATATTGAATAATATTTGTTATTTTCCTTCTCAAACCACTATTTTGATCGTTGGGTTGTTATACTCTTTCATATTTTCCACTCCGTCTGAAACCTTTCCTCTCAGACGACCATCCGTAAAGCCCTAGTCCAGCACAAGACCTAGTATGCTAGCTGGTACTTGATATTGAGGACGGAACCCAGTGTACTAGAAACCGTAATAGAAGGTTTCACACGATCATTGAACTTGTGCTTGCTATTAAGCAGTTATTCCATATGATTATATACTAATTTAAAAAATAGAAGATCGCACAGCGTCTGTAACGTGAACGTGATTGGTAGATGTCCACTGGGTCTAGTAGCAAACCAGTACCGCGTCAAGTACGAAATCCAGTAGCTCAGCGAGTAGGTATACTAGCGAGTATATACTAGACCTTGTGCTGGATCAAGTGTCGTGTGTAACGGGCTTAATCGTAAGAAACAAAACAACTAAGGGTTCCGCATAGCATCGTCGATTTTGCTGCAGCTCCGTGTGTTGGGTGGTATTCCCCGATTCAAGATTTCTCTTTGTTTATTTACGATGGTGGATTAGGGTGTCCCTTTGTGTGGCACAACTCAGTCCGGCTTCGCTAAGGTAATGAGGTAAGAGGGTGAGGAACTATAATAGCACGCTGTAAGTGGCAAGATTTTGTCGGTACGTTGTTGTACAAACAAATAAGCTACAAAATTCATAGTAAAGAAACACAAATCAATAATCAACTAAAATCATAGTAAATGCATATATAACAGTTAACTTCAAGTCTCAAGTCTTCAAGTTTTGGAAGCCCCAATAGCAGGGGGAGCTGAGAAAATGAAAAAGTAGTCTAACTACGCTCGCTATATATTATGAGTAAGACGGTTTGGGTTTGCTAATTAGGCCATATCTTCATCTTAAAAAGTAGCTTGCAGGCCACCTCAAGGGAGCGTGGAAGGGGGTGAGTAGTTTCTTAAAAGAATTCTTAAGCATTGGAGAAGTTTGGCAAATGATTAATCAAATGTTAAAATCGCTTACACTAGTGAAATTCGTTACTTGCTTGTTTGTTCAAATAGCACCAGATCAGACCCTGATGTTTCTACACTTTCTGATCTATTCTTAATGTTCGCGGTGCATGACGGATCTCAGGGTTGTATTGGGGAACATCGGTTGGTTGCGGTGAAGGCACAACGAAAGGTGCGCCACGTATAACCTCTTATCTCGTCGGACAGAGCCAAGGTCTCACGTATCGAAGGGGAAGGAGGAAGTAAATAGATCCAAGATAAGGTGAATATGACACTCACGGAGCTCCGACAGCTGTGACCAAGGTTATTTGCGAACTTATAAAACCGTGACATCATAATCTTTAAGCTGTTCTTATCCGCTGACGCAATGCCCATCATGCACTACAAAACACCAATATTCTACATATACAAAATATTCTGCAAACATGCATACATAACTTTTTCCTTTGTTTGAAGTTTCTTAGGGTATTCAGGGAGAATTTTGCGTTAAATACTCTATCGTCACTCGTTTTCTCAACAGCTTTATCCTTAATTACTTATTGTGGTATATTTGTTTGCTAATAATTCAAGATATTGTCCCCTCTCTTAGTTACCGCGGCTATCTGGTGTAGGGTTTTCTGACAGTTCTATTTTTGTTGTCTTTCGTATGGGTGAAAATAATGTATTCGTGTCTCATATATTATAGTGTTGAAAAAGCAATGAATGATTGAAGATTAGTTATATTTTGTGCAGGATATACATGGGAGGAAATATAAGAGTGATTTGAATGAAGTGATGTCCGTCAGGAAGAATTGGAGAAGTTTGGCAAATGATTAATCTAATGTTAAAATTGCTTACACTAGTGAAATTCGATATTTGCTGGTTGGTTATATATAGCACCAGATCATACCTGATGTTTCTACACTTTCTGATCTATTCTTAACGTTCGCATTGCATGACGGATCTCAAAGTCGTATTGGGGAATGTCTTGGTTGGTCGCGGTGAAGGCACAACGAAAGATGCTCCACATAACCTCTTATCTCGTCGGACAGTGCCAAGGTCTCACGTATCGAAGGGGAAGGAGGAAGTAAATAGATCCAAGATAAGGTGAATATGACACGGAGTTCCAACAGCTGTGACCAAGGCTATTTGCGAACTTATAAAACCGTGACGTCATCACTTATTACGTACGATCATGGGCGCGTACCAATTAAGGCTCGCAACGCCGAGATCGTCCACCAAGCCGTTCCACTAATCGTCGCAATCGTCCACCGTGAGCGCTCTGCCGTCATATCTGACGTCACGGATAGAGTGCTCACGAAGCCCACAACGCCCGCGGTCGGTAGGTGGGTCTCCGTGAGCGTTTCTCATTTTCTCGCGCGTATCCCTTCAAGTGTTTTTCAAATAGAGTCAAAGGAATATTGCAGTTAAAAATTATGAAACACTTTGACCATAATTTCGTATTGTAAAATATATTAATAATATTTTATGCTGTATGTATGGTTATTATGTCCAAATTTAATATCTTTAAAATATTATATCACTAATACATGACCTCCCGCTCAACGTCAGTCAGTAACTTGGGCCATGATCAATGAATAGATGAGAGCAAAACCCCATAATCCCATGCCAAAAGTTTACAATAGTAAGGGTATACAAATAACGAATCTCAATAGCATATGTAATATGATAAATGAAGCTTATATTGCATCAAAAGGGATTCCATGACAGTATTCCTTTTTTGAGCACCAAGGGCTCTGTTCGAATCGCCTATTTCCCTTTGAAGCACATTTTCCTCACAGGGTGTTTGGACTGAAACTCAGGCAATGTCATCCCTCTTTAGTAAACAGATATTGTGGATAACACAGCATATTCTGGCATGAGGTCCACTCTACCAACAAAATCGGCCATTTTGGATGTCGTAAAAGGACTCCGAGCCGTTCCACTACACTCCTGCGCTCACAACGATCACGACCACGATTTCTCAAGTGGAACGGCTGATCGCAACGTTAGTGGCGTGAGCGTTGGTGGCCTTTAGTGGTACGCGCCCCATAGAGCGCGTTGGAATGAGATGACGTCAAATCCAAGTCACTATAGATACGCTGGGAGATTCCAGATAGGGTTCCTGGCTTGCGCTTGCTGCTTATGGGAGAGTGACAAGGGGAGTGAAAAGGCCTGTGGAAGGAGGCCGCGACTTTATAAAAAGAGTAAATTATATTATATTATTTCAATTATTTTATATAAATTTGTATACACTTGTATATAAATGTATACATGTGTACGTACATTGTACACAATTTCCATACAGGATGTGTACATTAGTACATATTTGACATATATATTTGTATAAAAATGTGTGCATTGTGTACATTCTATACAATGTACACATTTTATAGGGTGCACCAGTGCAAATTGTATACAAAGTGTACATTGTACTCAAATCGTGTAAAACCAAATTTGTGTAAAAATGTACACATTTTTTATACAATTTGTACACAATGTACATAGGAAATCATGTGTGTACATTGTGCACAAATTGTACACAACATTTTCATTGACAACGTTAATCGCATTTCACAGGAAAAATAACCGTTTCCATTGAGGTTGCATCGAAACGCTTGCAGAGGGCGTTGTGGATTTTTTGAATGATTTCACAAAATATCAAATAGGGCAGTGTATTGATTCAGCCAAAAATCTAGCAAACGAGCTGTCGATATATTTTATATATACCGTAACTTTCTAAAAGTAGTAAACAAAAGGTTCGACGAAAGGACTAATAATGATGCGATCATATTGACTCCATTTCAAAAGTTTAAAATTAAGCTTAACTGTGCACTAGACACATTTATTCAGCAAATAGGATTTCAAAGTTTGGCTGCCGTGGCTTCTGATTTTTGTTTCTTTTACAGGACTTTCGCTACACGAAAACTCCACAGAAGAACTGAGGAAACCCGCAACTATGATCTCGCATTAAAATACAAAGGTGCTTTAACTGCCAACATGCTGTGTGTTTAGAGATTGAAAGCTACAAACACAAAATAAAATCATTATTCCCTGATTTAAAAAAATAATAATAATCTTTATTGCTCCAGAAGTTTCCCGCATGGCGCATGGCGCACATGCGCGCTAAGTCCTTCGGCTAAGTCCGGAGGATAAACAGTCCGCAGAGGAGAAACTGTCCAAAGAGGAGAATTGCCCAAAAAAGGGGGGGGGGAAATGCCACAAGGTGTTGGTCGCATGTACAGAATTCCGCCCCTGATGTTTCTACACTTTCTGATCTATTCTTATTGTTCGCAGTGCATGACGGATCTCAGGATTGTATTGGGTAACATCGGTTGGTAGCGGTGAAGGCACAACAAAGTTGCTCCACATATAACCTCTTATCTCGTCGGACAGTTCCAAGGTCTCACGTATCGAAGGGGAAGGAGGAAGTAAATAGATCCAAGATAAGGTGAATATGACACTCACGGAGTTCCGACAGCTGTGACCAAGGTTATTTGCGAACTTATAAAACCGTGACGTCATCACTTATTACGTACGATCATAGAGCGCGTTGGAATGAGATGACGTCAAATCCAAGTCACTATAGATACGCTGGGAGATTCCAGATAGGGTTCCTGGCTTGCGCTTGCTTATGGGAGAGTGACAAGGCCTGTGGAAGGAGGCCGTGACTTTCTAAAAAGATTAAATTATATTATATTATATCAATTATTTTATATAAATTTGGATACACTTGTATATATGTATACATTTGTAGGTACATTGTACATACACAATGTACACGATTTCCATACAGGATGTGTGCATTCGTACACATTTTATATATATTTGTATACAAATGTGTGCATTGTGTACATTCTATACAATGTACACATTTTATAGGGTGCAGCAGTGCAAATTGTATACAAAGTAGACATTGTACACAAATCGTGTAAAACCAAATTTGTGTAAAAATGTACACATTTTTTATACAATTTGTACACAATGTACATAGGAAATCATGTGTACATTGTGCACGAATTGTACACAACATTTTCATTGACAACGTTAATCGCATTTCACAGGAAAAATAACCGTTTCCATTGAGGTTGCATGGAAACACTTGCAGAGGGCGTTGGGGATTTATTTGAATGATTTCACAAAATATCAAATAGGGCAGTGTATTGATTCAGCCAAAAATCTAGCAAACGAGCTATCGATATATCGATATATTCTATATATACCGTAACTTTCTAAAAGGAGTAAACGAAAGGTGAAAACAATGTTCGACGAAATGACCAATAATGATGCGGCCATTTTGACTTCATTTCAAAAGTTTAAAATTAAGCTTTTACTGTGCACAAGACACACTTTTTCAGCAAATGGGATTTCAAAGTTTAACTGACGTAGCTTCTGATTTTTGTTTTCTTTTACAAGACTTTCGTTACACGAAACCTCCACGGAAGAACTAAGGAAACCCGCAACTATGATCTCGCATTAAAATACAAAGATGCTTTAACTGCCAACATGCTGTGTGTTTAGAGATTGAAAGCTACAAACACAAAATAAAATCATTATTCCCTGATTTTAAAAAATAATAATAATCTTTATTGCTCCATAAGTTTCCCTCCCTTTGAGCAGAAAAAACGAACACAGTACAATAATAATGTTTACAATACAATAATAAGATTACAAAAATGAACTGTAAATACATCTTTTAAAGAAATATTACTCAAGATGAACTGTAAGCAAGCACACGAATTCAGGGTGGCATTGACAAACACAACAATTTTGCAATATATACAGCATATAACCATGCAATTTGCAATGTATTGAACACAACAGCCACACATGGCACACCTACGCAATGGTTACCTTATTTCAAATACTTACACAACGACTACTCAAGCAATACGTACCCATACAATAAATACAAACTGTAACTTTCATTAACTCACCACAATATATCACGTGATATCGATGAAATCAATGAGTAATTGATGATAATGAGTGATAAAATGAAGGCGATAGATGGAATTTTAGTAAAAAATGAAAATTGCCTTAGAGAGAATAGCAAACTAAGGTTGGAGCACTGAAGGCCCCGTCACACGACAGCTCCGCGGTAAACCTCCGCGCTATGGATATAAAATAGTGCCTTCTATGTACAGACCATGTGTATCCGGGTATTCCGAAGTGCAACCCTAATATATTTTGACTAGTCAATCATCAAAATTAGATGCGAAGATTAATCTGGGTAGCAGGGCATATTTTTTATTTTTTAAATTATATTTTGCTGGAGACCTCTCAGAGACGTCTCTGAGACATCACTCTAAGTCAATTTTTCGTTTTTAATAAATCGTTCTCTTTTTCATATAAAAAGTATTAAAAAATGTACAGGATTGATGAATAAGGGTTGCTACAGGAATCTGAGAGTAAATGAAAATTTGATCGTGATATTTTGCATGAGACCTCTCAGAGACGTCTCTGAGACATCACTCAAAGTCAAATTTATGTTTTTAATAAATCGTCCTCTTTTTCATGTAAAAAGTATTTAAAAATGTACAGGATTTTTGAATAAGGGTTGCTACAGGAATCTGAGAGTAAATACAAATTTGATCGTGATATTTTGCATGAGACCTCTCAGAGACGTCTCTGAGACATCACTCAAAGTCAAATTTTCGTTTCTAATAAATCGTTCTCTTTTTCATTTAAAAAGTATTTACATATGTACAGGGTTAAAGAATACGGGTCAGGTATCTGATGGTAAATAAAAATTTTATCGTCTCAAAGTGATCTCTCGGGGACGTCTCAGAGACGTCTCTGAGACGAATGCGATATCTGAGACATTTGAGACTTGTGAGAGACGTCTCAGAGACATTCTCTGCTATGTGGGACAATACCCACACAACAATTACTCAAGCAATATAAAGTTATAAAACATACAACTGCAGCTACAAATTATTACTCCTGCCCATCAGGCTCCAAGTTCCTTTCCGAACACCTTCAGTGATCAACCACAATATACTACAGCACTTACACAGTAATTACTTTGGTAATATATATATATAGTCTCACATAAAACAACAGCAGCTACAAACTATTACCACTGCGTAAAAAAATGCGGATTACATTGCACTACTTGTTTGCCATGTAGAATATGGCTACGGCCAGTTATCCCAATGCCTATAGGGATTGCACTTCGCCTAGTATTGACGCAACCTGTGGCTTAATTCTGTCAGCTGTGAAACATCTTTCAGCAGATTAAAATTAATAAAACATTATTTACGATCACAGATTTTTCAAGAACGTTTGAATAATCTCGCTGTACTATATCGATTGAGTTTTGAGATAAACTATTATATTTTGCAAAACGTATTAGTGTAGCTCATATTATAGACGAATTGGCCTCGAAAAAAGCCAGAACTGGGTATTTAAATTCTCGGTTTCCCACCCCGTGGTGGGTATTTAATTTGGAATCGAGGCGTATTTTTACCTTTTTTAAATGGGAAGTTTTAAGCGGTAAAAATAATTTCTAGTTTATAAAATTTAGCCAATTCTTTGGCAGATTATTGAACAACAATGAATTAATTTTATAATTAATATTAATGAATTACATAAATAATTTATATAAATTATTAAACATATGTAAACTGATAGAATCTTCGACAATATGATATAAATCCATTGTATATTAACTTGTATACTTCATGTTTGATAAAATAATAACGATTAATATAGTTAAGGTGACCATCCGTCCTCCTTCAGGGAGGACAGTCCTTATATTGTTAAGTTCTGTCCTCCCTCGAAATGTGTCCTCCTACACACATGTCCTACTCTTCGATATTTGAAGACTAATCTGTAAATCTCTGTATTTGATCGATGCCAAGACGTTACACGTGATTTGGCGTGTATATGTATGTACTTTGATATGACGATATTCGTCAAGGCTCGGTACTAGGTCCAGTGCGGCGATCAGACGCAATCAACATGTTTGAAATGAACATCAGGTTGAATGGGAAAATGAACATGTTGAAATTGATATAAGATGGGTGGAAAAATTCAGCCATTTCAAACATAATCATATTTCATGTGAGCATTTATTTTTTCTTGTTCAATTTACGTTGCGCTGCCCTGGAACTAATGCAGCAGTTGTAAGAGTTTATTTTTCAATTGCTAATGATTTTTTGGCAAGTGAAAAATCGAAATTGAACGTTGATACTCTACAGCTGTAGCTATTGCCGTAAAATTCAATATGAAAGATAATTTTTGCTCAGATATTTCCAACATATTGTTAGAAGATAATACATTGATTAAAAATATTCATTCAATGGAAAATTACTCATTTATAAATAATAATTAATATGTATGCAAGCATAATCGCAATGTAAACGGTCTCAAAGGTTTTTATTATGCATTTATCGTAGTATATGTAGTGTATTATTGTTGCAATGAATGAAATGTTTCTTTTATTTACGATATTTGTATTTTTTTATTTGCGTCCTCCTTTTCATTGTAAAAAAATAATATATGTCCTCCTTTTCATTGTAAAAAAGTTGGTCACCTTAAAATATAGTTAAAAGGAGTAATATTTTAGCAATGCCATAAATTGTTGCTGGCTAATTTTAAATTTTAGCATATTTAACGATAATATTCAGGAATTTGTAGTAATTTCAAAATGGAATATATGGAATTGGTTAGGACATCAATGAAGATTTATTATGATTAATGCCTATAAATGAACAAACTCGTATTGCATTGTTTCCCTTCCCACATAATAGTAAGCAAGAACTAATTTTATGCTTAAATTTATGCATAACGTAAATTACACTGTTTGTCGATGAATATCCGTTACTGATACCACTTTCATTTAAATTAAGCCACCCGGGTTTCAGTGAATAATAACCATCATCCAGGAATTAATTGAGATATGTTTATCCTATTGTTTCCGTAGTTACGTAACGGAAGGGGAGAAGAAATTTGAACCGGAGAGAATAGGGGAAAAGGAAGGTTAAAGTTTAGGGTGTTGCCGTGGTTATTCAAACTTTTTAAAATTTCCAACTGCTCTATTGAATCTAATTCACGGCAGTCGTTGCATAATTTTAGTAAATATTCATTGTAAAATCACTCCTGTGGCTGCTACATATTAAGTGCTTAGCAAAATTACTTTTATCCTCTTTCATGTTTTTATAAGCACTTAAATGTTCTTATCTCCTGTCACTTTCAAACTTATTCTCCTCTTCCGTTACGTAACCACGGAAAGAACATGATAAACATATCTCCATTAATGCCTGATGATGGTGATTATTCACTGGAACCCGGGTCGCTTAATTTAAATAAAAGTCGTATTAGTAATAGTTATTCAATTACAAACATTATGATGGAATACAACAAAGTTAATTATGAACTAGTGAATAAATTAAACTTTCAAAGTTATTGCGTTGTTTCTCTTCCTAGAATATAAGTCTTGGGGGGTTCAGAATTCAAATTTTGCCTCTATAGCAACGCTGATTCAAGAGTTGAATTGATTTGAGCGCACCGCGCCTACTAAAACGCGGCATTACCCATAGATCATCGTCAAAGGCAATATACACAGAAGCGCAATATGTTAATAATCTAATTTATGCACACATGTTAACTCCGAGGGCTGGTTTCATCCTTGATATCCTTTCCTATTGGATGTCTCATTTATATTTTCGATGGTCGCACAACAAATGCCCCTTTTTGTCTTTTTTTCAGGGTGTTTTCTCTGATTTCAGTTTAGGTAATGATTGATGCTTTACGAGTTGAAATTAGTGCGTTAAAGTCCTTGAGCATCATGGTTTGATGTGGCTGGTAGTAGATCATGAAACATGCCGACGAAATTATTCGCGTCGGCTGGCTAAAATTTAAATAACCATTAGCTACGTAGTTATTCGCGGGCAGTAGAACACAGTAGGTTCCTGAAAATTCCAGCAGGTAACACTGCCGGCCAATCCAAGTCGCGTAGTTCCGTACATTGCCGTTTGTGACGCTGCAACCGTTTTCTTAAATAATTTGGATTGATTTGGATACTTTTGGAGTTGAAATGTAACAATATTCACCAAAAATATATTTGAAAATAATTATTATAAATGTCCTGAGGGATTTTTTTTCATTGAAAAGACCTTCCTAACTATATGAATGCTGAATTTTCGGTATAAAATTAAATATTTTCACTGTGGTCGCATAATCTTTTTTAAGAGTTTGATTCCAACTTTTAAAAGGAAATTTATTTTAAATAAAATATATTTATAACCATCAAATATATTTGAAGATTTATATTTTCTTCTGTGATAGCGTACAATTTCTTTGAGCATACAAGGTCCTTATGGTGTAATTATTCTAAAATATGTTTGTGCATTAAATATATAAATTATATATATGATATTCATATTGAACCGAGGTCATCTAAACTCGCAAGTGAAGGACCATATCACAAAGGGGCCAAACTTTTGACCCCTTCTACCATCAGATATTGAAACAATTATAAATACCAACTCATTCTAATACAAATTAAAAATATTTTTATTGCAGAACTCAATTTATTCGTTAGACGAGTTCCACGACTTATGTAAAAAAATATGTTAACAAAAAGAGAACTCTATACCTTGCAAGCTGTAACATGTATATATAAAATCACTGTCAACTGTCATTTATGTCTATTATGTTCTTATGTATGGTTCAACCTATCTATATTGACGATTTCTATGTTATTTTTGTAGCATTGTAAGCCTTAGGAAGCTAAAATATGTATCACTGTCAGCTGTCATTTATGTCTTTCATCTTTTTAATTCATGTGTTGTTTGTCCTCTTTAACTTGACGATTTCTAAGTTACCTTGTAGCCTGACAGAAATATATTATTTTATATTTATTCCATTGTATTCTCGCATAGGATGTTATGCAGAATGACTGTGATATGTCTGTACTAATATGCAGAGCTCTATGTTGTAACCAAATAGAATCCTACCATAAATCATGATAAAAAAGCACATAACAATAGATAACTAGGGACGCCAAACATAAATCAATATTTACATCGGGGGGTTCAGGACGACGCAAAAATAATAAAAGGACAACAATAAGTAACGGGGGAGTCAGCAGAGATAATTGGAGGAGTAAAGATCTCAAGGACGCGAAGTGGGGAAAGAGTTCGAAAGTCGGAGAATAAAAACGGCTGAGAGCGGATAGAAAGCGGCATAGAGGTGAGGAAAGAGAAACCAGAGATTTATAAAGAAGCGAGGAAGGAATCGGGGAAGAAACCCAAGATGGAAACCGTACAGCCCAGAATTCTGGAAACGAGGAAGACCGTGAAAGCATATCCGCAGCCACATAAGGGAGACGAGAAGCCCCAGCGTCCGATAAGTCTAACTATAAGAATAACAAAGTCACAAAAAGAACAATTACCTCCATGTATAAAAGTACTGCTATCTAAAATAACGTAAATGTGAAAAAAAGAATTGAAGCATAAAAAAGTAACATTGTAAATTGGATCCAATACATTTAAAAGGCTCTAAATACTGATGCTGTCATAACCAAGTCAAATATTTTTATTAAAACAAAGTATTACACTATGTAATTGATTGAGCGAAGTGTTTTCATTAACATGTTGTCTAATGTTAACCATTAATCCCTTTATCAAGGGGGTAAGTTTTAAGTGTTTTTCGGTAATTGCGGAGGTTTATCGAAGTTCTTTTAACAGGAAAATAAACGTGACCGGGTCAGGTTATAATGTATACAATTCTATTCATCCTAAGCAATAAATAATGGCATGGCTTGTGAAGAAAATTATGTGTGTACAGCATTCGTATAAAGTCACTGACGCAGTCACACAGTCATATGAAGTCACAAGTGGAGGCCAGCTGCATTAACTCGATGACATATGACGACATTCTTTCGTGAGGGAGCTGGTTTCGTTTGCAGAACTTCATTCCTTCAACAGTGACTAACTTTTTCGGGTGTAAACGTTTCAATAACACGGCTACATGCTGTCGGAAGGATTTATCCACCACTTTCTCGGGATGAATCAATTTTTTTAATATCCCCTAAGTCTCGGATCCCACTAACGTGATGAGTAGGTAAAGGCACTTTATTCTCATCCTTGGCGTCAAAAAAAAAACAAAAAACTGTTCCGCTCTTTCAATTTATACAGCGAATTCTTCTTTCTCTGTAATAAACTCTCCAACATTTCCAAACATTTCACTTCGTTATTATCTTTTGTCCTCGTCGCCAAATGTTGTGTCCAGGCGATAAAATAAAACCACCATCGACGAATTTCAACACATGCGTTTTTTATTGCAGTAATGGCGTAAGAATTGGGGAAGAGGAAACAAAGGAAACCACAATAGGAAGAGGAGTTAGGCAGGGTTGCTGTCTGTCACCATTCTTCTTTAACTTGTATGATGACAAACTGCTGGAAGAAGCTTTAAAAGACATCGGGGGGATAAAAGTGGGAGGTGAGAGAGTAAAATCCATCAAATATGCTGATGACCAGGCTATAATAGCAGAGAATGAAGGCGAACTTCAGGAAATGATGGAAAGAATTAGAAAGAAGAGTGAAGACTACGGAATGAGAATAATAAACAGCAATAAAACTAAAGGGTAATGAGGAATAGCGAAGACAGAAGGGCCCTTAACAATAGATGGCTGGAGGAAGAAAAAATAAAACAAGTAAGCTCTATCAAGTACCTGGGAAGTATAGTTACACAGAGTGGCAACTGTACTGAAGAAATTAAAAGCAGAATTGGGCAAGTAAAAGCAGGATTTATCAAGATTAAGGAACTGGTGACAGCAAGGAACATCAAGAAGGATATTAGGAAAACATTTGCAAAATGTTTTATGTATGGAGCATTCTGTTGTACGGATGCGAAACGTGGACTTGGAAGAAGAGAGAAGAAAAGTATTTAGAAAGCTTTGAAATGCGGCTATGGCGACGAATGGAGAAGATTGGATGGAAAGATATTCGATCACGAATGAATAAGTGCTAATGTTGGATTGGAGAAGAAAAAAGTATACTGAGAGAAATTAAAAAGAGAAAGGCAAATATATAGGACATATTTTAAGGAATAAAACAGCCAAAGAAATCAATAATAGAAGGGAAGAGAGGAAGAGGAAGGAGGAGGAATGCTGAGAGATATATAAAACAAGGAAGGAGTTATATGCAGAGATGAAGAAGAAAGATAGGCCCAGGACAGAATGCTGTGGAGACAACGCTACCGTTGGAAACTGTCTACGGACAGATGCACCGATGATGATGAATGGCGTAACACACAACAATAGTAAATATAAAAAACCATGGCTACGGAAAAACAGATAAATAAGCAATAAAATTCATGGTATAGAAACACAAACCAAAAATCAAATAAATTCATAGTAAATGCATTTATAACAGTTAACTTCAAGTCACCACGTATAATGGGAGAGTCTCTCTGCATGCAGGGGGAGCTGAGTAAATGAAAACATAGTCTTACTACGCTCGCTATATATTATGAGTAAGACGGTTTGGGTTTGCTAATTAGGCCATATCTTCATCTTAAAAAGTAGCTTGCAGGCCACCTTAAGGGAGCGTGGAAGGGGGTGAGTAGTTTCTTAAAAGAATTCTTAAGCATTGGAGAAGTTTGGAAAATGATTATTCAAATGTTAAAATTGCTTACACTAGTGAAATTCGTTATTTGATTCTTTGTTTGAATAGCACCAGATCAGACCTGATGCTTCTACGCTTTCTGATCTATTCTTAATGTTCGCGGTGCATGACGGATCTCAGGATTGTATTGGGTTACATCGGTTGGTCGCGGTGAAGGCACAACGAAAGGTGCTCCACATATAACCTCTTATCTCGTCGGACAGTGCCAAGGTCTCACGTATCGAAGGGGAAGGAGGAAATAAATAGATCAAAGATAAGGTGAAGAAGAGACTCACGGAGCTCCGACAGCTGTGACCAAGGTTATTTGCGAACTTATAAAACCGTGACATCATAATCGTTAAGCTGTTCTTATCCGCTGACGCTAGGCCCATCATGCACTACAGAACACCAATATTCTACATTACAAAATATTCTGCAAACATGCATACATAACTCTTACCTTTGTTTGAAGTTTCTTAGGGTATTCAGGGAGACTTTTGCGTTAACTACTCTATCGTCACTCGTTTTCTCAACAGCTTTATCCTTAATTACTTATTGTGGTATATTTGTTTGCTAATAATTCAAGATATTGTCCCCTTCTCTTAGTTACCGCGGCTATCTGGTGTAGGGTTTTCTGACAGTTCTATTTTTGTTGTCTTTCGTATGGGTGAAAATAATGTATTCGTGTCTCATATATTATAGTGTTGAAAAAGCAATGAATGATTGAAGATTAGTTATATTTTGTGCAGGATATACATGGGAGGAAATATAAGAGTGATTTGAATGAAGTGATGTCCGTCAGGACGAATTGGAGAAGTTTGGCAAATGATTAGTCAAATGTTAAAATTGCTTACACTAGTGAAATTCGTTACTTGCTTCTTTGTTTGAATAGCACCAGATCAGACCTGATGCTTCTACACTTTCTGATCTATTCTTAACGTTCGCATTGCATGACGGATCTCAAAGTCGTATTGGGGAACGTCTTGGTTGGTCGCGGTGAAGGCACAACGAAAGGTGCTCCACATATAACCTCTTATATCGTCGGAAAGTGCCAAGGTCTCACGTATCGAAGGGGAAGGAGGAAGTAAATAGATCCAAGATAAGGTGAATATGACACTCACGGAGCTCCGACAGCTGTGACCAAGGTTATTTGCGAACTTATAAAACCGTGACATCATCACTTATTACGTACGATCATAGAGCGCGTTGGAATGAGATGACGTCAAATCCAAGTCACTATATACATACGCTGGGAGATTCCAGATAGGGTTCCAGGCTTGCGCTTGCTTATGGGAGAGTGACAAGGCCTGTGGAAGGAGGCCGTGACTTTCTAAAAAGAGTAAATTATATTATATTACATCAATTATTTTATATAAATTTGGATACACTTGTATATATGTATACATGTGTAGGTACATTGTACATACACAATGTACACGATGTCCATACAGGATGTGTGCATTAGTAAACATTATATATATATATTTGTATAAGTAGGTTCCTGAAAATTCCAGCAGGTAACACTGCCGGCCAATCCAAGTCGCGTAGTTCCGTACATTGCCGTTTGTGACGCTGCAACCGTTCTCTTAAATAATTTGGATTGATTTGGATACTTTTGGAGTTGAAATGTATCAATATTCACCAAAAATATATTTGAAAATAATTATTATAAATGTCCTGAGGGATTTTTTTTCATTGAAAAGACCTTCCTAACTATATGAATGCTGAATTTTCGGTATAAAATTAAATATTTTCACTGTGGTCGCATAATCTTTTTTAAGAGTTTGATTCCAACTTTTAAAAGGAAATTTATTTTAAATAAAATATATTTATAACCATCAAATATATTTGAAGATTTATATTTTCTTCTGTGATAGCGTACAATTTCTTTGAGCATACAAGGTCCTTATGGTGTAATTATTCTAAAATATGTTTGTGCATTAAATATATAAATTATATATATGATATTCATATTGAACCGAGGTCATCTAAACTCGCAAGTGAAGGACCATATCACAAAGGGGCCAAACCTTTGACCCCTTCTACCATCAGATATTGGAACAATTATAAATACCAACTCATTCTAATACAAATTAAAAATATTTTTATTGCAGAACTCAATTTATTCGTTAGATGAGTTCCACGACTTATGTAAAAAAATATGTTAACAAAAAGAGAACTCTAAACCTTGCAAGCTGTAACATGTATATATAAAATCACTGTCAACTGTCATTTATGTCTATTATGTTCTTATATATGGTTCAACCTATCTATATTGACGATTTCTATGTTATTTTTGTAGCATTGTAAGCCTTAGGAAGCTAAAATATGTATCACTGTCAGCTGTCATTTATGTCTTTCATCTTTTTAATTCATGTGTTGTTTGTCCTCTTTAACTTGACGATTTCTAAGTTACCTTGTAGCCTGACAGAAATATATTATTATTTTTATTATTTATTTCATTGTATTATCACATAGGATGTTATGCAGAATGACTGTGATATGTCTGTACTAATATGCAGAGCTCTATGTAATAACCAAATAGAATCCTACCATAAATCATGATAAAACAGCACATAACAATAGATAACTAGGGACGCCAAACATAAATCAATATTTACATCGGGGGGTTCAGGACGACGCAAAAATAATAAAAGGACAACAGTAAGTAACGGGGGAGTCAGCAGAGATAATTGGAGGAGTAAAGATCTTAAGGACGCGAAGTGGGGAAAGAGTTCGAAAGTCGGAGAATAAAAACGGCAGGGAGCGGATAGAAAGCGGCGTAGAGGTGATGAATGAGAAACCAGAGATTTATAAAGAGGCCAGGAAGGAATCGGGAAAGAAACCAAAGATAGAAACCGGACAGCCCAGAATTCTGGAAACGAGGAAGACCGTGAAAGCATATCCGCAGCGACATAAGAGAGACGAGAAGCCCCAGCGTCCGATAAGTCTAACTATAAGAATAACAAAGTCATAAAAAAACAATTACCTGCATTTACAAAAGTACTGCTATCTAAAATAACGTAAATGTGAAAAAAAGAATTGGAGCATGAAAGATTAACATTGTAAATTGGATCCAATACATTTAAAAGGCTCTAAATACTGATGCTGTCATAACCAAGTCAAATATTTTTATTCAAAGAAAGTATCATACTATTTAATTAATTGAGCAAAGTGTTTTCATTAATATGTTGTCTAATGTTAACCATTAATCCCTTCATCAAGGAGGTAAGTTTTAAGTGTTTTTCGGTAATTGCGGAGGTTTATCGATGTTTTTAATACGAAAATAAACGTGACCGGGTCAGGTTATAATGTATACAATTCTATTCATCCTAAGCAATAAATAATGGCATGGCTTGTGAAGAAAATTATGTGTGTACAGCATTCGTATAAAGTCACTGCGTCATATGAAGTCACAAGTGGAGGCCAGCTGCTTTAACTCGATGACATATGACGACATTCTTTCGTGAGGGAGCTGGTTTCGTTTGTAGAACTTCATTCCTTCAACGATGACTAACTTTTTCGGGTGTAAACGTTTCAATAACGTAAAGCTTTCTCGGGATGAAGCAAAATTTTTAGTATCCTTAAAGTCTCGAATCCCACTAACGTGATGAGTAAGGGCACTTTTTTCTCATCCTTTAATTTAATTAATAACAAAAAACTGTTCCGCTCTTTCAATTTATACAGCGAATTCTTCTTTCTCTGTAATAAACTCTCCAACATTTCCAAACATTTCACTTCGTTATTATCTTTTGTCCTCGTCGCCAAATGTTGTGTCCAGGCGATAAAATAAAACCACCATCGACGAATTTCAACACATGCGTTTTTTATTGCAGTAATGGCGTAAGAATTGGGGACGAGGAAACAAAGGAAACCACAATAGGAAGAGGAGTTAGGCAGGGTTGCTGTCTGTCACCATTCTTCTTTAACTTGTATGCTGACAAACTGCTGGAAGAAGCTTTAGAAGACATCGGGGGGATAAAAGTGGGAGGTGAGAGAATAAATTCCATCAAATATGCTGATGACCAGGCTATAATAGCAGAGAATGAAGGCGAACTTCAGGAAATGATGGAAAGAATTAGAAAGAAGAGTGAAGACTACGGAATGAGAATAATAAACAGCAATAAAACTAAAGGGTAATGAGAATAGCGAAGACAGAAGGGCCCTTAAATATATATGGCTGGAGGAAGAAAAATTGAAACAAGTAAGCTCTTTCAAGTACCTGGGAAGTATAGTTACACAGAGTGGCAACTGTACTGAAGAAATTATAAGCACAATTGGGCAAGTAAAAGCAGCATTTATCAAGATTAAGGAACTGGTGACAGCAAGGAACATCAAGAAGGATATTAGGAAAAGATTTGCAAAATGTTTTATGTATGGATCATTGTGTTGTACGGATGCGAAACGTGGACTTGGAATAAGAGAGAAGAAAAGTATTTAGAAAGCTTTGAAATGCGGTTATGGCGACGAATGGAGAAGATTGGATGAAAAGATATTCGATCACGAATGAATAAGTGCTAATGTTGGATTGGAGAAGAAAGAAGTATACTGAGAGAAATTAAAAGAGAAAGGCAAAATGGATAGGACATATTTTAAGGAATAAAACAGCCAAAGAAATCAATAATAGAAGGGAAGAGAGGAAGAGAGGAAGGAGGAGGAATGCTGAGGGATATATAAAAGAAGGAAGGAGTTATATGCAGAGATGAAGAAGAGAGATAGGCCCAGGACAGAATGCTGTGGAGACAACGCTACCGTTAGAAACCTGTCTGCGGACAGCTGCACCAATGATGATGAATGGCGTAACACACAACAATAGTAATTATAAAAACCCATGGCTACGGAAAAACAGATAAATAAGCAATAAAATTCATGGTATAGAAACACAAACCAAAAATCAAATAAATTCATAGTAAATTCATACATAACAGTTAACTTCAAGTCACCACGTATAATGGGAGAGTCTCTCTGCATGCATGGGGAGCTGAGTAAATGAAAAAGTAGTCTTACTACGCTCGCTATATATTATGAGTAGGACGGTTTGGGTTTGCTAATTAGGCCATATCTTCATCTTAAAAAATAGCTTGCAGGCCACCTCAAGGGTGCGTGGCAGGAGGTGAGTAGTTTCTTAAAGAATTCTTAAGCATTGGAGAAGTTTGGAAAATGATTAGTAAAATGTTTAAATCTCTTACACTAGTGAAATTCGTTACTTGCTTGTTTGTTGGAATAGCACCAGATCATACCTGATGTTTCTACACTTTCTGATCTATTCTTATTGTTCGCAGTGCATGACGGATCTCAGGATTGTATTGGGGAACGTCGGTTGGTAGCGGTGAAGGCACAACAAAGTTGCTCCACATATAACCTCTTATCTCGTCGACAGAGCCAAGGTCTCACGTATCGAAGGGGAAGGAGGAAGTAAAGAGATCCAAGATAAGGTGAAGAAGAGACTCACGGAGCTCCGACAGCTGTGACCAAGGTTAATTTCGAACATATAAAACCGTGACATCATAATCTTTAAGCTGTTTTTATCCGCTGACGCAATGCCCATCATGCACTACAAAACACCAATATTCTGCATTACAAAATATTCTGCAAACATGCATACATAACTTTTTCCTTTGTTTGAAGTTTTTTAGAGTATTCAGGGAGAATTTTGCGTTAACTACTCTATCGTCACTCGTTTTCTCAAAAGCTTTATCCTTAATTACTTATTGTGGTATATTTGTTTGCTTATAATTCAAGATATTGTCCCCTCTCTTAGTTACCGCGGCTATCTGGTGTAGGGTTTTCTGACAGTTCTATTTTTGTTGTCTTACGTATGGGTGAAAATAATGTATTCGTGTCTTATATTATAGTGTTGAAAAAGCAATGAATGATTGAACATTAGTTATATTTTGTGCAGGATATACATGGGAGAAATATAAGAGTGATTTGAATGAAATGATGTCCGTCAGGAAGAATTGGAGAAGTTTGGCAAATGATTAGTCAAATGTTAAAATTGCTTACACTAGTGAAATTCGATATTTGCTTCTTTGTTTGAATAGCACCAGATCAGACCTGATGTTTCTACACTTTCTGATCTATTCTTAACGTTCGCATTGCATGACGGATCTCAAAGTCGTATTGGGGAATGTCTTGGTTGGTCGCGGTGAAGGCACAACGAAAGGTGCTCCACATATAACCTCTTATCTCGTCGGAAAGTGCCAAGGTCTCACGTATCGAAGGGGAAGGAGGAAGTAAATAGATCCAAGATAAGGTGAATATGACACTCACGGAGTTCCAACAGCTGTGACCAAGGCTATTTGCGAACTTATAAAACCGTGACGTCATCACTTATTACGTACGATCAGAGCGCGTTGGAATGAGATGACGTCAAATCCAAGTCACTATAGATACGCTGGGAGATTCCAGATAGGGTTCCTGGCTTGCGCTTGCTGCTTATGGGAGAGTGACAAGGGGAGTGAAAAGGCCTGTGGAAGGAGGCCACGACTTTATAAAAAGAGTAAATTATATTATATTATTTCAATTATTTTATATAAATTTGTATACACTTGTATATAAATGTATACATGTGTACGTACATTGTACACAATTTCCATACAGGATGTGTACATTAGTACATATTTGACATATATATTTGTATAAAAATGTGTGCATTGTGTACATTCTATACAATGTACACATTTTATAGGGTGCACCAGTGCAAATTGTATACAAAGTGTACATTGTACACAAATCGTGTAAAACCAAATTTGTGTAAAAATGTACACATTTTTTATACAATTTGTACACAATGTACATAGGAAATCATGTGTGTACATTGTGCACAAATTGTACACGACATTTTCATTGACAACGTTAATCGCATTTCACAGGAAAATTAACCGTTTCCATTGAGGTTGCATCGATACACTTGCAGAGGGCGTTGGGGATTTATTTGAAAGATTTCACAAAATATCAAATAGGGCAGTGTATTGATTCAGCCAAAAATCTAGCAAACGAGCTATCGATATATCGATATATTCTATATATATACCGTAACTTTCTAAAAAGGGTAAACAAAAGGTGAAAACAATGTTCGACGAAATGACCAATAATGATGCGGCCATTTTGACTTCATTTCAAAAGTTTAAAATTAAGCTTTTACTGTGCACAAGACACACTTTTTCAGCAAATGGGATTTCAAAGTTTAACTGACGTAGCTTCTGATTTTTGTTTTCTTTTACAAGACTTTCGTTACACGAAACCTCCACAGAAGAACTAAGGAAACCCGCAACTATGATCTCGCATTAAAATACAAAGATGCTTTAACTGCCAACATGCTGTGTGTTTAGAGATTGAAAGCTACAAACACAAAATAAAATCATTATTCCTTGATTTAAAAAAATATGCGGATTACATTGCACTTCTTGTTTGCCATGAAGAACAAAGGCTGTGGCCAGTTATCCCAATGCCTATAGGGATTGCACTTCGCCTAGTATTGACGCAACCTGTGGCTTAATTCTGTCAGCTGTGAAACATCTTTCAGCAGATTAAAATTAATAAAACATTATTTACGATCACAGATTTTTCAAGAACGTTTGAATAATCTCGCTGTACTATATCGATTGAGTTTTGAGATATACTATTATATTTTGCAAAAAGTATTATTGTAGCCCATATTATAGACGAATTGGCCTCAAAAAATGCCAGAACTGGGTATTTGAATTCTCGGTTTCCCACCCCGTGGTGGGTATTTAATTTAGAATCGAGGCGTATTTTTACCTTTTTTAAATGGGAAGTTTTAAGCGGTAAAAATAATTGCTATTTTTTAAAATTTAGCCAATTCTTTGGCAGATTGTTGAACAACAATGAATTAATTTTATAATTAATATTAATGAATTACATAAACAATTTATATAAATTATTAAACATATGTAAACTGATAGAATCTCCAACAATATGATATAAATCCATTGTATATTAACTTGTATAGTTCATGTTTTACAAACTAATAACGATTAATATAGTTAAGGTGACCATCCGTCCTCCTCCAGGGAGGCCAGTCCTTATATTGTTAAGTTCTGTCCTCCCTCGAAAAGTGTCCTCCTACACACATGTCCTCCTTTTCGATATTTGAAGACTAATCTGTAAATCTCTGTATTTGATCGATGCCAAGCCGTTACACGTGATTTGGCGTGTATATGTATGTACTTTGATATGACGATATTCGTCAAGGCTCGGTACTAGGTCCAGTGCGGCGATCAGACGCAATCAACATGTTTGAAATGAACATCAGGTTGAATGGGAAAATCAACATGTTGAAATTGATATAAGATGGGTGGAAAAATTCAGCCATTTCAAACATAATCATATTTCATGTGAGCATTTATTTTTTCTTGTTCAATTTACATTGTGCTGCCCTGGAACTATTGCAGCAGTTGTATAAGAGTTTATTTTTCAATTGCTAATGATTTTTTGGGCAAGTGAAAAATCGAAATTGAATGTTGATACGCTATAGCTGTAGCTATTGCCGTAAAATTCAATATGAAAGATAATTTTTGCTCAGATATTTCCAACATATTGTTAGAAGATAATACATTGATTAAAAATATTCATTCAATGGAAAATTACTCATTTATAAATAATAATTAATGTATGCAAGCATAATCGCAATGTAAACGGTCTCAAAGGTTTTTATTATGCATTTATCGTAGTATATGTAGTGTATTATTGTTGCAATGAATGAAATTTTTCTTTTATTTACAATATTTGTATTTTTTTATTTGCGTCCTCCTTTTTATTGTAAAAAAATAATTTATGTCCTCCTTTTCACTGTAAAAAAGTTGGTCACCTTAAATTAAGGTTAAAAGGAGTAATATTTTAGCAATGCCATAAATTGTTGCTGGCTAATTTTAAATTTTAACATATTCAACGATAATATTCAGGAATTTGTAGTAATTTCAAAATGGAATATATGGAATTGGTTAGGGCATCAATGAAGATTTATTATGATTAATGCCTATAAATGAACGAACTCGTATTGCATTGTTTCCCTTCCCACATAATAGTAAGCAAGAACTAATTTTATGCTTAAATTTATGCATAACATAAATTACACTGTTTGTCGATGAATATCCGTTACTGATACCACTTTCATTTAAATTAAGCCACCCGGGTTTCAGTGAATAATTACCATATCACCAGGCATTAATTGAGATGTGTTTATCCTATTGTTTCCGTAGTTACGTAACGGAAAGGGAGAAGAAGTTTGAAACGGAGGCCAGAATAGGGGAAAAGGAAGGGTAAAGTTTAGGGTGTTGTCGTGGTTATCCAAACTTTTTAAAATTTCCAACTGCTCTCTTGAATCTAATTCACGGCAGTCGTTGCATAATTTTAGTAAATATCCATTGTAAAATCACTCCTGTGGCTGCTACATATTAAGTGCTTAGCAAAATTACTTTTATCCGCTTTCATGTTTTTATAAGCACTTAAATCATCTTATCTCCTGTCACTTTCAAACTTATTCTCCTCTTCCGTTACGTAACCACGGAAAGAATATGATAAACATATCTCCATTAATGCCTGATGATGGTGATTATTCACTGGAACCCGGGTCGCTTAATTTAAATAAAAGTCGTATTAGTAATAGTTATTCAATTACAAACATTATGATGGAATACAACAAAGTTAATTATGAACTAGTGAATAAATTAAACTTTCAAAGTTATTGCGTTGTTTCTCTTCCTAGAATATAAGTCTTGGGGGGTTCAGAATTCAAATTTTGCCTCTATAGCAACGCGACGCTGATTCAAGAGTTGAATTGATTTGAGCGCACCGCGCCTACTAAAACGCGGCATTACCCATAGATCATCGTCAAAGGCAATATACACAGAAGCGCAATATGTTAATAATCTAATTTATGCACATATGTTAACTCCGAGGGCTGGTTTCATCCTTGATATCCTTTCCTATTGGATGTCTCATTTATATTTTCGATGGTCGCACAACAAATGCCCCTTTTTGTCTTTTTTCAGGGTGTTTTCTCTGATTTCAGTTTAGGTAATGATTGATGCTTCACGAGTTGAAATTAGTGCGTTAAAGTCCTTGAGCATCATGGTTTGATGTGGCTGGTTGTAGATCATGAAACATGCCGACGAAATTATTCGCGCCGGCTGGCTAAAATTTAAATAACCATTACCTACGTAGTTATTCGCGGTTATTCGCGGGCAGTAGAACACAGTAGGTTCCTGAAATTTCCAGCAGGTAACACTGCCGGCCAATCCAAGTCGCGTAGTTCCGTACATTGCCGTTTGTGACGCTGCAACCGTTCTCTTAAATAATTTGGATACTTTTGGAGTTGAAATGTATCAATATTCACCTAAAATATATATTATAAAATAATTATTATAAATGTCCTGAGAGATTTTTTTTTCATTTAAAAGCCCTTTCTACCTATATGAATGCTGAATTTTCGGTATAAAATTAAAAGTTTTCATTGTGGTCGCATAATCTTTTTTAAGAGTTTGATTCCAAATTTTATAGGAAATTTATTTTAAATAAAATATATTTATAACCATCAAATATATTTGAAGATTTATATTTTCTTCTGTGATAGCGTAGAATTTCTTTGAGCATACAAGGTCCTTATGGTGTAATTATTCTAAAATATGTTTGTGCATTAAAGAAATAAATTATATATATGTTTGTAGCTTTGAGAAACAATGATTCAGCATGCATTTCACTATCTGATTTGTATTCACAAAAAAATTCGCATCTCACATTTGTTGCCTAGGCTTGCTCCAAGCCTGGAAGAGTATATTCGTCTAACTTTTTCCTTGCGTTCACCGTGGCTAAATAAATCGCAAATTCACAAATAATGTATTTTCCGAGGTTTAAATTTTGATAGTGAATTGCTGAATAGCCGCGGCCCAAATATTATGAGGGTATAAAAATAGAAGTTTGGTGGTAACCACGTGGTAACATACATAGGTGTTTACCTGAGTATTACAATATGGCTGAATATATATCCCTGTCGTTATGTAAATGATATTTTGGTTAAATTAAAGATTCATACAATTTATCTGTAGAATTTCTCATTAATTAATAATTTATACCCATAGTTGCATTTTTATAAATAATTATAATCGGAAATATGAGCTAAAAGTTTATTCGTATCAATTATAATCGTGCGACAAAATTATTACCATTATGGTCAGCTCCCGCCATCAATGTAAACCAGAGTCTAGGAAATACTAGTCCCAGATGAAACTCACTTGGCGACAACTGCGCTATTGGACCGGTAGCGTTCGGATTCAAACTACGAAGAATACCTTCACCTCTTTATTCTATTGTCACCCGGCCGTAACAAAAACGTTTGTGCTTTGTTTATACGCTACCTTTCTACGTTTTTAAGCTTTATAAATTCCAAATGGATTACTATTTTTTTGGAATTCACGTTAAAAATTTTACTGTAATATTTTTTTGTGAACATACAAATGGTAAACTAAAATCGGTTTTCTTTGTGACCGAATTTTGAATCGGTCATTTTGGTCGAATCACAAGAGTCGGTCTCGAAGGTGTTGTGTTGTGAAACAGACGAAAAGTATTTGTCCCTTAAATTGTGATTCTTATGAAATATTTGTGTCGTGATATGGTGATTGACTATTTGTCAATATGCCTTTAAAGACGATTGATAATTTATGCAGGATATGTGTACAAGAAAGTGGCGCATTCATGCATATTTACGACCAATACATCCTGGACATTCGCTTAGCTGAGATCATCAACGACTTGTGCCAGCTGAAAGTACGTGAGAGTGATTTGAAATGTTAGAAAATGTTGTGTTTCCACTGTTAATAACGTCCTATTGATAATTTTTGTATGAAATGCGATGGTGGTTACCTTTCCGCTGTATTTTTATGTTGTCCTGAATGAAATTTAACTTCAAGCGCGATGTTATCTGTCCGTGTTGTAAGTGAGGTTTGATTATTTTGAGTACTCATCATTGTGGAGCAAGTGTTGGCCACCATGGTTTTCAAATAACAAAAATGCGTTGCACAAGGTTATTCATCGCATCAATACCGTCATACTTAACAACACTGTTAGGGTTTCTCATCGGGAAACTTTCCGTTTCACCTTATCCAGTTGTCTATGTTCTCCCCCTCCCATTCTTAAGGCCGTTTTACACGATGAAAGATTTTGTACAAACGAATGTACGTGAGATTGTACGTTTGTCTCAACGAAATTAGAACAGGTTCTTTTTCCCGTGCAGGCATTGAGACATTCGCACAAGCGTTCATACAATTTGCCACTTTACACGATACATTTTGCCCCATGCAAGAGTTCACGGAAGAGTTTGTACAAACAAATGTCCCGTGTAAAACGGCCTTTATGAATACTACCACGGTGGGAAACAAGTTTTAAAACGCAGAGAAGTTAAACAACGCTATAATTACCGCGTCGGTACATTCACTACCTATAATTCTACCCCATCAGTCGAACTAAAGATAAAGTGATGACCCTCTTTCATTCATATCAAAGTTACGCTACCTTCGCCACAACTATTCGCAGACAATAATTGGCCATTCGATAAAACTCGTCTGTTACCTATTTACATAGGTAAATGATAGGTCAAGGGAATAAACTTACATATATAATTTGAAAAATAATGCTGCAATTATGTGCTATCAAAACATACCGTAACAGAATAAAAACAGTTTGGATATTTGGATAATTCTTTTCAATTCTTGACAAAATCGTTGCTTCCATGAGGTATACATTCCTTCTTATGAACATGAATGCACATGTTTTAACTCCCTTTGTTGTGGGATTTTATGAGGGATCTCTCGACATGAATATGTTTTTTTTGCTACTGTCATGTTGTGTGCCGCCACATCGAAACAGAATTCAGTGACATTAGTTTTAGCAAATTAAATGAAGCAGAAAAGAGATATACTTTGACCTCTTGGTGCTTGGACCACTTTCATTTTTGGTGCTGATAAATAATAATAATATTTATATTGATCATTCAGCCAACTTTTTGTGGATTACATCTCGTCAATTGTACAAAAAATACATTATTAAAATAGCAAGTAATCTTAAAACAGTGCAAAATATACGTGTGTAAATACATCGCTGCATCAAATCATGTAATAGATATGTATACATTCATGTTCACAAAACAGTAATCAATACACAAAACCATAATACCTACTAGTACAAATAAAAACAAACGCAGAACAACATGTACATACAACCAAAACAAGTGATGGCATGTAACATTAGAAGGATAAGTCTGATATGTTCGAGCTAAAAAAGTCGTCAATGCTGTATAATGTGTGGTGCTGAAGTCACATTTTCATGCTCCTTATGAAGCTGGCTTCGTTTGCTAATCTAGCCTCATATGGCAATGCATTGAGCTACCAGTTACACCAGCAAGGCTACTCAATTAACTGCTGAATTTGACGGGGGTTTATACAAACACCCCATGCCTGACTTTAGCGGCCGAGAGATGGTGCGCACGGGACTATTTAGTTGTTTAACTAAAAGTTTAACCTCAGTTGTCAGGTTAAAGTTTGATGACGTCATGCCTTTTTCATCTACCTTGATGTCATAAACCCTGAACGTCGACTAAAAAAAATATTTCATCAGACTGTGCTCCACTGTTGCAGGTTCACACGGGGGATGGCCTTCCAGAGTACGTGTGCGAGGGGTGTCACGGCAAGGTGTTGGAGTTCCATAAGTTCAAACAGACGAGTCACGAGGGACAAGCGGCCCTTCTCAGCATCAAGAGGAAGCTGGAGGAGGTGAGTGTACGTCATCTTCAGGAGTGAGTTCCATTTGCTCTATACAGTGTAGAGACTTGATTTTACGTAACACCTTCGGACCCAAAAATGAGTATCTTCTAACTTGAGTAATTTATCTGTTGCTACTGTATTAGTTGTTCTGAAGATGGTTTCACTTTACTCATCTTCCGGATTTCTTCTATTTTCTGTCTCAGCCCAGTATGTCTTCATTCGCTCGGATCGTAGCTTTCTTTCTTCGTCTGAGATCTCCCCCTTCCTATTCTCTGTTTGTTGATCTTGGTTTTTTAGAGTCTCATCTGTTTGTCCTTGAGTTTCACGATAGCATCTGTATATTCTTTCAACTCTTCTATTGTAATGTGTAATTCACTCATATCTTCCTTAATTTCTGCCATCCATCTTGTCCTGGTCTTACTGTTCCATAATTTTTCTATAATATTTTTGCTTATTCTGTTTTCTGGTGTTCTGATTAGGTGTCCAAAGAATGAGATTCGTTTCTTTCTCACCGTGCTCATTACAGGTTCTGTTTCTCTGTATAGACTGTTTCATTGGAAGCTAATCTCCAGTGTCCGTTTTCTTGGTATTTTTTTATTTATGCAAGTTCTGATTATTCTCCTTTCTATCTTGAGTAAATTGCTCTTGTCTTAGTTGTTTTGAAGATGGTTTCACTTGCAAATGTTATTTCTGGTTGTGTTACTGTTCCATAATGTCTAAATTTTGTGGCTATTGAGAGGCATTTTTTGTTACGTGTTCTTGGTGATATATTGTGCTCTAGTCAATTTATGTATTCTATTGTTCCACATTGGTTTCTCATACAGGTTGTATGTAATGATTTCCCCTAGATTTTCTTTATAATGGATAAAATTTCCTATAATAGTAATCATTTGAATTGGTTTCTGTGTCAAGAATAAACATTGTCACTAACATTTTCAATCACTGAAGATTTACATTTTGTGTAGTCATAATTAGTTATTACATTATCTAATTGTGTATTTCCAGTAGTGCCAGCCAGCAGATTGTAGTTCTCTCTAGTTTATACAATGAATGAAGAAGTTCATCCAGTTTTTTAGCAAATAGAAACAAATCGCTCGTTGTTGAATGATAGAGAGAGATGAACACAAATTCACCTTCTAATGGGAGTATACAGTAGAGTCTTGATTTTACGTAACACTTTCGGACCCAAAAATGGGGTGTTATGTAAAATCAAGGTATTAGCAGATATTGAATGTTGTGCTGAGATTTCACAACATATGAGAAGACAATGATGTTGAAACTATTTTCACTACAAAGAGATCATTACATATTATATTCCGCTGTAGAAAATAAAACTTTTAATGGTATTGTAGATAAAATTATATTTTAAACCAAAATGTGCAATAGAATTTCAGAACATAATCATAGCTTTTTGGCAGCTCAGGCTAAAGTATAGGTAAACCATTTAAACATGTGGCTAAATCAAGTGTGTTCTTAATTAGACAACCTTGCCTGTGGGAGAGTGTGAATTGTACGGAGAGATAATATTTTAAAATAAGACATTTTAAAAAAGTTATCCAAGATGTTAATTAGAAAAGTATACCACTCAATGAATGTTAAATAATACATTGCATAGCAAACTAATAAACTGCCTGGGCGTAATGAAAATGAAGAAAAAACCCTCAAAGTACATTTCCATTTGCAGAAATACGTCTTTTTAAAATATTATGTGGTTTTTCGCACTTTTAATTGTTCCATTTTTGAGTGGATAACTTTTTCAATTTCTCTCTTTTAAATCGTCAACTTCATGAAGTAATGAGAAATGATACAGGATATTTAATGCCTGGAGGATATATTCTTTTTTGGGTTCAGGGATGACCTCATTACTTTTATCTACTTCATTGTCAGTCAACATTTCATGGCTACAGCCATCTCCTTCATTTGTTTGTCTATTAGAACGTCTCAGGGTGTCGTCATCCAGCCCTAGATGTACTCTAGACTTGAAGTCTGTGGTGCTCCCAAATGGTTAAAATAGTCAGCAAAATCACTGGCTATAAGCCCAGTCTTTGAGATGCAGTGGTTTCCGTTTCAATGAAGAAGATTCACTATTCTCATATTAAATTTCGTCTAAGAGAAGGAATAACAAATAAATCCAAGCGACATTATGAATGGTAAAATTTCATATTCCACCCTTTCGCTACGAAGTTAACGTTGCTCACACACAGATTTTTCAACGGAGGCATACAAATGCCATTTATAAACGGTGTGAATCTTTCCACACATGAGAGTGAACGGCATGCCAACACGGCTCTGCGGCTAAGCGAGATTCAAGTAAGCAAAAACAATCCCAGGGGTAATTAAGGGATAAGGTTCCGATATGAATCGAGCAGGCCCCCCTTATTTTGTGTGTGCATCAACCCAGTGTTGGCTGCGGAAGCCCCCAAAAAGAGTCACAACCCCTCCCCCACTAGTGGAAGCCTCCTGTGTTCAAGCGAAGCTGGGCGGGGCTAGACAATAACAGATAAGGCCAAGGAGCGATCTTCTCAGGTTACTCCCTTCTCTTTCTTGCTGAATGAGTCACACTCAGATATATTTCGTCGTGCCGTGAGCGAGAGGAGTCTTTTGGGGTAAACCAGTTTTGGTGCATCAATTATGTAGACCCAACTGGAGGATCGACCGTAAAAAGTAACAACTTTACCGTTTCCCCAACCTGATGGTCGCCGGACCCTACCGTGGCCTTCAGGCAGGTGTAATTTCCAACCTTTCATCTCAGTGGTAGATGACTTCACTGTGTGTGTATGTGGTCGAGCATTTGTTTACGTACTCAGTGGATTTACTATAACAATATTTGTAGCATGCTGGGAAAATATAAGCTCAGAATTACATTTGTTATGTATTTTTCTGTGCATTTCAAAATTTTAAACAGAACTCTTGATATAAACATAATTGTCGCAAGTGTTCGTTATACAAGAACTCTAATAATAATAATAATCGTAAAGTTCTGTTTAAAATTAGTAAATGCAGAACAAAACATAAGGAATGAACTTTTTGACCTATAATAAAAAAAATAGGCACAGAAGAAAATATTTGTGGAGGCAAGTATTTTTAGTAAATGCACTGAGTAAACGAATAGTTGGCTGTGAGTGGGGATGGTACTGAGAAGAGGGTCGTTATCACCTGTGCCCAGTGATTGAGGAACGGGTCCCGCTTCCCTGATTTGTGGTCCAAGACAGAGGAGGAGTATACCTGTGCGATTCCTTGCCACGAGTGATTTCCGTATGGAGGAATACAAGGATATGCTCACGGCACTCATGACAAGGGAAGCATTTTTCATTGCAAGGCTCTGGCAGGAAAGGGTTAAAGCAGTGCAGGTAGCATATACGATAACATAAATTGTAATTATCATTTATTAAAAATTTCTCTGTCTTGAATTACACTGTGTTCGCTATCATTTTGATATATTCCTTGGTTCTTCAATTCAATTTATTTCATGTTTGGCTAACCCAAATCGAGTATCATATTCTGCTTAAAGCTCTAGATTGGGAAAGTACAGACAACGCAATCAGAACAGACCTATCCAGTACATGGGGAAGATAGTGAGTAAATATGTTTCTGCAGGAAAAAATTTATTGCCAAGCATTTACGCCAATTTAAGTGAGTTTGAGCCGTGTGATACCATCAATTGTGATGTTTTATACTACAATGCCACCTATCTTCCCAATCGCCTCTGTTGTTGGCATCAGTTGAGGACAAACGTTGTCCGTACTTAATTCCACTCAACAATGCACGCCAGTGTCATGACATGTGTGCTTGCAGGCGACCCCAAAGCAAACTTCATCTCGTCACTCGGAACAGCTGATGGGATTCCTATCTCATGGTTATAAAGCAGCTTGGCATGAGCATTCCGGCACTACTATCTGGGCGTAAACAAGTAAACGCCTTGAACCTTTTCGTGCTGAAAGATGGGAAAGTAATATGATATACAGTAAAACCTCTCCAAACAGCACCTCTATTCAGTGGTCACCCCTGTAAACGGCCATAATGATTTTTTTGACACGGAATGATTTTCCCTACTCTTTCCCTTGAAAAGTGACCCCCTATTCAGCGGCCACATCTCCTTCCGGCCAGCGACCAGACCGTACTAACAGGAGACGGCCACTTCCATGAAATCTCAAAAATAGAAAATGCCAGGAACAGTGAAAAGAAGAGTACAGGCAGTCCTCGACTTTCGTACACAATGCGTTCCTGAAGACGTGTACGAAAGTCGAATGTACGAAAGTCGAACAATAGAGTCCCATACTAATTAGGGGTTACGTTCCCGGAGAGTTAAATATATATAGTAAAACCTCATATCAATGGTGAGGAAATTTTATATTTAATATAATAAGTTTTAAATACATTAATTATTATTCAAACAATACGTAATTACTTTTAAAACTACGCAGTCTTGATAAACGGTACTAAAAGAATACCACTGTGTACTGAGTAAACATACACATTTCTAATTTTTCCCAAGTGGAAATTAACAATTCACTAATAGCGTCCACTATCACTATAAAGACACAAAACAAGAAGCATCACGACATTTAATTTTTGGAACCTTAAACTTGATGTCATTTAATTTATTACAATAATAGAAGCAACAACATTTTGCAATTTCCTAAACTGGACAAAAGACAAACGAAAATAGAATTATGTTTCCTTAGTACATACACAACTTCGTGAATTTCACATTGCACTTCCCAGCATTTCGTACATGGTCTATAATTTTATCTTTCCCCTTTACTATTGAACACACAGTTGAACGGCTTAAGTTCAGTGATTGTCTAGCAGCAAAAGATCCTCCCAGTTCAGCACGTCTGATAATTCCCAATCTTTACTTGACAGTATTAAGTTTATGCGACCTACGTATATTTTCGTTGGTCTCGTCATATTTACGTTTTCTACTCACTCTTATCATACGACATTAATTAAATTCAGTAAATAAACAAGCTATAACTTCATCTAAGTTAGCACTGCCCACAGTCGCGTATACTAATGAGCAAGGACGCCAGATGAAACAGTTGAATGCCGGGATGCGCCATACACCATCGCGGGAAATTCAAAAACATTGTTCGACAAATGTCAGAAAGTCTGAATTTGGTGTCCGAAAGTCAAGTAAAAGGTATCAATTTGGAGTGTACGAAAGTCGAGGACCGCCTGTACCAAAATCATCTATTGTTCTCTGATTTCAACAATAGCATAATTCCTTGGTACCCTGAGCAATGGGTATGAGCGGAAAATTTCGCCTGGACCTTTTACGGCTTACATTACATTAAATGATCAATATTAGCAAATGTTTTACGAGAATTTGGGGTATTTTGTACCCCAAACCTCACCATGGTGGTTTTAGGGAAAAATAACTTAAAATTTGATGAATTTGGCCTCATTTTAAAGAAAGAAAACTCTCATCTTTCCAATGATATCAAAATATATCAACCCTTTGCCAAACTAATTTCAGAGCTATTTGCCTGTAAATATAAGCTGTTTTATAAATATGGGATAGATTATGGCTGTGCGCTCCATAGGGATAGAATATTGAAGGAAATAGGAACTTCTAGCACCTAGATTTCGTCAAAAAACTAACAGTGTGTAGATTGCATGTTTTCTCAACTATTTATATAAAATAATCTATTACTCACCGCAGTAATTTTAACAGAATCGCAATAAACCTGCTGTTTTTTAAGGGTTTTCAGCCGTACGGCGGGAAAAAATGAGTCAAGTTAGAGACTTATGTAGCTTCATTTATTTAATTACTGAGAATTTTGGGCATGTATAACTATATATTTGCGCCATTAATATTACAATATTTATTTCGTACTTCTTACAGACGCTAAGATGAAAAAATAAAATTTGAATATGGTCTCCATTATGACTAGTTGGAAACTATCTCGCACTCAAACCAACTTAATGACTTTTACATAGTATCTGCATTTAGCACATCACATTGTTTCTTATAATGTGAGGCCCTCGGGATGCGTCATGTATCGATTACAACGTAGAATTTTGTAAACTGCTTGAAACCTACCTACTACACCTATTATGCATTACTACCACCACAACGTTATTTTTCAGTTTTTTTAAAAAAACCTTCCCCACATCCACCCCTTTTGGTTTGATTATGCCTATTAACAAACTTGATTGAGATTTATTTAAAAAACCTCCAAACTCTAGCTCTCTCTTTAGGCCATGCCAGGCCTTTGGTAGGCCAGGCAGGCTTTGGTTGGCATATGCCGGAGAGAGGAAAAACAGCCAATGATAATGTACATATGAGTGTGACAAAATATTAGTTTGTGTGTAGTTTTTTTTTTCTTTTATTTAGGGTTTGGTACATATTTTGTATGGTAAGTTAGGTTAAGACATTCCTAAATTGTGTGGGTGTCTATCGTAATCAGGTGCGTTTTTTAAATGCGAGTTAGCATCATGTTTTAATTTTGTGTGCCCGTGTCCCAGCGGCCCCCAGGCTGTGGGTCTGCAAAGTGCACCCCCCTGAGGCTTGCACCCCTGGCAGCCGCCTCCCTGGCCAGCCCCTAGCTACGGCCCTGCTTAAAACTCAAAAAAGCGTGGCTGCTTTTTAAGCTAATCTGCTTAGCTGCTTAAAATTGCAAATGTTTTATTCCACGACAGAGTGGGGACTCGAACTTAATCTGAGCAAATGCACGGCGGTACATTTCTCGCGGAGGTCGTCCAACTATCCCCATGTATATGCTGTGGATGGTGTTAACATAAAGGCGACAGATGAAGTGAAGTATCTGGCAGTTACGATAACCTCGAACCTATCGTGGGGAACACATATAAGAAATATTTGTGACAGAGCTCTGAAGAAGCTAGGATTCATCAAGCGTATATTGTGGGAAGATTTTCGGATGAAAAAGTATAAGAGAGGTGCTATTTCGCACTCGTCCGGCCACACCTTGAATATAAGCAGCGAGCATATGGGATCCGGTGCAGAAAGACTTATTTCGGGAACTTAATAAAATGCAAAGGAAAGCTCAGTGATTCGTCAAAAACAGCTACGGGCGTACAGACAGCGTTACACAGATGTTAAACGAATTAGGCTGCGAGCCGCTAGTGACTCGGAGGCTGCACGCTAGGCTTAGATTGCTTGAGCAATTAAGAATAGATATCTTTAAGAGCGACACGGAGAACATCATATTAGAACCCCACTATATTTCCAGGTCCGACAGAAACGATAAATTAAGAGAGATATTTTGCTGAATGGATAGGTACTATTGGAATTTGTTTTTCCCCTGAACAATAAGGGACTTAAATAAATGCTAGGCGTAATTTCATTAGAGCGTTTCCTTTTTATATTTAAATGGCTGGTGTCCTAACACCCCATGCCACATGCCTATTGAGGTGGCTTGCGGGGTAGTATGTAGATGTAGACAGAATATCTTAATATTGCTTGATATGTTTGTGTCTTGTACCCAATGTATGTATTTTGTTAATTTACCCTGTGTCTGATATCAAGTGTAACAGCTGTATCATCTTGATCGCTAGACAAATGAATTTGAATCTTTCAGATGTCCAATGAGACGGTGACGATGGCTGCCGTGGAGGAGACCAGTGAATCGATGCTTTCGGAATCTCATTGCGACGACGAGTGGAGTGGAAGACAGCTCACCGTTGATTCCATCAATCAACTATTAGAGGTGAGAGATTCTCAAAATTCACTCCGTCCCATAAGCAGTGGGTGCCATAGGGTGCTGCGGCACCCCCAAGTCTGCCAAAATATTTCTAATTATTATAAATATGGGTATTTTCTGTTAACCATGTTGAAATTTATTTCTAATTTCAATTTTTTTAGTTAGTACAAATGTTTTAATTTACTCTCTCCGCCCGACATTCCCATTGCAATGACTTTTTTTCTTTCTATGCAGGCACACATATCCAAAACAGACACATTTACATGTTATAAACAAATGAAGGACGATGGTTTTTTTGTGTGTTAAACTAAAGTTGAATACATTTCATTCGAGTGTTTTTGGATATACAATATTTTTGGTCCTACCGCCCTCTGCAAAAACAAATAAATTTATGGGCTGTCCCACTCGCGAGCATGCAACATCTGAAATAATAATAATAAATCTTTATTTGCCCAGAGATCTGATACATTTGTATGCATAGATATAAGGCACGTCATAATCAAATACATTTATTCACATATTATATACAATTGAATATTTTAACATTAAGAGTCAATGAGATATTCATCGATTGAATAGAATAGCTTATTTTTTAAGTACCTTTTTAGATTTGATTTGAAAGCATTGATGCTTTTTATTTCTTTTAAATATAATGGCAAATTATTGTACAGTTTAATGCCCATTTCTTTTGGCTCCATTTTGGCAGCTCTTGTTCGTACATAATTCGGATGAATATCGTTTTTTGTCCTTGTGTGATGATGGTGGAATGCACTATTCACTTCATAATTGACAGTATTGCTCTTTACATACATTATGGTTCAAAATAGATATATACATGGAATCGGAAGGAAATTCAGGTCCTTGAAGATATGAGAAGAAGGCAAGGTGATCTATGGGACTTTTGAGCGATGATTCATGCAGCTTTTTTCTGAATTCTGAATATTTTTAAAGATAAGTGGGTAGATCCCCAAAAGATGATACTGTATGAAACATGTGGGTAAAAATCGCCAAAATACAGACTTAGTAAAATTTCCCGTGTTACTGACTGACTAAGCTGTCTAAGTATGTAAATGTTGCATGCAACGTCGAAAAGCATGGATTTTACAGATTTAATCCACACACTTGAAGCGATTGACCATGTTGATGGTCACTGAGAAGGGAAAGTGATCGGGGAACAAAAGCGTGTCCACAGTGGGTGCCATAGGGTACCGCAACACCCCCAAAGCATTTTGGAGGTGTGCCAAAATTTGGATGGAACAGAAAACTTGTGGGAAAGCGAGTCCTGCTGAAAAGAACTGGAAAAACAATCAATCTAAAAATGTTTAAAGGTCTGGTTTTATTTTTTAAATCTGTAATAAGACTACTCAAACTACTATTCCATGTGCTTCTTTGAAATAGGGTATGGAGTCCGATTGTGGGGGTGAAAAAATGTGAAGTAGCAGTATGAGTACCTATATACATATTAAAAACATTATTGATAAAACTGATTACAAAAAGTTTTTCATATTATTTTAATCGAAATTTTTTCCCAATAGTTACTCTGCTTTTATTTGATAAAAAGTAAATACCTGACTAGTTAAGGTATTTTATGCAAGTATTCTCCATGCTTTATTTAATTGCGGTTTCTTAAAAGTATTTTTAATAATTATCTTATCCTAGCATCGAAAATTAAAGCGGAAATGTAAAATATAGATTTTTTGTTTCACACAAATATTGGGGCCTTCTAATTTTGTTGTGCAAGTTGCTTTATGGAACTGGCCTTCCTCCGAGTGCTTGGTATTAAGACTTTTGGTCATTGGCATGGGCAAAAGGCGGCATTTTTATCGTTGGAACCCCCAGTAGCAAAATCCTGCGCACGTCTATGATGGGGAACTGTAGTCGTTTGACTACAACTATCAAATTAGTCACTGAACCTGGCCATAAAATGCTGCAGGCGTGAATAGCCTTTCATGAAATCACTATTTAATGGATATATTGATGCCTGGTTGCCTAAGAAATTTCTATTGTTGAAAAGGAAGAAAAATTATGAATTTTGAGATAAAAACGCTATACTTGGACCAAATTAAATACTGCATTCTTTTATGCGTTTTATTGTATTGTATGTCCGTCCAAAGGCCTGGAGAGACTGGAATAAATGCTTTGAAAAGTACAGGTGGTCCTTGAGTTGTGTAGGACTTGACATATGTAAAGGCCTGGTTACACAGTACATTAGAATGTACAAGAAAATGTGTGAATATCTGAATGAACGCAAAAATTCACCGTGTAATCACACCAATATGTACGATTGTATGAATGTCTGAACAGAAAATAGATCTGGTTCTAATTTCGTTCAGACAATCGTACATGTTGACCTCATTACAGAGACACCTGGTGGCAGACGACGCAAATGACACATTCACATTTCACAAGCCAATTGACAAGTAAATGTGTCGTATCCATGGCAACAAAATTAGTTTAAATAACGCGCCTACGGTTTAAAATGAGGAAAAACAAGCGAAAACGCATAATGCGCATCTATAAATGTACAAAAATCTGCCCGAAAAAATGTACCGTGTAGCCAACTATTCATTGATCTTGTCCATGAGAATGTACAAGAATCTGTACATGAAACCATTCACACAAATGTTCAGAAACTTGTACATTCTAATGTACCGTGTAACCAGGCCTTAAGTCTTTACTTAAATACTAGAAAAGGTGCGCATTGAATACACCAGTCTGCATTTTGAAACTTATTGTCGGATGGTTTAGGAGAAATAGGTTTCCTTGAATCAATATTTTCTGCTGATTGAATGAAACAGGATGCTTGCCGGGGACTCAAAGGGGATGTTAAAACTGTAACAATTAGTGATAATAATAAGTTTTATTGGTCAAAAGTACAGTAGAACCCTGGTTAACCGAAATAAAGGGGGGAGAGCCGTTTCAGATAGCCAATTTTTCGGTTAAACCGTCATATGCTAAAAATAGCCTATTAACATGGTGTGTAGGAAAAATGAATTTACAAACAATGTCTATATAATACAGTGTTTTATTTCAGCTACAAAAAATGTTATAATGGGTTAGAAAATACTATAAACTGAACAACTGAAGTTACTACAGCATTGTACATTACGTATTACAGAAATCAGTGATTTTCGTTTGCTTATAATTATTTACGGAACCGTTTCGGTTGACCTGGGTTCTGGTTAACCCGATTTCGGTTAACCGGGGTTCTACTGTATTGAGAAAATGCACAGACCTCGTCAGGAAAAAGTTCAACTGTAAATAAATATACAAGAAATACAGATCTCATTCGAGAAAACTAAATTCTTCTGTTCAAAGACAGATATCACGAGCTTGAGAACAAAATATGGTAAAATCGACAGGGTCCCATACTTTAAATACCTCGGGGAATTCATTGAACCGACAGGCCTTGAGAAGATCTCACTGCAGGACCGTCTCCAGAAAGTCAAGAAAGCATTAGGGTTAGTTCAAAACATCTATAACAAGAAATCCATGTCAAGACAAACAAAAATTCGGCATTACAACACTGTCATAAAACCAGCAGTCCCAGGGGCGGATCCAGGATTTTTTTTTGGGGGGGCACAAGGGTCTGATGGGCAAACGGTCTTCTCATATTTGGGATTAAAAAACAACATACAACAATTAATGTACGAAATATACTTTTTATTTTAATATAGAGATTACTAATATGAAAATATTAATTAGTTACATGCATAATAACGGCAGTTCTCTATTAAGTTTCCTGCTGAAGATGTCCAGTACCTTATTAACGTTCATTTTTGACATAATGTCTTCCTTCCCACTTGGGCGATGTTTTTTTTTCGAGTGCTGACTAGCGAATCTGTCTTCTTGACTTGTGCTTAAGGCTAAAATGAAAGAGGCTCCGTAATACACAAAACAAAACAAACGTAATTATAACGGGACCGTATTAAAAATCTTGTCCATTATTTAAGCGTCTGGGGGGGGCACGTGCCCCCGTGCCCCCCCCCTCTAAATCCGCCTATGAGCAGTCCTTTACGCAAGCGAAACACTGACACTTAACAGAAAAGAAGAACTGGAAGATATCAAAAAAACAAGAGAGGAAGATCATCAGAAAAATCCTAGGAGCAAGATATACACAAGACGGTTACAGGCTACAATCAATCAACACAACGGAAAAATTTTCAAACATTGAATGTGCTATTAAGAAAAGACGAATGAGATTCTTTGGTTATCTCAGTTGACTACCAGAAAATCGATTGACAAAAAAGATTCTAGATTATGTTCCCTCACTTAAGAATTCAACACCTTGGCTAGAAGAACTTCGAAAGGACCTCAGAAACGCGAACATATGTGCAACAGACATTTTAGAAAGAGACACCTTCACACACAAAGTAAACAAATGGGAAGTTAAATGAGAGCATCCCAAAGGAGAAACAATATCGACCGAAGTGGTTGGAAGAACGAAAACAAGCCCACTCGGAAAGAATGAAAGCCTACTGGAGCAACAAGAAGAACCCGAAGAAATCTTGATTGAGTTGTTTGCTTAACGTCTTCCATTATTGGGAGAATACGCTTATCATAATAATAAGTTTTATTGGTCAAAAGTATTGAGAAAATGCACAGACCTCGTCAGGAGAAAGTTCAACTGTAAATAAATATACTAGAAGAAAGTACACGTAATTACAGTTTATCAGCTGCATGTTAGAATACAATATCACAAGTGTTGTGCGTGAAAAACTCGCCAACAGAATACAGTGCGCATGTAAGGCTAGCCATGCGTGAATCACACTCTTGGATTTAGTGAATCTAGTCATTCTGGCTGAAATTGGTAGATGATTATAAAGAGCCTGATACCTAAATTAGGCAGAGAATAGTGGGTTTCAGTTAATCTGCATTGGTTAAGGGAGAGGAGATTATTATTTATTGTGCTGTAGTTGTGAGTTGCACATCTTGTAGGGAAGAGATCAAGGTTTTCTTTCACATATATCAAAACTCTGTACACATGCATACGAGGGCGATCCAGAAAGTAGCAGACGTTTTGAAATAAAAAATAAACAAAGTGAAAATAACAATTTTTATTACATACATTTTGAAGGTAAACTCTTTGGCTATTTTTCTCCATAATCACCATTTAAATTAAGGCATTTATCATATCGTGGTACAAGCTTTTCAATATCCTCTCTGTAGAATCCTGCCGCCTGCGAGTTCAACCACTGGTTTACACCGGCATGCAGTTCAGTCAAATCATTGCGTAGCGAGCCACGTCTTTATCACTGGGAACAGGTGGTAGTCGCTCGGTGCCAAATCCGGGCTGTACGGCGGATGATTGAAAACTTCCCATCCAAGAGCTCTTTGGTTCGATTGGCCGTGCATGGACGAGCGTTGTCGTGGAGATACCAAACTTTCTTGCTGAGTTTTCCCCGACGCTTGTTTTGTATCGCACATCTTAATTTTCTGAGTGTTTTGCAATACCTCTCTGAGTTGATTGTTTGGATCATTATTCCTTGGCCGTGCACATTACAAATATGGCGATAAATTTCAATTGGTTTGTGATTTTTCACAAACAAAGACCTTATCACAGCTCGCACTTCACAACTGGCGGGATTTTCAATTGCAGCGCTCATTTTAACACTCCATTGTATGCAAAGTACGATAGGCAAGATGCGCAAGCTACCAAGGCTGGTTGCGTAATGAGTGTAGGAACACTCTGATGCCAAGATGGCGACGCTAGTTCCGCCCACTGTCGCGCCATGCCAAAACGTCTGCTACTTTCTGGATCGCCCTCGTACTATACATATATATTTAAGGAGCTAGGGATTATGACATTGTATGGTCAATATATATTTAAATGTCTAGTTAACGTAAAAGGGAACCTTGACTGCCATAAAACTGGTGCTGATGTCCACAGTCATAATACAAGGATTAAAAATAATTTGATACAGCCTCAATGTAGGCTGTCAACAACTACAAATTCTTTTGTTCATGTTAAACTTTGCCTTTTTAACCAATTACCCCAAGAGGCCAGAGATTGTACATTACCAAAGTTTAAACATGCTCTTCGCTCGTGGATATTGAGTCAAGCATTCTATTCACTAAACGAATTTTTGGAGAGCAATACTCTGAATTGAATTTTTTAGATTTAGCATTTATTGAAAAGACTATTGCACTGTATTGTGTTTAATGTTGAATAAAGTATTATTATTATTATAGACAGTTAAGATTTTCAATTTTATAAACAGTGGGCGACAGTGTTCCCGAGATGGGGATTTAGTAAGTACAGTTGAGGACCTCAAATTCGTAATCCCAAAATTCGGAAAACCCAAAATCCGCAAGATTTGAAGCTAAATTTTCAAACTCCCTCCACATGTTTTTTCGTTCTACCGCCACGCAGTGCCACTATCGCTTCCAGTCGTGGAACTATTGGAGATGATTCATGTGAGATTTACGCGATCTTACTGACGTAAATTTGCTTGTCAGGTGTTATACCTCAATTTAGACCTTTTAAGATGAATGAAATGCCTTAATCTTAATGAGGACCCAAAATACAGAAAACTCCAAAATCCAGAAATCACTCGGTCCCAAGCTTTCCAGATTTGAGGTCCTGTACTGTATTCTAATGGCCTTTTTTTTGCGACAGAAATACAGATTTTATGTCAGGGGTATTCCCCCCATAATTCAAAGCCATAGTCTGTGGCTGTTAAAAAAAGCGAAATATGTACATCTCATGAAGTCAGAAAAATATGTCACCTAAACTCCTGATATTTTATCATATTGTGTCATTGTATTGTGACATGTTATCATGTTTTATTTCATTATAATAATTTGTGGGCGTATTTCCATGCCACAGGTCCAGATCAAAGAAGAACCGGAGGACTTGGAGACGCAGGAGGATTACTTGTCCAGCTTGAAGAGGGATCCCAGTGCCAATGAATTGGAGGAGGTAATAAGCTCTACTTTTTATTGCATGCTTTTCTTTATCTCGCTTTTCCATGACTCCATGGCTACCACTTCATGTATAGAAGTGCGATATTCCACACGGGAAAAACGAGGCGTCCTTCTCCCCTGTGGATTATTTGGTGGCTTTATAGGAGCATGGTGGTCAGGACTGCTAGACATATGATGTCACTAGCAGTCCAAGTCGTGCGCTGAGCACCACAGTCTGCGAGGATAAGGCCATACACAGAACACAAGGAGGTGTTCGCTCTTTGACTGATTTTGAAGATACCGGGACTAGCCACGTTATTCACCTTTACGGAGTCACCCGCAAGTGCACATAAGTGCGATATTCCACAGAGGAAAAATCATGGTTGGAATCATGGAAATATATGGTTTTATGGGTTTCAACGTAAGGCTAGCTAGTTAGTAATAAATATTAAAAAATTGCATAATTGACATGAAGACTAAAAAGCAAAAAACAATAAAAAGTAAAAAAAAATACTTTTTTAAGAAAACCATGCTCGTATTCGAGTGTGCAAATAAGTAAAAAATACTTTTCAACAATCTCCTAATACAAGGTGGGTACTTGTGGAATAAATGTTGATAGAATATAAATGACAGAGGTTAAGGGTGTTAAGATTAAGAAAAAAAAAGCGCCCATGCTTTTATTTTCCAAGCGATTAAAAAATTATTTTTTAACCCTTTGCGGTCCAACATCGAGGCTGGCTCGACAAGCCTAGCGCTAGCATCAGGTCCAATGTCGAGTAGAGCTCGACATCACTAGGCAAAATGTTGAAGTTAAAAAAAAAAAAAAAGAAAACAAAAAAAACCTCTTTGATCGAACATGCATAATATTATAGACCAGTGGATTTTAGCTTTAAACAATAAAATAAGAACATTTAAAAGGACAACATTCAATCCTGTCAATTATTTCTTTTTTCCTAAAAATTAATTTGGACCAGACTACTTGACTTCCAAAAAAAAAATTGGACCGCAAAGGGTTTATAATTTTGAGTACAGTTAATCATAAGTGTGTTTTTTTAAACAAGTATTTTTTAACATATAATTATTTTCAGTCATTTCAGTGCTACTGGTGACACTTTGAATTTTGTTTCTTGGTTGTCTTGTTGCTAATATATCTAATAATATATTTATTAGTTCTAATGAATAATGGTGCATCGTTACTGAGAAGGCAAACAGCCTTACTGAGAAACATATATCCTTGAACATATGCAGTCAATCACACATCCCAACTTTCGTGTGTTGCATATAGCGTTAGGATTGTCTGTTTCCTCATTCAACGTCAAGAAATTCGAAAATAGAATAACTCCTTCCTTTATCAACTATTTCCTTTGGTCATGTCTTCTTTAAGGTGGTTCCACCGTAAAATGACTTAAATGTCATTTTATTCATTTTCTGTCTACTTGTAGAAAAAGTTGTCCTCTCTATCTGATATGAACAACAAAATAATACCATTTGCACGCTATTTTATTCTATAATTGAACTTGAAATTACACATTGTGTTCATAATGGGGGAATGAGAGAAACACGGGGAGTAAAATAGTATTATTCCATAAAATATAAATGCCATTTTTGTGGAAAACTGTCTCTAAGAAGGAAATAATCTAGAGAAATTGAATAAGAATATGATACAGGCATCTTACTACCTTATTTTTATAGTTATTGAAGAATAAGAATATGATACAGGCATCTTACCACCTTATTTCTCTAGTTATTTGGGAATTAATGCAGTAATTGAAGTCAAAATGCGGTAATTCGTGGGAAATGGCGCTGCAGTCTGCTCCTAGGGCCGGAAAAAAGTGCTCATTTAAAATACATTCGTGGAATAATCAGAACTTTCACTACCTTACTTTTGAGTTTCTATATTGGTAACGCATTGCATCTGTGAAAGTAGGAATTTTTTGACAAAATATCAAAAATGTGGAATTTAGTATTTGTTTTGACTCACACAGTCGTGGCGGAAACTCCTTAAGAAACTCCACTTCCTTTTTCCGCCAAGACGTTTCGCCATTTATATTAATGAGGCTTCTTCAGGGCATATACAGTACAATGCAAAGGAATTATACAGTAAATAATAATAATTATAATAATACTAAAAAAGATAAAAAAGTTTTCAATCATAAAATTTAGTAGTACCCCAAAGGATTAACTTTCTTACTGCGACAATGGCAACACAATAAAAACAAACTCTTCCCCTTAGCAACAAAATCAACAACAAAAAACAAAACACCAAAGTGGAAAAACAAGCTAAAATATTGTTTAAAAAATATGATAAGTGAAAATAAAAATATTTAAAATGAACAGTATAAAGCATTAAATTAACAATTACAGATATCATAACTTCAAATTTCGAATATATGTATATTACACATATATTACGAATATAAAATTCATATTCCTATTGAAATTCTGGAGAACACTACATAATACCATAAATTAACCATTTTATTGAAAAAGTGGTCAATAACTATTCAAAGATTATGTTAATGGGTAAAGGGACACCAATTTTCTTTCCGCAACACATTCAGCCTTGAACAAACTAATCTCCCAAACCTCTACAGACCTTCCTTTATCCTCGTGGAATTGGTTTTCTCTACCAAAGCACACATTACTGCAGTTCTCACCATTATCTCATGCATGCATTTTTCCACAGAGTTTTAATGAGCAAAATAAACAAAATGTGCAGGAAATCAGTACGTTTCTGTAAAAAACCTGTTATGAGCAAACAGGTAATGCGCTTCACTGTTGATTAAAGCATGAAATTGTTCAATTACCATATAATGGGATTACTGTAGCTCATTTCACTGCCTATTCAAACAAAAAAACATTTTAATTAGTCAATCGATAATTAATCGATAGGTGAGAAATGAATTAATGTATGTGAATGAATCCTTGACGGGTTTCTCACCAGGTGAGATGTTCAGCCAGAGCCGACGTTTCGATGGCTAACTCTGCCATCGAAACGTCGGCTCAGGCTGAAAATCTCACCTGGTGGGAAACCCGTGAACAATTAATTCATGTCTTGCGCCAGGAAAGCACCAAGTCTTGTGAATAAATGTATGTCAATGGCATTTTTATGACATGGCCCCTTGCACTGGTTATACTAGCCGAGTTGTACTTTAATGGCCATTGAACAAGCCTATATTCTATGATAGAGAAAACCAATTCCACGAGGATAAAGGAAGTTCTGTAGACTTTCGTAAGATTAGTTTCTTCAGAGCTGAGTGTATTGCAGGAAAGAGTCAGGAATTGGTGCCCCTTTACCAATTAAGCCTTCATAATTAATTCAAGGTCGTCTCTTGTGCTACAATGTAGACTGGGAACGTAGACTGTAAACCCCCGTTGAAAATCGCCTGGAATTAAGGTGGCATGGTGGTGTCATTGGATGACACCCGGACTGGCAAGTAGGAGATCCAGGTTCGAATCTAGGACAAGTCAAATGATTTCTTAACGACAAGTTTCACTGTCTTTGGTGTAATTAAAAAAATTGGGTGTGCTTATAGGACCACACGCTGGAAGTGAAAACTTCTTTGACCGATTTATATTCACAAATAAATCTGAGTAAAAAAGGAAAATAAGGTGCAGTAATTTTTTCAAATGAATATTCCATTTATGTAAACTTTATATTTTGTTGACAAAATAGGTATTTATCTGAAAAATAGGTATTGTACATGCGTATGAATAATATAACACTCATTTATATCTCTTATGTTAATTATATATTTATATTCTAATTATTTTAATTAACAATTCTCATCATCATTATTGGTGTACATCATCAATCACCATTTTCATAATTTTCATCATTTTCTCATCTCATGTTATTTTCATTATTCTCTTCATGAATAATTTGACTTATTTCATCTTTATTTCATCTTATTTCATCTTTAATCTAGGAAAGAAACTATTGGCCTATGATAGCTTAAGTTACTAATAACCTTTAAATTTCAAGATTCGGTAAAGAATACGAACAGGGAAAAATGAAACCCGTATTAAACGGAGCACTTTTTCCCGCTTACCACTTGTCCTACCATCTGGTGGCAATTATGCACACTGTTAGGACAGCGGTGCTGCTGTCTGACGACAGTATTGGTACTACGTCGCCGAAGCAAAAAGTGCAGTACGGTACGTGATGCAAGTTTGCTCTTTTTCCCCCTAATGTCATAAGTGCCCAATGGGCCAAAAGAAGTTGTCACTTCAAAAATATTGGAAATTCTGCAGCTGCCATACCTGCATACCAGTAATGGAACATTGGCCGGTATTCCAGTTGGAATTTATTAATGGATCAGTGCTCATAATGTCACTCCCTCCTGTTATGGCTGGTATTGTAAAACACCCCACCCACACACCGTTGAGCTGGCTCATGGGATGGACCGTAGATGTAGATGAACGACTGTTGCTTCTGTTGATTTGCATCACGTTGTTCCTTTGTTCTTCCAGGACACTTTTGGTGCGGCTGTCCCAGAAGATTGTCGGCCTAAGGATGAGAGGCCAAATACAGCTGAGGAGGTGGCTTTAAAAGGTCAGTCTATACTAATTAATGTCACTTATGTGAAGGCAAGCTAGCATAGAGATGGGAAAATTAAATCGAAACTAGAAGCTATGACGTGGTGGAAGGGCTCCATATTAGCAATGAAATACTCCCATAGCAACTTCCGATAGTATATATAAATCTGTTTTTCAATGTTTTTCTTCAATGTACCTGATGATGGCTTGACAGCCGAAACCGGTAGTTCAAAATAAATAAACTGTGGAAGTCACAAAGTATTTCATTGCTAATATGGGAAAATTAACGTAAATTTCATCTGAGGTAAATTACCACGGGAAATTACAGGTAATTTTCGAAAATTTCCGTAATTTTCCAGGATGTTTTAGTTTTAGGCATTCAACAGCAAATGTATGGTTAAATGAGAAAGCCAATAGCAATAGGAAGGGGATAAACATGTTTAAACCATACCTAATACAACATTAATCTATTAAAAATTTTTAAAATTGTAAAAAGAACTACGGCAGCAACACGCAATCTGGCTTTCTTTTGTCAAAGTATGAGAAATATTCAAGAAGAAGAATATTCTAAAGCTCTAGTCTTATAATGTTATAATTTAAGTAAAATATTCCAAAAATGAGTGGTACATGCCTCAATTTAATATTAAACACATAGGAAATGTGAACTTGGCTTAAAAGAACATGTTGGGAACTTGTCTGTATGAAAAATTATCTCAAACATATACGTGAATTATATCTGGAAAATTACAGTAATTTACACGGGGCGTGGTAATTTACAAAAATTACTGCGGTAATGTACGAAAATTACCAAGGTAATTTTCAGAGTGGCCCCCATCTCTAAGCTAGCCGCAACCATAGTAAACTTGTTTGCCATGCAAGAGTTAATAGGGGCTGGCACTGTTTTTCTGGCGTTTGAAATGCATGTGAAATGGAATTTATAGTTGAAAGTATGGTTGAAATACGAGCTAAGTATAATAATTTGTAGAAAAATACTTTATTAACCTTTATCTTACGAGGTTTTTTGCCGGCCAAATATCTAGACTATCGAGGGTTTTTAAACTTTCTGCCACAAAAACGTAGTGTTTTAGAAAAAAAATTATTACAAAAAAAGTATTTGTTGTACTACAATAAAATAAAAAGTGCTTTATAGTGTTTTTACAGGGCTTTCATGTGACATGATTTTATAGGGATAATAAATATAACAATATTTTAAATCCAAGGTTAATTATTGTTTATGTAAAACAATTTAAATTATTTTCGAGAGTGAAGGCTTTTTTTTTCAAAGAACGAGTGATTCCTCTACAAAAAATGGTGTAACACAACCCCATTAGTTCAATTTAAAGTTTTTCAAGTAATGGAATTGTAAATAACCTTAAAAAATGTAAAATCTCCAAAGTATGACAACTGGCTTTTTCCTAGAGTCACCGTTTTTCTTTTCCAAACACTCTGAAAGACAAATTTTTCACCATAAAATTATTGCGATGAATATAAAAATATTCTACAAAGCAGAGCCTGAAACTGTGGATTTTATTATTAATTAGACCTGTTTCTCCAGAGAAAATAATATTAATTATTTGTTTTTGCTTATACATAGGTCATACTGCGCTCTCCCCACTGCTATTCATATGCAGAGAAGATAATATTAATTATATATTTTATTTATTTTTTAATAGTGCTTCAACGAGCATAAGTGATCTTTAAAAATTAATGACAAATGCAAGAAGCATAAGTCAGATCACCTGGAATAAATTAATACAAATTTTTATAAAAATATGATAAATTTATAACGAAAATAAATCGATTTACACTTTCAAGAGCACAATTTAGCCATTGTTATTAATCAAATATTTAACGTCATACTTGATTGTTCAATATAGTTTAGTAATCACTATAGTCCCTTTGGTGCAGTCATATGAATACAGTCACTAAAATGTAATACATTCACCACCATTATCAAAGCATCACCTTTTAAAAATTCATAGCAAAAAGTAAAATAGGTTTATATTCTCATAATTGCAATCAAGATATAGTTGTTAACCAAATATATAAATTCAAACTTGATAGTTCAATATCAATTAGTAATGACGTTTTCTGTTAGCCCAGTATGTCTTCATTCGCTCGGATCGTAGCTTTCTTTGTTCATCTGAGATCTCCCTTCCCATTCTCTGTTTGTTGATCTTGGTTTGTTATAGTCTGATCTGTTTGTCCTTGAGTTTCACGATGGTATCTGTCTTTTCTTTCAAATCTTCTATTGTCATGTGTAATTCACTTATATCTTCCTTAATTTCTGCCATCCATCTTGCACTGTTCTTACTGTTCCATAATTTTTCTATAACCTTTTTGCTTATTCTGTTTTCAGGTGTTCTGAATAAGTGTCCAAAGAATGAGATTTGTTTCTTTCTCACCAAGCTCATTACAGGTTCTATTTCTATGTAGACTGTTTCATTGGAAGCTATTTTCCAGTTATTATGTATGTTAAATGTATAAAAGCGTACTTGATAGTTCAACATCATTTAGTAATGACTTGTTATTATGTATGTTTTTGCTTGTATATAGGTTATACTGTATTCTCCCCACTGCCATTCTTATCCATATTCAAGTACATCTTCTCAAGTGCTTTAGCTAAAGTACTTTTTTTCGGCTATCCAGCGATGGCCACGCCTTTTATTTAATACACATTCTGACTGCTTCTTTTTTTATTCTCTTTTCTGGGCATCACGCAGCCAGCTACGCCAGCATCGAAGGAGCATCACAGTCCATTTCCAACAGGATCGAATCCAAGGCTGACGGTGGAGTCATTACGGCACCCGCGTACATGGTATTGAGGATTGGGGACAAGGGGAAAAGGAAGGACAAACCCGATGAAGGTGATGGTGACAGTAAAACATCGGGAAGCGGGGAGGGATCGCGAGCCGGAAGTGTCGGAGGCGGAGGGAGCGAGAGCATGCCTCACCACGTGATATTGCTGCCCGTGAAAGCTGACGGGAAGACTTTGAGTCTGGCGCAGTGCAGCGGAGGATTGGATTGGGCTCAGCGGAGGAGAAGGGAGAAGCCTCCCGCCCTCATCACCAACAGCGTTCAATCCTTCGGCACTAAAATGAATTGCACCACTGCGAAGGTCTCATGTGGCACGAAAGCCATAGCGAGTGATCCACCAGCCATCGTTGCTCCCCTCGTGCGGAAGAAGAAACTCCCGAAGGCTCCCGAATTCAAGTGCGACGAATGCGGAGGGGAGTTCCGAACCAGGAGTTCCATAGTGTATCACTTGAAAGTGCCGGAGACCACGAGCACTTACAAGTGTAGGGTTTGTGAGGTGGACTTCAGGAACCGGTGCGCGTTCGACAGGCACCCGTGTTTTCGCCGAGAGAAGAGCGTGGTCAAGGAGGAGGAGGAGGAAGGGGAGGGCGGGGCTAAGAGTAAGACGAGGCGGAGAAGGTACACTTGCAACGTCTGTTCCAAGTCCTTCTCTCAGAGCAACTATCTCAATACACACATGCTCACCCATATGGGGGAACGTCGCCACACTTGTAACGTTTGCTCTCAGTCCTTCACGAACAAGGGGAACTTAGGGAAGCACATGTCTCTCCACTCCGGGGACAAGCCTCATTCGTGCAAGGTGTGCTCGCGGTCCTTCAGCCGCAAGCACCACCTGCGGTTGCACATGATGACCCACGTGGAGGACATGCCCGTCTCGTGCAGCGTCTGCCCGCAGTCCTTCTCGAGGAGGAGCGACCTGAGCAGGCACATGCTGACCCACACCGTCGATAGGCCGCACGTCTGCGGAGAGTGCTCGGAGACTTTTGTGCTGCGGAGCCAGTTGGAGCAGCACATGAAGCAGCTTCACGAGGGAGAGGAGGCGTACACGTGCACCGTGTGTCCGAAAACATTCTCCATGCGGGACGAGCTGGCCAAGCACATGGCGCTCCACAAGTCGGACAAGCCTCACGTGTGTCAGATATGCTTCCGCGGCTACACGCAGCGGGGACACTTGAACGAACACATGCTGAAACACAAGGGGATTAAACCACACGCTTGCGAGATATGCTCCAAAGCGTTCGTGCGACGCAGCACCCTGATGCACCACATCCTGATGCACAAGGGCGGAAGGAAGACGCACCCGTGTTCCCTTTGCGCAAAGACCTTCACGGAGAAGAGCAGCCTCAACAAGCACATGTTGCTCCACACGGGAGAGAAGCCTTACTCGTGTAGCATTTGCGCGAGGCCGTTCAGGCAGAAGAACAACCTGGACACGCACATGCTGTTGCACACGGGGAAGAAGCTACACTCGTGCGGCATCTGCGCCAAGTCGTTCTCCAGCAAGAGCAATCTGAAGCAACACATGGTCATGCACACGACAATCGCTTCGTTCAAGTGCCACCAGTGTCCTTTTGTGTTCCCCACGCAGGCGCAGCTGGAAGAACACGCAAAAGAGCATGAAGGAACGACGATTTCGGAAAAGACAGAGTGATGTGAATAGTGACATGTCGTTAACTATACAATGAAACAAGTAATATATACACACATATATATTAGATTTACGCTTTTGCTTTTAATATTGTTGCGAAAAGAGAGAGAAATAAAAGCTTATTAATCATTTTAATCATTCTTTTTAATTACTTGAGTAGTACGCTAGGAGAAAATTCAATTCAAATACTTATCGTTGGCCTTTCTGGCCCATGAGATGTTTTTACATTGAGATTACATTGGAATTTATTTCAAAAAGGAGACAGTTTAATAAGAAAAGTATAAAAAAATAAAGTAACAAATACAAAAAATGTACAATTAAATCCAATGTTAAGTGTGAATTTTCCAGTATTCAGCTTTAAAATGTATGTACGGCGGAAGGCCTATATAGCAAGAGCTCGAATATAAAACATCTCTTTTTGACACTTCAGGACATGTGTACTGTACTGCGCATTGCTGTATTGTTATTGCCCCGATGTTTTGGGAGCGCCAAATATATTGCGGCTGCAAGTAATAGCAATGCAACAGACCATAAACGGCAAACACTTCGGAAACTAGAAAAAATTTCGCGCCATCTACCTCTCTAAAAAGTGTATAAAAACGGATATATGGTTCGTAGAAAGTTCTATTAATTGAAATTTGCATAACTGCTGGATAACTTAATGACCAAGATATAACCTATGGGGATTTTGTTGCACGCAAGCACTGGCCGGCTGCTATCTTCTCCAGCTAAATAGTGGAAATAAAGGAGAGGACTTCAAGGTCCGTAAGATTGCCTCAAAAAACAGCTGACTTAGTATATAAAGTAATCGATGTAGTATGTCCACTTTATTTAAAAATACACTACACATGTTTCAGCTTTATACTAAGCCATCTTCAGGTATGATTACAATCCAGTTTTGCGGTTTATATATATATATATATATACACACACATCCCATTCAACAGAAGTAGGGGGGAGGAAGGGGGAGGTTAAGGGGGGTTAAAGGAAGGCCGTGGGAGAGGGAGGGAGGGTGGGGGGGGAAGGAGGAGAGGTTTGGGGGTTAAGTTTGGGTTGGTTTGGAGGGGGGAGGAGTGGAGTCATGTTTTGGGTTCTCGGTAGGAGGGGTTTAGGATGGGGGAGTGGCATTCAAATTCAATATAGTTTAACAATTTTATTTTCTTTTTCTTCCTTTTAATGAGCTCCCACTGTTCCAAGGCATCCAGGCGACGTCCTTTGTTCTCAAAACTTAAAATGTTCACTTTAAAATCTGTATGGTGGGATTCTTCAATGAGGTGTTTAGCCAAATGGGATTTAAAATCTCTATTAGCCAGGCACTCTTTGTGTTCACTCACACGAGTTCTGAAATTTCTCCCTGTTTGACCCATGTATACCACCCCACATGTGTCACACTTAGGCTTTTCGGAATCATAGAGCCCAATATCACCAGCATTTATGATTAGCCCTTAACAGTGTACTATCGTTTGTGTTATTATTACAATAATTATGCGTGGAATAATCTCTTGAATTTATGGAAACAGTTGTTACAAGCAAGTCCACATATGACAGTGGTAAGCATGGAGCGAGAACACAATGCGGACTTTCAAGGATCGACTGCATTTAGATAAGATGTGAAACTTTTTACCACAAGCAAATTCGTTATCGGCTCCCGAAAAAAACATTATTTTCCAGCGATAGTGCACGTTACAGTCGCTAGGTGGCATGTACATCAACATTTTAATGGCTCACTATTTTTTAGGTATTCCATGGTACATATATGTGATTTGCTGTGAGTTTCTAGCACGAGGCAGAAAGCTCCGAAGGTTGTATCTTCCGAAATGAATTCCATCACGATACACATAATATCTTTTGCTGTACTTACATATAGCAGGAACTTGTTGATAATGAATACTGACTATGCTCCCTGCTGCGAGATAGATGCATTATTTATGGTACATACATGCCTTTCATGCATATCGAAATGAATCATCCTTGACCTTTGTTCAATATTTATAACCTTTGAAACAATTACAAAAGACAATACAAAACGTAGACAACTTAAAATATAGGGAATCCGAATTCATAACAATTTACGTATTCAACAGCGGAACATTTAAACTTGTCAATACCGAGCCTCTCTCTTAGATACTCTGCTTTTGTCTTCATCAATGGGACATTTATCGGAATTCAGGTTACTCTCTGCTGGAAAAACCACGAGAAAAGAGCAGATTCTAACTGCATATGTTCTCCTGGCCGCAAATGATTTTGGCTGCTTGGACGTCCTTCTTAAAGCGCTGCGGCATGAAATGTTTCCTTATTCTTCAGAATTGTGAATAAGGTTGAGGAAGATAAGCCAAATAATCTCCTTATCTTGCTTTTGGACCCATCGCCACTTATGCATTCATTGATAATTTGTATTTTAGTTTTCAGATCCTACAACTTTCGTTTCCCATCCATGATGTTGTATCAGTCGGACTGAACTTGATAAAAAAGCGGGAGGATGACAAAAGAACAATGAAATGCACAGACTTACGAGGAATTTATTTGTGTGAATACGGGCATGCCGTGAATGTCCGAAATGTGCATTGAACGTCAAATTGTGCGGAAAAAATACTGCTAGACATATAATTTCAATGACAAGGACATGACCACAAGTTGGCGTAGGTTTGCTGAGATTGAAACAGACATTTGCCACTCATAATAGTAAACGACCCCAGTGGAGCCTGGTTGTTGTCCTCGCTACTACAGATTTATTTTACATGTAAATCATAGGGTTTTAAATCGTTACTTGGGTATCCCTCACAAATTTGAGCTACTCGTTTAATGACGTACACGTTATATGGGGCTTCTACTGTATACATATCACGTATATTGAAAACATCCTTATGTACATATTTACAAAATATTTTCCAAGTTAGGTAGACCAGTAATTCATAACTATAGTATGTATATCAATTTGTAAATATATCAAAGAACAAAATTGCATATATATATATATATATATATATATTTGTATATATATATATATATATATATATATATATATATATATATATATATATATATATATATATACAAATATAGTGGAAAAGAATATATATATATATATATATATATCTTTTCCACTTCACGTAAATTATTAGAGCAGCATGATTAGTTATACAGGTAACTGCCGTGCATTGTTAAGAAGTAGTTTGTATACTTTGAACTTAAACACTCATATTGATAGTATGATTCTTATTTCTGATGGTAGTGAATTCATTATTCTTGCAGCTGTCACTATGATAATTACCTCAGTAATTTTCGTAAATTACCGTGGTATTTTTCGTAATTTACCGCAACCCTTGTATATTACTCTAATTTTCTAGATAATTCACCTGTTTGAGATAATTTTTCATACAGATAAATTCCCAACATGTTCTTTTAAGTCAAGTTCACATTTCCTACGTGTTTAATTATAAATTGAGGCATGTACAACTCATTTTTGGAACATTTTATTTAAATTATAACATTATAGAGTAATGTATTACAATATTTTTCTTGAAAATTTCTCATACTTTGACAAAAGAAAGCCAGATTGCGTGTTGCTGCCATAGTTCTTTTTACAATGTTAAACGTTTTTCTAATGAATTAATGTTGTGTTAGGTATGGTTTAAACATTGTTATTCCCTTCCTATTGCTATTGGCTTTCTTATTCAACCATAAATTTGTTGTAAAATTTTTAAAACAAAAAAAATACTGGAAAAATATGGTAATTATCGAAAATTACCATAATTTACCGTGGTAATTTACCTCGGATGTAAATTACGGTAATTTTCCCATCTATAGCTGTTTCCATAAAAGATTTATTGAGGCAAAGCAGCTAAGATTGTAAATGGGCGTTAGCAGCATAGACGTTTGGAGGACAAGAGCATTAGCAAAGGAAGCGTTTAAGTAATAGAAGGGAGATGTTGACGGAGGACTTGTGTAAAGGATATAAAGAGACTGGAGAAGAGTTTGATATGGTCTGTGGCGTTGTACGGTGCAGAAACATCGACTCTGAGAAAGGAGGACGATAAAATGCTGTAGGCGTTCAAGGTGTGCTTCAGGTAACGTACTAAAAATTAATGATTGAATCGGGTGCAAATTTATGGAAATAAGTTATTAATTTTAGCGTGGAAGCTTAACTTTATGGAATTTAATAATAATAACATTCTTCATATTGCTCTCTAGGTCTACAGTGACATGGATCATGGTCAAATATAAGTTAGAAAAGGATGGGAAGACCAACCTTGTGCATGAGAGTACTCTAGAAGCTTGCATATTTACAAATAACCATAATTTTCATCTGAGGCAAATTACCACGGTAAATCACAGTAATTTTTGAAAATTGCCGTAATTTTCCAGTATTTTTTAGTTTTAAGCATTCAACAGCAAATGTATGGTTAAATGAGAAAGCCAATAGTAATAGGAAGGGAATAACCATGTTTAAACCATACCTAACACAACATTAATTCATTAGAAAAACGTTTAACATTGTAAAAAGAACTACGGCAGCAACACGCAATCTGGCTTTCTTTTGCCAAAGTATGAGAAATTTTCAAGAAAAATATTCTTCTAATGCATTGCTCTATAACGTTATAATTTGAGTAAAATGTTCCAGAAATGAGTTGTACATGCCTCAATTTATTATTAAACACGTGGGAAATGTGAACATGGCTTAAAAGAACTTGTTGGGAATTTACCTGTATGAATAATTATCTCAAACATAGGTGAATTATCTAGAAAATTACAGTAATTTACTAGGGAGGTGGTAAATTATTAAAAATACCACGGTTATTTAAGAAAATTACCAAGGTAATTTTTAGAGTGGCCCGAGATGGCTTATTTTGGATGGAGATTTTACTTACAAAACAATCGCATACTTCCTTGAGGGTGCTAGATGTCATTCAATTTTTTTGTTTACATTAATGCTACTTTTTTTGAGTTTTTGCAACTTTTAACTCTTTGATAGCACAATCTACCAGATATTAAAACTCTTTTTAAAAAATTTTTCTCGGAATTATCGCGGGCAATGGAGAGGAATGCGGACTTGAGATGGACAATAAAAGACCAGAAAGATCTAGAAAGACTCCTAAATGATACTTGCATGCATGTTGAGACACCATAAAGTTTTCCTGTCGTTGGCAAAAGTATAGGGCTGTTTTAGCAGGGATTTTTTAAGTCTAGCAAGAATATGTTAAAAATCTTAAATCTCAAGCGAAATCGAGCGAGATTCGTGTGCACTGAAATTGTAGTACAGTGTCGGAGTGCCGACTAGCCCGCGGGGCACAAACGACCTCTTCTCTCCCCCCCCCTACCATTAGCCGCGGAACACGTAGCGCGACGTGCTATCGTATGGCCCCTTCTCCTTCCCAAGCTTATTGCTTACTAAATCGGAGCGCTTCATTCGGAGGAGCTGGACATCTTGGTGCCGCGGAGTCAGCGGGATTTGCGTGCCATGATGTCATAGCGTACGCTCCGAATGGAGGCCAGAGCTCCTGATAAGAAGGTGGCCCCGAATATCGTGGGAAGCTGGCGAGGACCACTCCTTTCCTACCCCATCCCTTACCCTTTTCCTACGATATAAAAGGGAAGACACTCTTGCCTGGGGGCAGTCGGAACGTTTATCGTAAGGTCACCCCTCGGTGTGCGTACGCTTCGGCTGGGCTATCACAAGGTGACCACGCACATCGTTTCGCCGACTTCCCGGCTGGGTCATCGTGAGGTGACCGGCGATGAGCGTGCCTGGGTCATGCTAGCCGTGACCGCGCGATTCGTTCGCCGATATTCGGCGCTGCTGAACCTCCCCTTCCTGTCACCCGGAACCCACCCACCTGCGAGTTCCTTTCCAGGCCAGGTGTTCACCCAGGCAGTTGTAAGTACGATCCTCAATGAATTCTCTCATTAAATTGACACTGTGTATTTCTGACTCGGCCTTTTCATTTAGTACATAGAACCTACCCACTATGTCGTCGACCCCTGCGACAACAGACTTTAATCTATGTACTAATTCTGTACTTACACAAATAAAAGTTTAGTGTTATTGACCAAATTCTGTTGAGTGTAACTTTAACAAATATGATAAAGTTACGCTAAATATTTAATTTTAGTGAAACATGAAATATACAACTGTCAACACATTGAATGGGCAACTGGTTTGCTAATTATCAATCAAAATTAGACTTACCTATTTTAGGCAACATTTTATGATTCGCACCAATCCGTACATTATGGTTCTACCCAGTGGGCGAAAGTAAATATTTTCTCAACTTCAGTGTGATGTAACTTCCAAACGATTCAAAACACATTATCCAAATTTTTAGTGCATTCTTAATAGGATCATAGCTTCTTCTTCTTCTATCGAATAACCCATTTGAGGGTGCGATAAATCACTTCTGGATATGCCTTTTTTGATTCCATTTTCTTTCTGTCCACATTTCCTTCATCCTTTGAGAGTGCCTTTCCTTTTGTTCTTGCGTCCATTTTCTTCCATCCATCAATTTTTTTCTTTCTGGAAATTTTGCCGTGTGAATTACTTCTCTAACTATAGAGTTCGGTCATCTATTGTGTCAATCTTTATTCCCAAGTTTTCCATATCTTTTTGAGTTTCAATGAACCAAGTAGGTTTGGACTTGTAGCTGTTTAGTAGGTTGAAGATCTTCTTGGTTAGTCTGCAGTTACTCATTCAAAATATGTGACCATAAAACTGCATTCGTTTTTTCTCATTACATCGACTAATTTTTCAACTTTTAGATATAGCTCTCTGTTTGGTCTTAGTTTGTATTCTACATTGCTGTTACTTTTAGGTCCCAATATTTTCCTCAAAATTCTTCTTTCAACCTTTTCTAATTTTTCTAGATCCCCCATTCTTGTTAGTTTAAGTGTTTCTGATGCATAATTATACTTATCATTGCTTATTATACTGTAAATTCCAAATTTTTAAAAAGTCCCCCACCAGAGATACGGGGGCCCAAAAATGGTAGATTTTTAAATTTTTCTTATTTTTCGAAGCTTGTAACAGCTTGTAACGTCATTGCGCAGGTTAGAGCTGCATTAATTTCGAATATGGCGGGAAATTGCGCTAATGCATGAACGAAATTAGAACAGGGGCTATTTTGCCATCTCGCATCCATGCATTCTCGCATGCGTTCTCGCAATTCACCGCTTTACACGACGCAATTTTGACTGCGCCTTCGGACATACGTCAGATTGCGCAATGACGTGCCCCGTGTAAAACGGCCTTTACACTTACAATGATGCCCAAATACACTATAACAAAAATATAGATCTTGATATCACAACCCTTCTTTAAGAGAAAAATAGCAGAAGTTGTAACAAAACAGCGGTTTGTATCATACGTTTGAACTAATTGTTCTCATATATATTATACAGTGAAGTTATTGAAAACTATGTCAAATGAAAGCTCAATATGTGATGATTAATCTGGTACTTCAACCATTCTCCTACAACTTGTAGTTTCTGAGTAACTCTAATTACCGATACTCGCTGAAAGTGTCATTTTTACAACCCGCTGCAACCTGCACGGGCCTGTAAGTCCTTGATGTCATGAGAAAAAAATAAACAAACGTTGGTTTCGTGCCTTACAGACGTGTAGTAGAAAGTGTGTAAAATTTGATTTTTTTTTGAAATGGTACTGCAACAACTTTTTAAAAATCTGGTCAAATGGTACGGAATGACCTCTTTACTAACATGAAAGTATGACAAAAATAGCACACGCCATCACATTTTGGGTCATTATGCGGGAGAATTTGGGTATGCTGCAAATACCTCGTGATTTGATATGGGAAAAGTACAGTAATTTTCATCTGCAGTAAATTACCACGGCAAATTACAGGTAATTTTCCAGTATTTTTTTAGGTTTTAGCATTTATCAGCAAATGTATGGTTAAATAAGAAAGCCAAAAACAAAAGGAAGGGAATAACAATGTGTAAACAAAACCTAATGCGACATTAATCTATTAGAAAAATTTTTAAATTGTAAAAAGAACTACAGCAGCAACACGCAATCTGATTTCTTTTATCAAAGTATGAGAAATTTACAAGAAGAAGAATATTCTACTACATTATTCTATAATGTTATAATTAAAGTAAAATATTCCGTAAATGGGTTGTACATGCCTCAATTTATTATTAAACGTGTAGGAAATGTGAACTTATCTTCAAAAAAACATGTTGGGAATTTATCTGTATGAAAAATTATCTCAAACATAGGTGAATTATCTAGAAAATAACGATAATTTTCAAGGGGCGCGGTAAATTACGAAAAATACCACGGTAATTTACGAAAATTACCGAGGTTATTTACAGAGTGGTCCATATCTACTCATGACTATGCATTTTAATGCAATTTAATTTTGGTCACACATGTCTCATAAATATCATTTTGGGTGCCTTTTGTATGTTTCTGAGAAATTATGCATTTATGACCCATATTTACTTTTGGAGATCAACATCTATGTGGAATCATTAGGATGAAGGTGTGTCCTGTATTTATGCGATGGCAGGTCTCCATCAAATTATGTATGCAACCCTACTTTTACCAATGAAATTTAAAAATGTTTATGATTATATAGCGGACTCTCGTTAGCACGTTCTTGAAGGGACCAGGGATTCTGAACGTGGTGACCAGGAATACGTACAAAACAGGACATAATAATAATAACGTCTTTATTCATCTGTAGCACAACAAGAATTGTGGTAGATGTCGTCAGTCAGTACACTCCTCTTGCCAGGATACAGAAAGAAAGAAATACACTGAATACAAAACTCAAATATACAGTAAGAAGCAAAATGTAGATATACAGTAAGAAGCAGAAAGTAAATGTAATCAGAATCAAAATACAAGTATACAATTAAAAACTTATTGTGGAGAAATCAATTTCAAATTATTCCTCCTCTAGTGAATATAATATAGGTTTAGAAACGAGCCATTTCTCTCTAGGGCCCTGCGGAAGACTTTGCTGTCAACCATTCTTGCTGAGTTGGGCAGCATGTTGAAACACTTGATGGCCAAGTTTTCATATTTAAAAGATTTAACCAGTCCACAGTGAGGCATATCTATTCAATGATTTGCTCTAGTGTCATGATTGTGTACGTCAGCTCTTGTGGAGTACATTTGCAGATTTCCCTTGACAAACTACAGAGTATGAAATAGATATATAGGCTGTGTACAGTCATTGGGCCTAATCTGACAAAAAGTGGTTCATTAAATCCAGAGTTAGAGATAACTCGAACCACCTTTTTTAATAACTCTTTTACATTCTCTTGGTACGCATTCCATGGAAAGTCATATATGTACTGGTTGCTTGCATAACTTGCAGGGGAATATTATTCTGCTGCTCATTTTAGCTCATGCCATAGATAACTGGTGATAATTTACTGTAAAAAATAGTTTATTTTCCACCTTTTCCGCCTCCCAAGAAAATAAATACGATACCTAACGCTGATGCGTACTCAATTATTAATGATGACGATAATTGCCTCACTCAGCAATTCAGTAGCTTAGAAACTCTGAAATATTTGGTTAGTTTTTTAAACGGTACAATGTGTGTATGAGACTGATAAACTAATGCGCATTTCTGTGAGAATCATGCGTGAAAACGATCGAAGAGTGTCTAAAAGTTTATTAGGTGCTGCCTGCAGAGGTGTCTTTTGATTGTCACCGTATACAGAAAATAGTGAGAAGAGCATATAGGAAAGCATTTAGGAAGTAAGCACCGACAGTTTTTATATTTGTTGAACGTATAATTATCTCCCTGGAGAGTTTACATTTGAGGAATGTGGGTTTGAAAGTGTTAGTGATGCGTATTTTTGAAATGAGAAGCTATAAACGCACATCTTTCAGGGGTTAAATGAGCAGCAGGGATAATTGCACTATAGAATACGATGATATATCTGTATTGTCTCTTTGTTTAACCTTCTATTGCCTGAATTATGAGTAGTATCAATCAAATCTACACTAACTTGTATGCCAAAGCTCAGCCGTAAGCTGCACCGTCAGAAATGCTCCCGTATTCATCAATGCAATAGCTTTGAAACTCGGAAATATTTTAAAAACATTTCGCAACTCAACTAATTGTAAACTCGTACTTCTTGTCATATTATTCTTCTCATAGCCTTTGATTATTAACATAAATATACTTCGCGAGTCCTCAGAATTGAACCGTCATCAGATGTACTCCTGAGTCAATGCATTTGTTTTGAAACTCGGTGATTTAAACATTTCGCAACTTTCCTTAGTGGGAACACTTGTTTCTCAAAATGATACTCTTCACATGGGCTTTGATAATTATTATATACCTCATGAGTGCGCAGTATTAACCCCTGCGCAAACACGCCATCTTGGTCTTTATCTTCATGAGGACCCCTCTTGAGCTGGCTTTATTTTGGGTCCTCATAATAAAGACTTTTCACTCCATAAAGACGGCCGTATGAGTTCCGTAATCGGTCAAGTCGGTATGCTCACTGGGGGTCCTTATGATAAAGACTTTCACCCCATAACGCCGTCCTTATGAGTTACGCAATAACCCCCCAGTATAGTTGTAAAAGAGTATCTCTCTTTTCCCTTCCATCCTCAAAGTCAAACTGTAAATCCTCATCTCTAGGATGAGGATAGGCTAACTCAAATTGTTCGACCTCACCAAGCCAATCTTTTTGAAACATCTCCCTGTATTGTTCGCTAATGTTATGCAGGATACAACATGCTGAAATGATTTCAACACTTCTATGTAGGTCAGTTTCCAATTGTTTCAATAACACCCTCCATCGCCCTTTCAGCCTCCCGAATGCACCTTCCACAACCATCCACGCCCGTGATAATCTGCAAGTAAATGGAGAAGCTTAGAATAATCTTCATCAAGAGCTCTTTATTCAAACTACTCCTAAAGTGAAGTCATTTTTGTTATGATCCAAAAGGAGAATTGCAGAAGCAGTTATTGCTAAGAGCTAACCAGTAATTATAATGCTCTTGCTGAGGGTTTATATTTCCCTGGTAGGGCTTTATTAAATTTTGGCTCAGGGGAAAATCGCTGTAACGGCAACAGCCGTGACCGATAAAACAAACGAATATCACAATAAAATGCAGTGCTTGTCCAGTGTGGGACCTTGCCAAGTGTTGAATAGGTGATTCTAATGTTTGAGATTGCTTTTTTCTTACTTGATAAACATTTTTTAAGACCATAATATGACAATCAAAATAGTATTTTAAGCGTTAACGATATTTTTTAATGCGAGAAGTAAACCTCTTGAGGTTTACCCATCGTCTGATTAACCTACGAGGTGGTTATTTCCCTAGGACAAATTTGGCTCAATGGTCCTCCTCCAAACATGCTAAAGAGGTAACCAAAACGTGCTAACCATAGTGTTTTACATGCACTGTTACGCGGACCTGAGGAAATGAACGTCCAAATGAGGAAAACGTGCTATCAAGGAACGTACTAACGAGAGTCTGCTGTAAACAAAAAAGAACGTTTGTCGTTTATACAAGTCTACAGTTTTACTCTGATCTTGCAGAAATTTCGCAGACTAAGGGCCGTATTTGTAGTCGTTACCTAGGAGTCCCCTTATCCATCCCCTACCCAGCAGTCCCCTTGAATTGTGTGTCCTATAGTCAAAAATAAGGGAGCTGCTATGTAGGGGATGGTTGTGGTAATAGATCTGGTAACTAAGGACTACAAACGGCGGGAAATTGAATTTGCAGCTCAAATGTTTCAGTGGTGACGCTCGTGATCAACATGGATACGGATAAATAAAGAGCCAGACGCAGCATAGGAAACTGTCAAGATGGCCGCTCGACGTGCAAATAGCTTCAACGGTGTGGAGAAGAAGATTTTGTGTGACTTGGTGCAGAAGCATATAAAGATATACTTAGTGGAAAGTAAGAAAACGGACACAGTTTCCAGCCACAAGAAGAAGAAATAGTGGGGGAAAATATGCTGCTAGTGTATATGATGAACATCCTTGTGGAATGAGTCTGGCGTCACGTCAGATATATATCGATTCAGAGCAAATCTCACCGTCGTTTTATTAGCACCAAGTCTTCTAAATAATTACTTTAAGGCTATGCACGTTCATTAGAGTCAGTTTAGTTATATCTATTGTGTGTTATTTTTTCGATAGAGGGTGTCCCCTGGTGGTAGCATGCATCTCCTGTCAGAATTAGGAGAGGCTATTAGGGGGCTGCTCTGGGGGTGGAATTCAGACTATAAATACAGTTTTCGACAAAGGGGCCTGCTAGGGGCTGTGGGACTTTTAGGTAACTACTATAAATTTGGCCCTCAATATGTTCTTACCCAGAAGTAAATGTGTCTCCAATCTAATTTCTGGTAATTTTACTTCAAGTGTAGAATATACTTTAATAGGATGATAAATACGTATTTCTTCACTGCACTGCGAAAGAATATGGGAACTATCGAAGTCGTTTATTAATTAATCACAATAAATTTCATAACAGTAATAATTGTTAGGTTAAATTAACTTCCAATTTTCGAGGAAAAGATGTTTCATAGCTGCAAAAATGAACATTTTTCTCTGAAATCAACAATATCATGTTTCCTTCACAACCACATATTAGCCTTTGACGCACTTAAAATTCATTTTGCTTAGTTAAGTTGGTTCCACCGTAAAATGACTTAAATGTCATTTTATTCATATTCTGTCTACTTGTACGAAGAAGTTGTCCTCTATATTTGATATGAACAACAAAATAATACCTTTCCACGCTATTTTTTTCTATAATAATTGAACTTGAAATTCTACATTGTGTTCATAATGGGGGAATGAGAGAAACACGGGAAATAAAAATAGTATTTTTCCATTAAAAATATACATACCATTTTCAGTGAAAAACTATTTATAAGAAGGAAATAATCCAGAGAAATTGAATAAAAATAAAATATAGGCATCTTACCACCTTATATTTTTATAGTTGTTGAAGCATTAATGCCGTAATTGAAGTCAAAATGCGGCAATTCCACAGATACGACGCTGCAGTCGGCTCCTATGGCTGGATTAAAAGTGCTCATTTTAAAATACATTCGTGGAATATTAATCTGCATTTTTTAATACTTTACTTTTGGGTTTATATAGGTAACGCATTTCATCAGCGAAAGCAGGATTTGTTTTGGACAAAATTTCAAAAAAAAATAGAATTTAGTATTTCTTTTGACTCTCACAGTCACCGCAGAACCACCTTAAAATCACTCGAAAGACAATTTGAAATTACAAATGGGTTTTCATAATGGGGGAATGAGATAAACACGGGGAATAAAATAGTATTTTTCCATAAAATACAAATGCCATTTACGTTAAAAACTATTTATTAGAATTGGAAACTATTTAGAATTGTAAAACATTTTCAAAAACGCGTTTTTAGCTGCTATAATGCAAACTTTTCTCTGATATCAACAAAAGCATATTTCCTTGACGACCAGATTTTGGTCTTTAATTGATATAAAATCCATTTTGTTTAGTTAAGCTGATTAGGAATGCTAATCATTGGGCTTTGTGCAGTAGTTCATTTATTTGCTTTTTTTATTGATTTTTGATTGATTTGCTACTTTCACTTACGATAGAAAATTTAAATTTATTTCATCAGACACCCTTTTTTTTCAATCGATTTTCTATTACTCATCGCATTTGTCTAAAAACCACCCTATCAGCAAATTATTTAGATAAATTGAATTATTAATACTAACACTAACACTAACAATAACACTGTAGTCTGCTTTGACAACTACTAACTAACCAACTAATCCTCTTACATGAAAAGTTATGAAGAAAGTGTAATCTTGAGCAACTCCGGGTAAATCAGATATGTATTAGGGTAACATAATTTATTTGTCCAGAGATGTGTTATTTTCTTTAACAAATATAGGTCACGTCAATTAGAATATTGCTTGGTTGAAAAGCAGAGAAGTTTTAAAATAAAATAGTTCTACAGTATCTAGTCCCAATTAACTAGCGAAAACTTAACAGCAGTTTTTAAAGTTTTTCTTCTTGACAATTGATTTGTATTAAAGGGAAAATTAATAGTGAAACAGAAAGTAATGCTTCTTGAAAAAAATATATTCTCATAAAAAAGTTATATACACTTTGTTACATATGTATACAAAATAAAAGTGTTCAAGAAAATCAGAATTAATTTCATTCTCAAGTGTTTCCCAGAGTCAATAATTTATTCTTCCTCAATTATCAGCCAACTTAAGTGACTTGTAGAGATCAGACGCATCCTTCCTTTCTCCTCTGCGCTGGATATGATACTGGCAAACCTGTAACAGATTCAAAATTCGATTAAAGGAATAATAATCTTTATTTTATTTTCTATCTATTGGTATTTTTCTCAATAACAGAAAACCACTGCTTCCAATTTAATTTTGCAAATTAAAAAAGGTCTGCAGCCGCAAATGAAGATTCAGCTACATGTGTATTCTTGTGTGAAAGTTGTTGACGCGTATGTACATGCACAATGGTGATTATTATAGTAGATTATAATTTATTCATGTATCATGTCTTTTTTGGCTAGCGTGACTCCTTATATTTATAACAAATTGTATACATTTGTATTTGTTATTGTTCACCATTTATTTATATTTATATGCTGGGTGAACCTTAAATTCAATTATAAAAATTCAGTCACAGTGTAGGGCCTGGGTTGCAGTTTCCTGGATTTTTAATCACTAATATCTCAGCTGGTAGGCCACGAGGGCACGTACAATTTCACAGAATTCATGTTTTCACTTAAAGCTACAAACATGCCAAGTTTGAACCAAATTGGCACGTTACACCTCGTTAATGTTCCTTGTATGTCCCCAAATCACTCCTTTCTATTTATCCTCGGAATGAATAAGTAACGAGCCGTTTATCTTGTAATTTTGAGTGTAAGGTACTTGATACCTACTTCAAACAAAAATATTCAAACATGGGGTCTATTGGTAATGAAAAAAAATCTCACCCCTTCTTACTTATTTTAACTCCGGTAAACTTTATGTATAGACAGACAGTTATATTTAAACAGCGCTGCCGGCTTGCATCAACTAACGGAACTAACTACGAAAATTTAAAAAATACACTAATTTTCAATTGTCTGTATTTTTTTCTTATTTACATAACCGTGAAGTTAAGACGCGTTTGTTATCATTATTGATAAATTAGGTAAGTATACACTTTTAACGCATGCCAAAAACAAAACAATCAAAGATTTTGAGCCGTGTAAATACAAATATTTATTCCTTTAAGTTAAACGTTAGTTACTGTCAGAAAACAACAAAAAAACAGCTAGGTAAAAAGCTAAAGCACAATGCAATTTGCATAGATGTGAGTGCACTAGTTAAGTCATAATTAGTACCCAAACTCGGCTCTTAATAATTCTTGCGATGACAGTAGGCCAATGCATTTCTCGTACGTCAAACTATCAATATACTACATGACATATGTCATATTAAAACTGTTAAAGTTTTTTTCAAGAGAAATTCTACATTCATTTACAGAAATATTACTCATTTCGTTCATAAAATATTACTAAATAATATTTATCTAATTATATAAAATTAACTAATATTAATAAATTAATATAAAAATGAAATATTACATTCTATAATTATGTCAAAAAATAGGGGGATGGGGGTTGAAGAAGTTTGACTATTGTTGACATAGGGAAGGGAAGGAGTTCAAGAATAAATTGACGTCAACTTTGTATGTTACTTTTTTTACTTTTTAAAGCCAATTTTTTATCCTTAGTATTTAGTTAAAACCACTTGAGTTCTTACCAAGTAAATCGTAGTCTTGTATCATCATACTTTGTTTTTATTCAATGTAATAGATAGTCGACTGTAGAAACAACATTGTATTAACCTAATGATTAATATCATTCATTTGACAAATGTATTTACAAAACAATGTGGCCAGATGTGTCAGATGACCATGACATATGTCACATTAAAACCATTAATGGTTTTTTTCAAGAGAAATTCCACTCAAAAATGGAACAATTAAAAGTGCAAAAAACCACATAATGTTTTACAAAAACTTAATTCTGTAAATGAAATTTCTTCATTTTCATATTGCCCAGGCAGTTTATTAGTACGCTACGCAATGTTCTATTTAACTTTCATTGAGTGGTATACTTTTCTAATTAATATCTTGGACAACTTTTTTAAAATGTCTCATTTTCAAATTTTATCTCTCCGTACAATTTACACTCTCCCACAGGCATGATCGTCTAATTATGAACACACTTGATTTAAGCACATGTTTAAATGCTTAATTACTTACTTTTGATTTCTGAATAGAAGTACTCATCGCTTCTGCAATTCCTCCTTCAGAAACTTCTCCAGAACCTTCCGAATTCCTATCCCGCTTACTTTTCTTGGCATGTTTCCCATTTTTACTCGAAATCGCACTTTCAGCTGGAGAACATGAATGTTTTCGCTTCTTCCCCTTCCGGCGATGGACGGTCGACAAAAAGGTTCTCAAATAAGGATGAGCTTCAGACATTCTCCTGCACAGGCCCTCGACAGAATCCTTGCTTTCAGATGCTGTCGCAGGCAAAGCCTTACCTCCCTCCTTGCCTTCGTCCAACTCGATTGATTCATCGCCCATTGAGGAAGAGATGGCCATCCCTGCAGAAAGTATGAACGCACATATATATATTAATTTGAGCGTCACCTTACATTAGACATACCGTAATTTCCAGCCCCTAATTACTATTCTACCAACATTTTGTACTATTAAACATTTTTATTAGGTTGATTTCTTGTCTGTTTCTTCAGTACAAATTTTACAACCAATTTAAAACTGACTTCCCGATGAGTTAGAGACTTGAAACTTTAAACATAGCTCAGAACTGGATGAAAAATCAATAATATGTATTAATATATATATATATATATATCTTATACATATTAAATACTACAATATAATTTATATTTTAATTATACATACAATATATACATAATATAATATAAAAATTAATTTAAAATATATAACGTTTTATAACAAATATAAAATAATAAATACATATTAATAAATAAATATTAATTATCTCGCGTTCTTCGCCATTGTATCTTTAATTTTATTTGTAGGGCTAGTACGGCCAATAATAACCATAGTACATACTGTCAATGTGTAACTATATTAATCCAAAGGATCCCTTGCAAACCATAAAACCATTTGCATAGTCCGTCCGGTAGACCGTTAAAATTTCTGAACCTTAGGTAGCAAAAAAATTGAGTGAAAGTCATCTTCTTTAAAGAAATAAATGAGTGAAGCACTTAATTTGCGCTTTTCTATAAACTACGCAGTGATTATAAAAGGTGTTTAAAAAAGAATAGCGGTGTTTTAATGCTTTGTAGTATTAATACCATTTGACTTACAATTATAAAGGATACATCAAATGAGAGAGCAACTCAAACAGTTTTTATTTTACCAACAAGTGTTGTGAGCACCATTCGTCACACATCCGGTCGACAGGCGAGTTCTTCCCATACCTTGATCAGTGTGTCTGATGTAATTGGTGCAACAACTGATTCAATCCCGTTTCTTAACTCGGGTAGGTCAGCTGGTAGGCCGGAGGCACATACGTATACAAATGATCCTTTATGAACCTCCGCAATGATAAAAATCGCATGGCGTCAGATCGGGTGAACAAGCGAAACAAGCCCCGTCATCTGGTGGCCAATCCAGCGGTTGGGTACAACATCTTTTAACAAATCTTTAGTACTAGAGCTTTCTAACTGAAGATAGAGGAAACACTACATGCACTTGCATACAAGTGTACAACAAAACTGTTTGAGTTGCTCTTTTATTTGATGTATACATTATATTTATAAGTCAAATCGTAATAATAATATTTATAATGCCCAGAGGACACAATGCTTCATGATACAATCATAATATAAGTAAGTACAGCACGTCAAAAAGAAAACAATTTCATAAAAGAAAAGTTACACTTCACAGTACAGATATTCTTTTACACTATAAAAGCACTTCTCTAGTAAGTACGCTAATACTGTCTTTTTAAAAAGATTTGAACTTTCTATATTTTTAATGGAAGTAGGTGATTTATTGTACAATTTTGTACACATGAACTCAGGCCCTCTAGATGCCAGTGATAGGTTAGATAATTTGACATTAATGTCGTTACATCTCCTGGTTTCATGTGAATGGAAGGTATTATGTTCTCGTTATGTATTTCTGATCTCTAGGCAAATAAAAATATTACTATTATTATTGTTGGGCCTTTTGATTATTTCCACAGCTTCTACGATGAGTCTTGGGAAATATTGCTCCCTCGAAAGACCCCCCTCCCACCTGCGATCCATGAGGGGGAGTACGAAGTCCTATGCAGCTGTGGGAAGTCCTACATTGGACAAACCAAGAGGGCCACGCAATGCAGGTTGAAAGAACGTGCATGGTTACTAAATAACAGGCAAGAAGAAAGGTAGTAGTCCAGTCTGTAGGGAAATTTGAAGGTTTTTTCGTGATACAGGTTAAGAATAGTCAAAAGTTGTAGGGAAGGGAGAGTTATATATACCTATATATTTTTAGACTTCGAACTAGACCGTTATAAACAAATTACAGGGGTTCAAAGTTGGCTAAAAACGGTTTTTGAATTCTACAAGCCAAGGTATTCCCTTTAGGAAAAAATGTTTCAAATGTTTTTTGTACACAATTAAAAAACGCATAATTTGAGCTATGGTAAGTTAATTTTCGATAATTATTTTTTGCAAAAACTTCGAAAAACCCCCCAAAATGGCGTTTTTTGCATATCAATTATTTACTGCAAAAATGACTTTTTTAATACTTTTTTGCTTTGTGATTAAGGCCCCCATTATGACAAAAAAATAGGATTTATAAAGCCAATTTGGTTTATTTGTTGCTGAGTTATTCCATTTGTTTATTAAAAACATGTCTAATGTTCAATGCTGTAACTTTTTATTGGATTAACATACAGGGTCGCAGAAAGGCTCATTCTCTTTGTAAAGGTCCAAAATTTAATAATATTAAAGAAAACCAGAAAAAAATTATTTTCAACCCCTCAAATAACGCTTACAAAAAAGGGCGTTTTTTTATAAAGAAATGAAGCTGGGGCCACCCCCATAAACTGTAGATATTTTTTTCTTCAAGATTTCAGTAGCGGAGGTTGAAACGAAGAATTTAAAAAAAAAAGTTATTTTTCGACCAATAGCAACCGAGATAAGAATTTTTTTTTAAATCACTGCTCCGTTGTTTATAACAATTAATAAATAAATCCGACGGCATTTGGTCCTCAAAGACTTATATTTTCAATATCTATTGTCAGATTTACAAAAATTTACTTGTAAGTGTTAAAAAACATGAATGAAGTATAGCAAAGAAAAACAAGGCCGGCCGGCTGGGGTGGTGGGGGCAGCGCGACGTCAGCTCTCGCGCGAGCGAGAGAAAACTGAGCTTGCTACTTCAAATCTGCTGCGCTCGGAAAAATCTCTCATATCTCGGATTGTTCTGCTACTTTTTTGAATGATTTGAAAGTTATTCTTGAGAAGACAAAACTATTACATGTTGATCTTGAATTTAAAAAATCTTCCTGTTATTTGCAGAGAAATGTTATGATATAATTCAACTCGTTTCATTGATGTGATAAATTATATCACCCCAGCTGCATCAATTAAGGAATCATACCACTTCGTTGGTAGGTAATGCACTCTAACAATACCTTACTCTTTGGCACAATTTCTCATATTTTTACAAGTTGGTAAACCAAAGGATTATCTCTATAATGTCTAATGAAAGCCTTTATTTGAATTATCATTGATATGACCCTGACAACAAAAGGATTGTTGGGTTATCTTGTTGGTATAGATAGGAAATTATCATAATTTTCATCTGAGGTAAATTACCACAATAAATTACATGTAGTTTTCGAAAATTACCATAATTTACCGTGGAAAACATTTTCCTAAATCAGGTGGGTGTTCAACGTCAAAGAGTTACTAATTGGAGCGAATTGACCAGGGAAGAATTCGAAGTGTTTTTGGGATTGATGCTCCATATGGGTTACCGTTAGAACGAACAGAATAAGGGACTATTGGAACAGGAATGCCAAATTTGATTTCGCAGGATGACGAGAGATAGGTTTCTCGCCATTTTGCAGACAATGCAAATGTTGGTGATAAAGGCCAAACGAGAGAGAGTTTGCCCATTTCACGGGGCCCTTCCATGATATCCATAGATTCTCATTTTCCAAAGTACTGTGAAAAGAGGGATGACAGACGGGTCCAGAAACGGTGCAGGCAGTGTTCCAAGCAGGGTAAGAAGTCTGCAGTGACTACCTCTTGCCCTGATTGCCCTGAAGAACCTGGCCTCTGCTTGGAAAAATGCTTCCAAGACTTCCATCGGTAATCCCCTCCCTACTGCCGAAAATGTAAACATTATAAATTGTGTAAATATTATAAATATTTGAAAACATAAATATTGTAAAAATGATAAATATTGCATACAATTGTTGTATATTTACATTTATGTCTGCAATTATATACGTGTACATAAATATGTGTAAATATATTACTAATAATTTGTAAATTGTTTTCCAAACTAACTTACTTTTTCTACATTACTGCTGACTTTTTTATCCCCTCTCTTCAGATATTTTTGATAGCAATGGAATAAACTATGAATGTATTAGGACAAATATTTCTGAGTATGCTTCGTTGGTCGGTCAAAGAGGAAAGCACCCTCGCCGGAAAGAATGGAGAGGGGAAGGGGCGGAAACTCCTAGCGGCCTCACCTTGTTCTTCCGCTGCTGGCATAACAATAGGTCTTCTCCTGCGCCGAAAGTGCCCCAGCGGCAATCCTTGAGTTAGGAGCTTATCGTGGACCGTTCACTGATCCTTTTCAATATGAAAGGATGCCATTCCCGGCAGCTTGGAAGTGATAAGTGCATGACGGGAGGCATGTGGATGCGGTCAAGTATTTGGGGGTGGAGAGGCACGTTTGGCACGTTCTCATAATGTTAGATGTTTTTCGTTCTCAAACGAATTCTCGAACGTCATTTCGTTACTGTTTCTTGTTGTTGTGGGTGGTCTGTTGATCCAGACCACCCACAACAACTCACCCGAGACCTTCCTAACCTCTGCGCATGCACTTGAAGCTCGCTATTGGGAGGGACTTTTTGAACTCAAGTGCTAATCTGTCAACTCGTGTAAACGCAGGTGTTTTATAATCATCGATAAAAATTTACATAAAAGCTTTAACATTAGCTTTCTATTATTAGAACTTGGTAAAATTATTGATAAAGAAGAAAAAACAAGCTTTACTAGAAAAATCTGAAAAATAAAGAATTATTATTTAAATAATTCTAAGTTAAATTTATTTAAATTTATTGCTATTCAAATGAGAAACATCTCTTGAATGTTGCAATTACGATTCTTTAGTAAAATCTGGTTGAAAAAGTTGCAGTACATGATATTCGTAAAATATTGCATGCGCCAGGACCCTTTGACTTCGCCAGGATCCGAGCGCCATCTGTAGATGGCGGCGAATAAAAATCACAAAAAATCAATAAAATGTTCAAAGTAAAGACTTATTTTAGTCACCAGATCACGAAGTCCAGATCATGAAAAAAAAAGTTTTGGATTTCGGCAAATTTAAAATTTTAAACTTTGGGCTGAAAGTGTTAAGCAAGCCTAAAAGGTTCCATGTGTAAGAAAAGACTTCTTCTCGGGTCGTTCTACCCTTTCTCGGTCCGTGGGAGAGGATTATCTCGACCCTTTGTCGCAGTGTGAGCCACACTCACAGCAGGTGTCCGCAGTCAGTTGCTTGTTGGTGCGGTGGAACAACAAACAAAGAAGTTGTGTGATTTGCAAATTGAGGGTTATGAGTACATTCCTTACGTTTAGCTCTACAACTACAAATTTTAAACGGAGCTCTATCATTATAAATTATTAATTAATGTATATATTGACCACATATAAATAACCTCTTCTTTTAACTTATCGAGTTTTGGACAAAACTCGATAATTAAAAGAAGAGGTTATTTTTTATGTATTTGATGTATATGTAAAGGAATCTCCAAACTTAAATTTTGTTAGCTATTTATTTGGTTAGGTTGTGATTTTTTCTATGGTTTTAAGTTAGTCAGGGAGTTATTATGTTTTTAGTAGGGGTGAGCCGATAATTAATTCCGATATCAATGCTGGCCGATATTCGGCTATCGGCATATTGGTATCGGAGCATCAAAATCCGATAATTTTTCCACTAGCATAACGTTTTCTACAAATTTCTGTATATCTCCAAATTGAATATTTTGCTTCGTCCGCTTGTTTGTTGTTTGCAACCTTCTGAAATAATCTACTAGTTGGCGCTGTATTTTGAAAACAGTACAAAAGCGTAACCTAATTTTTCATGAGCGCAAGCACCAATATATACGTATGTATTACAATATTAAGCCTCACAATCACGTGTGTGTAACTGATACAAGTGGTGGTCAGAATGTCAGATGTGTGGAAGTATTTTGTTGTGAAACACGATGACCCCAATAAGGCATCTTGTAATATACGTCTGTCTCGTGGTGGAAAAAATTCTCGATTGTATACTACGACTAACTTGAGAGTTCATTTGAAAAGCAACCATTTGATCCAGTTCCGAGAACTGGAAAAGAAGAGACTAAAAACTGCAGATGACAGTTTGGAAATTTCAAATACAAAAGAAAGTACAGTGGGTTGCCCTCCACAGAGTTTGTACAGTATGATTCTTCCTCAGACAAAAATATCCCTAGACAATCCAGAGGATGAATTAGAGGATTATCTGAAGGAATCATTATTGCCCATTGAATTTGATCCTCTTCATTATTGGAAAAATTGTAAAAAATATGTGCATCTGTCATAAGTAGCCAACATATTTTTAGCTGCACCATCAGGATCTGTTGCATCTGAAAGGTTTTTCAGCACAGCAAATTTAGTATCGTCTAAGACAAGGGGAGCATTGAACCCAAACAAGGTTAAACAACTTGTTTTTTTTGGCTAAAAATATGTACTGACATGTAGTATCTCTGAAGCCTTGTCAATGTTTATATTTTGTAAACTTTTAAATAAATGTTTTAAACTTTAACACAATTTTTTATAGCCCTAAATAGCACTGTTTTCTACCGTATGAGGTATTCAATATATATACAGGTGTTCAATATATATACATATATAGGATTAAAATATCGGTCCAAATCAGGTTATCGGGACAAAATATCGGGTATCGGTTATCGGGAAAAAAAGGCTATCGGCTCACCCCATGTTTTTATGTAAACAACTGATTGTTATTCTTTAAAATGAGTTAACCACCATATTTTTAATGAGTTTAAATGTTTATTTTTCCCTGTAATTATTAATGCTTATTTGATCTTGACAGCTGACTATTTCAGTACTGTTTTCGTTGGTCAATGGTTTCTGCCTCAAGAATACAGTGATTCCTGGCAGTGATTTGAATCCCGAGGCACATAAAAATGTTGAAGTTATAACATTCGCTTCTAAGAATTTCTTACTCATAAAATCGGGTGATTTTAGGAATAAGAAAAGTAAGAATACGAATAATAAAAAAGAAGGCTGGGAAATTTCAACGTATTCGTACGTGATGCGTGTGAACTGTGCAAATATTTCCAAAAACAAGAGTTCCGTAGACCGTAAATCTCATGAATTAACATGGTGAAAATTTCTAAGTACCGATTCTTTGATTCTCGCTCTGATTATGTCAATAGCCTGAATAAGAACATTTTTAATTTAAAAATAATGTTTATTATTGAATAATCGTCAAAATCATTTCCGAGTGCGAAATAAATGGTAGAATTTTGTTTAAAAACTTTAAAGGCATTATAAACTAAAATAATTCATTTCCAATTTTAAAAATTTCGAGGCTGTTGCAACAATGTTTTTAGCAAAACCATCGCATAAAAAAAATAGTTGACCGCAACCGCATGCTGCGATGGACACCCCATGCAGAAAGGGGCGGAGATTATCTCCGCCAGGTGGCCGAGTAAAAAGTTCAACACCCCTCTGGGCCCCGACCCAAGTTAGGGAAATAGGTACCGGTGAAGATCCTAGCATAGTGAAAGCTCCGTACTGGCAAATAAAAGAAATTTTCCCTGTCCCCGTCACGAAAGGGTTAAGGAGGGAATCAAATTTTTTTAAATTCATAGTTTTTATTTACAAACAGCCTAGATAAGCTCATAGCCAATGTTTAAAATATTTATGTATCTGAAATCGATAGAATCAGAATCGACTTTAGGCAATCGATTCTCGATACCGATTCTAAGGCTGAGAATCAGAGGAGTCGAGAATCGACATTAGGAGTCGACTCATCCTTAGAAATTTTAAAGGTCGTCTGCAAAATCAGCACGCTTTAGAATTCCTAGCATACATTCCTAGAATGTAAAGTGAATCCATTGTAAAGTGAACCCAACGTACAGTAGGGATCCACTGTGTATAGAGTTGGGCCACTCTGAAAATTACCACGGCATTTTTCGTAATTTACCCCTCGTAAATTACCATAATTTTCCAGATAATTCACCTATATGTTTGAGATAATTTTTCATACAGATACATTCCCAATAAGTTCTTTTAAGCCCAGTTCACATTTCCTACGTGTTTAATTATTAATTGAGGCATGTGCAACTCATGAACTTCTTCATATTTTTTCGGGTTCTACCGCATAGGTTGCTGTGTTGATGACAACAGTATTGCTGGCACTACTGCCAGCATCTTCAGGTTGAAGATGCCGGTTCACAATGTTGGTCCTCATTACATGGCGCTTCTTTCCCGCCAATTCTCGCTGCTGCCCTCCCATTGGTTCGTTTCAGAATTCTCCTCCAAGTGTAGTCCAGGTGGTATCCCTCGTCTCGGTTAAAATTGTCAGTCCGGGCTATCTCAATTGATTCCCTAATTAATCTAGGGTAATAACTTCTACCTAATAATATCTACCCTCGGCCAAGGACAGAATCCACCATGACCGACACGAAGGAGTGAAACAGGTGACTTGTTCCTGTGGGAAATCATACATCTATGAGACTTGCTGTTCACTGAAGGTACGGATGCAGGAGCACCGAAGAGCCACAAAAAATAGACAATTTCAGCTGTCTGCCAAATCAAAGTACGCCTGGACCCCGGGACACGACGTAAAATTTGACGAAGCCAAGGTGATAGTGAGAGAGGGCAGATAACACCCTAGACTAATTAGAGAATCTATTGAGATAGCCCGGACTGACAATTTTAACCGAGACGAGGGATACCACCTGGATTACACTTGGAGGAGAATTCTGAAACGAACCAATGGGAGGGCAGCAGCAAGAATTGGCGGTAAAGAAGCGCCATGTAATGAGGACCAACATTGTGAACCGGCATCTTCAACCTGAAGACGCTGGCAGTAGTGCCAGCAATACTGTTGTCATCAACACAGCAACCTATGCGGTAGAACCCGAAAATATGAAGAAGTTCATCGTAAACCACCGTGAAAATCTTCGTTCTTACAAGTAAAACTCATTTTTGAAACATTTTAATTAAATTATAACATTAAAAGATTAAAGATTTAGAATATTCTTCTTGAAAATTTCTCATACTTTGACAAAAGAAAGCCAGATTGCGTGTTGCTGCCGTAGTTCTTTTTACAATTTTTAAAATTTCTAATATATGTTGTATTAGGTATGGTTTAAACGTGGTTATTCCCTTCCTATTGCTATTGGCTTTCTTATTTAACCATACATTTGCTGTTGAATGCTTGAAACTAAAAAATCCTGGAAAATTACCGCAATTTTCGAAAATTACCGTAATTTACCACGTGGTAATTTACCTCAGACGGAAATTAAAGTAATTTTCCCAACTGTAACTGTGTAGTATTATTTTACCCAATTGAATTTACCTGATTCATTTCCAGTTTGTTCACCGTTGGCCCCTTTCCTCAATTTTTCCCTTTTCATTTTCCAATAGGATTGACGTCTACGGTTCGGACACTCGATTGTCTTGCGAAGACTATCAGCAGCTTCCTCTTCACGCAACTCCATCTTCCGCCGACCATCCGTGGAAGCAGAATCTATTACAAGCTCTGCCGATTCCTTCAAAGGGCAACGGCACAATATTCCACTCTCACGAACCTCAAACTCTTTCACCACCTCCACAATCTTTTGATGCAGCGGATAGAAGAAGGAGTTTTCACCCAAAGCACCACCAAAGCGCTGTAAGTAAACAGGAAAATTGAAATAATTTTAGAAGAAAATTGAAGTATTTAATAATTAGATAAAAATTTAATAAAAGAATTAATAATTATATGTTATAATATAAATATTCAGATATAAATTAATAATTATATATTAAAAAATAGAAACTAATATTTATTACAATAAAAACTACCTATTACCTCTTAATTATTTAATAATTAGACAACAATTAAATAAAATAATTAATAATTATATATTATAATATAAATATTTATATATAAATTAATAATTATTGTATTAAAAAATAATCTGCATAAACTCTATTTAATTTTTTAATAATAAAAACTCCCGTTCCCATATCTAGCCGTAGACCTTAATAATCGAAAGTTTGAAAGAAAGAAGTATGAGGCGTAGAAAGATGGAGTGGGTGGCATCTTGTAGAATATTCAATTATCCACTCTGAATTTTTCGTCAGATTCCAGACAGGACGCACCGTTAAAAAATTACAGCACGGGAACCGGAGGTCACTTTTTCGAAAAGTCAAAAATCCACAATTTAAAAACATTCTATGGGGATGTGCACTCTTTAGATGGAGAAAAATCAGCGTAAATTTATAATTAATGATTTCAAAATGGCTGAATGAATACAGTACGTATATAACTTCTATAATACCAATTGCTTTCTGATATTTAATACAATCTGAAAACTATTTTCAGTTAGATCTCTGTTCATGTCTAGTGATATTCTATTTTAGAATAAAACTAGTTTGTAAAGGAAAAAAATACCTATTAATCACAGCAGATGTTATAATAAGCAATACTCCTGCATAAGTTGGTGCTTGCTTGTAGATGGTGAACTGGCAATAAACATCAATACAAAATGTCCCAAGCATTAACTGAAACTAATTGTAAGCCATGTCGGTCATGAATGCTAACTATTAGGCGATGAAATTCGTCTTTAATACATAATATATAGCTTATCAAATTTCAGGAAAGCAAATGCACATTGTTTCTTTCCTGGTAACATGAACATGCTTACATTTGTAGGGTTATTTGTAAGTATAATACATTATTAGGCTTCATTTGCGGTTTTGCCGAAAATTATGGTAATTTTCCCACCTCTAGTTACAGGGGTATCTCTGTACATGTCCACTTTGGAATAAGTCTATCTCGGTACACATTCTGTTCGGAGGTGAAAATTTGGCTTGGTACATGACATGCAGTCCCTGAGTTCGGTAATAGTTGCGGTAAGTCCAGGTTAATGTAGGTCGAGGCAGGAACTAGGTATCACCACTCACCTTAATACCCAAACACGAACAAGAAAATCCCAAAGTGTCCAGCGTTAATTTCCCCAGTTTCCTTATGCGTGGAAAAGACTTTTGAAAAACTAAAGTATTAATTAATAATGCTGTACATAATAACCGCTTAAGTTTATAACATAACGGCCAGTAAATAAACAAATAACGCAAGAATGCGTAGTTAGGGCGTAAGTAAACAAACAAGGCAACAGAGGATCGTAACTAGTGACGCGGGGGTGAGGAGTTAATAGAGGGATTGATGGTGAAATGAGAAAGGAGTTCGGAGGAGTAAAAGGCCAAAAGGAGAAGGAAATAAAAGGGTGTGAAAAGGGGTCGGATTGTCAAAAGGTGACGGGAATAGTTACAGGAGCAGTTCCAAGTAAGGAAAGCTGAAAGAAGCCGAGAGTAAGCTGGAACGGAGGAAATTGCGGCGGCAGCGCGAGACGCACGGCAGCCGGAGAAACAAATTTCCAAGAGGACCACGAGAGTGGGGAAATAAAGAGAGACCAAGAACGATAAGTGCCATTTACAATAAATTGTATTCGTTGGTAAATAGCAAAAGGGTTGAACATCCTGTAAATTGGGCCCAATCCAGCTATATAAAAATTAAAAGATAATTTTTTAAAGCGTAAGTGTTGCCTGTATTTACATTATTATATGATAATTAAAATAATTTGTAAGGTAACAACAACCAGAAGAAGATGAGGGTTACAATTTTGTTTATTTATTTTTCATTGTTCATTTAGAATTCCATGATGAAGCCGGCAGAATATCACGGCGAAACTGTTGATTTAAAAAAGTTTAGTTTAATCTCAGAAATCCAGAAGAAAATTACCAAAATTAAAATGGACTGCGAAAATCTACGAAAAAAGTTCACGTTCTATAACTTCACAACACTGTAAAGGCAGTCCCCGTGCTCAGTAATAGTTGCGGTAAGTCCAGGTTAATGTAGGTCGAGGAAGGTGGGTCACCACTCACCTTAATACCCAAACACGAACAAGAAAATCCCAAAGTGTCCAGGGTTAATTTCCTCAGTTTTGGAACAACCAACATGGGGACGTTATGAACGGTCGCCAAATCCAAGACGAAGTTGAGCAAAAATGCTGGCTCCAGATTTTCGCACACAACCGCAGAGGAGAGGGTGTGTTTTTCTATCGCAGAGAAGACTTCGTTGATGCCATACACCAGCTGATTCCTAAAATTCAAATACAGTCAACAGTCCGGAAAGTAAGAACATAATGGAACAATAAGTAGTTATTTTTAAGTATAATATAAGTTAGTTTATTTAGAAGTTATAACTTAAGTTAGTTTACTTAAAGTACTGGGATTCTTAAAAAGATCCACCAAAGAATTTACTAATATTGAGTCTATTATAAGTCTGTATAAATCGTATGTTTTACCAAATTTACTATATGGTGCTATTATTTGGTCACCTCATTATGATGTTTACATCAAGAAGCTGGAATCGGTCCAGCATAAATTTATAAGGTACTTAGCGTTTAAACAGGGTTCTCCTATGGGCTTCACCTACAACTACACTGAGTTGGCTCGATCATTTAGTTTGGGTTCTATTAAATCTCTGCACATAAGGGATGATCTTTGTTTTGTTAAAAGAGTCAAGTTAGGTTTAATTTCCTGTTCGGATGTAGTAGATCTCTTTAGATCAAAAGAACTACCATATCCTTTTCGAGCATCTCGTGAGCTTGTGGAGGGGAGCTCCACTAGAAATTATGTACATTATGCTGCCTTTAATAGATTAAGACGTAAGTGGAATATGTTACCAACTGAACTCAGGCAATCTGATACGCTCTACAGCTTTAAGAGAAATATTGCTAATCTCATTATGAGATATCACTAAGTTTTCTCATACAATGATTAATATGTTAAACTATTGTAATTTATCGGATTATCTTTAACTCTGTATACTATTCTGTATTAAAATTATTGTAACAAAAGGGCTTTGCCCGTTGATCTTTTCAATAAATAAATATTTACAATTAGTATATTTGAAATTATTTCCATTGTATATTTATTATTCTGTTCATTTTAGGAAGATAGAATATTCAGTGGCAAAGGGTGGTGGAAAAGAACGGATAAAATAATTTCAGAAGCTGATGCGGCTGAGTTTTCAACATTCGTAAACGTAGCAAACAATTTCAATAATATTGTGATTTAATCTAAAAAGAGACATTTACAAACTTGCAATTCTTTTTAGATACATCGAACTTTCATATAATTTACTTAATTTTACCATTCGAATATTTTTTAAACTTTTAAGTGTAGGGATGAGAAAATAGCATGGATAATCCGCAAACCGGATAATCGGAAGCCGGATAATCGAGAGTTGACTGTAATAGTAAGGATTGAGCTTTACTTACAGTGTTTATTATAATGTTTTTGAGTGTAAAGTTCTAAGCTTCATTTTTTTTCACTAATTATCGCTCGATTATGTGTACTTCAATTGCTATCCAACTTTCCTATTATTGTGTTATTCTTTCATTGATGGTATTTTTATGATAATTTATTTGAGGAGGTTACTGCGGCGACTGTGTGAGTCAAAACAAATACTAAATACCACGTTTTTTATATTTTGTCCAAAAAATCCTGCTTTTTTACTGATGCAATGCGTTACCTACAGAAAACCAAAAGTAAATTATAAAAAAAATGCAGATTATTATTCCACGAATGTATTTTAAATGAGTACTTTTATTCCAGCCAAAGGAGCCGACTGCAAAGCCATTTCCCACGAATTACCGCATTTTGACTTCAATTACGGCATTAATTATTCAATAACTATAGAAAAATAAGGTGGTAAGATGCCTGTATTTTATATTTTTATTCAATTTCTCTGGATTATTTCCTTCTTATAAATAGTTTTCCGCAAAAATGGCATTTATATATTTTATGGAAAATTATACTATTTTAATTCCCCGTATTTCTCTCATTCCCCCATTATGAACACAATGTAGAATTTCAAGTTCATTTATTATAGAATTCAAATAGCGTCGAAAGGTATTATTTTGATATGTTCATATCAGATAAGAGGACAAGTAATTCTACAAGTAGGCAGAATATGAATAAAATGACATTTAAGTCATTTCACGGTGGGACCACCTTAAATAGGATTACTAATATATAAAAATGTAATGGGATCATTCCAATTGGGATTAACAAACAACGATTGCCCTGATGACACGAATTTTCTTCAAATCATTTTCTTGCTTAGGTATGCATGTAAATATATATGAAAATCATGAATTATTTGATATAGTACTTTTAATAATACAGATTAGAATAGTTTGAAGTAAAATTGCTATCCCTATTGATATAGGGTGTTTTATTATAGTAAAAATTAATCTATTCGTAGAGTTAAACAATAAAAATATTATCTGGGTAGTTTTAGAGATGGTCCACTCTAAAAAATACTGCCGTAATTTTCGTAAATTACCGTGGTATTTTTCGTAATTTACAGCTCCCTTTGAAAATGACATATCTGGAAAATAATTTTCCAGATAGTTCACCTATGTTTGAGATAATTTTTCATAAAGATAAATTCCCAACATGTTCTTTTAAGCTTAGTCCACATTTTATACAAACAAATTGGGTGTTTAACCCATGTTGCGATTTTTAATATCCAGAATTCACAAATTATCACACGAGAATATGTTTTAACCAGAGATGGGCCACTCAAAAAATTACCTCAGTAATTTTCGTACAATACCGTGGTATTTTTCGTAATTTACCGCGTACCTTGTAAATTATTGTAATTTTCTAAATAATTCACCTATGTTTGATATAATTTTTCATACAGATAAATTCCCAACATGTTCTTTTAAGCCATGTTCACATTTCCTACGTGTTTAATTATTAATTGAGGCATGTACAACTCATTTTTGGAATATTTAATTACTTAACTTATAACATTATGAGAGTAATGCATTAGAATGTTCTTCTTGAAAATTTCTCATACTTTGACAAAAGAAAGCCAGATTGCGTTTTGCTGCCGTAGTTCTTTTTTCAATTTTAAAAATTTCTAATAGATTAATGTTGTATTAGGTATGTTTTAAACATTGTTATTCCCTTCCTATTGCTATTGGCTCACTTATTTAACCATATGTTTGCTGTTAAATGTTTAAAACTAAAAAATACTGGAAAAATACGGTAATTTTCAAATATTAGGGTTTCTTTCCCCCTCCTCCTCCTCACGAACCTCTCCAGCGCCACAAGGGAAGGTAGATAGATAGATAGATAATCGTTTTTATTATCGTAGACCTCCAAGGTCCATGAGATAATATATACACTTCATACAGATAATACATAAAACAGAAAAAGAAAAAATAAGAAAGAAAAATAAACAAGTCAAATACAAAAAAGACTGTAGTATTATACGATATGGTGTAACAGCACACATAAATAAACATTTGCAAGTAATATTTTACAATTTTTCCCACAATAACTATTTCAAGAAATGAAAATCATTGCATATAATTTAGTCGATAACTTTTTTCCTTTAGTAGATACAAACAGAGTTTCTTTTTAAATGATTCCATTGATTTTACATTTTTTATTTCGTTTGGGAGCATATTCCAGCAACGTGAGGCGGTGACAATGAACGATTTATTTAATGCTGTGGTGCGATGTTGGGTAATAATATTACTGTAATTTACCGTGGTAATTTACCCCAGACGAAAATTAAGGTAATTTTCCCGTCTCTAGTGCTAACTTAATGAACTTTTAGGAAGTGAAGCCTGGCACCATCAAGTTGATCGACAATTTTCATTATTTCTAACTTACAACACATGTATTTACTTCAATAACATTGCCATACCGTAAACTTTTGTCCACATTCTTCGCTTTCCTCTCCTCCTTCGCCAGCTTCCTTTCCTCTTCCGTCATCTGCTTCAATTCTGACCATGGAATCTTGTTATTTCCACGTTTTGCACAGGAGAGAAGTCTGATGAAGATTTACGTACATTAGTTTACAACTACCTAAGGCAACAGTCTAAACTAACAGTTTTAAACAGCGATGTTGGCATGATTAGCATAAAAATTTAAAAAAATTCATAAAAACCTTTGCATTATCTCCTCGATCTCCGAGGAATCAGTACAAATAGGCCTGCAAAAAATATTTAAAATAAGTCAAAGTACAAGCTGTGGATTAAAATTGAACGTCTGAGTAGAACAACAGTAACATTCCAAAAAATACAAAAAAAAGTTAAGATAGCCATTTTGCAGTTTGAATGTAGTGCTATCGTTTAGCGGAAGAACAGTAATATTCCCGTCTTACCTGTCGTTGAAATAATGCTTAAAAGTTTGCAATGAGTGGAAGAAAAATAACATTCCAGGAATGTTACTCTTCTTCCACTCAGACGCCGCGCCGTGCCGTGCTCGCCTAGTACTCGTTTCTACCACCCAGGGCGTTGTCCTCTCACAACTGACAGTACAATAATATTGTTATTTTCATTGAGTTTGTTGTAGTGAGGTTATATTGTGGTGAAAGCTGTGTTTAAGTTCAAGAATTATTTAAAGTAAAGTTTTACTATTGTGATACATTTTACTAAATAGCAATAATTGTGTTATATTATTACGTGGATTTTAATTCATACATTTCGTGCAGTGTTTTAACTGATCAGCAAGTGCCAAGTTTAGTTTAAACTATGCCGTCTGACACGGAAGAGTACTAATACCTAAACATTGATATTTTCCCTTTTTCATACTAAAAAAAGAGAGTTATGCCTCAAAAAGTAATTAAAGAAGCTGTTATTTATTCCTATTTTTGATAAAAACTGTTTTGAGTGGAAGAAAGATAATATTCCATGACACATTATAGTAAATACATATTAAACGAAAATGTTGTGTTTTTTCCCATTTTCAGACAGTATTTAGTGTCCAAATATCAACATATTTTCAATGGTAGGTTTTTTTGTAAAACTTCAAATATCTTAGTTATAATGTTTTTTTTTATTTCCCGAAAAATGAGATTTTGGAATAATACTGTTCTTCCACTCAGAGGTTCAATTTTAGTATTGGACTGAATTAGTCTAAAAATATGTACTAAAAACACTTGCTTACTATAGTAATAATAATATAATATATTTATTGATCCTTATATTTTACAAGAGGAAAATGTGCGACAAGTCATAGAAAAAGAAAAAATTGGCTCACCACAAAAATAACACAACACAGGAAAACAAAAATATTTTTTTTTATCACTCACATTTACTTCTTTAAATATACTGTGAGTTAAATGCTAAGAAAGCAGATAGTTTTGTAAAGGAAACGTTTATGAATACCACTTGCATTCGGGGAGATAATGCAGGACTTCAATCAAAGAACATGTCATTCATTCCTTTATTAGAAGAACTTCGATGACGGTGTTTTTAACCCCATAATGAAGGTGAAATCAAGCATTTTGAATGAATGAATTTTTTAAGATAATACCGGATTATTAGGCATTTATTTTGCTAGTTATTCGCATTTCAAGTTTCCAACTAAAATATTTCGGTTATCAGAAGAATGATAGCAATAGAAAGCCTTTGGCATAACTTTCTATACTCTATTTATAGCGTAATTGTTTCACAGCTCTTTAACTGCTCCCATTGTCTATTGGCGATTTGTAGTATGGTTTATGGTTTTATTATAGGTGTGAAAAATGTTTTAGTCTTTTAGTAAAAAAAAGTTCAACAAATCATATTCAACAGTAAAATCAGACGATAATTACTCATTGTAAATTTTAAAACAAATTTTCCTTTAAATAAAAAGTGACCATTTTTACAATTACGCCAAAATTTAGAAAAAGGTTTGCGTTTGGGGAGAGCTATATTTCAGATTATTTGCGCAGTTTAAGGGTTAAGGTCCAAAAGACTCTTCCAGAAAGTTTTGTGCATTGCAGTAGACCTTTTTTAGCAGAAAGTCTGTAAGTTTTCTTTTAAAGGAAGCTCTAGAAGTGGAATTTTTAATGACAGAAGGTAAATGATTTAAAACTTTAATGGCTACATGGAAGGGACTCTTATTATATATATTGATGTAGTGTGATGAAGCATGTGCTCATCCTCTCTCTGCCGAGTGTTATGCCCATGTATTTGGGCATTTGTAGTGATAATTCTTATTATCTAAAATGTAAATACTACATAGATGATAAATGTACAAGCTTGGCAGCGTTAGGATTTTTAACTCTTTAAAGTGAGGTTTACAGGATTTCCGTGCCGGTATTTTAACTATGCATCTTAATACCTCTCTCTTGCATTACAAAAACCTTTTTAAAACCAGGATCCCCAGAAAATAATGCCACAAGTTAGACGTGACTGGAAGATACCAAAATATGCCATTTTTCGCACTTCTATTATAACAATGTTGGCAAGATTTCTCAAAACATAACCACATTTGGCAAGTTTAAGGCATAATTGATTAACATGGATCTCCCAACAATTAACAATCCTAAGAACTTTGCTTTCTTAAGGAATGCAAGTTACTTTCTCATAATTTCAGCTTGAAAAGTACCATATTTGAAGGCATCATGTCCCATTTCAGTAGGGCACACTCAAGAAAAGCGACCGTTAGCTTGTGGAAGGCTGTACTTTGACATATATATAAGACCTGGGAGTGGGGATAGGACGTGTATACGTCTGGAGGCATGTACACGTTTTCTTTTTCTTGCAAAATAATACACGCTAGCATCGTCCGCCTTTGATCACAAATTACCACCACATCCTGCCCTCCCCCTTCCCCCGTCACTTAACCCGGGAGTGGTCGCTAAGCTACTTATCACGTGAGCAGTCACGTGTGAGACTTTTTCTCACACTCAGATGTACACCATTGATTTAATCCGTCATAGAGCGTTATATTACTTTATATTGATTGACAATATATTACACTGTATTTAGATTTATTTTATTCCTCTAAATGTTCATTTGGAACAATGGTTCCCACATATACCCATATATACATATACAATTACTGATACAATTAAGTAATCATTGCAACGTTTACTGGCGATGTTATCATTGGGTATAAATGAAGAAAATTACAATACTCAAGAAGAAATATTTATTTATGAGGACATGCATTCTCATGACTCATAAATTTGAATTAACGTATCTGCTCTCCTCCAAATGAATCAACTTTGCCTGCATGTTGCGAAAGTGTAACGCAACTGAGTGGTTATACAAAAACACTAACATCAGTGGTCGCGCGATGAGGAAAAGTCTCATACCTTGTAGCTGATGGTATGATAGACATATCATTATTACACAGCTGCGGATGCTTCATTTATACTTTTTGAGATGGTAGGTCAATAGGAAGAGATAAAAAGTCAGCTTAAAAGGAAAGGGAACTTATTCTTATAACGCATTGATTACAAAGTGAGCACAAGTTTAAATTTTGCGTGAGAGAAAATCTCATAGCACGACCAATGGCGGGTTAATATGACTTGAGTCAAGGTGAATCGTTATGAATCAGTGTGTACAGTACTTCCTGGAATCTGGCTGCCATTCTGCAAGCAGTGCATAGGTGTGCATACCTGTATGCCCACTGCAGAACGGAATGTGGGGCCAGAAACTAGCTATTGTATTCGTCGGGACGAGTAAGAAGTGTACACGTCTGAATAACAAGCACCGTACACGTTTACTGCGATTAGAGATGGGCCACTTTGAAAATTACCTCGGTAATGTTCGTAATTTACCACGCCCCTTGAAAATTGCCGTAATTTTCTAGATGATTCACCTATGTTTGAGATAATTTTTCATACAGATAAGTTCCCAACATGTTCTTTTAACCCAATTCCACATTTCCAACGTGTTTAATTTTAAATTGAGGCATGTACAACTCATTTTTGGCATATTTTACTTGAATTATAACATTATTGAGTAATTATTATTAGAATATTCTTCTTGGAAATTTCTCATACTTTGACAAAAGAAAGCCAGATTGCGTGTTGCTGCCGTATTTCTTTTTGCAATTTTAAAAATATATAATAGATTAATGTTACATCAGGTATGGTTTAAACATAGTTATTCCCTTCCTTTTGCTATTGGCTTTCTTATTTAACCATACATTTTCTGTTTAATGCTTAAAACTGAAAAATACTGGAAAATTACGGTAGTTTTCAAAAATTACCGTAATTTACCACGTGGTAATTTACCTCAGATGAAGATTACGTTAATTTTCCCATCTCTAACTGCGATACACGCTTTTGCCCCTCCCTACCTGGGAGCGATCTTTTTAGCCCTATTTTTGGTTTAAAAAAACTATGTTTTATGTGTTGTCAAATACAGTACACACAATAGTCTCTTGAGAGCTCAATTGATTTGATAATTTTTTCCATTTCACTCCTAAGGAAACTATGCACTGATATTCTTTCTCATACCGTATGTAACATGGCCCTCCTAAGGATAGTAATGTCAACCACTTGGGGGTTAATCTCACTCATTCAATATCTAGGACCTTACATGTTGATTGTATGTACCTTAAACAAAGCTTCAAGAGTCCTATTCAGTTTAATGAAAATCGTTACAAGTACGCCATCGCCTCGTGGTAACATGAAAATAAACATAAGAACACTAGCTGAATTACCCGGTGTTGACTGGGATTACACGTTCTTCATAACTAGAGCGCGGAAAAAAAGTCTTTTGACTTCTTGTAAAAGTGGGACTTAAGTGGTTTTAAATACAAATCTTCACCAATCTCACTTTTTTCACCAAAAACATTTTTTAATGGCTTGTTTAGAGACTTTTTGGGACTTTTTTGGTGTGGCGGGACTTTTTCTGATTCAACAGACTTTTCTGGGCCTTTTTATTTAAACCACATGCCTAAATTAATATTTGGCTGCTGTAATCACTTTTGTTCAACTGGGTATTGGACACATCTGTTTTTCATGCGGTTATCCACGAAGCAGAGATGTACTGCAAAAATGTAAGCTCCTGACAATTGTTAATGCAAAATTTTATTAATAGCTCGACGGCAAGTGCAATGAATTCTTTCTATTGCTCCACCGTTCATGAAAGAATATCACTCACTCAGTGCTTCAACCTGAAGGTTGGTTTGGATAGGTGAGAGTAGAGCCATAGGCGTAAAGGCGATAGGTACTCCCGACTAAGCCATAGGCGAATTTCACCATGGATATGTGAATTTCACATATCCATGGTAGAAGGGCCAGTTTCTTTCTCTGGGCCACCTCGCACTTCGAACTTTTTTGGTGGGGGTGTCCAAAGACTTCACCCCGGATACATTGATCTGAAATAATACATTGATCTATTTATGAACCAGCTTATTTGAACCCGGGTAGTCTGCTGATAAGCTGAATCTCTACACTGTATGCTAACACTCCGCTTTCGTTTAGTAGATTAACCCTTTCCTGCCGGCGACTACGAAAGGAAAATGTTTTCCGTGCTACGGGTAGCTTGCGAAATTTTTAAACTCTGCTCTGCGAAGCACTTTTTGGGGTGGAGTGGCCCAGGTACTCTTGTCCCTCCGATTTGGGACCCTACTTAACGGGGGGCCCGGCTATTACCCCGGCCACTGGACTCGACCCTCCAACCCTTTCTTAGCGGGAGTCCACGGTCAACTCATTGCATTTGCAGTGTTTTTTAAAATTAAATATTGTCTATGATTTTTAACAGTTTACACTTGTATAAGAGTAACTTACATTTTTTTAAGCATTGTAGAATTTTAAACGGATTTCTAGCGTTATTAGTAACAAAGTTAGGACTTTTCCATTTTTACAGCTAGATAGGACGTCTTAAAATTTTCTTTGAATAAACCTCCAAATAATACTTCCCATCCTTCTTTTTCATTCTGGCTTTGGACCAACGTAAGCGAAGTTAAAAGTATGTTTTTACAATAAATATTACCTAAAAATACCGGAATATGAGTAATTACTAAGGGGATCAATGAAGGAATCGGAAAATAGAGGACATATAGTGAAAATAGGCATTCAGATTGTAACAAACACATACGATATGGACAATAAAACGTCAAAATTTCTCTTTTTGCGTACTTTTCATCGCACATGAACACACAAAGCTTTCACACAAGTCCGTTAATAATAACACTAAAATTTCGTTTAAAAATTGCTTATGCACAGAAAAAAAACGAAGAATTCATTTCAAGGCATAAAAAATTGGAGTTTACAATAAATTTTTCTTTGCAAAAATCATTGACAATTCAACCACTTCAACGCGGATTCCTGCTATTATGAGGATCGTAAATGAGTAGGAGGGTCGGGCCAAATGGCCAAAGATTAGCTCTAAGGACTCGCTAAGCTGGGTCTCAGGCAGGGCTTGAATACCTCCGACCATTGCTACCTCAGCGGTCACTTCCCATCCCCCGCGACAGCTATAGCCGACGTCCGTTCGCTTGCGTTGAAAAACCCACGCCAGCTATAGCCGACGTTCGGTCGTTTGCGTATGAAAATGCTCGTCGGCTATGGCCGACGTCCGGCGCGAAAGGGTTAAAGGAAAATTGATACAATTATATGGAAGACCATCTACAATTTCCAACGAGGTGGACGCATCGCATTGCGCGCTGATGATCTTTAATTGAGCCAACATTGTAGTGCGGCAAGCAATGCTCCCTAAGCACTCGAGCAAAAAGGAAAAATGAAGGCTTAACAGGGACCGGTGAATGTATGCACATTGTAGGAACACAATTCTCTTTTATATTCGAGTAAGCCACGTAAAGTCTCAGTCATTTGCCGAGGTATCAAGGTGAAAGGACAGGCGTCTTCTGGAGCCAAGCTGACTGCGCATGCTTCACTATGCAAGTATCTGAAAGTACTGAGCAACAGTATTTATGCAATGCTTGTGAAAAAACCGTGAGTATCAACACAGATTATGAATCTGACGACTTTATTAATAATAATAATTTAATCTTAACCTTAAGCATCGTTTAACATTCCCAAATGGGTACATATTATTACATACATTTTTAACTATAAATTACATGTTTTTAAATGATCATTTCTCATAAAAATATACAGACCTAATTTAAGCAATTCTAAGTTACTACTTCTAAGAGTAATTCTGATAATAAATGATATTTCTCATTTTTTTCCAAGATATCATCTGACAAAAAGTCACATGTGAAGCAGCACGTTGACAGCACATCGTATCAATCTCGAGTGAAATTCAAGGAAACAATGACCTTGCAAGAGCAACAGAGCCAGTGGCGTACAGATGGGAGTAAAACATTTTTACCTGAATTCGTTGACCTGAACCTGTGTGGGATCCAAGCAACTTGACAGTAAATAATGAGGAATAAGAGGAAATATATAAAACATTTTGCTGTGATCTGACATTGCCTCCTGACCCAGTTCTCACGATATTTGGAACATGGCTGGAAGCCTGTGTGTTCGGTTCCCAGCACTTCGAAGACATAAAGAATGTAAATGACTATCTGTAGTTATATTTGTGACTGGTGAATCAATTCCATTATATGTGATAGAATTCCTGCCAGTATTGCTCACTTAAGTTTAACAACAACAGCACGCTCAAAATTAAGAGGAAAACTTTATTTTAATTTTTTAATCCGGGTTAAACAGAATATTGACCTTGAAAATGATACAGAATGTGTAGAGAATGCTCGAGCACTCCTAGAAGATAGCACACTCCCACTGGACCTGAAATGCATTTCAGCACCCTTTGGGTTTTTGGTTGAAAAAATCAAACATCTCAGATTTCCATCCTGAGCCTGATTCAGTGTCGTCAATTATGGATGTAAAGAAGAAACTTGCATATGCAAAGGGTGACCAAGCCGTAAGTGATTGTACGAAATTGTGTAATGTTTTGCGTAAAGACGAAGACTTCGTGTTCATGAGTGATGTAGCTCAGATTCTCAATGGAGAGTTCAAGGGGTAGACATCTAACATTTTTCAAAACCTCTCTGTAAGTGACGCTGAGGTATGCCTCTATGACAACCTGTGGAGTAAAGCGATCATTTTCGATGGACAAACTTATTTTGAGCGACCGTCGCACAACGTTCACTATGAAAAACATGGAAAAATATCTTGTCTGCCACTACTTTAAGACGCCTCGTCGAGGCAATGAAACTGAAAGTGAATAAAAGTAGGTAAATATTTTTCCTGTATTTTACATGATACAATAAAAAACTAAAACCTGTTATCTAAAACTTGTATTTTAACTTTAATTTTCCCTTCCCAAAATAAAGATAGATATATATCAGCTATAAAAATAATAGGAATTAACATTTTTCTTCTACAATTTCTGGTCATCAAACAAAGTGTTATTCATAATTTAAAAAAAATATTTTGTAAATCGTGGTTTTTCCTTTTTGAAAGTCCATATAACAACTCGAAATCCCATGAACCCGCATCTCTGGGCTCTTTTTTCCAATAATTAAATAAAATTCAGCAACTTTCTCATGAAAATACCTCAGACTTTTGAAAGACTTATTTCAAAAATATTTGCGACTTATTAGGCGACTTTTTCTGGAAAAAAGAGGACTTTTTTTCTGCGCTCTATTCATAACTCATCATACGAGGTGAGAATCGATTGAAAAAATGATAAACTACATTCATTTGGGTATCTCATAAAATAAATATCTTGAGTGAAAGTAGTTTTGAAAAAAAATAATTAACTCACTGCACGAAACCCAATGCTTAGCATTCCTATAATCAGATTAACTAAGCAAAATACATTTAAAATGTGTTTTAAAAGACCGAAATCTGGTTGTCAAGGAAACATGCTGTTGTTGATTTCAGAGAAAAATGGGTGCTTTTGCAGCTAAAAACGTGATTTTCAGACAAATACGAATAATTAAGATTTTTGATAATTGATTAAAAGAATATTAAAGTTCATTCTTTTGGCTATTTGATTAAAAAATCCAAATCCTCTATCTTGAGCGGAAGTAATTTTAAAAAGATAAAAATGAAAGCACTGCACAACACCCAATACATAGCATAAACCACCAAATGGCCCCTTTTTGAGGCCTTTGGGGCCCTGAGACCTTTTCAGATTGTATAAAAACCTTCTCCTTGAAAAAAATACAAGTACATACATATGTGCCAACTTTCATGGTTGGGGATTAGATCTGATAACTAAGGATTACAAATGATGCGAAATGACATTCGTCAGTGCTGTCCCTAGGGTAGTGCGACAGGTGCCACTGCCCTGGGCCCCGAGCCCATGGGCGCCCCACCCAGGCTTGCCTCTTCCAGACAGCGCGGGGAAACCTGCCTATTACCCAAAATTACGTACTACTTATTGTTAGGCCATGTTTACACGATGCATTTACCCGTGCGGGTAGATGCGTGAACACAATCACCATCAAAATTTCACCGTGTAAACACTCAAAATTGCGCAAATGTGTGAATGCGTGGACATAAAATAGCCCGTTCTAATTTGGTGAATGTGTTCACGCATCTGTCCAGCCACGTACTTGCGCGGGTAAATGCACCGTGTAAACACGGCTTTAGAATTCACTGTGACAAAAATTATTTTATTGCTGACAACCGGTTTTGATGACTAAAGCGTCATTTACCAGACAAAACAAATAAGACAAAACTGTCTTGTTTTGTAAATGACGCTTTAGTCGTTGAAACCGGTCGATAGCAATAAAATAATTAGTGGAATTTTGTACCGTGTTTTTGTGACAATTATTTCCATCTTCAATTTCCACAAAGTATCGCCACAATCGATTAATTTGATACTTATTGTTAGTACACATATTAATTTCTTGAAATCATTAGCCAGTTCGTGGGTTTATTTCCATGAAATATGCTTAAACTATGCCACTATATCAATAAAAGAATGCGAAGTTAAGGGGCCCCCCGACTTTCCTTTGCACAGGGACGGCCCTGGCATTCACAGCTCAAGTGTTTCTGTGGTGACGTTCGTGATCAACATGGATACGGATAAATAAAGAGCCAGACGCAGCATGAAAACATTGTTAAGATGGCCACTCGACGTGCAAATAGCTTCAACGGTGTGGAGAAGAAGATTTTGTGTGACCTGGTGTAGAAGCATAAAGATATATAGTGGAAAGTAAGAAAACGGACGCAGTTTCCTGTCACAAGAAGAAGAAATTGTGGGGAAAAATATGCTGCGAGTGTATATGATGAACATCCTTGTGGAATGAGTCCGGTGTGACATCAGATTTTTATGGATTAAGAGCAAATCTTATCGTAGTTTTATCAACACCAAATCTTCGAAATTATGGATTTAAGGTTATGCATATTCGTTTGATTTAGTTAAGACGTCTATTGTGTTATTTTTTCGATAAGGTGGACCTCTGGTGGAGCATGCATATCCTGCCAGAATTAGGAGAGGCCAAGGGGGCTGCTGGGGGTGGAAATACGACTATAAATACCGTTTTTGACGAAGAGGCCTGCTAGCGGTTGTGGGACTGCTGGGCAACGACTATAAAAACGTACGTAATCCCATACAAATGTGTATTTGTTTGATGGCGAATTAATATGAAACAGTGAACACAGGTAAAGAGCATTGACTGATGCCGATGATGGGCACCTCTTCACTCTTTCTTCATTCCCAAAATAATCCTTCCCTGACCAAGCTTCAGCCCTAACCGCGTGATGAGAAAACATGCAACACTCCGAAATAAGAAAGCCCAGATCTAAAAATGTAGTGGATATACGCTCTAGGTATTTTACATTTCGAGCTTAAAGATTGCAGCAGAAATTTCGAGTACTCGGCGGAGTTCATAACGGCAAGATACTTGACAAAGAGTATTCAGATGTATTTTGACGAAATATCCATTAATGGCTTATGGCCATTTGTGGACATTCATGATCACTTATGGCCGTTGAAGTATGCAATGGCCATTTTCACCTGAGCATGCCACTAAAAATACAACTGCGCAACAACATAACAAAGTATAAGACATACTGATCATTACCGAATAGTTTCATATGGCGATAGCAATGCTTTCCTAAGGCTCTTCTTCGGCAACGGGCTCTTTTTAGACAAAGATGATTTCGCATCCTTGGCCGAAACAGTTTTTACTTCCATTATTGCCTCCTTTGATCTTGATTGTACTACATCTTCAATAACTGAATACGTTAAAAGGATTCGTACAATTTCCACGCCACGTATTATAGAATTAAGAGCAGATGTGGCATCAGTTCAACGCCCACAGACAAAAACATGAGAATCACGTGGAAAAATAAAAATCTAATGTTGTTGTTGTTGATAATTCGACTGTTTGATTCGGGCGGTTTTACGCCGTAGGCGGCGCTGAGTGGAACAACTGAAAAACGAAATAGTGGATATCGTGGGCAACTTTCGTGTGATGATTTTTATTAACTAAGTGTGGATTGTGTAGACCTTGACTTTTGGCTCTTATGATACAGAAATATTCATGAATTCACTGGCTGAAGAATACAATCTTTTGTGTGGGTGTTTCTTTATTTCATTCCTTTCCACCAGAGTTTCCATCTCGCTGATCCAGCCAGTGGCTCTTCTTTTACTTTCTTTGTTTGCCTTAGTAACCTTATTTTTCCAGATATTTGCTATATATAATCCTTTTCATTCATTCCCAGCGATCCTTCACACTTCAAACCTGTCTGAAATTGTGTCGTCGGACGTGCTTTTCACGAAACCTTAGTAAAAGAATTCTTGGAGCCGCTAACAAGTGTCAACGAATTACATCTGCCCAAGGTATTCAGGAGTTTCTAAGACATCGACTGAATACGGTATGTATTTCGGGAGTGCATTACTTTCATTCTGGTGTAAAGGGTGGATGTGATTAATCCTCTGTTAGATGTGTAACATCGTTAAGTGAAAGCATTACTTCATGAGTTATGTCGAACACAAGCTTGCTCTTCATTCAAAATTATCTAAACCGCTCACCGCAGCCTCCAGGCGCTGAATGCGGGGTTTAACCAGCTGTTAAAGCTGTGGCCTGGAGGTGTAAACATTTTATTGTTGCGGTTTTTTACTTTTGAAGAAAAAATAACCTTTAAGTGCCTTCATCATTATGCCATGCACTCCTAGGATTGATTTATTGCAGTCTTTCATGTAACATTGTCATTTAGTTCGTAACTTATGCCATTTTATCTCTTTATGAAGTCCCATTCAGGTTGACCGCTTTATTTATTCCTCGGTCTTCCTTGATTCGATGGACTTAATCCATTCCATTATGCTCCTCACCAATTTGCACGTGCCTCAAAGCATGGACCATGTCTTCCTGATCTTGTAGGTAGTTTTCCATATGGTTTTCTCTTCCTCTTCTATTATCATGTATAACACTCCTAGTTTTCGATCCTATGCGTCCATTTATTTATTTATTAACTTATAATTTAGCTATTTATTTACTAACAAAAATTTTAAGTGGACTAAAACTGTGTGAAAATAGAAATGAATATTGATGTTAGTAGTGACTAAGATTTGATGTTTCAAGTGTCATTAATGTTGATATGTATGTGAATTATTTTTTCTTTGGGATTGATTTGATAAGAGTTGCTTTGTGTTGATGTTTCCCAAAAGGAAGTGTTGTTATTTTTTAGCAAGTTCAGTGAGGGGTTGTGCATAAACTACGTTACCAACTGAAGGGGGGGGGGGAAGGAGGGGATATCGTAAAAACCTACGGCTAGTAATGAGGGGGAGGGTTCACTCAAAGTTCAACATATTTATTGCACAATCTGATACATGCATGGATGCCATTGGCGGTTCCAATGGAGGGCAGTAGGGACCCCCCAAAAACCCAGCGTATTTCTTTGTCACACATCATAAATTAAAAGCCTAGATTATTTTGTTGCTTTTTTGGTGATTGAAGTTTTTGGCTATTTGGTTATCCCGTAAAATTTTATAAAACTAAACCTGTATTTAAGGTAGTTCGAGCGAAAAACCACTTCACCAAGAATTTGATGAATTTGGCCTCATTTTAAATAAAAAACGCTCATCTTTCCAATGATATCAAAATATATCAACCCCTTGCCGAATTACTTTTCGAGCAATTTGCCTGTAAATATATAAGCTGTTTTACATGTGGGATAGATTACGGCTATGCGCTCCAGAGGGAGAATATTAAATTTAATTAATATTGTAATAATATATAAAAAAATAATAATATATTAAATTAAAATTAATAAAAAAATTAACATATACAATGCGCCTGTTTATGTTTCTTACTCATCAACATCACGTCAAAAACACCACAGAGCTTAACATAAAGAAGGGTGCGCGAGTTGTTTCATGCACCCCAAGCTTCTACTTTAACTCAATGTAACTGAAGCATTGCCTCTGCAATGTTGTATAGTCTTCATGCCATCAAATTGCTTACATTTAAACCTTCTCGCAGGTTAAATAACAACCTCATGACAAGGCAGCAGTCAAAAATGTGGGGAGGGGAGAGAGAACTCGAAGTAGATGAGCACAGCACCTTGTGCCATGGTTCATGGTTGATTTTTAGAATTTCAAAAGTGAATATTACTTGTTCCAATCGAGATTAGGTAGTTCTATTACATCTGTAGTTCAGCTACTTTATTTGTCTTATTTCAACCTATCCCTTAAAATAAACTCTCTCAATAATCGAGAAAATTATTTTTGAATTGGAAGTTTCATTTTTTTAAGAGACAACCGTTACATGTTGGTGTGGGGTGGGGGGGGGGGGGGTAAAAAATCACTGGAAATGGTAACGTAGTTTATTTTACTAATGCCAATGGAATGTGTAGGAGGGTAGCCCAAGCAAGGGGCAATGGTCTATAACAGGAGAGGTCCAACGACAGCAAGAGGTCGATAAACGTAGCATAAAGTTAGTCCAGGAAATGCCCAGTTATAGCCCAGCCCAAATAGTGAAGCGGAGTCCTAATGAAGCAGAGATCAAAATAAATTCTAATAGCTGAATCAAACACAATCAAGCTGAAATTTGAAGTTCACAAACACCATACGAGCAGAAAACATTATTTCCGTTATCTACCACTAAGTGTTACTGAAGCATGAGTGCAACTTGTTCAAATGCATGAACCAAATCAGAACAGGTTCTATGTTCTGTTCACGCATATTCATGCATTCATACATGTTGGTTTGGTTACACGATGAATTTTCGCATTCATGCATTATTTCACAATCTTTAAATCAATATTTTTAAAAATCTCATTGAGATTAGGGGGGTGAGAGGGGGTCGAGCCAAATCTCACCAAAGGGGGAGGGGGGGTCGAAAAATCTAATCTCAAGTACTATTTGCGAGAAAAGTAGAGTGTGAAGGTACATATACATTTGTTGTTCATTTCAAATAACAGGAAATTTTTTTCTATAAGGAAGCAGATCCTCTTCTTGGGTAGCTAATGAATACTATATGTAAAGATGGGAAAATTAATGTAATTTTCATCTAAAGGTAAATTACCACGGTAATTTTTGATAATTACCGTATTTTTCCAGTATTTTTTATTAATTAATTTAATAATTACATAAATAAAGCTACATAAGTCTCTAACTTGACTCATTTTTTCCCTCCGTACGGCTGAAAACCCTTCAAAACATCAGGTTTTTTTGTGATTCTGTAAAAGTTACTGTGGTTAGTAATAGATTATCTTTTTTAAATAGTTGAGAAAACATGCAATCTACACAGCGTTAGTTTTTTTATGAGATCTAGGTGCTAGAAGTTCATAATTTGTTTAATATTCTATCCCTCTGGAGTGCACAGCAATAATCTATCCCATATGTAAAACAGCTTACATTTTGAGGTATTTGCTCGTGAAGTAGTTCGGCAAGGGGGTTGATATATTTTTATACCATTGGAAAGATGAGAGTTTTTTCTTTAAAAATGACGACAAATTCATCAAATTCTAGGTGAAGTGATTTTTCACACAAACTACCTTAATATGTTTAAACGTTGTCTTTATTTAACAAACTACCTTAAATACAGGTTTAGTTTTATAAAATTTTACGGGATAACCAAATAGCCAAAAACTTCAATCACCAAAAAAGCAACAAAATAATCTAGGCTTTTAATTTAAGATGTGTGACAAAAAAATATGCTGGGTTTTCGGGGGGTCCCTACTGCCCTCCATTGGAGCCACAAATGGCATCCATGCATGCATCAGATTGTGCAATAAAGTGCCTTTATGTAAAACGTCCTATATAATAGCGACTCGCATTATATCCGGATTCTACCTAGTGTGCGTGAGTTTAGGTTTGTGTTGATTGGTATATTCTGAAAGGGACTGTTGTGTCTGTCTGTTGTAGGAATGGTGTTGATACTGTTGTTCCCGACGTGGCTGGCTGGAGTCCTCACGAGCCTCATCTCTTGGCAAGTTGCGGCTTACACTATGGGGTCCCTGACTTGCTTCTGGTACATTGTGTGGGCATTGGTGCTACGCAACAGCCTGAGCGAACAAGAAGGGGTAACTGATGATGAGAGGAGGTACGCGTGATAATATATTAATTAACAATAATGGTTTTTATTTCCCCAAAGACCAAGGTACATTACATACATACAAGGTACATATAAGGCAGGTCAATCATAAACAGAAGTTACATGTTACAATACATATTATATCAGTCAAGTTCAGTCAGAACATATATCACATTAGTTTACATCCATTACACAAAAAACTCGTTGAAAGTACTTCATCAAGTGCTTTCTTTATGCGCAGAAATATTCCTCCAAAGAATAATGGAACTCTTGTAGAAGAAACATTTTTAATTGTATTTTAAAGGCATTGTAATTTTTAATATTTATTATTTATGCAGGGAGTTTATTGTGTAGTCGTACCTACAGATGGGCCACTTTGAAAATTACCTCGGTAATTTTTGTAAATTACCTCAGCAGTTTTCATAAATTACCGCGTCCCTTGTAGATTACCGTGATTTTATTGATAATTCTCCTATGTTTGAGATAATTTTTCATACAGATGAATTCCCAACATGTTTTTATATGCCATGTTCACATATCCTATGTGCTTAATAATAAATTGAGGCATGTACAACTCATTTTTGGAATATTTTACTTAAATATTAACACTAAAGCTTTAGAATATTCTTCTTGAAAATTTCTCGTACTTTGACCAAAAAAAGCCAGATTGCGTGTTGCTGCCGTAGTTCTTTTTACAATTTTTTCAGTGGATTCATAAATAGTTGTTAAATGTTGGTGCATTAATTTTTGAATATCTAAAATTTTCAATTTTCCTTTTTTTTTTAGTTTTAAATATTAAACCGCAAATGTATGTTTAATTATAAGAAAGCCAATAGCAATTGGAAGGGAATAATGATGTTTAAACTATACCTACAACAACATTAATCTATTAGAAATTTTTAAAATTGTAAAAAGAACTACGGCAGCAACACGCAATCTGGCTTTCTTTTGTCAAAGTATGAGAAATTTTCAAGAAGAATATTCTAAAGCTTTAATCTTATAATGCTATAATTTTAGTAAAATATTCCAGAAATGAGTTGTACATGCCACAATTCATTATTAAACACGTAGGAAATGTGAACTTGGCTTAAAAGAACTTGTTGGGCATTTATCCGTATGAAAAATTATCTCAAACATATAGGTGAATTATCTAGAAAATTACTGAAAAGTATGGTAATTTTCAAGGGGGCGCAGTAAATTATATAAAATACCCTGGTAATTTACGAAAATTACCGCGGAAATTTTCAAAGTGGGGTCAATTTGACCCCTGGCATACCCCAGGGGTCTCATTTAGGTCCCCTACTGTTTCTCTTATTTATTAATGATATAGGAATACTAAGTTTTGTCACGGTAAATTTTAGATTTTAATTAGAAATAATGTGAAAATTGTTTTTAAAATGTCTTAAATGTCATCTTACTTACTTAGAAAGCACCCAAAGAGATAGTGAAAATATTTAAATGGAAATTTTTTCACTCGCTAATTTCGGTGGGAACTGGAATAGAATTTAATAACGTGAATGTCCTTGGATTACTTTTGCAGGAACGTGAGGCACATCAGTGGCCGGCCGTGCTCTCTGGAATGCCAAACCATGCCGTTCCAGTATCTGGCGTTGTGGGGAACGGTTCTGGGCACGTGTATTTCCCTGAGCTGTATGCGCGTATGAGTCATCCCGGCCAGTTCTCGAGAACTGTGGGAGGTGAGTGGGTGCATATCTGTGATTTGACATCTTATAGGAATGTGGCCTTAATCAATTATTGACTAGCGTTACCATATCGCTGCTTTGATTTGCGGAGGTTTTAACTATAGATGGGGGCCACTCTGAAAAATACTGTGATCATTTTTGTAATTTATCAAACCCATTGAAAATTTCTGTAATGTTCCAGATTATTCACCTATGTTTGAGATAATTTTTCATTCAGATTAATTCCCAACATGTTCTTTTAAGCCAAGTTCACATTTCCTACGTGTTTAATAATAAATTGAGGCATGTAGTAGAACTCATTTTTGGAATATTTTAATCAAATTATAACATTATAAGACTAGAGCTTTAGAATATTCTTCTTCTTGAATATTTCTCATACTTTGACAAAAGAAAGCCAGATTGCGTGTTGCTTCCATCGTTCTTTTTACAATTTTAAAAATTTCTAATATATGTTGTATTAGGTATGGTTTAAACATCGTTATCCCCTTCCTTTTGCTATTGGCATTCTTATTTAACCATACATTTGCTGTTGAATGCTTAAAACTAAAAAATACAGGAATATTTCGGTAATTTTCGAAAATTACCTGTAATTTACCTCAGATGAATATTATGGTTATATTCCCATCTCTAGTTCTAACTGATCCAGGTCTTGTTTTGAGAAAATGGCATTCTATGATTTAGTTTGAAATGTTATTTTTTTAACTGAAGCTTCATGATTGTCGCACTTTTTGTTTCTATGACTCAGCCATGTAATTTAAAAATGTGTCCGCATTGTTTTTGTTCTACAATTTTCAAATTTCAACTTAGCCAGATTTAACAGAGTGTAAAGGCTGTTTTACAAGATACATTTTTTTGTACAATCTATCGTGCGAACACATGTATCAGGATATTGTACCGTGTAAAGCGGCAAATTGTGCGAATGTATGAGTGACTGAACGGAAAATAGAACCTGTTCTAATTACATTCAGACAATCATAAAATTTTGATCCGATTTTATTCGACAGATGGCGCAGATATGGCGAAAACTGTGGTGCCTGTGTTACGCTTGAAAATAAAGTTGTTTTTTTTTTTTCAAAAAATTAACACTTTCCCGTCGAATAATATGATTAACTATTATCCTGTGCATGTTATCTTTAATGAGTAAACTCTTCTCGGGCTCTCCATCAGTTCAAACTATTCATAATTGTCAACATTTCGAGAGACGACTCGTCACTCATTCTCAATGCAAGAATCCATTACACGTTAGCAGTTATGAATAGTTTGGATCTGTGGGGAACCTGAGAAGAGTAAACTCAAAGTTGCTCAAAGTTTTACATCGTCATTTCGTCGTGTTATTTGGTGTTCTGGTTTTTCAGTGTAATCACGATCTTTGGGTTAAAAATTATTTTATTCCTCAAAATTTATGACTTTTCGCATCGTGAAGTAGAGTTCTTGACATCTCGGGTGATATAATAATACCTAATCATTTTATTTCTGCTGGTTAGCAATTACCTAACGAAATCTTAAAAAAATACATTAAAACATTGGCAGAAATACAAGGGTGGGAAATTCTCCATTAGTTTAAACTAAAGAATAATTAGGTACTCTAACCATACTGATATTAATATCAATATTTAATGTTTAAGCTATTCACAGAGTTGTTATTTGTGTGAGTCACACCTGGAACTGCAGTTTTATTCCCATTACAACAGCGCTAGTTAATTTTTTAAATTGCATACTTTGTTGTAAATTACCTCATTTCATGGGCTAACTAAAGGTGTACTCCGGTATATTTCAGTTGAATTATTTCACAGAGGAAAAATCATTCGCCTTGACCGGGATTCGAACCCGGATCCATCGATTTCGTGCCGAGTGCTTTAACCAGTTAAGCTACCGAGGCGTCCTTATCCCCTTTGTGGATTATTTGGTGTCTTTATGGGAAGATTATGGTCGGGACTGCTAGACATATGATGGCTTCTTGCTCTATTGACTATGGAGTGAAACAGGGGGGTTATTTTGTAATCTCACGTTAGTGAGAATACGTCATAAAATCTCACTTTTTCGTAGTTCAACTCCCTCACCCAGGCGGCGTGACCATCTTCGGATCTCAATCGGTGAACTGCCGGTCATGTGCTGGTCTTTGAGACGATTCATCCGCTCTGATCCGTATCTTCCGACTCTTGATCGGTTTCATTATCTCCGCCTGCCAATAGTTCCATCTCACCTGTCATAAAGAACGTGACATGGAGCCACCATCGTTTCCACTCGAAGCTTGAGTTGGAAAATAAACAAGGTCGCGAAAGATACAAACAATTTTAAATCGTATTGTTGTAATTTGCTAAACGTGAAGAACTACAGCATTTTAAACTCCAATATATTGGGCACTTGAAGGTATGCTTCGTTTGAAATGCTTACGTTATTATTTGCTTGAATTTTCTGTGTATATATTTCGTATCAATATTTCCGAAACAATGTTGCTGATACCTTTGTTTTCGTGTGCCTATCCGCCAGTGTATGGAGAATGGAATTCAGTTATTTATACCATAATTTCATAATTTTAACGAATATTGCCTTTCTTCGTAGATATTTCCCGTGCTTGTGAATCGAACACTAATTAGATGCACTTAATTGTTTTTAAATATTGAGTGATCGCTTACATTTCGCTTGTAGTTTTGACTGTATTTAGATTTTCGTGGTATGTACAGTGTAAGATATCTTCCGTAAGATGTTGAGCAATCTGGGTGTTCGCTAGTCTCGGCATCTTTTATTTGATATAAGGTAATTGAAGCTTCGACAATTCACGAACCGTTCGTGAACCAATCATTAAGAGAGGATTAAACGGATCTCCCGTCTTTCCACTAAGAATCACTAAAAGTTGAGATGATACAAAATAACTCCCCAGGGGGGGTGTGTTTGAATCGCTCGTAATAATCTCACCCACTCACCAACTCGAGCGGTCGATTACGAGTGGTCACCAACTCGAAGGGCAATTGGTGTGTTTGAAACTTTTCATCTCGAAGGCGACTTGGAGCACTCGTGATGAGATGGAACACGAGTGGTAGGTGTGGCAACGTTGTAATTTCCTTCATTTGTTTACGATTTTCTCAGTAGCGCGGCATAAATTAAAGTAAACAAAGGCGTAAACATGAAGGTCACCGCTGAACATAAATATATGCTGCTGCAGTTCATTGAAGGTATACTATATTGAATGAAACGTAAATAAAATGATCAGGTTTATTCTACCTTACGCCATTATCCACTATTATATTGCCTTTAATTTAAAGTTATTAAGCACTTAAGGCCGTTTTACACGGTACATTTGTTTGTACAAACTCTTCCGTGAACTCTTGCATTACGCAAAATGTATCGTGTAAAGCGGCAAATTGTATGAACGCTTGCGCGAATGTCTCAATGCCTGCACGGAAAATAGAACCTTTTCCAATTTCGTTGAGACAAACGTACAATCTCTCGTACAATCGTTTGTACAAAATCTTTCATCGTGTAAAACAGCCATAAGAATCTCTACTGTGGTGCTAATTTCACTTTCCATTACCAAACCATCATTAATTTTCTATCACCCTAAAATTATAATCCACTTTAATTGTGCCTAGGACCGAAATTAATACTGGAAAATAGGAGCAATGAGAGCGATGCCCATTTTTCAAAGTCCAAAATGAATTGTTAGAGTTAAAAAAAATAGGCGTTAATGAAAAGCAAATTAGAAACTGAGAAGGAATGGAGGGAGAAGGTTATATATGTGAAAAAGTTGAAGAATTAAAGAAAATTGGAATGTATTTAGAGAAAATAATAAAACATTAGCTGAAAAGGTGGTTACTATTGCATAACTATCATGTTCAAGAGCAGATTAACCTCACAATTGCTGTGGAAATTATTTATGAGGTATTGACATCCTATATGGCAAAAATGTTAAATTAGGCGACGCAATAATTTGGACCTCATTTTACTAAGTAATACACAAAAAAAGTATTATTTCTTCCGGCCTAGGGTTTCAACTGCAGTGGGTAGGAAACCTGGGTCTGAAGAAATAGAACATGTTATCAAATTATCAACATGTTGTTCCACCAAACCTGAAAATTTATATACATAGGGTGATCATTATGCATTAATATTGCTCAATGCAGTGCTTACTTCATACCCAATTCTAACTTCTTGTAATTAAATAGGGGAAGAATAGCAAAATAGAATTCATAGAAAAAAATTATATACCTCTTACCATATTCTATTTGTTCAACCTTATAAATCCCAAGCTATATTGAACCATTTCTGGTAATCCGAAGAATGCTCACTTATGCTGCCATGTAAATGTAGTTGTTTAAGGCATCAGGCTGGTCATTATCATACGCGAACATTTAAATTTATCTTAGCCAAGGTCTAGGTTACATCAAAAAAATAATATGTCACAAGTATCTTGGAATTAAATTGTCTTTATTTTCAAAGTAAAGTACAACAAATGGTATCATTGAGGTACTGCAATAGATGTAGCGTGATGTAAACATCAGGAGTAGGGATACATCACATTATTAAGAGGTCGAGAAAACACATCATATCATAGAAACATATTTTGAATGCCATTATGGATTTTTTATTGAATATTGAGCATTAACAACCATTATGGATGGAACGAACCGATGATCCTCTATAGCACTTTAATAAAAGACAAATCATGCATGCAATCACCAAATTCATAAGTAATTAAGTTACCATTGGCAGAAAGTAATCTCTTAGCATGAATAACTGTAGGAAGCTACAGATAGCTTCAGTCCAATTCAATAATGAAAAGTGGTTAGATTAGGGGTGGTATTAGAATAAAGACTTCTACTATGTTAACTGAATGACATGATTTTTTCAGGTTGTTCAATATACTTGTCAGACTACAACAGTTCTGCTGCTGACTGAGCTCACATTATTTATTTTTATAACATCCATTGATGCTCTTGCATAATCCCATTCACAGACCCTAAAGCATGACAGATATTATTAATAGGAGCCTGGCACCTAGGTATATGCATTCATATTATCTTTGAATAATTAAGCAGCATACCATTGCGGACACACCTAGACCTAGGGAAATCAAATAGAAAATGAAGAAGAAATGGTATAAGCTGAGGAAAAGTAAAAAAAACCTAGACCATACATGGAAGACTGTTATCCAGACGCCTGCTTGTTGTATAGTGGCTATACCTTGGGAGGCTCAGTGTGAGGATGGTAAAAAAATCTTCCAGCACATTTGATGTGAAGAAGTGGTTGGGACATCAAAGCTATTGGTATTGCAAATCTATGTTTGTTGGAAAACCCCAAAAATTAATTTTGTTTGGATCAGTTTTAGATTTTGAAAGATTGGAAAATGGGTGAAGTAAAACAAGGTACATGTATTGTACCTTGCTTGCTGTTAGAAAAAGTCACCAAGGAGTCAAGCAGTTCTTCATGCAATCCGAAAGATGGTAAACCTCCTAGTAGAACTAAAAAGTAATAATTTATATGCAGATTGGTGTTCTGAGAAATATGTATGCCAGGATTAAACCCGAGTATTTTCAATGGGAATACTTTAATAACCAAACAACCCATGTTCAAATTTTTTCGGATTAGTATTTTAAATCTTATATTTTAGAAAGGGGGTATCAAAAGGCCTCACCCACATTTGAATCCGGGACTCTCTGGTCAAGTTAAATTTGAAAAATTAAAAATGCAACAATAACAGAACAAGAGAATATATCAAAACATTTGGATTAAGAAATTGGACAGAAACCATAAAAATAAAAATCAACATTTAAGTAAAATGAGTCGAAATAACCATATCCCTAACATGCCTCCCATGCCTAAGGTCATTCATAGCTATTTAGGGATCTATTGGTATGTGGGGATCTTCTAATTCCAGATCCTCAACTGGGACTAGATCTTCAAAGGCTATATTATCCTCTACACACATATTGTGATGTGCTGCATAGGCATTCACTATTTTTCCAGCCTTATTAGGTGAAAATTGGAGGACACGGTGTTTAAGGAGGCACCTTCATCTGCTTTTAAGCAGTCCTATGCACCTCTCAACTGTGCTCGTTGTCCTTAAAAAGGCTCTGTTGTACCATCCCTTGGGTGAATTGTTTGGTACATCATCAGCCACAGGTGTTAAAAGACATGGCTCTAATGGATAACCTCTATCCCCTGAAAAAATTAAAGTTTATTATGAAATATCAAATACAAACACTATATTAAATAACCATAAAAATGCTACAAATATTAGACCAATAGATAGTTTAAACAAGGGTGTTAAGGATTAAGGATTTTCATGACAAGGCAATAATAATCACAAGCATTAAAGAGCTTTTACTTAATATAGCCAACATTCATCATAAAATATTACCAATTAGCCACACATTTGATCTTTCATGAACAATCCTTAAACTTTGTCTCAAGTTCGAGTGTGCATATATAAAAGCATCATTTGTGCATTCTGGGTACCGTGCATTGATGTTTAACATTTTCAGATCCGCATCACAAACCTTTAGACAGCAATTCCAGAATTTAGGATAATATTCAACATTCAGCTTAAAGGGAGTGGTAATGGGTCAATCCAAAAAGCTCACTACCTTAATTAAAAATTAAGATTTAAAATTAAAAAGTCATATGATTAAGATTAGTAAGGGTATTATGTACACACTTATTTTCATAACCATGAAATACCCTGCATATTCTCTGCAAACACAGAAAATTTGCTATTTAAATAAAATTCTGCATAAATTGTTAAAATTAAAAAGGAAAACTCCCCTAGATCTCAATACAAACATATTTTTACAGAACATTACAGCTATGTATGGTTTTAATTAATATAATCATGGATATATTATATTTATTTTCTATTTGGGAAGACCAGTTAGGTATGTCAATTTCACAAACTCTTTAAGCTACTCATGAAGACCAAAATATCATTCAGCAGGTAATGAATTTCAATGTAAATTTCTAAAAAGTAATTGAAACTAATTGCTTCAGAATGAAATATTATGACATCACATGCACTCACCACTTGCACAGTAACCGAATGATATCTCTTCTAATTGAAATAATCCCTTTCGTTCGACTCAACATGATTTTTTGGAGGTCCCACTATGGCAATGTGTGTTCCATTTATTACTCCGATGGTCCCTGGGAATCCATGCATCTCATAGAATCTGTAAAAACCAACCATTTGTTGAATGTCGCATACACCCTTGTCTAAGAAATATAGTATTCAGTTTACTACGTCCACTATTCACTAATGAAGTTAAATTTTTAAAAGCAAGTTAGTAGATACCTCTGTCTGCGTAATGACATTGCATTTGAGCTAAGGTCCATGTTTACCCAAAGTTGGAAGAGATTGTCATTTATAGCATTTGTCACCACTTCCACACACTGGCACACACAGCTTCTCTCCATGTTAGTATATACATCCTGTGCAATGTTTGACAAGTTTGGTCCACCAGCATAAAATCCAAGAGTAGCCAATACCTGTAATGAAATGCGTGTTAATCTTTGCGTGTAGCGATTAAGGCAAAGCTGAACATTTAAACAACACACAAGGGTTTAACGAGAGTGTTAGTAACAACCTCAATGTATTCTCATGCTTATCTATTAGGATATTATAAGTTAGAGATAAGTAAATAAGCAATGAGGCCTATATAACACAACAAAATACAAGATACCAGTATAGTCGGAATTAATAACACAATAAAACTTAGGAATCAAATTCCCGTATAAAGAAACCAATGACCGAGGATATTATTCGCAAAACTATAGTTCCAATACGAAAGATCAAAGACAAACTTGAAGAGCATTAAATGAACCTCTCTTTAAAGAGTTCTCAGCGAAATACGGTAACGGTAGGACATTAGCACTGTTGAAACACTTTTAAACTAATGATTTAGGATTAACAGTAAAACAATTCAATTGCACTTATCGAGTATGAGTAAATAATCATTCAAGCAGGGCACAATTTGCTTCACAACAACAAGCGATTGACTCACAACATATCCTCTCTGTGGGAATGAACTTGAGAAAACAATGAGGAACGTATTTACCGTATTTACATTGTACGCGCTTCGCGTACGGCACTATCTGTTTTGGGGGCAAATTCAAATACACCAATTTAAGAATAATGTTGTGATGCCAGCACCTCGCTTTTCGAAGTTTCTCTTTCTCCTACTCTAAATGAAACACGATATTTTTTATGATTTCTTAAACTTTCGCACTCCAACTTAGTTATCAGAATAGTGTTCTGAATTTATAAAGACAGCGCAAGTAAGAACAGAGGTAAGTACTAAAGAAAGAATTCTTTGAGCTTTACATCTTATGCAATATTGGATCTCGAGTAAAAATCAGTATGAAATGTCTATGAATAAAACTAATAAATAATCATACATGAAACGTAAATACTTACTTTGTTTACATTACTTAAAGCTGATGACCGTGAAGCTCCGGGGATGTATGGGGCCAATTCATCAATCAGATTTTCAGTTAGGTGTTTACTGAGGCGAAAAAGGCTTCTGAATTTCTTTTCACTCAGTTCCAAGGCATCTCTTCTTCTCCTGAAATTACGCTGTGCCCTCTCCGCTATTAAATTCTCGTCTCCAAAATTCTCATGTGCGTACATTAACATCATAAAGTCCGCCATCTTGTTTACTAGGTATCCATCGTAATCAGCCCTTCGAGATCAACTCGAGCGATAGGTACCGAGTGAGATGATCACGAAGGGTTTTGCCGGGTGAGATTTTTACGAGTGATTCAAACACACCAAAATCCCGAATCGCTCGTGATTGTACCACGTGACTCCTTGGTTACGTGTGCGAGATAATTACGAGCGATTCAAACACAACCCCCCAGGGGTGCAAGTAATTAAAAAAAGGAAATAAAGAAACATTGACACTGAAATCAATGCTTTTCTTATGGGAGTAGAATTTAACAATACTGAGGTAAAAACAACCCCAAAGGTTGCAATTTAATAATTATAAACCTTTGTTAGTGCGCGCACAACAACTCACCAAAGTTTCATCATAATCTGATGAATTAATTCCGATTTGCAATAATTGTATTTATTTGCAATATGGTCGAACGGTCAATAAGGAATATGTACTACCTAGAGGTAATGCGCCATTTACGTGAAGCAATCCGAGGAAAACGCCCAGATTTGTGGCAAAACAACTCGTGGATATTGCACCACAATAATGCTCCCGCTCACACCTCACTGCTTATTCATGATTTGTTGGTTAAAATAACAAAGCGTTATATCGGCTTAGCCACCGTATTCGCCAGACATGCCCCCCTGTGACCTTTTTCTATTCCCGAGGCTGTAGAGAACCGTGATAGGATGACGTTTTGCCATAATTGATGAGATAAAAACAGAATCGCTGAGGGTGCTGAACTCTATTCCAAAAAATGAGTTCCAGAAGTGCTTCTAAGATTGGAAAAAATGCTGGCACAATAGTTTTTTTCTAATAGGAATTTGCATGGAGGATTACTTTGGAGGGGGCAAAATTGATTTATAAATAAATTTTCTTTAAGAAAAACAAATATTCCCATTATTTTTTCATCATACCTCATATACCACAAAGCACAAGTTTGGGTCCCTCCAACTTTTTAAAATCAAGGTTTTACTACTGTTCTTCTGTTTTTTTCTCTCTTCTACAAAATTGAGGAAACTGCTGATTATCATGCTTCTTAATTTCAGTGATGTCTCGTCTACAAGATGGTCTACATCCGTGCGTGATGACTGCAGGGTCTCAGTGGAGTTTTGTGGCTTCATTTATGACTCAAACTGACGGAGGTAGCAGTTTGTTCCGTGGAGAGAGGGCTAACGAAGTCTGACAGATCGTGGGGTTTGTTGTTATTGGCAGAGAATGTGTTTTCTGCTCGGCCCGAAACCATTTGCCAGTAGAATATATCTCCGTGGTTAACGGGAAAATTTCATTATTTCCCCCCACCCGAGAATTTGGTTTCCTAGAAAATAAGCCAAAGTCGTTTTTACCTTTTGAAGTGACGCGGTCCAGTTATATAACCCTGGTGCACTCAATGATTTATGTTCAGAAGGACATGTATAAATCTTGATGCTGAATACCCCTCGTTATACTGAATGTAGATGGAAAAACCTCAATGTGACAAGTGTATTCTTTATGAGATGTTTCAATTGTTTAATGTGCTAAATTTTGTTTGTAACTTTTTTGTAAATTTTCGCAGATCATGTTTATGGTATTCAGGTTTTTGGTTCTGCGATTAAATTATTTAGTATTATGCAACAGTTTTGCCGTGCTATGCTGCCGGCTTCGTCGAGGTTTTAAAGAACAACAATGGTCTTTTTTCAAAAAGTAAATAAACAATTCCAGCAGTTGATGATTTTGAGAAGTAAAAAACTTAATTTCGAATAAGTCGTTAGGATAATAAAGGATATTTATAAACTCCCTTATACCTGGAAGAGACTTATTCGAAATTAAGTTTTTTACTTCTCAAAATCATCAACTGCTGGAATTGTTTGTTTGTAACTGTGTTCATTGGGAATGGGACTTCATACCTAAGTCAACTACTAGCTCAGCCCTAAAAAAAACCCATGATTTACTCCTTGTATTGTTATTTGCTCATTGGAATTAAATCTTGCTGTTATGATTTATCTAACCAAAGAAGTAGATGTACAGTAGAACTCCCATTATTCACCTCGAATGAGGATGGGACCCCATCCAGTTAATTTAATATCCAGATAATTGAATAACTTACAAAAGAGGTAATTTAAAAAAAAGCTAAATTCATGTATAATGTAATGATTGCAAAAGTATGTTTACAGTTGCGAGTGAAAGGCCTATGGTTCATGGTCTCTCCTAGGCGGTTACACCGTCACTGCACTGAATAGTGTTGTCCGTATGAAGGACCCAATACGACATACAACTACTGAATATTGTTACTACTACGAGAAGATTGCCTCTTTTAACATGTTTGCTGTGGATTAATTTTATAACGTTAAAGTAACGTATGTACTGCAATCTATGAATGGGAAAAAATGCCAGTGTTCGGTAGTACATATACTATTTTTTTAAATCTGGAAGTACCAACCAGTATTTACAAATCGGTACTACCGACGGTATCGGTACGAAAAAATACTGGTATTAAGACAGCCCTGCCATCTTGCGTCAGCTAAGGGAACTAAATATGAAAATTTACTAACTACACTAATTTTCAAATGTTCTTGTAATATTTCTGTCCGTTTTTTCTTGTTTACATAACCGTGAAGTTATGGTATGTTTGTTATCATTATTGATATAATAGGTAATAATAAATAATTTTTTAAATTAATTTTTTATTATAAATTTTGACGCATGCCGAACACCAGACAATCGATGATTTTGAACCGTATAAATACAAATATTTATTCATGTAACTTAAACGGTATTGCGACCGCAAGGACTGACAGGGGATTTTAACTCACCACGGCATGAAAATAACCGATACCAATCATTTTTCATGTGATTTAAAATCATCAAATTATTGCAAAAAGCGACAATTGCAAACATACAGCGTAAAATTAAAAGTATTAACTGAATAGCCGATGCATGTATATTCCCGATGAATGTTCATGAAAAATCCTGATGGATAGAAATTTATGTGAATATTTTTGGACTGGTATTCTAATTTACCGAAATACTTGGAAATTAGAGTGAAACGTATATCAATTTGTAATTAATTAAACATGTAATCAATCACACTAATACCGGTGTTTTATTGTTAGTCCTACGCTTATTGTTGTTGGTTCTTATATTGGTACTAGTATTATTGCACATTTAACCCTTGAGCTGCTGCAGCTAGAGCGCATGTCGTCCACCCTGTGCGAGAAATATCTATTCGGACGGAGTCTGTCCCTCCCTCCCACGGGCCGAGGCCGGGCAGTTATATGACCCATGCAATCCCTTCCCGACCCTTTCCTCGGGATCTCAGGGGGTGGGCACCGGAACTTGTTCAGGGATCAGTGAGACTTTGAACACATTTTAGAAATTTGTTTACAGGCGTAATTGTAAAAACAAATGACTATTTTTTCTAGTAACTTTCTATTTAGTTTGATACCAAAAATCAAAAAAATCTGTTGATAATTGAGCCGGGCACGAGCATAAGACAACTAACTTTTGAGACAACCCTTAAATAATTGAGCGAGCAATCGGAAGAAAGGGTTGTACCTCATTGCAGTGGTATTCGATCCCTTAAAGAGAGCGTGGGAAGGGAGTGGTTTGGGGTTAAAAAGGGTGGATTCCCAAATGTCCACCGCTGGAAAGAAAGAGTTCGGGTCATAAAAATATGAAAGGGCTGAGGGAGCATGTAGACAGAGAGGGTCGAACGTTCAAGAACGTTTTTCCCGCAGTACCCGGTACACACGTACATGTATGTTTCCCGCAGTCTAAGGGTTGATAATCATCAAAAAAATACTGGTACGTTTTTTCGTACAGCCCATGCCTACTGCAATCAAATACCTTCGACCGACATCAACGGTATAAAAGATACAGCGCACGTTTCAAATAGCCTATTGCCGTGGATCTTTAAACATGATTTTTGAGGATTTTCTTCCCTCAAAGCGATCTGGGTAGTTGACAATGTGGATGGTTGGGAGTTCGGATAATTGGAGTTGTAATGAGAACTAAGATAGAACAATTTTCCACAGATAAAGTTTTAATCGACCCGGGTTTGTTGCCGGAATTTTTAAATTTGAAAAATTCGTTTAAGATTTCTACTCAACAACGTGTAACCGTATTCTCGGATGACGTTCTCCGGTCTCTTCGCAATTTCTATAGCCTCCCTGATTAATCTTGGGTAATAGCGTAACCTCCTTTGATAATAATTTTGTCTCCTCAAAGTTGAAATAATGAGTGAGGCCGCTGAGATGGGTGTTCAGCTATTGCAGAAATGCAGTAATTATTATTTTTAATTGCCCGTTGAACGAACGAACGAAGCTTAAACAAATTTTTCAAATTTAAAAAGTCCGGCAACAACTCATATATATAAAGACAAACAAGACTAAGGAATTAATTCAGTTTAACCTGATGAAGCTGGCAGGAGGACCAGCGAAATATTGTTTTTTGCAATTTTAACATCGCGGAATGAATCCCGAAAAAAGAAATAGTCAACACAGCATCTGCGGAAGCCATAGAGCTAATTTTTTTGGTCATTTTTATTATTTTTAACAAAAAGCACACTATTTCGAATTAGAATGAGAAATAAGGGGATGGCTTTGTCTTTTGACCAGCCACCTATATTTTGTGTTTTGTAATCTCACCTTTTTAACGACTATTTGCAGGAAGGCGGGAAGACCGGTTTTGTTCTCTTAATGATCAGGTCTCGATCACTTAAGGCCCCTGGAGACGATGGTGGTTCCATTTCACGTTCCCTACAACATGTGGGATGGAACTAAGGAGACGTTCATTAATTATGTCAACAAAATAGGGGGGGGGGTTAAAAGGGCTTGCCAAAAAGTTGTTGTTTAAAGGAAGAAGAAGGGATTGTTGGGTGAGAGACGATAGAGAGAGGATCTATTATGTATTGGAAGAAAATAAAGAAGGGTTTTGATGTTTAGAACGTGAGTTAATAATTCTAAAAGGTCACGGCATGACAGTAACGTCCTTAGAAAGTGAAATGTGTATATTTTTCAAGACGTGCATAGTTACATTAGTTGTGTCAAAACTTGAGATGAAATTGTGTAAATACAGGGTTCTACAATGCGTAGGAAAGATAGGAAATTTCATGGAACCCAAAAAAATGTGGGCAATTGTGGGAAATCTGCAAATTCCAACAATGCAAATATGGGGTCGTACTGTATTTTTGTATTGGTGTCAATTGCTGTGATCAATTGACTTGACGTACCGTTTTGATTGCAACCGTAAGTATGCTTTCATATTCAATTCGATGTTCTTCTGCCGTAAGCTGAGTGATCTCCATTAAAGTACATGTTAAAATCACTAAACCAACTTACATACTTTGGTGATGGAGCTTGCTCCTGAATTACCTTCAATTATGAGTGATTTTAGAGGTGTCCGCTGCAATTTGCACATTCGTGCGGGTGTATAACGATTTTATTTAAATTGTGAAGCAAGAATCAGGAAAATTGGCTGAAAACTGGAGTTATAACGCCGTAATTAGTGTTTGGAGCTCAGTGGTGTCAGCTCAGGAGAGGACTCCAAAACTTCTGGTACTTAACCAAAAGTCGGCATGTGGGATCTGTGTAGACCACATTGGTTTAAAAATAATACTTATGTTTTATCTAATGCAACATTTTCGAAGCTATGATAAGCGATCGCATAATCATTGTGTGATGTAGGGATATGGGGGTTTTGCGGTTTTTGGGTTGCCATCATTTAAGAAATAGGAAAACGATATTCATAAGTGATTCAGTTCCTGATTACTTACTTTAGGACGTTCCGCCGCTACTGTGCGAGTCAAAACAAATACTAAATTCCAAATTTTTATATTTTTTCCAAAAAATACTGCTTTCGCTGATGAAATGCGTTACTTATATTAAACCAAAGTAAAGTATAAAATAATGCAGATTATTATTCCACGAATGTATTTTAAATGAGCACTTTTATTCCAGCCATAGGAGCCGACTGCAGCGTCATTTCCTACGAATTACCGCATTTTGACTTCAATTACGGAATTAATTCTTCAAAAACTAAAAACAATAAGGTGGTAAGATGCCTTTATTTCATTTTTATTCAATTTCTCTGGATTATTTCCTTCTTATAAATATTTTCCGCAAAAATGGCATTTATATATTTTATGGAAAAATACTATTTTTATTACCCGTGTTTCTCTCATTCCCCCATTATAAACACAATGTGTAATTTCAAGTTCAATTACTATAGAATAAAATAGCGTGGAAAGGTATTATTTTGTTGTTCATATCAGATATAGAGGACAAGTATTTTCTACAAGTTGACAGAATATGAATAAAATGACATTTAAGACATTTCACGGTGGAACTACCATAAGGAATTACTTTGTAAATAAAAATGATTGATATTATAGAGACTTCTGTTTAACTGGCCAAATGCTGACTTTTTTATTTGGAAAATGTTGAATATTTATTTATTTTGATGGTATTTTCCATGGAATTTAAACTGTGCAAATGTTATATACTGCTTTCATTGTTAGTGGCATACATTTTTGTAATTAGCCGGTGACTCAGTTCAAGTCTTATGACCTTGGAGACTACCTAGAGCTCACGTTGTTTTGTTTCGGCTTATAATTGTATAAATCGTGTGGGAGTGAATAAAATATTATTATTATTATTAATTGACTTACTGAGATGCTTTTCAGTTAAAATTTTTCCACAGTGTGTAAACTACGTTACCATTTTTGATTATTTTTTTACCCCCCTTCGTTGACAACCGTACTATATTTCCCAATCCCCGACATGTAACGCAGTCTCTACAAATGAAACTCAATTCAAAAATATTTTCTCAATTATTGAGTGAGTTTATTTTTAGGAATAGGTTGAAATAAGACATAATAGTAGCCAAACTATATATATATATATATAATATAACTAACTAATCTCAATTGGAACAAGTAATATTCATTTTTAAATTCTAAAAATCAACCATGAATCACGACACAAGGTCCTGCGCTCATATACTTCACAAGTTCTCTCTCCCCTCCCCACATTTCAGACGAGTAAACACGAGACCACTCGAAGACCATGTCCGAGAGGGCACAAATGCCTTAATCGGAGACATCGTGTCATCAATACAACGTAGTATTTTTGTAAATTGCTGTGGTATTTTTTGTAATTTACTGCGCGCCTTGTAAATTACCGTCCTTTTCCATATAATTCACCTATATGTTTGAGATAATTTTTCATACAGATAAATTCCCAACATGTTCTTTTAAGCCAAGTTCACATTTCCTACGTGTTTATTAATAAATTGAGGCATGTACAACTTTTGGAATATTTTACTTAAATTATAACATTAAAGCAATAGAATATTCTTCTTGAAAATTTCTCATACTTTGACGAAAGAAAGCCACATTGCGTGTTGCTGTGGTAGTTCTTTATACAATTTAATGAAAATTTCTAATAGATTAATGTTGTATTAGGTATGGTTAAAACATGGTTATTCCCTTCCGATTGGCTTTCTAATTTAACCATACATTTGCTGTTAACGGCTTAAAACTAAAAAATTCTGGAAAATTATGGTATTTTTTGAAGATTACCGTAATTTACCGTGGTAATTTACCTCAGGTGAAAATTACGATAATTTTCCCATCTCTAGGCACAAGATGTCCAGGGAGGGTCGGGAGACGGTCGACTATGACAAGCGCTCGGGGTGCCTGCCATCGGCAAAAACTGACTCTAGGAGAGGTCCCCGTAGAGGCCTTTGAGGGTGTGTGTGAAGCGTCGAAAAACCTACATAGAGTCCAAGGAGAGTGCTTTGAAAAGTTCTCAAGAGATTCTAAGTTTATGCTCAACAAATGATTTTTTTTTAATTGCCGGAGCTTAGTATAAAACAAAATTACTGGACCTTTTGGTACTGACCCTGTACACCCCTAATCCCCTGGCCACAGTCACCGTAACTTGACTAGAAACACAAAATTTCTCAAAGTTAATAATTCAAACAAAGGCACACATGAAACTAATATTCAAAACAACTTTATTGTACCATCCATGAAAACAAGGAGATAAAATGCCATCAAGTCGGAGTGGAGCAACAACACGGCTATGTACAAGAACTATGAGATGGACGGTGGCGTTGCGTTCACGTCGGGAACCTTTTCATGAGCTGGTTTATCTGTTTGTGCGTTAGTTTCCTCGCTCCGGGATTCAGCTCCCCCTTCCTCTCCTGCTCCTGGCGTTCACGCTTCACATCCTGCAGGAAAAAGGAAGGGCATTGCATTCTGCTTATGAATAATTGAATCATTTATTGAGCACGATGAAGCCACTTTTCTAAGAAAATGGAGAGCTTGGCTATTCTTAAACAGAGATGCTGTAAATCTCTATCTCAAAACTATTGTTTGATTAATGAAACAAAAATTGCAAGCTATGGAAGTGATAGTAGTTTTTCCTAACCTTTCCTACTCTGCGCAGTGGATAAATTTACATTCACTCGTATATTAAATTCAATTTAAATATTGTATATTTATCGTAAATGAAAAGGAAAACTTGGTTATATCCACCAATTTATTTTCAGGTACTACTAGTTTCCTGGTACCTGAAGATGACGCCGCTGCATCAAAACTAGTTGTACCTGAAAATAAATTGGTGGAATATAACAAAGTTTTCCTTTTCATTTACGATTAAATGAACTTCCACAAGGTTGAGCCTGAGACGATGGAGATAATTATACATTAATTTAATGTTAGTACATAGTTTTTGTTGCTATCCTTTATGAATATGAGCTGCCACCCAGCCCACGTACGTAAAAAATGGTAAACCCAAAATAAAATATCATTTCTTCTGGGGTTCCTTATTTCACAATATCCTTCGGCTTCGCCTCTTGATAAGCATTAGCGATTTATGCTAATTTGCATCAATAGTCGTAGTTACATTAACTTTATATTAAAGGTACAGTGTAATGCATGTTGATGACTTATCACCCCCTGCCACATACCCTTGACGTGGCTCACACGGTATTTTGTAGATTTTGCCGGCCTTGTAGGCTGCAGGGTAACGTCCTCGCCTGCTAACTTGAAGGTCGCTGGTTCGAGTCCCGCCTGGGGAGGACTTTTCACCTCCTATGCAATACCGTCTTTACCATAAGGACACACTGGGCCCGAGCCCAGGGCCCACGATCTCACTGGGGCCCCATTACCCCGATATATTTGCTTCTACTAAAAAAAAGGAGCTAAATTTTTTTCAGTTTTCGATTAGGTACCTACTATGTATTTTGTATGAGTATTTTAAATATAATAAATACGTATTATTTGCTATTAGGTGAAGCAAATTAACTGTGCCATAAGTATAATAAATATAAAAAATTATAACAGAAAAATATTTTTTTTTGTAATTCCCTTTTGTTACTTTCCAACGGGGCCACAAATTTTTGTGTGCCCAAGGGCCGCAAGGCATGTCCCATGACGACCCTGATCACGACACTGTTTGCAAATGGATACTCTTTTCGTGGCTTTCAGTATATTTTGTTGTACATTAGCGTGACCAGTCCCGTTAATGTAACGTCCTCCATTATTTTGCCAACACCAGAAACTCTGGATTTCAGCGTAAACTACGGGTGTCCTTTTGTTGGGGGAGGGAAGGCAAGTTGTTACCGCTAGCTAGATGATGTAATATTAAATGGTAAATGATGTAATGGTAAAAATATAAAAAATATTTGAAATGTTGCAGCAACCACCTGTGGACCACTATACATGGATTCCAAAGGGATAGAATCGACGGAATAAAGAGTGTTTCACTGCTTTTGAGCTAAGTATTGACTTGGGAACCACTAGATAGAGACTCGGAGAGGCCGCACGCTAGGATTATCTAGTTTGCTTGAATGAAACTCAGAACGAGTGTGTTTTAGTGTGACACAAAGAATATCATTTTGAGGCTTAACCTCTAGGATCGACAGGAAAGATAAAATGAGTGAAAGATTACATACCCAATAATAAGATAGGCACACAAAATCCTTCTTCCCACGCGCAATAAGTGACCGTGCAATTTAAACTGTTGAGATCCACTCAAAACAGTCCCAAAATACAATTCACCTTTCCATATTGTATTCTCCTAATACATCTTTATACATGTTTCTTAACCGTTAAGCTACGGGAAACGTACATGTATGTGTGTACCGGGAACTGTGGGAAGAACGTTCTTGTACGTTGGACCCTCTGTCTGCCCTCAGCCGTTTCATATTTGTATGACCCAAACTCTTTCTTTCAAAGTGGTGGACATTTGGAAATCCACCCTTTATTACCCAAACCACTCCCTTCCCACGCTCTTTAAGGGATCGCATACCACCACAATGAGGTACGACCCTTTCTTCCGATTTCTCGCTCAATGAGTTAAGGGTTGTCTCAAGAGTTAGTTGTTTTATGTTAGCGCTAGGTTCAATTATCAATGGATTACTTTGGGGTTTGGCATCAAACTAAACAGAAAGTTGCAAGGAAAAAATATTGTCATATTTGTTTTTAACAATTATGCCTATAAACAAATTTTCAAAATCAGTTCCAAGTCCCACTAATCCATCCACAAGTTCCGGTGCCTACACCCCCTGGGATCCCGAGAAAAGTGTTGGGAGGGGATTACATGGGTCATATATAACTGCCCTGCCTCGGCCTGTGGGAAGGGACAGGCTCCGTCCGAATAGATATATCCCGCACAGGTTGGACGACATGCACTCTAGCTGCAGCAGCTTAAGGGTTAAGTGCTGAAAGTAACAAACTGCACCCAAGCAAGTCCTGGCATGCAATAAAGCCAGGGTAATTTTACGAAATTGCTCAATTAGCAAGGCATAATGTTTTCAAGGGCACCGCTTCACATCAAGCCATGAAACAGTTACCTTGGCTGATACTTGAAGACTTGCTCTCGTAAACGAAGTATTTACCCTGATAGTTTATTCTTTTCTTTCATCTAACTATCTCAGCTGTTGATCGGATCTCATTTATTTGATGGGTTTACTGCCCAACATGCCAGAATAATTTGCATAACTGCGTTATCAATGTCTATATAAAAAAGGGTCTAAATTTTATCAAGCAAAAACCTTCTACTTCATTACTACCTCTGTTTTGCCAAAATACATCTCTCCTCCATTTTCAATTCGATCGACCACAAATGACCATGGAAACAGGCAGATAAGTGACCTACATATTCGTTACATGTTCATAATAATAATGTTTATTCATCGTTCAGCCAATATTTCGTGAAATAGATCTTGTCATGTTTACAAAATAGTAAGAATAAAAAAGAGAACAGTTAAAAAATCCAAATAGGAAATAATAAAATGTTATTTACTTTGCCTAACAGCAAAAGGGGATTTAAGAAATAAGAATAAGTTATTTATAAGTACATTTCTGAAACAATTCATGCAATGAAATAGCATGTGCATATCATGGCCACCAAGGCGTTATTCAAAGTAAATAAAAGTTATGATTAAATATTGGTGCATGGAAACCTTCCACAGGACTCAAGCTATAATTGTTACACTAGTTTTGTATCCATTGCAAAATTAAAACTACATTGATGTATACATACTACAATCGACACAATGAATACACTCACCGTATAATTTTTATAGCATTTGTTGAAGTTCTGTATTTCGTTCGAACACAAGGCCTGGTTGAATTCATTCTTTTTAAAGCAGGCGAAGAGAATAGACATTTCCTGCAAACATGCTACATCTGCAAAACGTAATTGAGATAAAAAAATGTGTTAGGCAGATAGTTGGAATTCGATCACGTTAAATACAGAAGAGATCGCATACCCGAGGTTTTTTCTCCTTTTCCCGACACGGTAGGCTTGAGTTTTAAAGGCAGTCTTTCTTGAAAAGCAAAGTTTTCCCTTGGATACAAAGACCTCAAGGGCCATTTGTAAACTGGATATGAGATACGCATGCTTAATTAGTTCCTCTGTTTGCGTAAATACTGCTGGAATATATAAAAAAAAGGGTACTGTGATGTATGTATTCTACCATTAACGAAATTAACCTCAAAGAGTAGAGGTACTTAGCAACACGAATACTCGAGTAATAGAATCTATTGAATAAATATATTGATAAATAGGAAAATATTGACGGTACAAACTTCTGTAAAGGTGGAGAAAGGTAAACCAAAATTCAAAACATTGTTTAGGCTCGGCCAGTTAAAGGCACGCTTCGCGACATTCAAGTAAAAATTGACTATCGATTTAGAACTCGTTCGCTCAACTCTGATAATTTCCGAGAGCCAATGAACACCAATCTCCATTTACAATGTTGTCAATTTTACCAAAAAGAGGGAAGTACGAAGTTTTAAGTTGCTTCGTTTGCTAATTAAAAACACCTCAGCTGGCCAAAATATTCCTCATGAACTTAATAAGACGGTTCATTACAGATCTATCTGATCATATATATCTCATATTATAGAACGTTGAACTTCAGACACAAGGTCGTTAGGCCTGTCACTCTGAAGTTCTCTAACGTTATAAATCTGACAGATTGGCGCTGCTCATTTGACCCCGGTTCTGTTTACTTTTGCGGAGCACGTTGTCTTTTTAAAACGGTGGACGAGTTGTGCTATTTTGTATTGTGACAGTGGGAGTTTTGAGTGATTTTATTTTGCAAGAATACTACATGCATGGCTTCAACCCCAGCGAGCAGTGGAAACCTGCGTCGACCAGTGTTACATCACCGGTAAGTTGCTAATTTATCCTGTTTCTTGTTTCTAAGGTTACGGATCAATCTCTTCGCAAGATTGTTGCTCGAGGCCTATTTGGCTTAACTTCTTTGCGATGCTCTTGACTTTGTTTTGGTATTCTGACGACCACGCAGTGAATATATCGTGATGAAATATCGCGATTTATAGTATGTTTACATCATCTCCATACCACAGTACGGGTGTGTGGCAGGATGTGTCGGGGCACCTGATACAAAAACCGGAGAGAAATGTAATAGGAAGAGGGCAAAAATGAATCTGTATGTCAACGGAGATTTCTAATTTCTCGCTGTTTTTGTTGAAATCCCTTTTGGTGCTCAGGGAGAAGGAATTTCTGTACTTTTCCATCAGTTTGTAAGTGTGTATGCTTCTTGTTCTGTAGTTCCTATAGGTTCCAGATGTTTAATTTTACGGATTTACCTCGTGTAATCGTGAACTCATGTAGTTGTGTTCCAAATATGTTAACTCAAGTAAAGTAACTGTCCCTCTTACAAAGGTGAGCTTTCGCGTAAACGCGATTTTCACCAACTTTCAACAGACTGAATTGCCATTGGCTGACTGAAGTGCGATTTGAGCCGGTACTATATGGAACGTCTTGCGATAATTTGAGTTATGACAAGCATGGCGTTGGTCCATCTTAGTTGTTTATAATATGGTGTGATGTGGACGTCCCTGCGAAGGTCGAAAATGAACCTGCGAGACAGGAGTTTAAGGCCCGGTGAAGTTTGCGATTATTTTCTTCATTGAGGTCATTATAAACAAGACAGCAGAAATCTATTACAGAGAAAATAAGTGACGATATGAGTGTTTTTCTAGTATTAACAGGAAATAAGTTTCTGTGAAGTTATAACTGATAAAGTATAGAATAAATCTTGTTAGAAATGTAATTTACATGACAATCCCATGATAAGTTAGCAGTCAACACGTAACCCCTAGATAATGCACATTACTGGAATATGAAATAGGGATACCATTAACCACGATACTGGTAGTCGTATAATGTGGCTAATGTTACGTAGCATCCTGGAACTACCAATAATGATAGCCTTATGGTATTCAGGATTTTTGGTTCTGCCATTAAATTATTTAATATTATGCAACAGTTTCGCCGTGAATCACTAAAGATCCATTACCACCCACAATGTATAAACAAGGGTTTTATAAGAACTTTTCATGCAGTTGCGGAAGATCATATATATGTAATGGAAGACCAAGAGAGCAACATTGGATGCCGATTAAAAAGAACATGAACGTGCAATATACGGAAGAAAGACTATGGTATCACTCTGCCGTGGCCATGAGCACACTGCTATTAGAGGAAGGTCATGCCATATTGACATCTCGAGACGGCAAGAGTAATAATACACTAAAGAAATCAGTTATACTTTCCGCGGCTCATAAACGAAGGCGATTGAAATAGAAAAATAGACCAAATAATATATAAATAGAGTGGATAGTTATAAACTCCATTATACCTGGAAGAGACTTATTCGAAATTAACTTTTTTACTTCTGAAAATCATCAACTGCTGGAATTGTTTATTTAATTTTTGAAAAAAGACCATTGTTGTTTCGTAAATGAAATACTAACTTTGTTTCCTTACACAGATTTATTTTTTCGGTACAACATGTTTCGACACATCGGTGTCATCATCAGGTACAAATTCAAACATAGTTTTCATGTGTATATATATCATGAGGGTAGTGGGTTATCAGGAGGGGGGAAAAGCCCAGGGTGGGGAGAGGTAAGGGGTCACGGTTGGAGTATGAGTCGATGGAAAACCGTGAGTGGGGAAGGGGTGGGAGATGACTTGGCGTGGTTTTTCTGCCTTGGGTTAGGGTTAGGGATAGAGAGACTTCTAGGAGGGGGGAAATTTTTTCAAAAAGGATGTCATTATGTAAAACGTGTTTCTTCATGTTCCTTCTGATTTCCAGCTCCTCCCTCTTGTCCATCTTTTTCCCTTTCCTTTCTCGGTGCAATATCTCTGGTGTGAAATGGCTGCAATGGCCCTCCTCCCATAGATGTTTGGCGAAGTGGGTCTGGGAAAGATGACATGTCCGGAAACACCTATGTCCAGAGATTCTTGTCTCGAAGGTGCGTCCTGTTTGTCCGATGTAAGCAGCATTGCAGTCGTTGCACTTTAATTTATATATACCACAATTTTCTAATGGTTGCACTCGGACTTTTGTATGGTTGAGGAATTTCTTAAGGTTGTCATTGTTATAGAATGCTACTTTGTAATGATCTCTTGGGAATAGCCTGCTTATTCTTTATAAAATCATTCCATAAGATGGCAATGTACACCACCGAATCTTTTCTTTTTCTTTGTTCCCTTGAGTGTAGAGTAGTTGTTGGGCTTTGATGGAGCGTTTTTTAAGGAGCACTTCATCAATACTGTTCTTATTGTAACCATTTGAGACTGCTATTGTTTTAATGGTTTCAAATTCTTGGTTGAAAGCCTCTTTAGAGAGAGAGAGGAATATTCATAAGTCTGTTTAAAAGGAAGTGGAAAACAGATAGCTTTTGCGATACGTGATGACGGGAGTCTAATGCTGCATGCTTTTGAGCTTTGCCTTGTGACAAGCATTAGCGATTTATGCTAATGCATAATTAGTCGTAGTTACACTAACTTTAGGGTATAGTGTAATGCATGTTGTTGATTACTCACCCCCTGCCACACACCCCTGAGGTGGCTTGCAGGGTATTTTGTAGATCTAGATGTAATGTGGTCCGTGGTGGTGGCTTTGCGGAAAATTCAAATTTCTTGTCTATTTTTGATACTCTCACATCTAGGAAATTCAGTTTGCCCTCTTTCTCACAAGTAAAATGTACATTTTTGTGTTGAGTATTCAGAATATTTAGAAAATTGTCCAATTGTCTCTCCGTGCCAGTCCATATGGCGAAGACATCATCTACGTAGCGGAACCAACAATAAGTATTCTTCGTGCACACTGCGTTACTACTGAACAATTTCTCTTCCAGACTGTCCATAAAGAGTTCGGTTAAGAGTGGAGATAAGGTGGATCCCATCGCCAATCCTTCAGTTTATTTATAATATTCACCGTTAAATTTAAAGTAATTCTGTCCTACACACACTTCCGATAACGAAACAAATTCGCTGTCGAGTTTTTCTTCCAAACCCGCATTTTTCAGGACTTTCTTGGCAACACTCACTGCATCAAATACTGGGATACTTGTAATGAGGTTCTCAAAAATCAAACGAAACTGCTATCGCCGCAATAATGGTAGAACGCTGAAATTTAAGCATTTCTACCAAATACCGCCGGAGCTCCAAATAGTCGTGTAATACATCGTTTTACAACTTCTTTATTAGACTACAAAATGCATTCACTGAATACTGTGTAAGTGTATAAGTTCCCACGGTCGAAAGAGTGAAGAAAAACACGCGAAAAACTTGAACGGCAAAACGGTCGTCTTCTTAATCTCGTCACGGCCTAAATATTTGATTGGTTCACTTCGTTATTTTTTTACGCAGAGGACGTCATCTCTGCATTACATATATTCTTTTAAAATTTTATTTTACAAGAATATTTGCGTTTACAAGTACACACTTTTCAATGAATGCATTTTGCAGTCAAATAAACAAGGAGTAAAACGGTCTATTACGCGGCTCTTTGGAGCTCCGGCGGTATTTGGTACCAATGCTTAAATTTCAGCGTTCTACTTTTTTTGCGGCGACACTACATCTACATATTACCCTGCGAGCCACCTCTAGGGTGTTTGGCAGGGGGTGACAAGTCACCAAAATGCAGCATGCAAGCGGACCGCCACATGCACACCGCACGGTCATGAATATTAAGGATACTAACCAATTCCATCATTATCTAAAAACCATCATGCAGCATGCAAGAGAATCCCCACATGCACGCCACACATGTACGATGACACATAATATTCTACATGCTACTTAAGAGGGCAATCTGCCTATGAAGCTAAAACATGCTGTTAGAAACACCATAAAACTCCGTAAACATGCTTTAAGAAATACATAAGTTAGTAAGCTATACTACCAGTCAACTAATCTATTTCTAAGTCCTTACACAGCCGTTATAGTCTCTTATCACTAGTAGGTATTTGGAGGAGCAAGGATGTGTTCTCTTTGATAGTCGTTCACAGAAGTCTCTTGTGCTTTTTTAACAGCAAATCTAGGGAAGGGTGACCAACTATTTTTGACGAAAATAAGGAAGATTTCTATATTCTTGACCAAATATAAGGGAGATTTATGACATGGCCAAATTTAACAAAAAAAGGAAAAAAGCAACGCAGTGTTTGTGTAAAAAAATTAAAAAGAGTTTTATTTTATACTTTAAGAAGACCTAAATATATTTTGAAACAGGTTTTGCTTCAGACAATAGTTTGCCATCACTTTTTGCAATTTCTAAAAATTCATTGCAAAAATACGTGAAGTTCATGGCAACTTGCAGTTCTGATTTGATCAGTTTTGTAAAGCTCCTATTCCTAACATCTGTCCACTTGTTATTCGTAAGAGAAAATACTCTCTTTCTGTCTGAGCATTACTACCTGGTATGCTCATAACATAGCCTACCAACTTCCCCAAGTTTTCAGAAGTTATATTGCTTAATTTTAAGCTACTGGAAACCACCACCCATTTCTGGATAGCGTTACCCTCTAAATGCGCAGCACATGTTATTGCATCCTTAAAACTACAAGATTCCACATACAATTCATCTTCATTCATACAATCCAGTTGGATACACTCCGCAACGTCATGTATCGTAAATTGGGATTTGTTAAAAGAGTACTTGGCAAGTGCGACGATAAAGTTAGGGAAATCAGCTACTTCTCCCTCGTTAGACCCCACTTAGAATATGCCGACAGTATTTAGGATCCTTATGAGATAGGCTTGGAAACTGAGTTAGAACGCGTGCAGCGAAGATCGGCAAGATATGTTAAAGGCCGTTATGATAATCTCGTTAGTGTTACTGACCTTTTGCAGCAACTGGGATGGGAAAAGCTTTCAGACCGTCGATTAAAATTTAGACTCAATCTATTATGTAAGTTCCAAACCGGTCCATTCTCTGACGACGTTGATAATATTTTACGAAATCCGACATACTACGGTGGATCAGATCATGAGAGTAAAATTAGGGAACTAGACTGCAGAACGGATAGATTTAAGATGTCATTTTTCCCACGAACGATAAGGGACCATAATAGCTGCCATGAGACTTTTATCTAGGTTTGTCGTTAGGTAGTGTAGCTCTTAGTAGTAGTAGTACTCCTAATACTAGAATCCTTATCTGTTTCCTAGTACATACTAACAGCACGCCTAGCATGTTTTCTACATGGGTCTTGAGTCCCTGTCCATCTGTGTAGTTGTAGAATGCATGTATATTGACGATCACTCTCCATTTTGATGACATATGTAGTGTAGTGTTGCATGCTTGTGAGGCTTCACCTCATGACAAGCATTAGCGATTTATGGTATTGCATAATTAGTCGTAGTTACACTAACTTTAGGGTATAGTCTAATGCATGAAGGTGATTACTCACCCCCTGCCACACACCCCTGAGGTGGCTTGCAGGGTATTTTGTAGATGTATGTCATTGAATGTTAATTCCCTTACAAGGCACAGTGGTATTAAACACTTTAAACTATCGTCAACTTTGTTAAGCACGTAAGAACACAAAGAATCATAAAATTCAAGGAATTTGCTTTCACATGACGATTTCAAATTTGAACTGAGAACAGTTACTAACATCTTGTGAGTAGCACTACCGAAGTGAAGTATTGAATATATAATATATGATAATCCATTTAAAAATCTCGATATAAAATCAAATGTGTCTGGTCTCGAACGTTTAAACGAATTTCGACCGTGTGCGCAAAATTTAAATGATTGAAACTGAATGATTTTACTTGAATAAAAAATACGGGAGAAATGCACCCAAAAGAGGCAGAAAATACGGGAGCCGGGAGATCGTGAAAAAACAGGGTCAAATACGGGAGATCCCGGGATATGCGGGAGAGTTGGTCACCCTAATCTAAGGTGGAAATTTGTTATCTCCCTTAAAAACGAGAATTTAAGATGGCCGCTTGTTTTCTGGTTGGCGCTGTAATGCTGGAAACAACTGGACGAACTGGAATAGTATCTTTATGAATTTTGGGGAGAAACAGGGTGCTCTAGGGTTGATGAGGGTAACTTTATATATCTCGTTGGATTTGAACAGGTTCGGAGAGTTATTAAGGGATTTTTTCACAATTTCTTGTGATTGTGATATCACTTGTGATTTTTTTCATCCAGGTGTGTTTTTTCATGCATCAGATATTTGTGTGAAGATCCAGAACTTGTTAAAAATTTTGAGGGAGGAGATGTAATGTATGAAAATGAATGAATTTAATGTATGAAAAATGAATAAATATGATTGGCTAAAATTCGCGCCACTTCCTCGGGTATCAAGACCCTGGATGTACGAGGCAGTCTGGGAAACCGGCTGGGTCGTGGCAGTCAATGTGTTCCTCTCACATAACGCAGTTCGCTGATGTTTTTATTGACTGATTCCTCAATGCCTGTACGTTACAGTCATGGTCAGGTGTAGCACGTCATCATCAGGTGAAGAACTAGTACGTCATCGTCAGGTGTAACACGTCATCATCAGGTGAAGAATTAGCACGTCATCGTCAGGTGTAGCACGTCATCGTCAGGTGTAGCACGTCATCATCAGGTGAAGAACTAGCACGTCATCGTCAGGTGTAACACGTCATCATCAGGTGAAGAATTAGCACGTCATCGTCAGGTGTAGCACGTCATTGTCAGGTGTAGCACGTCATCATCAGGTGAAGAACTAGCACGTCATCGTCAGGTGTAACACGTCATCATCAGGTGAAGAATTAGCACGTCATCGTCAGGTGTAGCACGTCATTGTCAGGTGTAGCACGTCATCATCAGGTGAAGAACTAGCACGTCATCGTCAGGCGTAGCACGTCATCATCAGGTGAAGAATTGAATATTCAAAAGAATTGAAGAATTGAAATCACCTGATGATGACGTGCTACGTCGAAACCTAGGTCAGAGACGCCAGAGACAACAGAGTTTTCATTCTTGGATTGACACCTGCACGTTAAGGTGGTACCACCGTAAAATGACTTAAATGTAATTTTATTTATATTCTGTCTACTTGTAGAAAAAGTTGTCCTCTATCTCACATGAAAAACAAAATAATACCTTTCCACGCTATTTTATTCTATAATAATTGAACTTGAAATTACAAATGGGTGTTCAATGGGGGAATGAGAGAAACACATGGGGAATAAAAATAGTATTTTTCTATAAAATATAAAGGCCATTTTTGCGGAAAACTATTTATAAGAAGGGAATAATCCAGAGAAATTGAATAAAAATAAAATATAAGCATCTTACCACATTATTTTTCTATTTATTGAAGAATTAATGCCATAATTGAAGTCAAAATGCGGTAATTCATAGGAAATGGAGCTGCAATCGGCTCCTATGGCTGGAATAAAAGTGCTCATTTAAAATACTTTCGTGGAATAATAATCTGCATTTTTTAATACTTTACTTTTGGGTTTCTATAGGTAACGCATTGCATCAGTGAAAAAGTAGGATTTTTTGGACAAAATATCAAAAATGTGGAGTTAAGTATTTCTTTTGACTCACACAGTCGCGACGGAACCTCCTTACTCGTCCAGGGTGCCACCCATATATGGGTGCTAGCATATGCTATAACTACGCCACTGCACCCCAGGCTGTAGCACCAACAGGGGGATAAATAAACATGAATGAATGTCTCTGTTTATGTGAACTTTAAGATGGGCATTCTCCGTAATAGTTTTATTTGAAACACTTGCGAACGCATTCAACCTCACTTCTTTTCTTTCTTCCTGCTTGCATCGAAGTGCCAAAAACTTCCAATCGAGCTCTACAATATGCTACCTAAATTCCTATTTCACTGCAATTTAGAGATAAAAAGGCAATACTTGGACAAAAACGAAGCGTCTCCCTATTATTCTCCTCGTATATACTCGACCTTCCTAAAGTACACCAGTTACCCTCTTACCTCCACCAGTTTACCTATGCCGACGATGTAATTCAGTAGTAATAGAGTGAATATTCAGTAGTAATCTCTCAACTTGGGCAGCAGTTACCACTGGTGTACCCCAAGGGTATGTCCTTGGCCCCCTATTATTCTCCCTGGACATAATCGTTCTCCTTATCGTCTAAAGCACACCAGTTACATGCTCTAAGCCGACGACCTCCAAATTTATCGCAGCCTTTGGCCACATGAAATTGACGTGGCCTTATCAAAAATTAATGAAGACATTAATAGAAGAACCGAGTGGGCCACGCGTCACGACTTCATCCTAAAATCAAGTAAAACTAAGGCTATTATTTTTTTGTAGATTTTTGCAGATCATGTTTATGGTATTCAGGATTTTTGGTTCTGCGATTAAATTGTTTAATATTATGCAACAGTTTCGCCGTGCTATGCTGCCGGCTTCGTCGGGCTTTTAAAAACAACAATGGTTCCATTGTTTCAGGCTCAACTAGGTGGAAGTTGAATTTCGTAAATGAAATACTAACTTTGTTTCCTTCCACTGATTTGCCTGAAAAATTTGCCTCGAGTTGAGCTTGAAACAATGGAACGTATTAAACACACAAGTATAGTGAAAAAGGCAAAGCTTTATCGGACCGTGACAATCAAATCCAGAATGTCGTCTTTAAACATCTATTTCAACAGTAGATGCCTTGGGAGTTATCCCACATTACGTCAGCTTAAAGACTAGCAGCAGATCATCAGCGGGGAGGTATGCAGTCCAGGCAGCACAACGGATTTGGGTGAAGAAGGAACTCCAAAGCTGGTACGCGAAAAGGAACAGCATTGAACAGCACAGATTCCTGCTGAAGTGTAATGCATGTTGGTGATTACTCACCCCCTGCCATACACCCCTGAGGTGGCTTGCAGGGTATTTTGTAGAAGTAGATGTAACAATGGAGCTGTGGCGAGACCTTCATTGGACCGAATGGACGTTGCTGGACGACTACGTGCGGCAGAGAAGCAGCGAACTAGCGAAGAGGTTAGTCATAAGGGACAAACTCAACCGACTGACAGAAATGAGACGTGAATTCCACCAAGAATCTAAAAGGTGTACACCCCCTGCCCTCCCAATGTGCTTCCATGACAGAGTGACTAATCTTTCGGATACAGCGTTTGAGACTCATGAAGTGACATTATTACAAAAAGGTCTTAAATATGTACCCAATACTTCAACAAGGCCAAAGGAAATAGAAAATTTAATTTTAGACTGTGAAGTGGCCCTAGATAAACGAGAAATTGGTGTTACATCTACATACTACCCCGCAAGCCGCCTCAATAGGCGTGTGGCGGGGGTTGTTAGGACACCAGCCGTTTACATATAAAAAGGAAACGCTCTAATGAAATTACGCCTAGCATTTATTATAGTCCCTTATTGTTCGGGGTAAAAACGAATTCCCATAATACCTATCCGTTTGGCAAAATATATCTCTCTTAATTTATCGTTTCTGTCGGTCCTGGAAATATATAGTTGGGTTCTAATATGATGTTCTCCGTGTCGCTCTGAAATATATCTATTCTCAATTGCTCAAGCAATCTAAGCCTAGCGCGCAGCCTCCGAGTCTCTAGCGGCTCCCAGCCTAATTCGTTTAAACATCTGTGTAACAACGCTGTCTGTACGCCCGTAGCAGTTTTTGGCGAATCGCGCAGCTTTCCTTTGTATTTTATTAAGTTCCCGGAAAAAGTCTTTCTGCACCGGATCCCATATGCTCGCTGCATATTTTCAAGGTGTGGCCGGACGAGTTCGAAATAGCACCTCCTCTCTTTAACTATTTCATCCGAAAATCTTCCCACAACATACTCTTGACGAATCCTAGCTTCTTCAGAGCTCTGCCACAAATATTTCTTACACGTGTTCCCCACGACAGCATATACATGGGAATAGTTGGACGACCTCCGCAATTTTTCAGATTAAGTTCGAGTCCCCACTCTTGGCTCCACACATGAACGTTGTTAAAAAATCCGATGATAGAATTTCAAAGTCAGAGTAATTAATACTCTAATCGCGCAGAAAATACCCAGCCTAGTTAACAAGCATAGAAAACATCAGTTAACCCATCTTTCAGACCTCAAATCAATCAACTGTATCCTGAAACGCCTGAAGGACAACAATCTAATCATTGAAAAAGCAGACAAGGGAAACTCAGTAGTGATCATGAAGAGGCACGACTACTTAAATAAGTGCTATGACTTCATTGAGAACAATCATATGTATATATATATATATATATATATATATATATATATATACATATATAACTGGCTATCCGCCAGTGCAATATGGAGAATGGAATTCAGTTATTTATACCATAAATTCATAATTTTAACAAATATTGCCTTAAAATCTACGTCATTGGTAAATATTTCCCGTGCTTGTGAATCGAACACTAATTAGATGTACTTATTTTTTTAAATATTGAGTGAACGCTTACATGTCGTTTGTAGTTTTGACTGTATTTAGATTGTCGTGGTATGTACAGTGTAAGATATCTTCCGTAAGATGTTGAGCAATCTGGGTATTCTCTAGTCTCGGCATATTTCATTTTGATGTATAAGGTAATTGAAGCTTCGACAATTCACGAACCGTTCGTGAGCCGATCATTAAGAGAGGGAAACGGATCTCCCGCCTTTCCACTTAAAGAGTCACTTAAAAGGTGAGATTACAAAATAACCCCCCGGCACCTAGGAATAGCCGTCAGAGTGGGAAGGGAGGGATTTTAGTGATAGGAAGCAGCAACGTCCGCCGTGTTTTGGCCCCTTTGCGGGAAAGGGCAGGCCATGAGGGTGTGAGTCATCGTGTAACGTCATGGTGCATTCCGTGTGGCGGTGTTCCGCAGGTGACGCAGGCGATTGGTGCGGCGGTTCGGGGCACGAAGTGCTCCAGATTGCAGGTTGTGGCCCATGTCGGTGTCAACGACGCCATGGACCGTGGATCCGAGGAGATCCTGTGTTCCTTCCGGGAATTGGACCCCGAGGTGAAGCGGGTAAGTGGTGACGTGCTGATTCTGATGTTTTCCCGATGTTCAACTTTTCCACCAAAACGTCATTAGTTTCCTCCAAAACGTCATGACTTTCCGACACTACGTCATCGCATGTTCCACCTTCCACCAGAGAATCGTTTACTACATCGTTAATCGTTCAATGAATGGTGGAAAGTCAAGCTTCCCTTCCACCCGTCATCCACACAGCGCTAGTGTCGTGGTGGAAACTTTCCGACGGAAGTATGCGTGCGGAAGGTAGACATTGTTTTGTTCGCGTTTTATGAGGTAAGTTGGAAATCGGCATAAGTTTGTGACGTTCGGATCTCCTTAGGGGGTCATTGAGCCGTTCATTGAACGGATCAAGATTCGTTCAATGAACGAATGGTGTAACTTTCCACCAGTAATTGACTGTGGAAGATCAGTCTCGGGCCCCTGTTCCCGAGGATCGATCGTGGACCCCTGGTTTGGACCCGAGTGGAAGACACAAACCAGAGGCTGCGTCGTTTCTTTACGGACATCGGAGCCTCCTTCGTTGACCTTCGCCCGGAATTCCGATCGTGTCGGAACCCTTTGAACCGGTCTGGGGGAGTCATTTTGTAATCTCACCTTTTTAGTGACTCTTAGTGGAAAGGCGGGAGATCCGTTTCCCTCTCTTAATGATCGGCTCACGAACGGTTCGTGAATTGTAGAAGCTTCAAATATACCTTATATCAAAATGAAAGATGCCGACACTATAGCGAATGCCCAGATTGCTCAACACCTTACGGAAGATATCTTACACTGTACATACCACGAAAATCTAAATACAGTCAAAACTACAAGCGACATGTAAGCGATCACTCAATATTTAAAAAAAATTAAGTGCATTAAGTCTAATTAGTGTTCGATTCACAAGCACGGGAAATATTTACCAATGACGTAGATTTTAAGGCAATATTTTTTAAAATTATGAATATTATTAATAAAATTATGTGGTGTAAATAACTGAATTCCATTTTCCATATTTCACTGGCGGATAGGCACACGAAAACAAAGGTATCAGCAACATTGTTTGGGAAATATTGATACGATAAATATATACACAGATATAATTCAAGCTAATAATAACATAAGCATTTCAAACAATGCATACCTTCAAGTGCCCAATATATATTGGAGTTGTTGAATATGCTGAAGTTCTTCACGTTTAGCAAATTGCAACAATACGATTTAAAATTGTTTGTATCTTTCGCGCCCTTGTTTATTTTCCAATTCAAGTGGAAACGATGGTGGCTCCATGTCACGTTCTTTATGACAGGTGAGATGGAACTACGAATGGCAGGCGGAGATAATGAAACGGATCAAAGATTCGAAAGATACGGATCAGAGCGGATGAATCGTCTAAAAGACCAGCTCATGACCGGCAGTTCGCTGATTGAGTTCCGAAGATGGCCACGCCGCTTGGGTGAGGGAGTTGAACTACGAAAAAGTGAGATTTTATGACGTATTCTCACTAAAGTGAGATTACAAAATAACCCCCCTGGTGTCCATTACACGGCCGAGGCAGCTAAGTGTGTAGCTGGTAGTATTTTAGAGCACTGCAGGCCTTTTTTATGGTTGAGAGTAGGGCAGAGAGTAGATCATGTAGTGGGTTATTAAGTAAAGGGGTCACCCTAAATATTGGTAGGAATGAGAGCTTTTTTCAAATTCAGAATGACTTAATATCCGAAAGAAATAGAAACCGCGGCTCAGGTGCATCAAAAACAAGTGCCATTAATGATATAAAATACTCGATAGACAGGAATTGAAAGTCGTATCCCAGGGATTCCATTTCCATTGTGGTTGTTAATTGCCGTAGTATAAAAAACAAAGTTTTTCACCATCGCCTTGGGAACACGGAAGCTGATGTAGTAGCTGAAGAAGCTGAAGTTGAGGGCATTAGTGACCATAGAGTAGTTACCGCAAAGTTCTCCTTGAGTTTCATTAAAAGTTTTAAACAAAGAAGAAAATTCTACATTTTTAAAAAAGCCGATTTCAATGCGTTTAAGAGTCATCTAAAAAATTCTCTTCCCGAATTCCAGGAATCAAGCTTAAAGTTAGACACGGAGGGTAGTTGGAAAGCTTTTCTTTCGATTGTACATTCAGGGATCAGAAAATACATTCCAAGTAAAGTAAAAAAAGAGGGCAGCGAACCAAGATGGTACAATGCAGAAGTGAGAAAATCCTTAAGACGTCAGAGAGTATGCCACGCCAAGATGAAAAAACTCCGTAGAGATTTGTCCTCTAGTGATCAAAATTTAATATTTGAAAAATACAAATTGTCTAGAGCCACTACAAAGGAAGCCTTTCGGAATGCATTCATGGATTTTAAAAGAAAAACATTAGGAGAACAATTACAGGACAACCCAAAGGCATTTTGGTCATACGTAAGGGAAGTTCAAGGCAATAGATCAACAGTTATTCCACTACGAAACGAAAATGGCGAATTATTAACAAGCAGTTCGGACAAGGCCAACTTATTAAATTCTTATTTTCAAAGTGTGTTCACCAAGTCAACGCAGAGTACATCCGTAAAGTTAAATGATCACTACCAGCAAAAGATGCCGCCTATCGACATCTGCACTCACGGAATAGAAAACTTGCTAAAATCTATAAGTCCAAATAAATCCCCAGGTCCTGAAGAAATTCCTGCCCGCGTGTATAGAGAATTAGCTTGTGAAATAGCACCCTACTTGCAGAATATATTTAGTAAATCCATCAACGAACACGAAGTACCCATGGACTGGAAAATTGCAAATGTCACTCCCATATTCAAAAGCGGTGATAAGGAACAGCCATCGAACTACAGACCGATATCTCTCACATCTATCTCTTGCAAAGTCCTTGAACATATAATTGTTAGTTCAGTTATGAGACACCTCGATATAGAAAACTTGTTAACAAAAACACAACACGGATTCAGAAAGGGAAGATCTTGCGAAACTCAATTAGCACTTTTTGCTCACGATATTTTAGTCTCGGGTGAACATAACGCTCCAGTTGATGCAATTTTTCTTGACTTTAAAAAGGCATTTGATAAAGTTTCCCACAGTAAGCTACTCATGAAATTAAAATCCTACGGTTTAGACGAAGACGTAGTTTCCTGGATTAGAGAATTCTTAAGTAATCGCGTGCAAAGGGTTGTATTAGATGGCGCTATCTCTAATGAAGTAAAAGTCACATCGGGTGTCCCACAGGGAAGTGTCATAGGCCCGTTTCTGTTCATTTTGTACATAAACGACATCGGTGACAAAGTTCACAGTAAGCTTAGATTATTTGCTGACGACGCAGTGATGTATAGAGAAATTCGTAGCTTTAATGACAAGGAAGCGCTAACTAAGGACCTCGAGGCAAAACAAGAGTGGTGCGATGCGTGGCAGCTAGAATTAAACCTGAAAAAATGCGTTGTTGTAAATTTTTGGAAACGGAAAAACGCTCCTTGTAACAGCTATTGCATTAACAACATAAAACTAGACACCGTAGAATCGGTTAAGTACCTCGGAGTTAAACTGACTAATGACCTATCGTGGAGTAAACATATTCGAGAAATTACCGGTCAAGCTAATCGTAAATTGGGATTTGTTAAAAGAGTACTTGGCAAGTGTGACGATAAAGTTAGGGAAATCAGCTACTTCTCCCTAGTTAGACCCCACTTAGAATATGCCGCCAGTAATTGGGATCCTTATGAGACAGGCTTGGAAACTGAGTTAGAACGCGTGCAGCGAAGATCGGCAAGATATGTTAAAGGCCGTTATGATAATCTCGTTAGTGTTACTGACCTTTTGCAGCAACTGGGATGGGAAAAGCTTTCAGACCGTCGATTAAAATTTAGACTAAATCTATTATGTAAGTTCCAAACCGGTCTATTCTCTGACGACGTTGACAATATTTTACGAAATCCGACATACTATGGTAGATCAGATCATGAGAGTAAAATTAGGGAACTAGACTGCAGAACGGATAGATTTAAGATGTCATTTTTCCCACGAACGATAAGGGACCATGAGACTTTTATCTAGGTTTGTCGTTAGGTAGTGTAGCTCTTAGTAGTGGTAGTACTCCTAATACTTGAATCCTTATCTGTTACCTAGTACATACTAACAGCACGCCTAGCATGTTTTCTACATGGGTCTTGAGTCCCTGTCCATCTGTGTAGTTGTAGAATGCATGTATATTGAGGTCACTCTCCATTTTGATGACATCTGTAGTGTAGTGTTGCATGCTTGTGAGGCTTCGCCTCATGACAAGCATTAGCGATTTATGCTCTTGCATAATTTGTCGTAGTTACACTAACTTTAGGGTGTGGTGTAATGCATGTTGGTCCCCCTCACCCTCTCACCCCCTGCCACACACCCCTGAGGTGGCTTGCAGGGTATTTTGTAGATGTAGATGTAGTAATAGGAACAGAAAGTTGGTTATCGAATGAAATTGCGGATACCGAGATCTACCCAAAATCATATGCAATTTACAGAAAAGACCGAACAGGAGTGGGAGTATTCATCGCAGTCAAAGATGAGTTCGTCAGCAGAGCCGAAATATTTCCAGATAATGATTTAGAAAGTGTGTGGTGTTCCATTAAATGCTCAACTAAAATAATTTATTTACTCATATTATAGACCACCCGATGCAGACTTAAATTAAGTTCTAGGGTTAGATAGACAGGTGAAACATCTCACGCGTCAAAATAACGAAAATAACATAGTTATCGGTGGCGATTTCAACGTTCCCTCGATTGACTGGAAGAGATATAGTTTCAAAAATGGCGGCAAAGATAAGGAGTTGTGCGACACTCAACTCTACAAATTCACAACTAATTCCTTACATCAATTAGTCACAACACCGACCAGAGGAAACAACGTTCTAAATCTTTTGGCGACCAACATACCTGAAAGCGTCCTCAACGTAGTAACATTGCACGGAATTAGCGATCACAGAGCAGTAAAAGCTAGATTCCATATTAGTACTGATAAAAAGACACCCATAAAGAGGAGGGTATATTTATTTCACAAGGCGGATTTCGCAGGCTTAAAACAAGAGCTATTGACCTCGTTTCAACAATTTAGTGATATTAGTGAAGACCGTTGTGCTGACTATACATGGAATACTTTTCGTAACATCACACAACTAGCCATAACTAGCGCAATACCAAGTAAACTTAAAAAGGTTAATACTGAACCTAGGTGGTATAATGCGGACGTCCGGAAATCTCTCAAGCGACAACGTATACAGCACGCAAAAATGAAGAACGCACGTCAGGATCTCCCCGAAGATGAGTATAAGGAGTTTTGCGAAAAATACAAGAAAGCGAAAACAGAAGCTAAGGCGGCCTTTCAAAATGCATGAACGGAATTCAAAAATAAAATATTGGGCGAATATGTAGAGGATAACCCAAAGGCATTATGGTAATACGTGACGTTCAAGGCTGCAAACCAAAACAGTAGCGTCACTAAACATCAACCTAGGAGAAAGAGCGAACAACAAATTAGACAAAGCAAATATCCTCAACACCTTTTTTCAAAGCGTCTATACAACATGCTCTCCAAATAACACCGCTACAATTCTATGTAGGCAGCCAATGCAATCTATTAATATCACTAGTCGTGGAATAGAAAGTCATCTGAAATCTATTAATTCCAAGAAATCACCCGGTCCCGATCAAATTCCCGCACGAGTTTATAAAGAATTAGCACCAGAAATAAAACCGTACCTGAAAATAATATTTGAAAAATCTCCAACACAACATCGTGTTCCTTACGATTGGAAAATCGCGAACGTTACACCAATATTTAAAAGTGGCGATAAGGAAGATCCCAGTAACTATAGACCGATTTCCCTTAAGTCTATCTCGTGCAAGATATTGGAACATATAATAGTCAGTTCGATTATGGGGTACTTGGATACTCAGAACTTGTTAACGCCAAATCAGCACGGATTCCGGAAAGGCAGGTCATGCGAAACCCAGTTGGCCCTCTTCCTTCACGACATTCTTTCCTCGGGAGAAAAGCTTGTCCAAGTTGACGCAATATTTCTAGATTTTAAAAAAGCTTTCGATAAGGTCCCTCATTCAAAGTTACTCGTTAAGTTGGAAGCATACGGAATACACTACGACATAATATGTTGGATAAAAGAGTTCTTAGCCGACCGCGAACAGAGAGTAGTTCTAGATGGCGTAAGCTCAGATGTAGTGAAAGTTACATCAGGTGTACCTCAGGGAAGTGTCATTGGTCCCTTATTGTTCCTTTTATACATTAATGACATCACTACCATTGTTAATAGCAAAATTCGCCTCTTCGCAGATGACGCAGTGTTGTACAGGGATCTAGACAATGAATCCGAAAAGATTGCGTTACAAAAAGACCTAGATCCTATGAATGAATTGTGCAATACTTGGCAGTTAGAATTGAATTTTAAAAAGTGCGTTGTTATGGATTGTTGGAGAAAGAATAACTCGGTCAACGATACGTACACCATTAAAGAAACAAACTTATCAAATGTAGAGTCAGTTAAATACTTAGATGTAACCCTTACTCAGGACCTGTCTTGGGGGAAACACGTCCGGGAAATCTGCGGACAGGCGAGTCGCAAATTGGGATTTATCAAGAGAATATTGAGGAAAATGCGACGAGAAACTTAAAGGGCGATGTTATTTTTCACTCGTGAGACCTCACCTGGAGTACGCCGCTAGCGTATGGGACCCTTACGAAGCAGGACTAATCTCTGAAATAGATCGAATACAGCGGAGAGCAGCAAGATTTGTGAAAAGTTTTTACGATTAACTTTGCAGTGTTACCGAATTGTTGAAGGAATTAAGGGAGGGAATCTCTAACTGATCGAAGGGAGAAATACAGGTTACATATTTTGTGCAAGTTCGGAGCAGACAGTTTTCTTGCCGGACGTTCAACATACATTGCTAGAGCCAACGTACTACGGTAGAAGCGATCACAGGAATAAAATAAAGTAAATAGACTGCCGAACCGATAGAATTAAAATGTCATTTTTCCCACGCACAATAAGGGATCATAATTAGCTCGTAGGCTTCCGCGGATATAGTTTTGACTATTTAATCTTTCGGGATTCATTCCGCGATGTTTTAAAACTGCAATAAACAATATTTCGCTGGTCCTCCTGCCAGCTTCATCAGGTTAACTGAACTGATTCTTTACTCTCTCTCTCGTCTTTATATATAAGTGAGGACTCCCATTGTTGCCGGAATTTAAATTTGAAAAAAATCGTTTGAGCTTTCTACTGAACGTGTAACCGTCTTCTCGGTTGACGTTCTCGGGTCTCTTCGCAATTTCTATAGCCTCCCTGATTAATCTTGGGTAATAGCGTACCTCCCTTGATATAAATTTTGTCTCCTCAAAGTTGAAATTATGAGTGGGGCCGCTGAGATGGTGTTCGGCTATTGCAGAAATGCGGTAATTATTATTTTTAACTGCCCGTTGATGGTCTTGGAGGCGTATGTTTAGGGCTCTGCATGTCTGGCCTATATATGGATGTCCACAGCTGCATAAAACTTCATATACTCCTCCGTAGAGGTTCCGGGGAAGCGGGTCTTTGGCTTTCGGAAGTACGTCCCCTGTCTTCGTCACGCATGTGAATCTGCTAACTACATTGTATTTCAATAGAATTCTGGAGATTTTCTCCGTAGTTCCAGACACATAAGGGAGAGTGGCATATGCCTTTGGCTTCTCTCTGTTTTCTGTCAGGTCGGTGCGATTTTCATTTCGGACCACGAGTGAATTTCTTTTTTCTTTCCGTGCAGTTTTCAAGATGTAGTCACGGCGGAAACCATTTTTCTCAAATGCCCTTAATAAGTGCTGTTTTTCGCCGGCGATGGAATCGGCTTCGGAGATCGTAAAAGCTCGATGATACAGCGTTCTCATGACTGAGGCTTTCTGTTGAGGGTGGTGGTGCGATGTGGCATGTAGGTAGCGGTCTTTGTGGGTACATTTCCGGTACACAGATTGACCTAATGTCCCATCTTCTTTCTTCTGGACCATAACGTCTAAGAATGGAAGGCGGTTGTCCTTTTCTACTTCCATTGTAAATTTAATAGAGTGGCTTTGTCCATTTAGATGTTGCAGGGACTTTTCCAGCTCTTCTTTTCCGTGAGGCCAGATAGCGAAGGTGTCATCTACGTATCTTACGAATACTTTTGGTTTTTTGTCATGAGATTGTATCGCTTTTTGTTCTAATACCTCCATGAATAGGTTAGCTATCACTGGAGAAAGAGGTGAAGCCATGGCAGCTCCAAATTTCTGTTTGTAGAAGGTTTTATTCCACAGGAAATATGAGTTATTTAGGCAAAATTCGACCATTTTTGGGACGTCTTCTGGGAGGCCGTTGGCTGTGAGAGACTTGATGATTTTTACCGCTTCATCCGTTGGTGTATTGGTAAAAAGGGAAACTACATCAAAGCTGTTCAATGGAAAGAGTTCATCAGCAAGGTATTTAGCTAACTTGTGAGTAGGGGAATCGATGGCACTTACGATCGGTCGCAGTGGAATGCCGTTTTTGTGTACCTTGGGTAGGCCGTAAAACATTGGAGGTTTAGGTGCAGTCTGAAGAATCCAACGTCTTTTTTCTTCCGGAATGGATGACTGGGTGATGATGCGCTTAGTTTCTCGCTGTATTTTAGCCGTTGGGTCACCTTGCAGTTCTTCATAGGCTTCATCGTTGAGAAGGCTTCGAACTTTATCGTTGTAATCCTCTCTCTTCATCACCACAGTAGCATTTCCCTTGTCTGCCCGAGTTATTAATATATCTGCATTTTCCCGCAGTTCCTTCATCGCCTTTCTCTCTTCTCGAGAGATGTTGTTTTTCGGTGGTTTTGCTCTGACTAAAATGCGGGCGACTTCATCTCGAATTTCGTCTGCCTGTTGTGTAGGGAGATTTCTGACTGCGTCTTCCACACTAGTCACCAGCTCTTCTTTGGGAACAACTGTAGGGGCCATAGCATAATTTAAACCTTTAGAGAGTACGCTAATAGCTGATGAAGCTAACATGATGAAGCTGGCAGGAGGACCAGCGAAATATTGTTTATTGCAATTTTAAAACATCGCGGAATGAATCCCGAAAGATAAAATAGTCAAGGGATAATAATAGTTTCGCTAGATCAATCATATGAAACTCCCACCCTCAATAGGTAGAGTAGAATCTTCACAATTGTGCTTAATAACACAACATCATTACTAACACTTCACACTGCTTGATATGTCTGGTATTATTTTATTTTGTTGTTCTCTGCATGAAGTAGCATCTCGTAGCATTCATAGATTATCAGTAATATTAACCACTAGATGTGTGTATAGCATTGTTCTGCATGTTCATTTACGTATCACTCTCCCAATTTCCGGTTGGACTGCACATACTGTTCTCTCCTCACTGCTTTTTGGTGTCTGCGCCAGGGGATCGTAATAGGTCCAGAATAGTGTTGGGACGTGTGCTGCATGCCTGGTGTGGAATCACCCCGTGCCACACACCCCAGTGGTGGTTTGCACGGTACATCGTACATGTAGATCAGGTGGATTGATGACCTGATTGATGATGCTTTGCATCGAAACCGGTCGAATTAAAAGTTTATATCGTGAAAAATTGCCAATATAATTTTATTTTATTATGTTATTCTACGACGTCAAACCTTAAAAAAACTCTTTTTATACGTAATCTAGAATCACAGTGAGAATATCTAACAATAAAATATTTTTAATTGGATCTAATAAAATTCGTGAAAGAATACTCATTCAAATTCATTCCACGGGGACTCATGTGTGGTCTCAAAAGAGTGACTACTCGGAACCAACATGTCCATGTGATTTGTTTACACGTGTTTTACTTAATTTAACCCAGTTTTCTCGCAAATTTACAGTTTTTTTTTGCGGAAAAAATTACGTGATATTTGCCGAGACCGTTGATAATACTAATAATTTGGACGTATTATTAATACTATTATTATTAATAATAAATATTAGTATTATTAATAATAATAATATTAATAATACTCGGCTACAGTAATAATTTACGTAAGTATTACTTTAGCCGAGGTAATTGTATAATTGTATGACGTCACCGATTGCTGTAATTACGTGCATTACGTGACGAAAGTATTACTGTTGCCTAGCAAACTGTATAATTAAATGACGTCACCGATTGTAATAATGTTTTTCTCGTATCTACATGCATGGCGGGACGTCAACTGTGCATTTTTTTGTCGCATAGTTCATTCACGAATTACTAAACCAATTTAATTTATATATATTATTTCATTTACAGAGTACACTCCACCATAAATATAGCCGAGCTGACTACATAATTTATTGATTAAAATTATTTATTTCACGAAAAATAATACGCATAAAGTGTGTAGTGAGTGATTAGGACTGTATTAAGTGATGTAAATGAGTTATACAGCATAAAAGAATAACATTATGGAGCAAATCTAACTGAACGTCAACAACAGATTTATCAGCTAAAAGTAATGGCAGCCAGGTAACGGGGCCACCTGCTACTGTCCTGGATACAGTAACCATGATTATTATATTTAAGTAGACCCCTGCCGTATAAGCGTTTGGCAGGGGTTGTAAGAACAACAGCCCTGTCAAGGTGTCATGGCGAATGTAATAAGGAAAGGTAAAGTGTATTTTAGAGAGTGGTTTTGATCGAATCTTAGTTTTTATTGTGACCAAATGTTGAGCGTTGGAAGAACGAATTTATGTACCACAGCCATTCAATTTAAAATGAGCCCCAAATGTGGAAAAAATACTTAAAAAGGTGTTTTCGTCGTACAATTAAAATTTTCAACTTAGCCGGATTTAGTGGAACTAAATTAATCAAATATCCTGAGCTATACCAAAATCTGGCTTCTTTCATTTGGCCCCGAAAGAAATAATCGAATAGGATTGAGGTCGGGTGACCTAGGAGACCACAACACAGCAGTTAATTAAACTCTTTATTGTCGTTTGTTTTGAAAATCGGTTGACCATTGTTGTAGAGGATATGGACATTTTATTGAAACCATATTGTTGTATGTGTGCATTTAACTCATTGAAATTGGCTTGAAAATCTATTGACCATTTCATTGTTTTATTAGGTATGAAAATATTGTTGATACCGTTTTATTTGTAAATAAAAGGCGCAACTTTTTTCATGATAGTTTTTTTTAAATATGACTTCTGTGTGCAAAGATATTAAGGATTGAAAAGTTTGATTGTCCACCATTTTGAAACGGTGTATTAGAAAATAGTTAAATATCGCGTGCTAGTTTAAAACATTGCCATTAACAGTTTTACAAAATATCAACTCTTTAACTTGAATATTTTTTTAATTTATCTGTGTTTCCGTGAGAAACGCATGCCGACAGACAGCTGAATAACGGTGCGTTTTCGGACACATGTCCGATTGAATTTTATTCTTATTTGGACCTGCTTAATCATATCCTAAAATATTACAGAGTCATTACGAAACACCCTGTATGAATCAACTTTTGATAAACTTCTAATCCGCCATCTTAAGTCTCACTTGCACATATAACGTGTAAATGGGGCTAAAACATTTTTTGCCGTTGCGTATGAATAGCTAATAAAATAAATACTCAGCTTGAAGATTATCGTCATAGGAATACATTGTTTTTCATAGAAATAAACGTAAATAGGTACCATTTAAAGGAGAATATCCATTTAAATGCGCCATGTTTAATCTCGATTTTCGTGATAGCGCTCGTATTTAAAGTATAATATATGTTAGCGGAAACATGCAAAAGTTTTTTTTTCTTTTTCTATTAGCCAACACAAGTATCTATAACCAGCAATATGTTTAAATGCCAAACACCACCCAGCAATTCCTTGTTTCCTTAAATTTTATTGTTTTTCTTTAAGTGTCCCCCTGGTATTAATGTCACTAACTTGAAAATGTTAAATCTTTAGTATGATATCGCTTCTTTTTTTATGAAATAATATTTTAGTACCTACTTGCAGGAGAATAAACCTTTTCGTTCAATTAAAATCGGTGAAATAAAATAATTATTATGAAGTTTTAAAATTTACTTCAAATTTCCGTCCTCTCTCAAAATGATCTTGTTAGTTGCGTGGTGCTCACTTCAACTCTTGAGTAATCAGTTGAGCATCCTGATTATCAACGTGCTTGTAGCATTTTCTGATACCTAAACTGTCAACGCACCCAAACTATTGCTGAAAATACCCTATTACAATTACTTAAGCAATATATAGTTATGCAATACACAACTGTAGCTACAAATTATTATTACTGACTATAAGGCTCCAAGATTCTTTCTGAACACTTTCCGTGATCGAATACAAAATATAACAATACTTACACAATGATTACTTAAGCAATATATATATAGGTATACAATATATACAACTGTAACTACAAATGATTATTACTGCCTATAAGGCTCCAAAGCCTCTTTCTGACGTATATAGAGACATTTCCAAAAGCGAATAACGAGTTGGAAATAATTTAAAAACTTTTTCGTACCTCGCAATAATGTGGAAGATTACAGGAAACCCAATTCCCGCGCTCCACGTAAGATTATAAAAAAGTGTTGCGGACGTGGTTGAAAAATCCACCGCCAGGTACCGACACGGTACTGTCACCGTCTCGGTTGGTTTCGCCCAACTTCCGTAGAGATGTCGCGACGGTCCGCTCTCCGCTTCTCCTTTCGCGAAATGGCTTTCGCAGCTTATCGATCGCCTTCCTGAGGGCTTAATGTTTTTGAATGTGGCGGGGAGTGTAGCACCCGCTCCCTGGGACTGGGGAGCCGTTAATTAGGACAGGAAGGGGGGAATGCAGAAGGAGGAGGAGGTTTTTTTATGCTTGGTCCAGACCTTTCCTCAGAGAGAAAAACCTTCTTCGCATACGCCACGTTGAGGAATCCTATTTGATGCGGCACGACATGTTTTCTTTTATATTTTTAACTCGGCCTTTTGACGAAAAGTCTCGCTCTGTGCTCGCCGAGAACGCTACATCGTAAATTCCCGCCTATAAATCTGCCAACGCGCGTGACGTAAGCGCGATAAATCTGCGACAAACGACTGTCGAAATTCGAAACGCCCACGAGTTGAAGTTTCTCTTTATACGCGTTGAGCCCATTATATATTAATAAGTAATGGGGCTATTTCGAGGTGACGTATTTGTTGCGTGGTTGCCACGGAGAGATGTTGATTTATTTTCGCTGTGAGCTCGCTGTAAGCTCTCTTGCGATGCTGATGTGATTCGGACATATTTATTTACTTTTATATGTTAAAATCCGTCGTTATGTTTTGGTCAGCGCAATGGGGAAAATTCCCAATCGCCTGTACTTGTGCCGGTCCATCGTGCATTGTGGTCATTTTATCTTCGAAGGCGTTGGAACGGACTAACTCAATGTTTTCGGAACATATGTAAACTCACTGGTTAGTTGTAAACCTCTTAAGGCACCTAAAGCGAATAGACCTAAAGAAAAAATAATAATATTTACCGTGATACATAAGCGATAGTAATTGTATATTCCCAGTAACATGACGTATTTATGAAGATATCAATTAGGAATCATTAGGAACATGAATATTATCTAATTCAATGTTTTCGGAGCATATATAAACTCACTAATTAGTTGCAAACCTCTTAAGGCGCCTAAATCGAATACACCTAAAGAAAATATAATAATATTTACCGTGATGCATAAGCGATTATAATTTTATATTCCCTGTTACATGAGGTATTTATGAAGATATCAGAATGTTGAAAATAATCAGAAATCCATTTTTTAAATGTACATAATTAGGCGTATTATTGGAGAAAATTAGACATGTGCGTCCTACGTATTTTTCATGCAAAAGTGTTTTTCGTACATTTATTACTAATATATAAGCGTTATAAAGTGATGAAATTATTTTTGAAAGTTTTCTTACGTCTAAAATTCTAACATATGGAGCTGAAACTTCTACAACAGGTACTACAAATGCCAGAATCAGAATTCATAGCACCAAAAAAATGAGAGTCATGAAAATGTTCAGTGGATATACTGGAAGAGATAAAATCAGGAATGTTAAAATGAAAGAGATACAGTTTTTATATATTTTATATAAAAACTGTATCTCTTACGGCTTAAGAAGAAAATTATCCTATTAGTATTTCCTTCTTAATAAATATATCTTATACTGGCTATAAACCATGCATTAGTGCGTATTTCAATAGCTTTTAACGATAATATGCCTTCGACCTATACAATTCACAATGTTTTATGATGATACATATATAAACAGTAATTTTTAATATCGTATTCTTGCAAACTATGAGCGAAAGGAATAGAATTATTTATCAAAAATATATTCATGATTGACATAGTATTAGGTACACTCTCACATCTATAAACCGTAGTAATATTCTGCTATTATATTAAAATCAAGGAAAAAGTAACAAGCTCTCATATTAAAAGGATGCTTAGAAAATTTATTAGTTGGAGGCCATGAATTGATTAACACCTGCTAATATATTCCATTTGTCTGGGATTCCCTCTCTCACTGTGTTTCCGGTTAACTTAAATCCTTTTAACCTCCTTTCTGAAATATACCTGAAAACGCTATTCTACAAGTCCAAACCATGTAAAACGATAATGAACCTTGTTGCATTATCGCTTGCGATTAGAAATTAAGTATTCAATTACTATACCATTTTTTTAAAAGGTTCAATTTGTTTATAATAATTGAGATAAACAAAAATAAAAATGAAATGTGAAAATCCATTGTACTTAGTTAGGCTGATATTGATTAAATTAATAACTGCCAAATAAACGTAACAATTTTCAATAACTAATATATTTCTTCAACATTGCTCAATGGAATATAAATTATAGAAGAAATCTAGCGATTACCAAGAAGAACAAAGCATATATATTATGTAACTATTCGTTTACTGCTATATTCTCATAATTATATTCATAGGTCACCAATGCACCTCAATAATTTAATTTTCATGAGTATTAAGACTAAACTGCTTTCGTTTCTAATGACTTACAATGTACTATCATACGCTCTACGCCTCCCGCTTGCAAACTGCAAGCACCCATTTACTCGTAAAATGAAAGAGATACAGTTATATCTTTTTTTTATATTATGCAATAGTTTCACCGTGCTATGCTGCCGGCTTCGTCGGGCTTTTAAGAACAACAATGGTATTTTTTCAAAAGAAAGAAACGGAAGAAAGACTATGGTGTCACTCTGCCTAGTGGCTATGAGCACACTACATTATTAGAAAAGGAAGGTCACCACGCCATAGAAACATCTCGAGACAGAAAGAGTAATAATTCACAAAAGAAAACAGTTATACTATTCAGCGACTCATAAAGGAAGGCGATTGAAATATAAAATAGACAAAAGGGATAAGGGATAAGGGATTGGAATAGAAAAATAGACAAAAATAATATATAAATAGAGTGGATAGTTATAAACTCTCTTATACCATCTGGAAGAGACTTATACGAAATTAAGTTGTTTTTTCTTCTCAAAATCATAAACTGCTGGAATTGTTTATTTACTTTTTGAAGAAAGACCATTGTTGTTCATTAAAGCCCGACGAAGCCGGCAGCATAGCACGGCGAAACTGTCGCTTAGTACTAAATACTTTAATCGCAGAACCAAAAGCCTGAATACCAGATACAGTAGGAGTTTTTGTCTTGCTTTGCTAAAGATCGACAGAGGCTCAGGTAAGAGATGGTTTGTAATATCTTGTGAGAGGATTGATAGAGACAGAATTACCAGACGAAGATGGGAATGGACACTGTAGCATTGTAGCAGACCAAGAAGACAACCTAATATTATTCCCAAATAAAGCCCAATGTTAAAAAGTTGACCATCCGTCTTCCTTTAGGACAAATTTCAAAATTAGTGACAGTCCTCCTTTTGAAAGAATTCTGTCCTCCCTCGAAATGTGTACTCCTACACATTTGTCCTCCTGTTCGACATTTGAAGACTTATCTGTAAATCTCTGTAGTTGATCGATGCCTTGACGCCCATATGTATTTTATTTTTATTCAATTTCTCTGGATAATTTCCTTCTTAAAAATATCATGAATAAAATTAATGAAATGTCATTTTACTCATGTTCTGTATACTTGTGGATAAAGTTGTCCTCTATATCTGATATGAACAAATAATACCATTCCGCGCTATTTTATATTCTATAATAATTGAACTTGAAATTACAAATGGGTGTTCATAATGGGGGAATGAGAGAAACACGGGGAATAAAAATAGTATTTATCCATTAAAAATATAAATGTTATTTTCGTGGAAAAGTATTTATAAGAAGGAAATAATCCAGAGAAGTTGAATTAAAATAAAATACAGGCATCTTACCACCTTATTTTTGTAGTTGTTGGAGAATTAATGCCGTAATTGAAGTCATAATACGGTAATTAGTTGGAAATGGCCTTGCAGTCGGCTCCTATATGGCTGGAATAAAAGTGCTCATTTTAAAATACATTTGTGGAATAATAATCTGCATTTTTTATACTTTACTTTTGGGTTTCTATATTGGTAACGCATTTCGTCAGTAAAAAAGCAGGATTTTTTTGACAAAATATCAAAAATGTTGAATTTAGTATTTGTTTTGACTCACACACAGTCGTGGCGGAACCTCCTTAACCTGATGAATCTGGCAGGAGGACCAGCGAAATATTGTTTATTTTGCAATTTTAACATCGCGGAATGAATCCCGAAAACAGAAACAGTCAATTTGAGTAACATAGCTTAGTAATATAATTCGTCATGTGACAAATCGGGCAATTTCCACTTAGTAAAACAGCTAAGACGATAGATGAGATGTCAGTTTTCCTTCTGTTCATTCAATGGAACTACTGCACTATTTTTTTACTTTTATCTCTTCCATTCGGAATCAACGGACATTTCTGCTATGGTACAGCCAAAAATCCGCGTATTTATCCGGAATACAGGCCTTGTACTGAAACTGACGGTAAAAATGGTAAAAAAAACCCTGATCAACAATGCAAAGGGGTCGCTTTAACACTTAGCCCCCGTAGGATAAGTATTCTATCAGTGAAGGGGTTTTTTTCTGCTTTTTTAAATTAGATGCATTGTAGATACGAGTTTGAAACTTTCACTGTCGCACAGCTGAGAGACCGCAGTTTCAGAGACCGCGCTTTCGTCTTGAATCAATGTTTTTGGCTCCAAAATAGTCCATTACTTAACTATTTAAACAATGAAAACTTTGTGATTTCCTTTGGACGCCTCAGCGCGGGTTTGTGAATTTTTTATACTTTGCTTTTTGGGTTTCTATAGGTAATACCTTTCATCAGTAAAAAAGCAAGATTTTTTTGACAAATTATCAAAAATGTTGAATTTAGTATTTGTATTGACTCACACAGTCGCGGCTGTGTACCTCCTTAAGTCGCTCGTTTTGTTAATTTTCAGTTTCCACCTCGTCGTCGTCTTCAGAGCCCTTTCCTTTGATCTCATGCCTAGATGGATGATTCGGGCTCTTAGCGCAGTTAAGACTCCTTTGAGCGACGAATGAAATAATTTGAGATGAGTTGAATTATTCCGAAAATCACTTCTACAATTGATGAGTGACTATAGCATTTTGAAGAGCAATTTTCTTTTCAGAATCTAAAACGTTCATAAATTTTTAAAAACCACATTAACTCAAATATTATAGCTGTTTTTCGCTCAAAACTGTATTGCAGACCGAGATTACGAACACAATGGGACATTAGCGTCTACACAAATTTTTGAAAAAATGTATAAATGATGTATTTTAATTACTATATCACTTATAAATACAATAAGTTGCATAATAAGAGAAAAAATATATCAATTTATAGTAATAACTGAAGCGATTATAATTGTATACTCCCTTGTAACATGAGGTATTTATGAACGTTATGTGTAGAAATTAATCAGGATTTCCTGTTTCGTTATGTAATTGGGGGTATTTGTGGAGAAAAATAGACAATGTTTACGTATTTTTAATGTGCAAGTAATTTTTTTTTCATTTGCTGGTGATATATAAGCGTTTGAAACCATTGAAGTTATTTTTTTTAAAGTATTCCGAATCCAATTCTAATATATGAAGCTTAAATTTGGACAACACGTGCAAAAGGACAGAAGCAGAATTCCAGTATCTGTTCATTATGCTCGTTGCTCACGGTAAAAGTTTCCATGAAAGAGTTTTATAAAATGTTTCATTGAAAGTTTTATGAACCGTACGTAAAACGTACTTGCTTGCTCGAACGGTAAAACTGTTCATAAAACCGCAATGTCCTGCCATCTATGAGACGCTTTGTGAACACGTGAAGTGATAAATGCACTCTTTTGAATGACTGTTTGGTTAATAACTATTTTATGTATTGTTTATTTAATTATACTTTCTGATCACATACTCCACGGTGCAATATGGCTCTATTAACGCATTCTTCTCCTAACAACAACAAGAAGGACATTACTGCCTCTCAACGTACTCCATGAACTACTTCCAGCCATGTTTGTTTACGTTTTCCTTGTTTGGTTTCCCATGGATACGAGATTATTATTATCACCGCGATGTGCGGAACGTCTCACTGGTTGTTGCATACAACGGTTTTATTGGAAATAGATCCTGTCCTATTCCCTAAAACGTTTTATGAAACTGGGTTTTATAAAACGGTTTTATCGTTAGCAAGCTCATTTTTATAAAATTAGTCGATTTCATAAAATGTTTTACCGAAAATTTTAACGTTAGCAACGGGCATAAAGAATGTTCACAGGAAATACACTCAAATGAGGAGATAAAATGAGAATATTGGAGAAAAGGAAGGTTTTTTTGGTTCAGTTTTTTACGAAAGATTAAGACGGGCTCAGGTGAGAGATGGCTTGGATTATCTTGAGAGAGAGAGAGAGGATGCCAGAAGGAGAGCTGGGAATGAACACCTTACGTTAGAAGACCAATAAGACGACCTAGGTAGACATTGAGTGAATCTGTTTTCAGAGAACTTTCCAATTAAATTGCGTTTGCACCAGTACAAGTGATTTTCGTTCATTTACTGGTGATATATAAGCGTTTGAAACCGTTGAAGTTATTTACTCGTACAAAAATATCAGTGCGAGGAACGCAGCCTTTTAAGATTTGGAATTACTTTTTTCATACACATTCAATGGGCTATCTTCTGCTGTCGTTTTTATTTCTCATAAGCTTCCAGGGTTTCCGAAAAAAAAGGTTTTGTACATGAAGTATATGTACTATGGGGGAAAAAAGTTTCCCAACAAACGGAGCGCCGCCACTATCGCTCCGGAGAAAAATTGGCTTCCTCTCTTATGGCATATTATTCCTCGGTTTCGGCAACGACGAGGGAATTTCGAACACAGTAATGTGGTGGACTCATCGTCGAAGCCAGTGACGGATTACTGGCCGCTTGCCTTCCCCGAGTGTTATTGGCGCTGCCTTCCAAATTGAGGCGCATTAGACAGCCACGTATGCATTTCAAACGTATCATTGACCTCTCTCGTTCTCACCGTAGTTTCCTGTGCATTCTTTCTCTTTCCTCTCCTTTTCTCCTGGGCTTCACTCCTCCTCTCGCACTCTGGCAAGGTCCTGGGATTCGCCCAGTGTTTTTCGCCTGGGATTCACCCACCTCTCCCCTTATAACTAACGGTACACAGAACACCACCACAAAAAAGAGTTTCTTCTTTAAATCTTAAATACAAACGTATGTTCAATGCATCATTCAAATATTGCGGTAGATTTTCAATGTCTACGGAAATAAATAAGCTGTGAATGTGAAAATACTAATGAATTAATAAATACGCAAATAAAAAAGAAAAAAAAACCGAAAGTAAGAAGGATATTACATTTTCCTACTACTACGTACTACTTCGTCCTCTGGTGGTACTACTACGTTTATATATGGGAGCGATGAAAATACGAAGGATTCGGACGTAATCCTCATACGTCATTTGAGGTGGTGTTCTTAATAACGGTCCCGGCACAGCAGCATAAATTGCTTCCCAAAAATGCAGACATATATGCCCAGATAAATGTTTCCTTGTTATACTTTATTGGGTGATACCTGTCAAACAGGAGGAATATTATTTTTTTAATAGGGAAATGTTCTAAAGAGTAACATCAATTGCTCAAGTTATATTTACCGACAATTGCGTGTGTTTTATTGCTAAACCCGTTCATACTCAACACTTCTAATTTTTAGTCATCGATGAAAGTTACGATATTCCAATATGATTGGTCTATATCCCGGTACGAATGCGCGAAATCTATCCTAGCCGTTTCATTAGTTTCGTTCATTGCTGGCTTTCTTGTCGGTCAGCAATTTCTGATACCGGCAATGGAGGCAATTTCTCACTGTAAAGGTTCTTTTTAGTTTAATTTTCTCTTCATTACTGCCGCCGTCAATATTAATAGGATTTTCATTAGGATGCTAACGAATGCTGCTATCATAATCTCGAGAGGTGCATCTTGGTCTCCGCTTCTTCGTCGTGTTACCATCGTCTCATCCACCTCCCTGTAGCATTTAAGTTAATATACTGTCTTTCTATTCCAATCCATTTCCCTCGAATTCTAGGGGACAGTTGACCCTGCTTCAAATATCCCATTGATTAATCCCCTCTCTCCTGGACTTTTAATTCTTGGACCTGGACTTCGGTAATTTTGTGAATATCCGTAGAGTCGTCACAGAGAAATAAAGTGTCTGCAAAGGTAAATGCATTGAAATCCGCATCCCATCTAACCTACCGATCAACTGCCATGAGTCTTTTAGCGATAGGCAGCCTAAAGGTTTTACCTACCGAGTTTTGCCTCAGGAAAAATACTTATCATTACCTGGTTTCGGTTGAGCCGTAGGAGAGAGTTCAATGTTTCAAACGCATACAAGGTAATTTAATGCGCCTCAGTTCTCCATGGGCAGCGCGAAACACGTTCGGGGCAGCCGATCGGCCGGGAATCCATCAGCGATTTGGACGATCAGTCCATCACCTTACTGGGTTTGAATTTCCCTCGTCATGGCCAAGACCTAAGAATAATATGCCATCAGAAAGGAAAGTGATTTTCCCCGAGAGCGATAGTGGCGTCGCTCCGTTTGTTGGGAAACTTTTTTCCCCCATAGTACATGATTTGTTCCTTAGCTGTCCCTCTGTGTCTACAATGTCTACTAGGTCTGATCCTAATCTAGATTCTATTTTCTAGGGAATCTCACCACAGCATATAATAAATCATATCTTGTAACAGCTTGTCTCACGTATGGAATAAGATGCCAACTGAAATTTTAAATTGCATATCTGTTAAAACATTTAAAAATGAAATACCATGATTATTTACTTGAGTATTTACGAAGTATTTTATTGTGTGTGTGACATTAGGCATTTCCACCAAGGTGAAGCCGGAGACATTGTCTTGTATGAATTGTCCGAATACAACTTCTCCTAAGTTCATTATTTTATTCTTAAGTGTATAATAAGCTACTCAATCATTAAAACCATTTGATCAGGTTACCAATTTCCAATTACAAAAAAAAGAAAGAATTACCTGTGATGGGAACCATTTATCCCAAAATGTCGGAGTACCTTATTCGTAACGTTATAAAAACTTGTTCGACTGTGGAATAATTCAAGTACAATTGTTATAATTACCTAGGTGTTACAGTAGTAATCAAATTATTTATTTCCAATTTAATGTCACAGTTATTTTAGGAGCATGTAATTAATGTCTGTTCTTCTTAATACATCTCATATTACGGTGTTATTTTTACTTAATATAAATTCACAATGTCATGTAAATATATACTTTTGCTGCTTGGAACTGGATTGGACTGTGGAACCTTCAAGTAGAAATGTTATATAGTTAACCTGCTACAGCAGTAATCAGAACCATCAATTTTAATTTCAATGCTACAGCTATTTTTCGAGCATGTAAATAATATGTCTGTTACCATGTAAATTTTGTATTTATTTTTTCATTTAGTTTTTACTTAATATAAATTCAAAATGTCATTTAAATAAACTTTTGCTAGTTTGAACTGGACTGGACTGTGGAACCTTCAATGTAAAAATGTTATAGTTATCCTGTTACAGCATTAATCAGAACCATCCATCTTTTACTTAAATGTTACAGCTATTTTTCGAGCTTGTAAATAATATGTTTGTTTCTATGGAAATTTTGTATTTATATTTTCGTTTTGTTATTATTTATCATAACTATTCAAAATGTCATGTACGTTACGTATTTTTGTTGCTTTTAGGGATGTGTGTACCCAGGGCATTGAACAAATCTCTTATCTTATATTATTTTTTAGAAAATTCAGGCGATATGGCGTGGAATTTATGCATGATAAGTTTGAAGAGTTAAAAGCAATGTTTTCACAGTTGAAAGTTTAAAAAAATATACTTTAGTACGGCTTTTGTTTTTGTTCTTCAGAAACGATGATTTCTGAAGATGATGTGTAAAACATCGAAAACTATACATGTGTGTATAATGTGTCATCATTGTTTATATAATATATAGTATCAGGCCCGTCGCGAGGGCGGGGCAGCCGGGGCATTTTTCCCTGGGCGCAGCAAGTTGGGGGCGCGCCGTGTTCGCCGATAGAAAATCTTTTTAAAATTTTGACAACAACGTTTTCCGCTGTGTGGCGCTCTCGGGTCTCTTCAACTCAATGAAGGAGCTCCGAGACGTATTCTACCCTCTGATAGACACTGTATCTACACCCCTCAAGGAGCGATTCAGCCAGCTCAATGAACACAAGAAGAAATGGGGTTTCCCATTCAATCTAAACCACCTCCCGGGACATGATCAATTAAATATGTGTTGTCAGGAACTTGAGAACTATCTGACGCGTGAAGGTATTTCTGACATTAACGGGACTGAACTGTACAATGAACTACAGCATGTCGGCTCAATCATTGATGAAGAAATGAAAAAAACACAAGCGACACCATTGAAGATTCTGAATTCTATCAAGAAAAGTGACCACCAGAACTTATTCACGAACCTCTGGATAGCTTTTCGTATTTTACTCACGATACCGGCCACGGTAGCTAGCGGGGAGAGAAGTTTCAGCAAGCTGAAACTTATAAAAACCTACTTGGGATCGTCAATGTCTCAAGAACGATTGGTTGCACTGGCAACGTTATCTATTGAGAATGAGGAAGCTAGATACTTGAATTTTCAAGAATTAATCAAATCTTTTGCAGAAAGTAAGGCGAGAAAGATTCCATTATAATATGAATATTAAATTATAATCAATAAAATATCTTTTTTCTGAAAAATGTATTCTATTATATTTTCCCCAAATACCGAAAATCTCCCGATTGGAGGTATATCAATGTTATGGGGGGGGGGGGGGGCGCACGATCACAATTTGCCCCGGGCGCCAGATCAGCTAGCGACGGGCCTGTATAGTATCATACTATTAGTTTAATTTTTCATGCTGTACTCTTTCTTGTCTTTCCCTACGTTTGAGCAAGACCAACCAATAAGTGCGAACAAGAGCAATAATAATCTTATTTATTTATTTATTTTCTTATAATTCTCAATTTTCTAGCGATATGCGCTTTTTCGCCTGATGCGATGCAATTATATCGCAGAAACAAAATGATACCTTCAGACAAAATAGAAGCCTGTCTATTTCGATTTTCAAGTGCGAACTACGATCGATTACTACTGATGTATCGACCCCTACTGCCAGTGCCTACTAGGGATGGGCGATTACGATATCGATTAATCGAATAATCGATTATTTTTGTCAATTAATCGAAATTTTTGAATCGATTAACGTAACAGCCGGTATCGATGGTATCGATTACGTATACCCGATTAATTTTACCGATTACCGATTATTACGCAATCTTGTGAACTGTGATGGATAGAGCGGTTCACATTCGTCTTCAGTTCGAAAATTTGACTGTGGCTGAACTCTGCGCGATGACGCCGTAGAGATATTAAAATAGAATGCGCATGACGTAACCACGTAACACTACGCGGCACTGTAATGATCCGGAAATGGAAGAACTCCATTTCCCAAAATATGCATAAATGTGTTGTTGTGTGACGTCTCAGAATAGCCAGCTATGTCAAACTATACCTCGGGAACTGTAGCTTTCCCTTTCGAGAACGGCTAACCTTCCTCTTCTTCTTCCCCTCCCTCCCTTGCCATTTTGTCAAAAACATCCTAGTTTCACCTTTCCTATATAATGGCACGGTGGAGACGCTTTGAGGGAGTACACCCGACACTCGTCAGGCAGTCAGTCAGACAGTGATTCACTAGTCTCTCATCAGACAGTGATTCCGGCTATTGGTTACTCTGCAACCATTCACTGACGGTACAGTCACAATGTAGCCGTCAGTGGGAGTCGAAGCGCGGGCCATGGGGCCCGTGCTACCGAAGCACCTCGCTATCCACCCGTGCCATCACCAGCAGCTCCTCTCCTTCCCGAGACATTGGTAATGTTTTCACTTTCTGCTATTCTAGACGCACATATTCATTATTTGCTATTTGTACATTGAATTGATTCTTTTGGGATCTTAAATGGAAATAAACTTTGGGTAAAAGACTTTAAATATTTGTGTGTGATTATTCGCTTCCCGACACCAAGGGCAAGAACCCACGTAAAATCTTATGCTCCCGGGTTCCCCGCCACGCGGATGGGGGCCCGGGCATAACAGCACCACATTTTGCCGGGCACTCACGTGTCATGTGTCAGATGTTGATAGTATTATGTTCGCTTGTTGTCTTTATGTCAGATATTGCATAGCCTTGTCTTATGTTCGCTTGTTATTTTGATAATAAAATTGGTTACAATGACGATTTATTTCTTTTTATCGGTTAGAATGTGTTTATTAGTATCCTCTCCATGCTATCAAAAATGCTTTTTCAAAGGTCACTGCAATGAAATATTTTTTCTACACTGATGGCGGCTCCCCGCAATACATTACTTTGTACTGCGTACTGAGTTTTACGATCAGCCCATATGGTGGAAAACCGCCCAATCTTGTCACACTGGGCATGGCGAGCATAAAGCTCTTGATAGGAGAGTACGGTCAACGTTTGATCTCGACGATCTCGACGTATGCGATGAGACAATCGAGGCTTCTGATTGGTTCCCTACATGTTCGGCCTACGCGAGTGTTTTGTTGGCGTCAGTTGCCTGTTAGAAAGCATTGGAGTAGTTGTATTTTTCCTGAAGCAGCTTAGCGTTTTTTTAAATATTTGGTTGTCAATATGCCTCAGTGTTGTGCAGTTGGTTGTTCAACGCAGGCGAAGAAAGGGACGAAGTTACATCTTATCCCTTCGGAAGCAGGGCATGAAATAAGAAGAAGACAATGACTGAAAGGGATATCCAGAGCCAGGAGTAGCAACATCAGTTCCGGCAGAGAGAGACTTTTCCGAGATGAGTCTATTACAATCTGATCTGAGAAGCCACCTTACCAGTACTTACCCACTTATCAAAATTGCAAGTTTTAGCTTCAGCTCCAGTAAACATTTGGCAATCGTCCAAAATTTAATGAATTAAGACATTTTTCACAACTCTGTTCTCTGACACGCCTCCTGGAAGTTTACCTAAATTTTACAATTTGTACTTTTGATAACATTATCCTTATAAAATGTAAATTATACTATTTTACTTTATTTATGGAGGGACCATAACCTTGCAAGGTGTGTTTTGGATGTTTTCATAATCGAATCGATTAATCGATGTATCGATTAGTAAAAGCAATTAATCGGGCGCGATTAATCGGCTGCTTGCGATTAATCGATTTGCAAAGTATCGATTATTTTTTAGTAATCGCCCATCCCTAGTGCCTTATGTCAGTGCTTAATACGACTCCTGTTGCCATGGAAGTCAGTACTTATTTCACCGGCTGCGATACGATTATATCGCAGAGTCGAAATGATATTTGCAGGCAAAATATAAGCCGGACTTATTTCGATATTGGGAAATGCAAACCGCTGTTGATTACTGACGATACATAAGAAACATCGTAGTGCCATTTGCAAGACTATTATATATATATCGTGGAAAAACTTCTCATGTTTAAATTCGCCTTTAAAGCCTCTTCTACGAGTGTAATATCGACTCTTTAGTATCGATATAATATCGATACTCTATATCAAATTACAATTGTCGATACAGGCATTGAGTGAGTAAAATCCCGGACATCCTCGAGTGTGATATTTGTTTATAAAATGTATGTGTAAAAATATTTTTTTTTAAACCATGCTTGTATTCAAATCTATTAAAAAGTTAAGAAATAATTTTTTCATCTCTCCCCTAATACAAGATGGGAGCTTAAAGGAAAAAAATATTGATTGATATAATATAAATGACAGAATTTTGATGTTGATATTAGGAAAAAGCGTCCAAGCTTTTATTTCTTTTTTTTTTTTTTTTTAGGACGTCCCACCTTATTTATTAATGTTAATTTAAATGATTTTTTTTTTTTTTTTTACAAAAATTAACTTGAAAGAAATTACAAGAAAAATTACAATTTCAAAACAGATAAGATTGAATTACAAAACAATTACATTGGAATTGACATACATTCGAAGATTATTATTTATGTTTTATCTTAAAGTTATGAAAAAATTATTTTTTTTTTACTTTTTACTACATACACCTGAATAATTGCATTGTTTTTTTTAAAAGTATTTTATTACATATTATTTTTTAGTACTTTTTAGTCTCTATATTATAATTGTGCAACGGATCTTTGAAATTGAAATTATCAGCATTTTCTTCTCACTATAAAAAGGTAACTTATAATTGCGTCATCTATTATGCAACAGACTTTTTTACATAATAGAAAATTGATCTAATTATGGGAAGAGGGTTACATTTCGATTATAAATACTCCCATCTAGATAAACAAAAAAACAACAAAGAAACAGGTGATGTAAAAATATGAGTGGTGATATTAAAAAGAGGAAAGTTTATTTGAGATTATTAAAAAATTATATATCTAAGATTTGTAACTCGAGGAAAAGGTAAAAAATTTAAAAAAAATCACTCCTTGCTAACGTTTCGGTGTATAATTGACACACCATGTTCAGGGCAACAATATTACGGTACAACAACATTATTATTTAAGTAGCATAAAAAATATCACAAGTTTCACCAAAGTATTATATAATTAAAAAACAATGTATTCAACAATCCACATCTCCAAATAAGACTATGATATTTGGAGATATAAAATATATACAATATAATATTAAAAAAAAGTGATTTATAAGAGCGATTATAGTGTTAATGATTTGAGTTTGTTGATATATTTTTTTTGGCTGTATACATAGACGTCACTTTTAAAATTTTGTTTGTCAATTGTTTTAAAAGGTCATTGTGGTTATGGAATTGGTACCCATAGTGATATATGGTCGCAATATAGTAAAATGTATCATTCCATAAAATGGTTCTGATAGCTCCTTATATCCGCATAAATATTATACAGTATTATTGGGAGATGTGGGTTGTTGAAACATGATGTTGTTCCTGTCTAAATCCGAAGTGATTCTTATTTGTATATATATTGTAATAATGACGTGTGTATGATAATACTTTAATTTTTAAGGTGAAACTTGTGATCTTTAAATGTTACTTCATTTTAATAATGTTGTTTTACCGTAATATTGTTGCCCTGAAGATGGTATTTCAATTATACACCGAAACGTTGGCAACGAGTAATAGTTTGTAAACTTTTTTGACCTATCCTCGAGATACCAATGTTACAATATAATTAGGAAAAGTTAGTGAACATTTTTAAAAATTTTTTTTTAACAGTCTAAAATAAACTTTCCTCTTTTTAATATCACCACTCATATTTTTACATCACCTGTTACTTTGTTGTTAATTTTTTTGTTTATCTAGATGGGAGTCTTTTAAATCGAAATATGTAACCCACTTCACATCATCCGATCAATTTTCTATTTTGGAAATGACTCTGTTGCCAATAGATGGCGCTAGTATAAGTTAACTTTAAATAGTGAGAAGAAATGCTGATAATTTACATTTCAAAGATCCGTTGCACAATTATAATACAGAGACTAAGAATCACTAAGTAATTTTATGTAAAAAAATAATTTAAAAAACCACGCATATATTCAAGTGTAGGGGGTAAAAAGTAAAAAAAAATAATTTTTTAAATAACTTTAAAAAATGAAAGCTTGGACGCTTTTTCCTAATATCACCATCAAAATTCTGTCATTTATATTATATTACATCAATAACTATTCCTCAAGTTCCCATCTTGTAATAGGAGATTGAAGAAAAAATTATTTCTTAACTATTTAATACATTTGAATATAAGCATGTTTTAAAAAAATATTTTTTACATGTAATTTTTGGAAACTATAATTTGTAAACATTTTTGACGTATCCTCGAGATAAAAAATCTTACATTCCATGAAGAGGTCGATAATATAATACTTCGATTATAAAAAAAATACCCCCAACAATTTTCAAAACTGTTATTTTCGCGCCCTTTCTCCAAATAGTTCCGCTCTGTATGGCGCTGACGTCGCGGGTTGCTCGGGAGGTGCTGCTTTGAGCTATGTTGGAACTATTGGCTGTCGATTCCTGAAGTGATTGCTCAAGTGCTGTGAGCGGAAGTTTATTGCGATGATTTCGTGCGTTCATAACCTATTGAGTGCGTTCTCCTATTATTGCACACGCACTAGAATTAAGTCGGTTTGGAGTCGAGACAACCAGGATAATTCATTTTGTATATGTAATAAGATAAGACAAGATAAGAGATTTATTCAATGCTCTGGGTACACACACCCCTAAAAGCAACAAACATATAACGTACATGACATTATTAATAGTAATGATAAATAAAAACAAAATGTATAAATTTATACAAAATTTACGTAGAAACAAGAATTAATGACATGCTCGAAAAATAGCTGAGACATTAGATTGAAAGATGGATGGTTTGATTACTGCTGTAACAGGTTGACTATAAGATTTGTACTTGAAGGTTCAACAGTCCAGTTTCAAGCAGCAAAAGTATATTTACATGACATTGTGAATTTATGTTAAGTAAAAACAAAATAAAAACGTATTATAAAATGTATTATTAAGAACAGATATAAACTTTTTTTAAAGATTTTCGCAGCTCATGTTTATAGTATTCAGGTTTCTGGTTCTGCGATTTAATTTTTTAATATTATGCGACAGTTTCGCCGTGCTATGCTGTCGGCTTCGTCGGGCTTTTAAGAACAACAATGGTCTTTTTTCAAGAAGTAAATAAACAATTCCAGCAGTTGATGATTTTGAGAAGTAAAAAAACTTAATTTCGGATAAGTCTCTTCCAGGTATAAGGGAGTTTATAACTATCCTCTCTATTGATATTATTTAGTCTATTTTTATATTTCAATCGCCTTCCTTATGAGCCGCGGAAAGTAACTGCTTTCTTTGTGTAGTACTTATGCCGTCTCGATGTCAATGGCGTGACCTTCCTCTCACGTAGTGTGCTCATAGCCACGGCAGAGTGATACCATAGTCTTTCTTCCGGATTGCACGTTCATGTTCCTTTAATCGGCACCGAATTGCTCTCTTGGTTTGCCCCACATATGATCTGCAGAGAAGTTCAACATGAACGTGCAATCCGGAAGAAAGACTATGGTATCACTCTGCCGTGGCTATGAGCACACTACGTTAGAGGAAGGTCACGCCATTGACGTCGAGACGGCAAGACTAATGATACACAAAAGAAAGCAGTTACTTTCCGCGGGTCATAAAGGAAGGCGATTGAAATAGAAAAAAGACCAAATAACATCAATAGAGAGGATTGTTATAAACTCCATTATACCTGGAACAGACTTATCCGAAATTAAGTTTTTTACTTCTCAAAATCATCAACTGCTGGAATTGTTTATTTACTTCTTGAAAAAAGACCATTGTTGTTCTTAAAAGCCCGACGAAGCCTGCAGCATAGCACGGCGAAACTGTTGCATAATATTAAAAAATTAAATCGCAGAACCAGAAACCTGAATACTAAAGAACAGATATAGTTACATACTCCTAATATAACTGTGACATAAAAGTGAAAACAAGTAATTAGATTACTACTATATTTTAAACTTAAAATGTATAACGTACGTGACATTTTGAATAGTTATGATAAATAAAAACAAAACGAAAACGTAACACAAAATTTATATAGAGACATACCTACATATAATTTACATGCTCGAAAAACAGCTGAGACATTATAGTAAAAAAATTGATGGTTTGATTACTGCTGTAACAGGTTAACAATAACATTTATACTTGAAGGTTCCACAGTCCAGTCCAGTTCCAAGCAGCGAAATTATATTTACATGACATTGTGAATTTATATTAAGTAAACACAAAAAAAGAACGTAATATAATATGTATTATGAAGAACAGACACAATTACATACTCCTGAAATAACCGTGACATTCAAGTGAATATAAATAATTTGATTACTGCTATAGCACCTAGGTATTTACAACATTTGGAATTTAATTATTCCACAGTCGAACAAGTTTTTACATTAAACGACGATTATAATGATGAGCGCAACTAACAATTTTCAATTTTATTTCTTAATCTTACGAACCAACTTCATTAATTTCATCTGAGGTACTATATGACATAGATACTACGTTTATTTAAACTTCATCTGTTAGTTTGCAGCTTATTGGTTTGTCTGTATGTAATCTTGTAGTAATCGAAATCTAATTCCCACTTCTCAATGATCTATCGAGCTGACATTTGGAACACTTACTTATATACTCTCGATAATTACAATGCATGAATCAGTCATTGAATTCACTAATTACCAATTGATTCCACTACTAAAATTTAAACGGTTTTTTCACTTTTTTTGGCAAAAAGTCTATAGCCAATTAATGGCGCTATTTGATAGAAGTTAGCATAGATTAATGAAAAGAAATGCTAAGTATTAATTTTAATTAAATTTTAAAGACCCGTTGTACAATAATATATGAAGAATAGATAGTAGAAAATAAAAAAAATGTAAAAAAATCACTTTAAAAAAACCACGCTTATATTGAAGTGTATCAATGAAAAAGTTTAATTTAAAAAAAAAATAACACTGCTAACATAAAGAAGATGGGCGATTAATGGAATATTTTGATATTGATGTGATATAAATGACAGAGAAATGTTATGTTAATATTTAAAAAAGCGACGACGATTTTACTTTCCGAGAAAATGAAAAAAATATTTTTATACTTTTTTTTCGAAACTTGAATATAAGAGTGATTTTTAAAAAGTATATTACATGTTATTATTTAAACGTATAATTTACACTTACACGAATATATATATACCGACCAAGTGTTTTTGTATCTAGGTAGACAAGAATATTATGTATATACAGGGTGTTTCAGGAGGAAAGCGCAATACTTTTGGAGGAGGTTGGGGACGTAATTTTAAGCGCTGTTTGTCCTATGTACATGGGGTCGCAACTCCTTAGTTACCGAGCTATAGCAACGCAAACATTTTGTCACAAGCATTCAGCAGTTACCATGAAAACCCCCAAAAGCAGTGGCATCCAGAAATACTTACAAATAAAAAACTGGTCTTAAGTGTACGTTAAGTTTGTATCTTTCTTTTTTTTTAAACATTTACGCATATTGCTTGCATTTTATAAAATGGCAACTGAAATTATCAACATTTTTCTTCAAAAAAAATTATTTTTTAGAATAACCTTTTTATTTTGAGATATACGAAAATGTTAATAGAGTCATAAAAATTGGGGATATTTATTTAATTTCCATAACTGGTAAAATTGTTATCATATCTTAATTTTTAGCGAAGATATGGCATTTTAAACGGTACATGAGCACATTTTTCGACGGCTCTCTTCCATACATGGAACTGATATTGATTTACCGATAGAGACAACTACCTTCACCAATATAAGCTTGAGTACTTAATTTTAAACGTTGTGAAAAGAATAACCAACCAATGAAACCCAAATTTAGGTGTTTTTGTGAAACAAATGAAGTCAACAACCAAGCGGCAACAACGTGAACGATCTTTACTACGCTTATTTAAACTTCATATGTTTGTCGTTTCTTGTTTTGTATGTATGGAATGTTGGAATCGAAATCTAAACCACTTCCAAATGTTCAATCGATCTGAAATTTGGCACACTTACTTAATCTCAATGATAATACATGAATCAGTCATTAAATTCACTAATTACCAAGTTAATAAACTAAAATTTAAACAGTTTTTTTTTACATTTTTTTCGGAAAAAAGTATTTTGCCATTAAATGGCGCTAGTAGACAGAAGTTAGCATAGATTATTGAGAAGAAATGCTAATAGTTTAAATTTCAAAAAGACCCGTTGCGCAATAATATAAAGTTTAAAAAGTAGAAAATAAATATTTTTTTAAAAAAAACTTTAAAAAAAACCACGCTTATATTGAAGTGTATCAACAAAAAACTTAAAAAAAATTTTTTTTTCATCACTCATCTCAGCATAATGGAATAGATATTGATATAATTTAAATGACTTTTCAATCGAGCTGAAATTTGGCACACTAACTCAATTTCGACGACAACCAATAAATCAGTCATTAAAATCACCAATTACCAAGTTAATCTACTAAAATTTAATGGTATAAATTTTGTGTAGAAAGAATGTCTTTTGCCAATAGATGGCACTAGTATCTAATAGTTAGCATTCATAGCGAGGAGAAATGATGATTATTTAAAGCACTTCAGTAATTGAACTGCTTCACTAATGCTTCTATTTCAGCCCGGCAGTCGTTTATTTACATTAGCTTACGAGTTATATATTCTATGATTTTACTCTAGATTACTGGACTGTTTTAGAGTTTACAAAAAGCGAATTATAATAAATAATAAGAAGTCTGTATCAACCACTTACGGCCTTTTCTTTGCAAGATTATCACATAAAAAACGTTAGTTGAATGACTTAAAAACTAATTTTATTCGATTATAAAAATCTCGATTATATCGATTACAAAATATATCGATACATAAATATATCGATTCTCGAAACATATCGATTACACAAAAACAAGGTAGTCTCAGGTCTGAGTTCAGACCGATCTGAAAGTTCAGCAGGGAGCTGACTCAGATCGCCTGGTTTACCAACACGGTCTGAAAATATCGATATTGAACTATCGATTTCAGTAGTTTGAATTATTTTGAGATTTCTTGCATATTTCAGCCGCACACTTCTCTCCTTTCCCTTCTTACAACAAGTCACGCCGTAAATGATATCGATTATATTTTGTTTACCATCGGCAACCAAAAGAAGAACGATGAGCGCCACGCAGTATACCCTGAAGAAGCCTCATTTTGACGATCACAAACATACGCAGGTAAAGATATTTACAAAAAAATATATTCCTTCGTAATTTTATAAATGGTTATTTTTCCAAGTTCCAACAGACTGAAAACTGCGTATGTTAGTTATCAGTCTGTCGTACTCTGCCTCCAACACTATTGGTTTGACACGATTTCCAGTTCAACGTATGTGGAAAGCTTGGGTAAGAGTATTGTAATCAATATCCAATTTATGCCCAACTTTTACTTTATATCTTTTAACTAGTTTCTGTGATGTAGATTTGTAATCCAAATACATTATTTACGATGGGAAAAATATTTATAAAAAATCTCATTCACCCTATTGTTAATAACCGTGTTGGGTCCTTAAGAGACCCACAGGGCGAAAACCCGCAGGTGAAGATTTTAGGATCATGGAATGACAAAAAAATATATAAAAGGAGATTTTATTTGGAAGACTTTTATATAGGTTTTTTAATGAAATGGTACAGAACACACGTTTTTATTTTTACAATCATTTAATTATAAGAACGTGCATAAAACATTGAATTTTAGTGTAGTTGTATTAATACCATTGTGTATCGTGAAAAAGTATATGATTTATATATAGGTACCAGATTACCAAAATAATGGTAAATACCAAGGGTCTGACGGAATTGCGATATCTCGTACTATGGATTACTACTAGATTACCAATTGTTTCAATGGCGCCAATGGAAAAATACGTGTGTGTGAAAAACATAAATATAGTAGGTTTTTGTCATAAATCTTTTATTTTTTGTGAATAAATGCTGTAATTACTCCCATTTGTTGTAGAAGACGTTTATAAGCGTACATTTGAAATACGCCTGGGACCACACGAGAGACATTGCCATGGCAACCGTAAGTAAACAAAGAAGATGGCCGAGAAAGTACATACATTGCGAAAACGCCAAGAGTGTAGGACTAATGGACGGCATTATTATTATCGAATACTGCAATCTGGTTCCAGAATTATTTATCAGGATGCAGAATTGATTATACAATTACCTTTATAAGTTTCCCCTGATAAATAAATTAGTACTATTTCCCAATTAATTCTGCAAGATATGAAATTTATGAGTATAGGTACCTGTAGCGCTGATAGTTTGCGCCTGACCGCTAGAGTGCTCTGGGTGAAATGTATAACCATTGGAGTAATGTGAGTGTCAGACCCTTGGTTAGTATATACGATCCAAATGATCATAATTCGTTCAACTCCAGGTTTAACCTATATAAACGTCCCAACACTCAAAATCAAAATCCATCTATATGGGGTTAAATAACATCTAATATTATAATCACCGATGTGTATATATGCAAGGTAATTCACGACTAATATTCACTACTTATAGGAGCCGGAAGATGAGGCGATTTTAAGCATTTTTTGTCGCACAAACATGGGGTCGGAACTTCTTATTTACCGAGCTATGGAAACGCAAACATTTTCTCAGATGCATTCTGCAGTTGTTACCATAAGAACCCCAAGAAGTTTAGAAATTTAGCAAGAGATATGAAGTGAAACGCGTCAACATCGTATATAAGATTTCTATCATTCATTTCTTGCCCAAATGTTTACTTATTGATTGCAAGTTTCAAGTTGGTAACCGAAATTTAGAAATAAATTTATATTTTATAAAACATTTTTAAAATAACTTTTTTATTTATTTTTTTCAAAAATATTAAAATACTTTATGCTTCAAAAATTGTAGACAGTGTTATCATTTTGGTGATACTGCTTTCATTATTGGCAGATCCAATTACTTAGTAATGATATTCAAAGTTAAGTGATAGCGTTACATGGGATCGCTCGTTAATGACTCTTGCCAATGATAAGCGCTGGAATTTATTTATCGGAGAAAATAATAATTTTTAAATATGTCGGGTCAATTTCACAGATGCAATACGTTACCTATAGACACCCAAAAGAAAAGTATCAAATATATACAGATTATTATTCCACGAATGTATTTTAAACTGAGCACTTTTTTCCAGCCATAGGAGCAGACTGCAGCGCAAATTTCCTACGAATTACCACATTTTGACTTCAATTACGGCATTAATTCTACAATAACTAAAAAAATAAGGTGGTAAGATGCCTGTATTACATTATTATTCAGTTTCTCTGGATTATTTCCTTCTTGTAAATAGTTTTCCGCGTAAATGGCATTTATATATTAAAGGAAAAATGCTATTTTATTCCCCGTGTTTCTCTCATTCCCCCATTATGAACACCCATTTGTAATTTCAAAGTTCAATTATTATAGAATAAAATAGCGTGGAAAGGTATTATTTTGTTGTTCATATCAGATATAGAGGACAAGTTTATTTACATGTAGACAGAATATGAATAAAATCGCATTTAAATCATTCTACGGTGGAACCAATGATTCTTTGCACTGAATTAATTATGAATGATTTATTGCAATGACTGTAAATTATAATATTCAATGTAAAAGCTAATATATGTTTTATACAAATATATAGTTTTACTCCGAACATGCTAAAATATTCCAGACAAATAGTTGAAGACAGAAGGAAAAATGTTGGTTATTTGAAAAAAGACCCCGGGGCCCCATGAAGTCCCAAAAAAAAAGGGTCCCTTTTGGTGATCTGAGCTACTAATTACGTATTTGTGTGTGCGGAGGTTTATATTATTTTGATTTTAAAAAAATACTTCAGTTCAAGATAGAGGGTTTGTATTTTTTAATGAAATGGATGAAAGAATAATTATAATTCTTTCAATAAATTATCTTTTTCATTTCGCATTTATCTGAAAATCGCGTTTTTCTCAGCTGCAAAAATGCACATTTCTCTCCGAAATGAACAAGAGCATGTTTCCTTGACAATCAGATTTTAATCTTCAATGCATTTCAACTGTTTCAACTGGTGGTTTCAGTCAACTTATGAGAATTCGACGAAACTTGCTGGAAGCATTACTTATGTTGTCTTAAATCTACCTGATTTTTTTCAGAATTATTTACCGCAGATTACTTGAGATATTTGATGTGGAAGTGGGCATGTGAAGTTACATATGGGTTCTTAGATGGGATCACAAGGTACGAGTAGCTTAATTCATTTTAAAAGAACCTTTTTATAGTTAAGAATAATAAGAAAAAGGAAAATAATAAAAATAAAATATATCAAATGATTTCCATACATTATTCTATTGATGATTTAAATTATTTTTGTTTTTCTAATTATTCTTAACTAGAAAACGTTCTTTTCTAGTTAATAAAGCTAGTCGCACCTCGCGTTCCCATTTAAGAACCCATATACGTAATTTCACATGCCCACTTCCAACATCAAATATCCTAAGAAATTTAGTGTAAATAATTTTGAAAAAATTCAGGTATCTTTATGAAAACATAATTAATGCTTCCAGCAAGAGTCGTCGAATTCTCTTTAAGTTAAGAGTGAAACAAACCGAACGCCCTTAACATAATAGTCCCCACCTAGTAACAGAAACTGCTCTCCAAAAACGCAGATAAATATGCCCAGATATATGCTATATTATATTCAATTTGCTTGGTTAAGATGATTAGGAATGTTTAAGCCATGCCATACCATAAATTTCCTGGACAGCCAGATTTAGGTCTTTTTCGCTTTTAACATTCATGTTGCTTTAGGAAGGTTAAGTATTGATATTAAAGGTGTGCAGTGGTTTAATTTTTTTTGCTTTTTATATCTAATTTCAATCAAGATAGAATATTTAAATTTATTTCATCATATACCCGAAAGAATTAAGTTTATCATTTATATCAATCTATTCTCCTCTTCTTACGTGATAAGAGTTATGAAGGAAGTGTTATCCATAGCAAATCCGGGGAATTCAGCTAGTAATCAATAAAAAAACAACTGACGAAACATACGCGCATGAATAATTACTACTTACTCCATAAGAATTTAAACTTAACCAATTCAACCTCTCATTTTGAATCGACTTCCTAAGAATATAATTCCAGAAGACCTTCAATTTCCCTTTTCATCGTATATTTTGCTGCAGTCTTTTTTGTCTTGATCCTCCATCACCTCAACTTGTATTTACAACAAATATTCGCTCACACGCATTTCAGCAAATTCCGGTTGCCAGGGCCAACCACAGTCACTGTTGTTTTTCATGTCAAACAGAAAACACGTCCATCTAAAAAAATCTTAGGAAACTGATAATCTTACTTATTTAAGGTCCTCTCATAACTAACTTAGCTTAGTACTGTATTATCAGTACTTAGCATTAGTACTGCACTTAGTATTGTAATAGTCACCAAGGTCCGTCTACTGGAAAATTTCTGCATAATAGTTTTTGTATGTTTTATAATCGCGGTACCTAGCAACAATTTAAATCAAATTACTCCCAGACTTATACATAATATATATGAAGGTGTAATCTCTTTTATCAAGTTCATTAATGGACAAAATCTCCCCATAGAGGTGGAAATTGGGGAGGTTTTTTTGAAAAAAAAATTAAAAATCACTATTATTCCCTCAATATGTAATGCAATTCAATCCTTTTAATTAATTATAACTTCTAAGACTATAACCAAAAACTAAGATTGATGGATTTTATGATTACACCAAACATTAGCTCGTGGAATGAAAAAATAGATTTCTTCTCAAGGACTAAAACAATCAAAACTTCATTAGTTTGCACGGTATCAGATTTTTTTAAAGTTTTTATATATCTTCCAAGTATTTTCTAAAACTTTTGTTTGATGCAATATTTGATACGACCAACCCTAACTGCAAAAATTAGGCAGAATTCAATTCAACAAGCAATGCAAGTTTTAGATTGGTCGTCTCCATAACGACCATGCGGATTGTTGGAGTCGACGATTCCGTACAACTCCTTTTAATGTGAACAAAGTGAGGAATAAGTATATTATTACATAAAAGTTATTCAGCAATGAATAATTAATGAATAAGTGATAACGAAGATAAAGAACTCATAAATGATAATCATTGTCTTATGTCCTCATGATTAACACAGCTTAGAACTTTTCTAAAGCATTTTATTATAGCACGACGCGCTTCGTCGCTTTACAGCATCGCCAAGTTTACAAAGTATAATATACATAAGTTTGTTGTTTCAGTTTGTTATTGTTGTTGTAGTTACGGAGGAGGAGGGGGGGAACCAGATACTGGGGAAGGGTTGAAAGGGGAGGAAAAATGAAATATGAAAAATGAATCGGGAAAGATTAATTAAGATTAGGATGTTAATGAATACTTCACCTCTTTGAGCTTAAAGGCCGCCACACACCGAATGCTATGCTAAGCGCGCTATCAGCTTTTGCCACGTGCCTTAAGATCCCGTAAAGCGATTTCCCGCTGTCCGTTCACACCAAATGCGAGCCATGCGAACCGATGCGAACTTCCCTAGCGCTATATCGCAAGGGATCACTCGGCCGGCAATTTCCTCTTCGCTTAGCTTTAGTGGCGCATGCGCAGTATCTATTGTGGTTAATGAGCGCTTTCGTCCCGCCAGCTCAAATACATTTTTAACCTACTTACAACATAGCAATTTCAACTAAATTACATACATTAGTTCTGCACACTATGCGCATTGTTTAAACTCATTCATCATTGCAATGACTTCAATATTAACGGAATAGTCAAGTGTCAAACATGAGAACTGCGTTTTACGCTGTCCGCCATCTTGCTACATAGCACGGCATGGTTAGTTTCTGGTGTGCGCGCGCACATAGCGGACGTCCGTTGCGAGAACAGTTCTCACGCTTAGCATAGCATTCGGTGTGCGGCGGCCTTAACGAGCTGATGTGAAGATGACTATAATACGAATTATGGTTTCCACCCAATCCTAATTCGTTCTATTAAACTTTTAACTTCGATTAACGATCCAACCACACTCAAAAAGACTTAACCTTTAATTAAGACAAGGAATTATAACCGGGACAATAACAGAGAGAAAGAAAAAAAACAGAAAAATAACAGGATCAAGCTATTGGATTTCCTGGCATGGTTTTGTTACCTCAGGGATGTATCAACAGGGGTCACTACTTGAGATGATTGTGCATTATTGATTCTGTCTGATATTCCTTTTATACATACGGTGGTGATAATCCATACACTTTAACTACAACGCATCGCGTCGACCTGGAGAAGGCAGTGCTTAAACTGACGAAACGTCTTGTTCCGAATTTGAATAAGGTTTATACTTCCACGCGATATCTTCTTATTCCAAGGAAATTATTTCCTTCCTATTACAATATATTACGAAATTATACTACACCTCTTTGAGCTTAACGAGCTGATGTGAAGATGACAACACTAATTCATCCGAAACGTCTTCTATTGAAATGCAAAATTGGTATTTATTAAACTCAAGAGTATCCAACTTTAATTTTTTCCAGTGAGAAAATTCCGGATGATTTCCACCCAATCATAATTCGTTCTATTCAAGCATTAACTTCGATTAACGACCCAACCACACTCAAAAAGACTTAACCTTTAATTAAGACAAGGAATTATAACCGGGACAATAACAGAGAGAAAGAAAAAAATAACGAAATGAGAGAGAGAGGCGAAAAAAATGGTATCTTTTTGTCACTGTGCCTTAAGACTTTATCACCGGTGTGGGGGTCGTCCCTTGCGGTGTTAGTACCCTGAGAGTAAGGGGAAGGGGTGGTTTGAGGCGAAGCAGAGGAAGGGCTCAGAGGAGAGGGGCAGGGTATATATATGTATGTCCCCTTTCGGCGGTAGGGGTGTGATAGTCAGGGTACGAGACGCTATCTCGCGAAGATCCCTATTTAAGGGGGGGTGGAGAAGGCAAGGGTACAGATCTCACGGCTGTGGTGGGACATGAAGATGGGTTGGAGGGAGAGGGGGAGGGGTTTGAACTCTATAAGGGTACAGGGTTACAGGGGGGGTGGAAGGGAGAGAAAATATGGCGAGGAGTAGGGCGATATAAGGGTGTTAGGGGGGGAAGGGATGCACCCTCCCTTCTCTCAGGATCACGCCAGGGTCCGTGGCGAGGAGGGGTAGGAGGGGAAATGAAGGGTAAGGGTATGAGTGTAAGGGTATGGGGGAGAGAAGTGGAAAAGACCTGTCTTGTAGTGTTTATGTTGAACACGTGTTAAGTACCACGGGATAAAATGGCCGGACTGGTCCAGAAGGGGTTTTCTGACGAAGGGGGGGGGGGTTTGCAGGGTGGGGGGATGTAGTTTGGGAAGGGGAAGGAGTAGGAAGTGAGGGACGCACGGATCGATAACAGTATCGCAGCCGTGGTCGGACGAAACATCGATTCTATCAGTCCGAATAAGGACGCGGAGATAGGTGAATGATATACCGGTTAAAATTAACAGTTGACAGGCTTCACTTCGCAGAAGTAAATTAAGTTAATACTCATAATTAAGGAGGATCGATGTTTTCACTCAACTTAAGATAATTCAACGAAACTGGCTGGAAGGATTACATACGTTTTCTTAAATCTACCTGATTTTTTTCAGAATTATTTACCGCAGATTACTTAAGATATTTGATCGAGAAGTGGACATGAAATTACATATGGGTTCTTTAAGGGAAGACAAGTTGCTTAATTCATCAACAAGAACCTTATAAAACAAAAAAATAATATCAATAAAGTATATTAAATGATTTTCGTACATTATTCTATTGGTGGTTTCGATTATTTTCGTTTTTCTTATTATTCTTAACTATATAAAACGTTCTTTTCGAATGAATAAAGCTAGTCGCACCTCGCGTTCCCATTTAAGAACCCATATATGTAATTTCACATGCCCACACTTCCAACATCAAATATCTTAAGAAATCTGCGGTAAATAATTTCGAAAACATTCAGGTAGCTTTAGGAAAACATAATAAATGCTTCCAGCAAGTTACGTCGAATTTCCATTAAGTAAAGAGTGAAACTAACCGAACGTCCTCGATGAAAATAATTAGTACCATCATACAAAATGTTTTATTGTACGATGCATTTCATCTAGCATGCATACAGCATCTTTAGGTACAGAAGGTTTTTTTTATTCGGTAATTGTAGTTTTGGCTACGGGTCAGGTGGGGGAGGAAGTAATACAAATACTCGGGTGTGGCGAAGGAAAAAAGACACGTTGATTAAGAAGGCAGGCGAGAAGGGAAAGTTATAACATTATCAAAAAGGATTGGGGAGAAATGCGGAAATAACAACTCATTACAAAGATTATTGGATTGTCTAATATTCTTCTCAAGTGCGTCTACTTTTTAGGCCTTTGTGAAAAGAATGTGTGATATTTCGGGAATACAATCGCTTATGGTAAAAAATATTGTGTGTGATTATAGGACCACAGGCTGGAAGGTAAAACTTCTTTGACCGATTTATATTCCCAAATAAATCTGAATAAATATAGGAGAATAAGGTAAAATAATTTTTTATTCAAAATGAACATTCCATTTATGTAAATTTTATTTTTTGTTGACAAAATAGGTATTTATCTGTAACAAATGGGTATTGTACATGCGTCTGAATAATATAACACTCATTTATATCTCTTATTATGTTAATTATATATTTCTATTCAAATTATTCTGATTAACAATGCTCATCTACATCATTGGTTACATCTTTTAATCACCATTTTCATAATTTTCATCATTTTCTCATCTCATGTTATTTCCATTATTCTCATTATGAATAATTTGACTTATTTCATTACTATTTCTACAGAATTCTAGGAAAGAAACTATAGGCTCTATGATAACTAAAGGAACTATTAAAAACCTTTGAATTTCAAGAATCGGTGAAGAATACGAACAGGGAAATATATGGTACGCCATTTAAACGGTGTACTTTTTCCCTCTTGCTGCTTGTCCTACCATCTGGTGGCAGTTATTGTGCACTGTTAGGACTGCGGTGCTGCCGTTTGACGACGGTATTGGAACTACGTTGCCGAAGCAAAAAGTGCGGTACGGTTACGTGACGCGAGTTTGCTCTCTTTTCCCCCATGTATGCCAAGATGTGTCCAAATGAAGCCAAAAAGAAGTTATCACTTAAAAAAATAGAGCAATCTAGACAGCATATCACTCACACTGTCACATCTCACATGTCTGCCTAGGGCGTAGTAACGTGCTGCCTTTCTTTGGACTTTTTCTCCAATATTTTCTCTAGCCCTATCTCATATGGGTCCCTAGCACTCTTGACTAACTCTAGGATTAGGATATGAGTGACAGTAAAGACTACGAGGCTATGTAGAGTTAGGACTGAGATTACATGAATAAATATTCAGAACAGTCGAGTTTTAGTATTTTTAAAAGGAGGATATCAATATACAGGGTGATTACTACAAAAAATGAGTCGGTTTCAAAGATATGTATTTTTCAAATGGTAAGAGATACAGAGCTGCGTGATCTCTTAAAATGACCGACACATTCTCTAGTTTTGTAGAAAAAAATTATATCAAAAATGTTCAACATGTCCTCCTCTTTGAGTAACCCGAACAATATCGAGTCGATATTTTCAAATCCTTCCCTCACTCTTTGAAGCATGTCAGCAGTTACTGTCTTCCACAGCCAAAGTTATGCTTTGTGCTTTCAATTCCTTGGAGCTGTTAGTATAGCATTGATTAAGATTGTCTTTTTCCTCTACTGGAAGCAGATTCCAATGTTATTGTGTCTCAGCAAGACTAAGGATTCCCCTACATTGTGGCACCTCTTAGTTTGTTCTCATCTTCATGAGACCTACCCACAAAGATGGATTGGTCGATCTGCAAGGCAATGACCTCGCCCTTTCATCTGAAGTGACCTCCGAGGTCACCTGATCTCACACCACGTGATTTTCTAAATGGGAAATATGTCAAGGGTCAAGTTTTTGTGCCGTCATTGCCTACTAACAGCTCTAAGGAATTGAAAGCACAAATCATAACTTTGGCTGTGAAGACATTAACTGCTGACATGCTTCACAGAGTGTGAGAGGAATTTGAATATCGACTTGATATTGTTCGGGTTACTCAAGGAGGACATATTGAACATTTTTAATATAATTTTTTTCAACAAAAGTAGAGAATGTATCGGTCATTTTAAGAGGTCAAGCAGCTCTTTAGCTCGTACTATTTGAAAAATACACATCTTTGAAACCGACGCATTCTTTTGTGGTATTCACCCTGTATTACCACGTTTCCCATCTCAATAGAACTAATAGAAGCGACAAATTGTGGTAATTACGTTGTTCAAATGATAGTTTAGTTCAATAATTAGTTTTTTCCATTCACAAAATAGTGATTTTTTAAAAAAACACAGAGTAAAAATTACGATGTAATGCCCATCGTTGAAATAAAGTTTAATTAATCTGTCCTCTCCTCCCTAATTTTCTCTATTCCCTCCCCTTATACATTGCTCTGCTATCCTGACACCGTCGTGCCATCAGCCTCTGCGGCGGCTCGCGCGGTAGTACATAGACATAGAAAGTCGACAGTGGAAACAATTGCAATCGCCTTCGATTTGGACGTCATGGTCTTTAGCCTTTTGATAATTAACCCTGGAGTGGTCGCTGTAAGCTACCTTATCACACGCGAGCGGTCGCTTGTGAGATCTTTTCTCACACTCAAATGTACACCATTGATTATCTATCATAGAGCGATTATTGGCAATATATATTACACTATATATTTAGATATAATTTGTATCTCTAAATGTTCATTTGAAACAATGATTTCCACATTTACACAATCACTGATACAATTACGTAATCATTGCTAGTTTTACTGGCGATGATACCATTGGGTATAAATTAAGAAAATTACCATTCTCAAGAAGAAATATTTATATTAAATGAGGACATACTTTCTAATGACTCATAAACTTGCATTGAAATGTATCTGCTCTCCACGAAATGAATCAACTTTGTCCGCATGTTGTAATAGTGTAACGCAACTGAGTGATTATATACAAAAACACTTAACGTCACTAGTGGTCGCGCGATGAGGAAAAGTCTAAACACCTAATTGTAGCCATGACGATGGTATCATAGACATATGTCATTATTACACAGCTGCTCAACGCTTCATTTATACTTTTATATGAGACGGCAAGGTCAATAATAGGACAGGAGATATTAAAAGTCAGCTCAGAAGGAAAGGGAACTTATTCTTATAACTCATTGATTACAAAGTGAGCACAAGTTTAAATTTAATGTGAGAGAGAAAATCTCATATCGCGACCAATGGCGGGTTTAACATCAAACTCTTCTATTTTATGGGTTCTGTCACCCTTTTTTCTAGAATAGCTTCATTTGCCGTTTTTGTTGTTTATTTAATTATCTCTCGTGTTTTCAAAGATGGCCCATAGATATAATTGTTCAGCTCCTCTGTTTTCTTCAAGATATCGCCGGAGGATGAATTGTAATCAGTTTGAATATCCACCTCCAAATATTTCAAACCTAGTTACACGTAAGTTAAACTTGTAATTAGATGGAAAGTGGTTTGAATTTCGGTTGAAAACTTTGGGTTTATTGGTGCGTGATATCTTTCGGAACATTTTTTGTCTGTAGTATTTTATTGTTGCTTTTTAAAACCAGCATTACGATGTCCGTGATAAAGATTTGCTCTGCAGTCGAAACCTGGGACATCATTAAACATTTTTAGTGTGGAATATACTCAGATATATTTTTTTTCGTCATGTTTGTGACAATGTTCCACAAAGTTACGTCTTAAACCTCCAGATATCATTACGAAGTCATTATAACAACTTTTTTCTTTTCGTTCTTTTACAGGACCAAATTTTCGACACCATAGTAACCGTTTTGGGAGAAACATTGGTTTCTGTGAGTATACTTTCTGTGCATGTAAATTTTTTAGACAACTATTTTTTAAGCTCTTCTTTTTAACTTAATGAGTTTTGGTCATTTAAAATTGCTTTACTTCACTGACAACGTCTCGGCAAATTTATTGCCATATTCTCAGGGCTAATTGAAAAACACAAAACAAAATTAACAACTTAAACAGGTAAAAACAGAAAAATAACAATTGTTAACAAATTTGGTGACAACTACACTGTACATTTTAGTTTATATCGGGTACAATTAACAACAGAAACAGAATTATTAATAGAAAAATAGCAACTTTTAACAAATTTGTTATTAACTACACTACATTTTAGTTTATATCGGGTACACTAATTTGACAAATACCAACAAACCTTATTAATTTTAATTACACTAACATGATATCAACCATTCCAATTTAGCAAACAGTAAATATAAACAGATAGACGGGTAAATATAAACAGTTTCTTGGAAACAAGAAAACACAACAGATTACAGAAAACGTTAATCTAGAAAAAATATTGAAATATTGACCCAATTAATTTATAATAATATTTTATTTAAAAATTTTAATTGACCCAAACTCAATAAGTTGAAAGAAGAGGTTATTTATACATGGTCAATATATATCTACATTAACTTTTTTTTTAGTTAAGATTTATTTCGGCATGTGACAGAGACGGAATATTGTCCATTCTGTTGTTGACGATTCTATGTTTTAACACCGTTGTCTTAAATCCTCCCCGTATTTAAAAAATGTTACTCTGGATTCAATTTTTATCGGAGAGAAAAATAAGATTGAAGTTACGATGAAAATATTCCATAAAACGCATTGAAGTAGCTGCGCAGATCAGAACGAGTGAGCGAAACAAATGAACGACGATCTCTCAATCACAAATCAATATGGATATCTTTGCTATTAAAAAAACACTTGAAAAATCGGACGAAAATTTTTATGTTTTTTAAAGAATTACCAGCGCTATAGTTTGTAAGTTATAGGCATGTATATATATTTCATAATATATATATATATATATATGAAGTAGAGGCAAATATGATTTTAGAATTAAATGTTCTCTATAATAACGGCTGACGCATTAATCTTACAAACACACTATGTATTTTTCATCTATAAATTTATTAAAAATCAATATACATATTTACTACTTTAAGATGCATTCTTCATATATATTTTTTTAATTATTTAAATAAATGACAAACCATATTTCCTGCGAAGGAACATAGTAAAATCGAGCAGAATCCAATTACTCCAATTAAATAATATATGTTTCGAATGTTACTAAGGGCTAAATTTATAGTCGTTACCCAGCAGTCCCACAGCCCCTAGCAGGCCTCTTCGTCGAAAACGGTATTCATAGTCGTATTTCCACCCCCAGAGCAGCCTCCTAATAGCCTATCCTAATTCTGGCAAGATATACATGCATACACCAGGGGCTCCCCTTATCGAAAAAATAACACAGAACAGATATAACTAAACTGACTCTAATGAACGTGCATAGCCTTAATATAATAATTTCGAAGATTTGGTGTCAATAAAACAACGTTGAGATTTGCTCTTAATCGATAAATATCTGATATGACGCCAGACTCATTCCACAAGGATGTTCATATATACTCGCAGCATATTTTCACCTACAATTTCTTCTTCTTCTTGTGGCAGGAAACTGCGTCCGTTTTCTTACTTTCCACTGTATATCTTTATATGTTTCTCCACCAGGTCACACGAAATCTTCTTCTCCACACCGTTGAAGATATTAGCACGTCGAGTGGCCATCTTAACAATGTTTTCATGCTGCGTCTGGCTCTTTTATTTATCCGTATCCACGTTGATCACGAGCGTCACCACTGAAACATTTGAGCTGCGAATTCCATTTCCCGCCGTTTGTAGTCCTTAGTTACCAGATCTGTACCAGACTATAGGACGCACAATTCAAGGGGCCTGCTGGGTAGGGGATGGATAAGGGGACTGCTAGGTAACGCCTGTAAATACGACCCTAAACCTTAAATTTTCGACAGAAGGAATATTTATATTTTTCCTCTACATGTCCTCTAATGATTCCGCTACTTTCCGTGCGATATCCAAAGGCGAGCAAGGAGGAAGAACAGGGGGAACCAATATGGCGGACCTTTCGGTTGTCATGGTTACAGTTTCATAACGTCATAGCCTCTCCATTTACCTCAGTGGTGGCAACGGAAAATATTGTTTATGGTTTCCATGTCTCAATATATTCGCAAAAAGCTTTTAAAATAAATTTATCGTAGGGCAGCGGATTGAAGTGTCTCAAAGTAAAAAACAAAATGTTGTAAAGTAGTATTTAGTCGTGAAGAAAATAGTAATTGCATGATGATGTTCTTACTCCTCCCATAATTAACTAAATAAATATCGGAGAGAAGAAGAAGATATACATCTGCATATACTCACAAAACACTTCACATTAGAAAGTGTTCAGGTGTGAATAAGATGGTAGTTGCCTGGTAACGTGCTGCAACTAATACTCCTCAAGGCTTTATTTCAGCTCCTTAATTCCAGCTGTGAAATATTTGTTTTTTGAGACATTGAAAGACGAGTCAAAATTAAAAAGAATAGTTTAAATTATCAAATTTTGCAATCGTTAGCATCTGTCGTCAATGAAAACTACTTAGAATGCATATTGAAGTTGGATTTAAGGAGTTTTAAAAGGTTTTTGTTCTCTCTTAGATTTTATTTTAATCTTCACCACCTTAAACCTTGACAAGTTTTGAAGATGGTGGGATAGAGAGGCATAGGGGAAGTTGGGAGGTACCTAAACGTCGCGAAATTCGATGCGTACCTGGCAAATAAATCTTAAATATCTTTAAAACTATAACGCTTATCCAAATAAGCAATGTATAATTCAACAGAACAAAGATTAAGAATTGTTACGCTACTTTAAACCTGACACCCTGACGTCACACGTTGTCACAACAAAGTCGACAATTTGATGCAGTATATTAAGGGTTTGCAACCCGAAAAAGTTAGTTTATCTTGAGAGTGCGTTACGATGAGGATGCTATGTGGGATGTTGTTTGACAGACCTTGGTATGAACTATAAAATAAATAACTTTTAAAGACAATTGTGGCAGGAATGTAAAAATTATACCCTGATAAAGTGTTGCAATTTTATTGTAAAAAATAATAAAGAGAAATTATGGAATGTATATTGTAAAAATGTATTCATATCATAAATTATTCTTCCGTTTGATATTCAATCATCCTCCTCATCCAACACCAGGTTTCGAATGTTTTCTGGTCTGATTTTTCAATGGTCCACGTTTCCGATCCAAAAAGTGGCACGCTTTTCCATAGTTACTTGTTTCCGATCTATAGCTTGTCACACTTTTTAAGTGGTACACGTTTCCAATCCATGAATTGGCACGCTTTTCCAAAGTTACTTGTTTCCGATCCAAAGCTTGTCACTCTTTTTAAGTGGTACACGTTTCCGATCCATTTATTGACACCACACCAGTGTTTTCACACCTTGTTTCCTTGTTTGTAGTCCTCTATATTCTCTGAACACAGCAGCTGTCTTTCAAGAAACGAACGCTTTCTCAGCTTGCGTTATTCTACGTTTGTTTTCCGTTCTTCTTCTTCCGTCTTACGTGATCGTATCTTACGCGATATGAGAATGAATCAACTTGTACTAACTTCTCTCATCTTGAAATGACTTCTGCAAGATTCTGAATTTTTTAAATGACTTCTGCTTGAAATGACATCTCCTCTCTTCCACATACGGTAAGGCTAAGATTTTGGCCTCCTACTTTTTATTTTCACGTTATTTTCTTGAAGAAATTGGTCCACTGTGTTCAGTGATCATTGAATATCATCACGTGTTCCTAATATGACTGTTATATCGTCTGCAAAGCGGAGCATGTTTATTTAAGATCCGTTAATCTTAATTACGCTTAATCTTTTTTCTTGTGCTTCTCTCATTGTCTCTTTTAAGTATATGTTGAGCAGTTCTGGTGGAGAGTGATCGTGTTTAAATTATAAAGCTTTTTTTAAATCTTCCTAAGCTGTGAAGTTAACTCGCCATATAAGTACCACCGTATAAACTCGTGTATTAGTAGAAATATTGCTGCGTCTTATCGGAGGAATAAAGCCAAATTTAGAATTATTTTCAAGTCAAAACATAAGGTGACTATTTTGGAATCAATACTTATCACCGTTTCAGCTGTATGATGCTGTTTGCATCCCTATAATTAATAAGCCGCGGAGATTAAGTTGGTACCACCGTATAATCACCTAAATGTCATTTTATTCATACTCAGTCTACTTGTAAAAAACCTTGTCCTCTTATCTGATATGAACAACAAAATAATACCTTTCCACGCTATTGTATATTCTATAATAATTGAACTTGAAATTCTACATTGTGTTCATAATGGGGGAATGAGAGAAACACGGGGAATAAAATAGTATTTTTCCATAAAATATATAAATGCCATTTTCGTGGAAAACTGTCTTTTAGAAGGAAATAATCCAGAGGAACTGAATAAATATGTAATACAGGCATCTTACCATCTTATTTTTCTAGTTATTGAAGAATTAATGCCGTAATTGAAGTCAAAATGCGGTAATTCGTAGGAAATGGCGTTGCAGTCTGAAACAAAGTGCTTATTTAAAATACTTTCGTGGAATAATATCTGCAATATTTCTACTTTACTTTTCTTTTTCTGTGAGTAACGCATTTCATCAGTATAAAAAGCAGGATTTTTTTGACAGAATATGAAAAATGTGGAATTTAGTATTTGTTTTGACTCATACAGTCGCTGCGGAACATCCTTAAGGAAAGGCGGGCAGTATAGATGCTAGGCAACCTGTACAAGGCCTACAGAAAGGATAAGGGATTGAAGAAAATCTATAAAAGATTGCTTGAGCCAAGCCGTTTAGAAAGAAATGGCCATAATTATCAATATATATTATGGTCAATCAATATATATTTCTGCGCATTGGTATCGATAAATACTGGATGATCTCATTATCGCTGAAAATACTTTTCCGGCCCGATAAGTAGACTTCAGCCGCCTTTACACACATGGAAGTAATGAGTCCATGAGAGTAGCCTTGCAAGTCGCAAGTGCAAGTGATACTTCGATGTGTATTAAGCACGTACTTCCATGGCAGTTAGGGGTCGAAAGCGGAACTAATCGACCGCAGATCGCACTTGCAAGGAAAATAAGACTGGCTTCTATTTAGCCTGCAAGAAGCATTTCGATTCAGCGATAGTATTGCAAAACATCCGGTGGAATATTCTGCCTGGTTCATCTCAGTTGAAAAACCACAGTTATCATCATACTAATATATAAAAAGTGAATGGTGTCTGTCTGTCTGTCCGTCTCTCTGTTGCTCAATCACGCAAACACTACTGAACCGATTGAGCTGAAATTTTGTATGTAGTTAGAAAATGTACCGGGATGTAACATAGGCTATATTAAAAATCCGTCAGGGCCCCCAAAGGCCTCCCCTGGTGGTCCCTTGTGGTCCATGCTAAGCATTGGTTTCGGTGCAGTGGTTTTATTTTTTGCTTTTAAAAATTACTTTCACTCAAGATAGCGGGCTGGAATGTTTTTTATTGGATGGCTGAATAAATGAAGTTTCTAATTATTTCAGTTGATTTTCTTTTATGCCTCGTAATTGTCTGAATATCATATTTTTTGCTGAAAATTCTCACATTTTTCTCCGAAATCAACAATAGCATATTTCCTTGACGACCAGAGATTTTATTTTCAAAGGATATTCACGACTCTGGCATTTAAGTTTTCTGCAGGCCCATGATAGCACGTAGAAAGAAAATCTGTAAAAGAAGGGCCCAGAGTCCCAAGGGCCCCATAACAGATTGTTTCGGGGAGTATTCGATATATTCAATACATATTTACAACAAGTATACTCTTGAATGTCTATTCTCAAAGTAGCTCTCATAGAGGCACTGGATGTATATGAGAGAACACTTACGTAGTAAACGATACACATAAAGGAATTAAACGTGCAGGAATATTTAGGTGCAGCGAAAAGTAATGGTAATAATGCCTCTGTTGCTACAACAAACACGGCGTTGTTTATTATCGTGTAATACTCTGATGTATTACACGTAGTGGAACCGTCTGCCTCTCATTTCGATTGCGAATTGTTTTTAGACCAATTTTCACATCATACGAACGAATGAAGGAACGTCAACGAGTATCATACTAGGTTAAGAATTCCTCAATTGACTACGCTGACAGTATTCTTCAGGCTTTGTGGTTTTTCTTCTAAAATACATTCAATTTTTTTCACAACCGTTGAATTTGATAACGATTGCGAACAGTGTTTTAGACCATTTCCCACTTCATAAACGTTACGAGTTATTTAAATATGTTTAAAAGTGTAAAAGTGCAGTAAACTTACATTCACTCAATCATCGAGTTGCCTATTCAAGACTTTCATTCTCCGCTGTGTTTCCCCGCCTTGGGCTTAAAAATATATCCATCAACATGCCTAAACAAAATAAAACGTGGTCTGCGTCGGACCAGACGGTGGAAGTTATACTTCTTTGGCCGGTCGCACACACCCGCTCACACACACAGGCAGACAGGATATATAAATGAAATAAAAGACATTTTTTCTCTATTATTCAATATATTTCTCTTAGATATATTGTTATTTTAAACAAAACTTCTTTTCAAAGTTCGAACGTACAAAAAACCATACAAAAACGTACAATTGTGGATTTTTCTCACCCAAAAAAGAGCGTGACGCGGTTTCTCGACCAACATCCCATCCCAAAAGTCTCCAACGGGCGCAAAGAAGTATAACTTCAAAAAAATTAACTTTCGATTAAATCTTCTAGAGCAAGAGTAATGCCTTCTTTGCGAGAAAATGAGTCCTTGCAATAAAAACGACTAAGGTTACACTTGGATGGTCAAAGACATGCCCACCAGCGATCTCATGAGAATCTCCCCGTGGTGTTTCAGGGGTTACGCTAAGAACCTAAAAAATATTTTCCTAGCCCAACCTACGGACGGGTAACTAGCTATAAATCTGGTTCAAATACAGACCCATCTGCATGGAAACTTCAATCTGTATTTAGATTGTGGAAATTATAATGACGTCACTACATGCTTCTTACCCATAAGAAGAATGGAAAACCTGCACAATGAACGACATCCGTGCATGAAAATCGGCAAGTGCACTAAGAAACACCATAGATTTTTTATTTGAGAACCGAAACCAATGATTATGGCTACCCTTTATGCCGAAGGTGCAGTCCAAGTGATGGAGGATTCATAGGTCAAATAAACATGGCTGCTGCTGCAAATGCTCATTTTGACGGTGTCAACCCTTGGATTGTACCCTACTATCCAATCCTGATTAAGATACTCAACGCATACATCAACGTTGAATTGCGCAACTCAATTAAGTCATTGAATGCAAATATATTTATGTACACAAGGGAAGCGATCAAGCTGTTAATCACTCAGAAGACGGCTCAAGAAAAACGGAGGGACGAGGTGACCATGTATCAACCTGGGTGCTATTAATTAAGTAGTAATGAGTCTGTATGGCCGATTTTTGGGTTTCCTGTGAATGGAAAAGGACCAACAGACACTCCTCATCTTTCCGTGCACCTGTAAAACGGTCAGCGTGTCTACTACAACGAACACTACATACAAGATAGGATACGAACACCTCAAATGATCAAGCTGACAGCATTCTTCAGGCTTTGTGGTTTTCTTAAAAATAAGTTCAATGTTTTTCACACCCGTTGAATTTCAACGGGTACCTTCAGCTAGTATTAAATAAGAATTTTCTTAAGATTGAAATTTAAAAATGCTGAAGTACTAAATTAGTTATCAAAATGTTAATATAAACTAATATTTGAAAAACAATAGAGTTGTCATGGATAGAAAATTTGTTTAGATAAACCCATGAGTTGATTTGATTAGTTTAGATTAATAAAACTCAATAGATAATTATGTATGTTGACGAAAAAAAAATATTTCGCATAATTTATTTCATCATGAAGTCAACAAAGATGTGATCAACAAATATTTAAACCAAAATGAACTTTAAAAATGAGTATAATAAGACTGTTTTACAATTATATGCAAAAAATTCCGCATAGGTATAAGATTTTAGTACCTGCCTGGGTTTTGATTTAATGATTCATTCGTTGTTTTGAATTTACCTCCTTTCGCCTCCTTAGTTCTGATATTCATTTATTTGCGGATAAGCCGGAGGTAATGTGTAATCAGAGCTATGCCCTGCAAGTAGAGATATAAATCGATACTTCGCTGCACTCGCAACTTCCACTGAAGTCAACTTTCATGTGTATAGGCGGCTTTAGACGGGTACTCGAGTCGACTTATAATCGAGGATATATACGGTGAGGCATACTCATAATTACGGAGCGATCCACCCATTTCGAGAATCGCTAATTGTTCAATCGGCAGTGACAGTGCTGCTTCCAAAACTACTCATTTTATACATATATATATATATAAATGTGTATCCGATAAGGGGTTTAAAAGCAATCAAGTCGTAGAGTGGGAGAGATAGAGAGAAGTTCAAGTCAAGAGGAAACGTCTTGCAAGAATTAAGGCCCTTCATTTGTGAAAATCTTCACCTCCTGAGAACCTCTCCCCCCATTAACACCATCCCTGAACTAAATCATCCATTACTCCCCCCTTCTTACTTGATATCACAGTTTCTTATCGTGCGGGGCGATCGTAACTTTGAATGATGTCCCTTCTCATACCCCTCTTGATAGCATTTCCCGTTCCGAAAAGTCATTCCGTAACCAGACCAACACAGACACAAACGCCGCGAGAACTTTGCTGTGGAAGGGTTTCGTTATAAACCACAGGAAGCGAAGGAGGAGGAGGGTTGGTATTATACATATATATATATATATATATCCACCCCCCTCTCCCTCTCTTCCCCTAATTTCCCCGCCTCATAGATCTCAACCGCCGCTAGGGCCCTATCTGATTGGTCGATCTCTCAAACTCTGCTGCACACGTCACGGCTAAGAGCCACCAATCATATCATCCGGGTCGAGGAGGGGCCTGCCCTAAACTCTCTCGCTAACACAGACCACGAAACGCGCGACCAAAACCAGCAACTCTCCTCTCGAAATGGTATATACCGAAGATCTCACCAAGATAAGACAATGGGAGGGAGGGGTAAGGAGGAGGAGGTGGAAGAAATCTGGATGTGTATACGTATCATATACATATACGTACCATTTACAGAGGATTCAAAATTCATACATCAGATTCATTCTTAACCTTCGATATGATGAACATGTTTCTTCGTATAGGGAAAAACTATCTTGGCTAATTGTCGAGAGCAGGCGTAATTACATCTACATACTACCCCGCAAGCCACCTCAACAGGCGTGTGGCGGGGGGAGTTAGGACACCAGCCGTTTACATATTTTAAATGAAACGCTATAATGAAATTACGCCTAGCATTTTTTAAATTCCCTTATTGTTCGGGGGAAATACGAATTCCCATAGTACCTATCCGTTCGGCAAAATATATCTCTCTTAATTTATCTGTTTTGTATGACCTGGAAATATAGTGGGGTTTTATTATGATGTTCTCCGTGTCGATCTTAAAGATAGACGAGTGCGAAATAGCACCTGCTCTCTTTTACTTTTTCATCCGAAAATCTTCCCACAATATACGCTTGACGAATCCTAACTTTTTCAGAGCTCTGCCACAAATATTTCTTATATGTGTTCACCACGATAGGTTAGAGGTTATCGTAACTCCCAGATACTTCACTTCATCTGTCGCCTTTATGTTAACAGCATCCACAGAATATACTTGGGGATAGTTGGACGACCTCCGCAAGAAATGTACTGCCGTGCATTTTCTCAGAGTCCCCACTCTTGGCTCCACACATGAACGTTGTTTAAATCGGATGATAGAATTTCAAAGTCAGAGTGATCACTAATTTCGCGATAGATGACAGCGTCGTCAGCAAATAAACGTATTTTACTGCTAATTCGAGAGCTTAGGTCATTTATGTATATAATTATATATATATATATATATATATATAATTAAGGGGGCCGATTAGGCTTCCTTGTGGGACACTTGATGTCACTTTAACTACATCAGAGCTAATTCCGTCAAGAACTACTTTTTGCGTACGATCACTCAGAAAGCCGCGTATTCAGTTTATTACTGTTTCGTTTAGCCCGCATGATTGTAATTCGTATAAAAGTTTGTTGTGAGGTACCGTGTCAAAAGCTTTCTTAAAATCTAGAAATAATGCGTCCACTTGTCTTTTCGATTCACCAGATTTGAGAACATCATGAAGAAAGAGCGCGAGCTCTGTTTCACATGATTTACCTTTCCGGAAGCCGTGCTGACAGCCATGGAGGGCGTTACGACTGCCCAGGAACGTCATGATATTGCTAACGACGATATGTTCGAGTATCTTGCCTATAATCGACGTTAGTGAAATTGGTTGATAGTTCCCTGGGTCGTGTCTGTTTCCCTTTTTGAATATCGGTGTAACGTTTGCAATTTTCCAGTCTATTGATATCTTTCCTTCAGACAATGACTTCTTGAATGTTATATCTAAGAAGAGTGCGATCTGTGGCGCTAATTCCTCGAGGACACGCGCGGGTATTCCCTCCGGACCCGGAGATTTACTATTTTTTATCGACTGTAGCTGTTTAGTAATCCTATCGCATTGAATAATGATTTCTTTCATCGGTTCCTCAGTGAATGAAATGTCAAAATTACATGCAGTGTCGTCTGTAGTGTATACACTTTCGAAGTGGGAATTTTACGTGTTAGCTTTGTCAATATTATCGGTGACAAGTTTGCCATCTTTATCAAATAACGAATCTACGGTTGAAGATTTTCCCTGAAGCTCTCTCGCATATGACCAAAAGGATTTCGGATATTCTTCGAGTAATTCAACAAGTACTTTTTTCTTGAAAGTTCGCAATGCAGTACGCATTGATTTCTTGGTTTTTGAGCGTTGCGCAGCGTAACTTTCTTTTGCTTCAAGTTCCTTCGATTTTTCACCTAACGTAATGGACTTTTTGAACAAGTTGTACAGTTTTCTCTGTCTCTTAAGGTCCCTCCTAACATCGTTGCTATACCAGCGAGGTTCTTTGCTATCACATTTCAATTTTTGCGGAATATATTCGTTGATTCCCTGGCGCAGAATTTCTAAGAAGTATAATTACTTGCTAAGCGTCTCCCTGTTCTCCTTATTTTCCGTTACAGAACTTAAATATCACTGATGGACATGTTATATACACCAACCTCAGTCCCGTAATTTGAATACAAGGAGTGAAGCATCTGATTTATATATTTCCCCGCCCATAGAACCACCAAATACCACAACTATTTCTCGGTCAAATCCACAAAACTATGGAATTCTATCCCCTGTAGATCTAAAGAACAGTAATAACAGGCAGCCATTCAAAACGAAACTTCATTCTTACCTTTCACATATAGACATATATCTCTAATTTGCATTGTAATATATCTATATATCACCATATCCGCTTCCTACTTCGTTTTCTTGTGCAATCTTCATTTAAATGTCTTTTATTGTTAGTTTTTTTTCGTTATTTTGTGGTATGAATATGCATAATAATTTTTGTATTATCTTTGCATTGATATGTTTTCAAATATGCTTTTACTCATTGTTTATGTATGATAATATGTTGGTTGTTTAAGCTCACCACAATTTGTAATTGTAATATTAGTGCTCTTAGGGGTATTGTACCTAGGGCTAGATAGATTTAGATTGTTGTTGGGGGGGCCTTCGTCAGGAGCCCGGGCACTTAGACCTTTCTTGGTCCATTGTGCCAACCCCATGCCTGTCTGCCACTTGCAGACAGGGGACAAGAGCACCTCGGTAGAGGATTGGCCTCCCTCTGCCTCGCCCCAGTATTAGTTATAGAGGATGTCCTCCCTCCAACCGGCCCGGTTTGGCCTGGCCCCTCCGGCCTGCCGGTATAGGTATGGAGGGAGTATAATCTCTCCATCCATGCCTGGTTGAGGTATGGAGGAGGGTCACCCATCCAACCACCGTCCGGGCCCAACGTTGCTTAACTTCGGTGTTCTGATGGGAACCGGTGTTTCAACGTGGCTAGGCCCTTGCCCTGTACCTAGGGCTAATAAATATTTATTTATTTATATTAGAAGCGGGACCCGCTTTCTCGGCTAAAAAAAAATGTATGCATGGCATGAATTTTGGGGTTTAATTTGGAGAATATCGCATTTTTAATAGATATTTTAGAATAAAAAGGAATGTACAAAGACCACATATGTGGTAATATTATTATTACCAAATCTTGGCCCATTAATAGTGCTAAATATTATTCGTAAGGGTAAGATGAACATGCCCTTTAGAATTTCATTGCGAGATGTCATTTACCTTCATCAATATGAACCAATGCATGACGCGTGCTATATTCCAGTACAATCTATCAGTCATTAATCGCATGTTGGAACTTCGGAGTGAATTCACCATGAAAGTCGCTGATATGTTATGATAATCTTATAAATAATGTAAAAAGTATACATGCTCGTGTAAAATTCTAAAATGAAATGTAGTACAATTTACAAACTTTAAGGACTATAAAATGTCTTCTATGCACAGATAACTACTGACCACTTTTCATGTAACTCATTATCTCCAGTTCAAAATCTTATCGTTCGTGTTTCTTGGAAAAATAAATGTTGCTACGCATCATGATTTTAAGTTCAAATTCTCAGAATATTTTTGATGGTATACATATTCTATAATAATTCCAGAATCATAAAAATACCAAGTGTACTACTTTGTAATGTGATTACATACTGCGGCCATACATTAGGATAATAAGGGCAATATTAAGGTTCCCGTTAAAATTCAGCGAGAGAGAGAGAAAATGAAAGCCGTTGAAGATTCAATGTGACGTGCTAAATGCTGATACTACGTAAAAAGCCATTAAACGCAAATTGTGAGGTTGGGGTGAACACTATCAACTAAGTCACCTGAACCATGCTTTTAAAAACTGCAGGCATGAATGGCCATTCATGAAATTTCTATTATATATATATTCACGTTTGTTGAATCCTGGTTTCCGAGGAAACTTTTATGTTGAAAATTAAGAAAATTAATGAATTTAGAGCAAAAAACACAATTATGAGACCAAAATGAAGCGTATAAGAAAATCGAATGAAATAATTAAATACCGCATTCTTTTATGCGTTCGATGATGTAAATTTCCATCCAATATATTGAGTGCAAGTAATTGAAAAAAGCAAAGAAAGAAACACCTGCAACGAATCTAATGCTTTTCTTATGGGAGTAACAGTTAACATTGATGGGGTGAAAATAACCCCAAAAATGGTTTATTTCAAAAAATCCTTTCTTAGTGCGCGTATAATACACGGTACGAATATATCCTCAAATTTTCACGTTTTTATCACCAGTAGTTTGGGCTGTGCGTTGATGAGTGAGTGAGTGAGTCAGTCAGTCAGGATTCATGATTGGAAATATCATCGGGGCAAATATTTGACGGAACCTGACGAGTTTTTATTGAAGGAACATCAAGAGAATTGAAATTTTCGTCAAAAAACTCCCACAAGACATGCATGGCCTCTAATCGCAATCGTTACTGGCGCTTCCAAGAAAGTTCCGGCATACAAACAGATGTACAGACAAGTTTTGCGTTAACTTTTATTTAGAAAACGCTTTTTAGACTCTAGTAATTAATAAAAAACAAACAAATATAAAAAGTTGAAACAGAATGCAAACTTAATGGAGAAAGGAAATGTACACTATGATGAAGTTCCAAAGTATTTAAGGTGGTATCACCGTAAAATGACTAAAATGTCATTTTATTCATATTCTGTCTACTTGTAGAAAAAGTTGTCCTCTATATCTGATATGAACAACAAAATAACACCTTTCCATGCTATTTTATTCTATAATTGAACTTGAAATTATACATTGTGTTCATAATGGGGGAATGAGAGAAACACGGGGAATAAAATAGTATTTATCTATAAAATACAAAAGCTATTTTCGTAGAAAACTATTTATTAGAAGGAAATAATCCAGATAAATTGAATATAAATGTAATACAGGCATCTTACCACCTTATTTTTTTAGTTATTGAAGAAATAATGCCGTAATTGAAGTCAAAATGCGGTAATTCGTAGGAAATGGCACTGCAGTCGGCTCCTGTGGCTGGAAAAAAGTGCTCATTTTAAAATACATTCGTGAAATAATAATCTGTACATATTTTCTACTTTACTTTTGGGTTTCTATAGGTAACGCATTGCAACAGTAAAAAAGCAGGATTTTTTGGACAAAATGTAAAAGATATGAAATTTAGTATTTGTTTTGACTAACACAGTCCTGGCGGAACCTCCATAAATGAATGTGACGAAATAGAATAGAATAGTAGTGACTATAGCCAAAACTTTCAACCAATTACCTAAGGACATGGATGGTTTGAAAGCATATACAGAAGCAAAAAAAAATAAGGAACATTTGTTGGAAACGTGTCATCAAAGATAATTTGGAGACTGATAGTATTTTCTTGTATATCATTCTATATGGACACAGCAATATTGTAATATATAGATTGATAAAGAACACCCAATGATAAGCCTTTTAGGGATCAGAAGGATTCGTAAGGTAACGAAGTAATTTGAAAGACATGTGATTGTGTTTTTTTTGTCATTCAATGTAAAATTTGTGTTTTTTGTGACAAAAAGATTCGATTTTTTTTCCTTTTGTCAATGCATCGCAATTTTTTTCAAAAAAAAAAATTTTTTTTCATGGAGACTTGGTCATGAATAATTTTTAACATCACAAAATTATGATCTAACACAAAGATGATCTAATACATTGCTAAACATCCTAATATAATTTAGTGGTCAATAGTCAACTCTATACTATTTGAAAATAATTCAAGACTAGAGCAATTAATTGATTGGCCATATTCCTCTACGTAGTGCGTGCTATTAATAGATAGAAATAGACATTGAAATTTATTATTTCTCGACAAGTGTGTCCCTTAGGTACATAAATGATCATACATATCCTTCGAGTCAACAAATATTACATATAATCGGAAGATTTACATGATGCATCAATATCACAGAATCCGACATAATATTTAACAAAATATTTAACGAAACGGCAAATGTATGAATGAACATACAGTGTAGCACAATATTTAGTTCACTTGTAGTAATATTTCATGGTATTTCTTTTTGAATTAATTTGCATTTTCAGATTTTTCAACGTCGTCTGACTATTAATTCCATACTTAGCAAGAGGTGACATGGAAAGACGTAGCGTTGACAGATGTTCGATAGTGCGGTGTATATCTACATCTACAAAATACCCTGAAATCCACCTCAGGGGTGTGTGGCAGGGGGTGAGTATTCACCAACATACATTACACTATACCCTAAAGTTAGTGTAACTACGACTAATTATGCATTAGCATAAATCGGTAATGCTTGTCACGAGGCGAAGCCTCACAAGCATGCACTACTACACTACAGATATTATCACAATGGACAGGAAACGTTCATATATATGTATTTTGCAACCACACAAATGGACAGAGACTCACGATTTCTGTAGAAAACATCTACATCTACATATGTATCGAAGTAACATATAAAGTTCTTCCATGCGGCGTGTTGGACGTTTATTTGTTCCGGCATTATATTGTACATTTCGGTGTATAAATATGTTGGGAAGTTCTGTCGTGGTTAACTTGTACATGAATGCTGCCTTGTAAAGTATGCACCTATTTTGTATGTTTAGCCATCTTGAGTTTTTCAAAATATGGTGTCACGTGTTCATAATAAGTGATGTCAAAATATTACCTCACGCAAGAGTTCTGAATTCTCTGGAGTATTAGATTTTGTTCGTTTGTAAGGTCACACTATACTTGGTGTACGTGCTAGAATAACCACATAGACTTTTCACCTAGATTATCATTGTACCACCAATGCTTACCAGCGTCATTCATGGTGCAATACCTCCCTCACACATGTCACAGTCTAATTAGATTCATTCCTTTGGTGATCCGTCACAGATATGACAGACAGATGAATTTGACCTAATTTGAAAGAAAAATTCTCATCTTTCCAATTATATCAAAATGTTATCTCCTATGCCGAACTACTTTTCGAGCTATTTGCCTCAAAATATAAGCTACTGTACGTGGGATAGATTACGGCTCTGTGCTGTGTAGAGGAGATGAATGTTGATTATATTATGAATCTATGATGCTTAAATTTCGTCAAAAAACTAAGGGTGTATACTTTTTGTTTTGTCTACAGTTGATAAAAATATTTTTAATGATATATCTATCACCGCAATAAGTTTTACAGAATCGTAAAAATAAAACCTTCTCTTTGTGAAGGCTTTTTAGTCCTACGGCGTGAAAAAATGAGTCCAGTTGGAAACTTACGTGGACATATTTATTTATTTACTGAGAATAATTGACTAGATTTTTGTGCCATTAATTTGATGAAATTTACTTCATTTTAAAGACAAAACACTCATCTTTCCAATGATATCAAACTATTAACCCCTTGCCGCAATACTTTTCAAGCAATTTGCCTGAAAATGTAAGCGGTTTTACATGGGATAGATTATATCTGTGCGTTCCAGAAGGAGGATATTAAACAAAATAGGAACTTCTAGCACCTAGATTTCGCCTAGAAACTAAAGGTGCATAGTTTGCATGTTTTCTCAAATATTTATAAAAAAATAATACATTACTCACCACGGTAATTTTGGCAGAATCGCAAATTAATATACCTGCTGTTTTGAAGGGTTATCGGCCGTATGGCGGGAAAAATGAGTCAAGTTAGAGACTTAAGTGGTTATATTTATTTAATTGCTGAGAATTTTCGTCATACATAACCTTATCTTTGCGCCATTAATATTACAACATTTTATTCACACTTCTTACAGATGCTGAAATAAAAAAAGTTCGAATATGGTCTCCATTATGACTATGTGAAATAAATCGCTCAAAATACCTTGAATGTTTCTGGTTTTCGTTTTTTTTTGGAGAGGAGGACCAACTATTTCAGTTTCCAACAAAGTATTTACAGTGGTGTGACGAAACACAATGGTTTTGTAATGTCCTCTCACAGTCTCGTTGCGAACGGTCGTTAATACAGTGCTACCAACCTTTTAAGGCTTAATTTCCATCCCTTCTCCCTCAGTATTCCATATCCTCTTATCCTCCTCTCCTTTGGCATCCATTACGGTCATTTCCTCTCATCTGCACAACCCCCTCCATACACCCCCTATTCCTATCCCCCTATCCCTCCCTACCCACACTCCCCCGCGCGAGCCCCATTATATCCCCGCACTCATTATGGAGGACGATCCTCCCCACCTCTCTCCCTCTTAAAACCGAGGTGCAATTGACTCCTAATAGATGGCACCACTTTCCGGCGGCGCCTATTAAAGCGACACCTGTTATTTAGTGTCGGAAGTGCGCGCGTAAATATGTCCAGGGGGGAAGGGGGGGATGGGGTTTCCAAAAAATATGTAACCTCCTCTGCCCATCCCATACGCCACACACTAATTCAAAAAAATTCATTTGTTTTATTTTTTTAAAATATTTAATTCTTCCTCCTCCCCCTCTTTTTCTCTCTTTTCTCCCCGCCAATCGTCGAAAAAACCACTTTTGGGCCAACTTCATGCAGACACCACCTACTTCCGTGAAAAAAGAACAAAAAATATATTTATTACCAATGACACAGCCCATGAAAAAAAAAATTTTTTTTCAGTTCACACACAGTTGCATGTAGGTATGTGATTTTTGAGAGGGGAGGGCGAAGGAAAGATGGAAATAAAAACTTTTTAATTTATAAAAAAATATCTTAAAATAATATATACCTCTTCCCCCATAAGTATACATATATTATATATATATATGTGCCAATTGCTCACACCATAACGAACGTCGTATTTCACGTGAAAACAGCATTCGTCCTCTTCCTCTACCTCTCTTTCCGCGAAAATATTGTCATTTTAATTTTTTTTTATTATTATTTTCTCCCCATTGAACAATTTAGCTCCTCATATTCCGTCTCCTAATTGATGTCCTCAATTAAAATCCGTGGGAAAATCTGTAATAGCGCTTTTTATCCAACTTGTTTTATTATCGTGACGCTTTTAACCCAAACCCTCCTCCTGCTCCCCCCATTTAATGCCATTGGTGTAACAGCGGCTGTTCCAGTAATGTCTCTCACCCCCTCTCATTTCCCCCACAGTTCAAAAACTTCTATCCTTTCTATCTACTCTTCTCTCATCCCAAATGATGTCCCGATGGATATATATATTCAGTTTATGACAGGTGGGCTAAGTTATCGCATTGGCTGGACGTCGTGCATTATAATTATTGACCGCCTTATCCAGCAGCTTCCAAAACTCACAATTAACGGTCCAACGTTCCCAGGAATCCACATTTGAACGGTCAATTTCAAACTTATCGAACAGTTGTATGTATATATATGTCGGACGATAATGTCGGTCCCAGTGGTAGATATTTATTTTAATTGCGTAACTCCAGGTAACCGCTGCGCGCGGTTTGGTCCAATCAGAAGACGTTTTTCATTTCCGAACGTTCCCGTCGCCTGGCAACCGAGAAAGTAGTGTAAATCGTGAGAGGAGAAGTGTTTAACATTTTTTTAAAACTCTTGTTTGAAAACAGCTTTATTTTGAAAAAAACACTACCTGTTTTTATACTAGAAGCTAGAAATAGAGAGGATGTTATATTACTGTGCGTAATATATATTAAAACTTCAGATGATTTCTATTTCCCACCTTAACATTGGCCACTTAAAGATAAGGACGTTAGGTTTGTTTCACTCTTAACTTAATGGGAATTCTACGAAACTTGCTGGAAGCATTAATTATGTTTTCCCAAAGCTACCTGATTGTTTTAAAGAATTATTCACCGTAGATTTCTTAGGATATTGGATGTGGAAGTGGGCATGTGAAATTACATATATGGGTTCTCAAATGGGAACGCGAGGTGCGACTAGATTTATTCATCGAAAATAACGTTTTCTAGTTAAGGATAATAAGAAAAACAAAAATTATTTATTTCATCAATAGAATAATGTATGAAAATCATTTTAAATACTTTATTTTTAATATTTTTGTTTTTCTTATTATTGTTAACTAGACAAAGGATCTTTTTGATGAATTAAGCTACTCGTACCTTGTGTTCCCATATAAGAACCCTTATGTAATATTTTATCCAATTCTCGATCAAATATCCTAAGTAATCTGCGGTAAAGAATTCTGATAAAAAATCATGTGGATTCAAGACAACATAATTAATGCTTCCAGCAAGTTAAGTCGAATTCTCTTTGAGCTGAGTGAAGCCAACGAACCTCCTTAATCTATCCATTACTTATCTGGGGATTTAGGCGTCTTGGATTGGCAACAGCCAGTAAAAAACCAGGCTCTGTTATAGGTAACATGTTTCTCTATTTCAACATCTAAAACTACAAAATACCCTGCAAGCCACTTCAGGGGTGTGTGGCAGGGGGTGAATAGTCACCAACATGCATTACACTATACCCTAACGTTAGCGTAACTACGATTAATTATGCATTAACATAAACCGCTAATGCTTTTCACGAGACGAAGCCTCACAAGCATGTACTACTGCACTACAGATATTATCACAATGTTAGAGGGACCGTTAATATATATATGTATTTTGCAAATACACAAATGGACAGAGACTCAAGACGTATGTAGAAAACATGAACGGCGTGCTGCTAGTACTAGGTAACAGATAAGGATTCAAGTATTATGGAGTACAACTACTACTACTAAGAGCTACACTACCAAACGACAAACCTGGATAAAAGTCTCATCGGCAGCTGTTATGGTCCCTTATAGTTCGTGGGAAAAATGACATTTTAAATCAGTCTAGTTCCCTAATTTTATTCTCATGATCTGATCTACCGTAGTATGTCGGATTTAGGATATTTCTGTGAAGTGCTCCCACTGCGAGCCTAAGGTAATGATTAAGTCAATTTCATGCAGGTCACGTGCTTTTAGTTTGGCTGTTTTTTTGTTAGGTTTAAGCACTGTAGGTTACTGTAGTACTTCCGCATCCGATGGTGGGTCAATTCCTTCTGTTGCTGTAGCTGGCAGTATGACTTTTTTATTGTACTCGTGAATTTATGTGGTCTGTTATAAATAATTGATCGTTCATTACTCTACGTCGTATTTATTATATTGAATGCTTCTTCAGGACTCAAACAGTTAATTTTGTATTTCTTTTCGTGTAAAATAAATAACTTGGAGCCCTGAAGAGATACAATGAGTATGCGATGCGTCAACGGAAAGGAGTAGTTATATGTCATCAAAGAGTCAAGTTGGAAGCATCGATCAGAAGTCATGAATTAAGCCGTGTCCACACTCGCCAGTTAGGTACCTAAATGCGGAAATATAGGGAGGACGCCGTCTTGAAGTGTGTCCAAACTCCTTAGGCAGCATAAGGGAGTGGATTTGGGCAGCCAAATCACTCCCCAGATGTAGGGTACAACGAGTCCTTCCTAAATGTGCCACCATTTTGAACAAAGGAAACCATTTTGTGCCGTGCTTTATTCTACTAAAAGACACGGATAAGTACACAATCAGAAATGTAATAAACTGCTCAGTCCAGCACAAATCGCTGGAAATTTAAGCAATATACATAAGTTTCAGCAGAAAAAGAAAGCTACAAACATTAAGTACAACTTGGACCACTTTTTCTCTGTAAGTTTTGCTGGATACCACTGCTTTTGGGCGTTTCTATGCTAACTGCAGAATGCTTTTGACAACATGACCACACGCTGAAACTAAAATTAAGGGGGCTTAAAACGAATGATGCCAAAATACTCCTTCTTAAATCGCGGAGTCTTGGAATGGAATGAATCGCCAGAAGAACTCTCAGAACCTTTACCAAGAAATTTAAATATTAAAAAAGAAAATGTTACACATAAAAAATGAGAGGAGTGTTTGATGTTTTATATAGATATATGTATTTTTTTAAACTTTATTATGATTTTATATCAACCTAAACTAATGTTATATTGCCACCAGACAATGTCTAGTTACAATATCAGTGTAATAATAAATAAATAAATAAATAAATACATCGTCTCTCAAGATGTCCAAGCCATCTCTCAGCTTAGCCCTTGTCAATCTTTTGTTAAAACTCCAAAAGTAAATATTGAATGCCTTTGCCAAGTCTCAGGCTAATCGTAAAGCAATCTATTAAAATAAATATTGAAGAGAAACTAATGAAAATTCTCGATAAATGCACTTGCGTAAAGGCATTCTTTAAGTTAAGAAGAATATTGTGCGAAAGTTGATCATTCGTCTCGCCAGCTAAAATTTTTTTGCAAAAAAAACCCTCGAAATAAATTTTCAATTTCATTCACTTTTTAAATCAGAATGTATTTCCTTCTTAGACATGGATCACTCCATGTCAAGTGAACCAGTCATTCCAACTCGGCCAATGTCAGATTTCGTTTAAAATTTGTGTGCTCATAAAAATATGTGTAGTTTTTCTAAGCTTAGCTCCAGATGTGGCATAGCTGGAGTTCAAGAGCCCCTATCACTGGAGACCTGTGGGGTTATTTTTTAATCTCACCTTTTTAAATGGCCACCATGCTTTAAAAGTGGAAGTAACGTAGTCAAGAAGAAGCCACCCGCTTTTTACAATGGAGGACTTGGTGGTTCTTTATTAGGAGCAAAAGTCACAGAATATTTACCATTCCGTATTTGTTGCAACATTGCGTCGTGGTTGTGTCCCACAAATGAAAGATTATTTAATGTACGTACTGTTCTGCGTCTTGGCTGTTCGGCAAAATTAATTTCAACGATTCAATTAATCGAATAATCGCACAAGCCTATGTGTGCCTACGAGTTTAGACACGGCTGTAGTCCTATGTCTCCAGAGAAGACAGTATTAATATAAACTAGGTTTAAGAAGACGTCCGAGGCGCCACTTATTAAAGGAAGACATATGAATCAGAAATGATTCTCTCTTTCATATATTTCTTTGTAAGCAGTTGAATAACGAAGTTTTACAATTTCAGTGACTGTGGCTCCATCTTATAACGGCAATTTGAAATTTAAGTGACAGTGGCACCATCTCATAACGGAATTTTAAGTTTTAAGTGACTGTAGCACCATTTTACGGCCTATGTGTGCCTACTTAGAGGGAAATAGAGGAATTGCAACGCATACCGGGCACATACAGTAAATATATAAATTACAATTAATGGATCAATAATAATTTGACCTATTGTCTTCCGAGAAGATAGTTTTGAAAGTTACTGTGTTTTTACAAAAAAAATGATGAAAATGCCGCAATGTTCGGCGTTCACTACGCAACATTCACCCCGATACTCCGGAAACTTCTTCGCTTACCGTCATTCGAGTGAGAGAGAAAGCGAGAGATGAGGAGGAGGAGAATGGATCTTAAACCGACTTCGGCCCCAAATCCCAAATTCGCCTTATCTCGAGGTCTGATTGGCCAAGCGGAAATTCATCCACGCTCATTTTGAAAGCCACGGGAGGACTTCGGGTTGAGAAATTCTTAATTTGCACACCCCACCCTTACATACTGGAACCCTACCCTAAAACCAAACCCTCAAAAAAACCCTTTCCCCAAAAGGTGGGTGGGGTGTAACTACGTGGAGGAGGAGAGGTTAAGGGTCTTCAATCAAATCAAACCCTTCAAAACTTAACCCTTTTTCGCCTCCCCAAACTCAATACCCGATTATATTCCGATGCTTTTCTCAAAAGTCGTGATTCCAAATTTTATATTTTTCCCTTAACAATCGATCTCACCAAATCATTCATAAGATCCTTATAGATCGTCGTAAATCGTCTCTCAGGAAAGGGGTTCCTTCATTTCCCCCCACACCCTAGGGTTTCTTCCTGTGTCTGCTTCGAACCGAACGAACCCTTTATCTCCGGAAGACGGGGACTCGGAAGACGCCAAACCGAACCCTTGGAACCCCCACCACTCCTTCGAAAGGATAATAACCCCTCTTTGAGAAACGAATGCATCGTTGTTATTCCGCGAATCAAAGTTTGGATATTTCTGAAGTGGTGACTGCCGACCAACATTCCAACGCTGTGTTTTTATAAGTCTGTAATTCGATTACCAACACTTGAATGCTGAATATTTTAAACATTCGAAAATTATACTTTAAAAGGTGGTTTGAACGAAAAACCACTTCACCTAGAATTTGATGAATTTGGCCTCATTTTAAAGAAAAAACTCTCATCTTTTCAATGTTATCAAAATATATCAATCCCTAGCCAAACTACATTATGAGTAATTTGCCTGTAACAATATAAGCTGTTTTATATATGGGTTAGATTATGGCTTTGCGCTCCAGAGTAGGAGAATATCAAACAAATTATGAACTTCTAGCGCCTAGATTTCGTCAAAAAACTAACGGTGTGTAGACTGCATGTTTTCTCAACTATTTATAAAAAATAATCTATTATTACTCACCGAAGTAATTTTTTAAAGAATCACAATTTTAAAAACCTGTTGTTTTGAAGGGTTTTCAGCCGTACGGCGGAAAAAAATGAGTCAAGTTGGAGACTTGTGTAGCTATATTTATTTAACTACTGCGAAGTTTGATCATATATAATTATATCTATATGCCATTGATATTACTATATTTATTTCATCCTTATAAACAGACGCTGAAATCAAAGAATAAAATTTGAATATGGTCTCCATTATGAATATGAGAACTATCTCGCTCAAAACACTTAATAAAAACATTCTCATAGACCCATCCTAGACGCAAAGATTGATTTTTAAGTGTTTTTTTTTAATTTATAGAATCAGCTTATTTAGGTCGGTTATCGCAGTAAAGGTTAGTCGTATCTAAAATTGTATTGGACAATTTTTTAAAGATAATATTTAGAATATGTACAAGTACTTGGAACGAATTTGATATTGTGACTACGAATGAAGTTATGATTTTTGCAGGGATTTCCATGATACCCGGGTTTCACTACGTTGGGTTATTACACTGATATTACAATTAGACATTATCTGGTGGCAACATATCATTAGTTTCGGTTGAAATAAAATTAATAACAAGGTTTACATAACACATATACCTTCATAAAATATCAAACTATCATCTAATTTTTTATTTGTAATATTTTTTTTAATATTTAAATTTCTTGGTAAAGGTTATGTGAGTTCTTCTGGTAGTTCATTCCATTACCCCACGATTTAAGAAGGAGTATTTGGCAGCATTCGTTTTTAGCCTCCTTAATTTTTTCCCAAAACATTTGGTGGTTCCAGCCTCTTCTCCTGTTTTAACCAGGCTGGTTGTTATGAGTGGCTTTTAAACCCATTCCCAATAACCTATTATCTTTCTACTATAAACTATCCTTCTATCTTACAGTGGACTCCACCCTAATTCCTCTTTACATGCTGCTAACATTATCTGTATTTTGATGTCTCCCTAAAACGTACTCTGCTGCCTTCCATTGGACCTTTTCCAAGCTCTAAACGATTTAAGGAGCCTAATTGAGAATAATTGTCTCATAATTTTTATTTTAAGAGTTAGTACAATTATGTTGTACTGTAGATTCTGGCCCAATACGGCGTTTGATAAATTAAAATAAAAACATTTAGGTATTTGTTTATTTATTTATGTTGTTGCTATGAACAACTTAATGAAAGTTATGATTGTAGTGCGTTCAAAAACCGACTCGACCAATAATTATTGTATTTCCAGGAAGAAGGACGCTAAACGTGGAAGGATCCTACTTCGATTATTAGCGTCCTAAATTTTAAGACACTTTTACTTTTTGGTCTCTCGTCATCGCAAATGTATCGCGTAAGATCGCCTCCGCTTCTATCTCACAAGATGAGAACATATCCGTCCAATTATTTGAATGAAAATGTTTCATGCAAAGAATTTGTGCTGAATAGCGTACTATGGTTTCCATAAGTCTGAGTGCATCCACTTTGCTCCATTCTACACACCGTAGAATGGGGCATGGCCGGAAAGGTTTTAAAAATTGGCACCACCTGCAGACTGCGTCTTTTGCTGGGCTAGCTTCACTTGTCGTGAGACGACCGTGGGGTATGGGTTACTGAACGAAAGAATCGACGGGGACGGAGTAAAACACGGGAGAGGAAAACCCCATCGGAATGCACCGAAGGTTATTCGCGCTCAAGCGGTTGCGACGCGACGATGAGGCCTCCGACTTGGGTGATTTTCGTTCTCGAAATCCACATTTGTGCTCAAGAGTGACCCACTCTGTAAAAGCGGCGCGGTAGCCGCGTGGTTAAGACTGCCTCGAAAGGCGTATTTAAAACATTCCCGGGTTCGATACTCAGTGGTTGTCTTTCTTTTGCACTAAAGTAATTTCAATATGACTGTGAAAGTGAACCTCGAGTACAGTCTCATTACATCAACGCACCCAGTAGGTCCTAGACACGAAACCCTGCTACGCCACTGGATATATTATTTTTAAATGTCATTGGATGCGGCATAGTTTTTCGAAAACCGGAGTCACCTTTCTCTGTTAACTCCTTATCGGGTAACTTCTGGGAGGTATGCATATCTGGGCGGGGAAAGGATAAGAGAATTTAGAAAGGGAATTGTTAATCCTTGCTTCTTTCCTGTCGTTGACACTATTTATACAATAGTCAGACCACCAGGCTAGCTTCCAAAGTTCATATTTTCTTCATTTCTTCGGAAATGAGTGGATGTTATTAGTGAAATTATCATGATCTGCAAAATATGACGGCAAAAATATTTACGCTGTCATAATACTGTAACTATCGAGTTTATACCTTATGTTTAATCTAATAAAAATTCTTAAATTCATAATCCATATCATCTCCAAAAATTACGTAGATTCTTTCTGGTACAGTCGGTTGCTTTATATATTTCATTTCCAAAATAAGGTATACTGAGGGTTATTTGACGGTCTTGCGTCGAGTCCGTCCCATGAAATAGGATATTGGTAAACCAAAGAATACTCGTGAATATGTGCGAAGAACGCAAAGCCAGTCGCTCGGAGACCGTCGCAATTGAACGTGATTCTTCTGCCGAGCTCTCTGCCGCTAGCAGAGGCAAGATTGTTGGAATGGTGGCCGCCGGGATGCAAATCTCCGAGATTGCCAGAAGAATGGGTGTTCATCGGAACACCGTACGGAGGTGGGCGCAGCGCTCTGAAGGCGGAGACGACCAATTGAAGAGTAGGCCCAGATCGGGAAGGCCTCGATGCACGTCATCTGCAGTTGATGATGAAATTGCTCAGTTCACTATGGATAACCCTATGTCGCTGAAAGGAGCAGAAGGCACTCGTGTCAATTTGGGCCTGCAATGCAGTTACTCAACTGTCAGGCGACGCTTTCATGAAGCAGGACTCAGGCACCGTGAACCTGCACGTAAACCAACGTTGACTGAAGACCATAAAATTGCAAGGCTGCATTTTGCTAATGCTTACATGAATTTGCCTCAAGCTTTTTGGGACCTCACCATATTTTCTGACGAGAAAACATTCAGGAGTGATTGCAGCGGCCAAAACAATTATGGCGTCCGCGAAATACACGGTAAGTTTTCCGTTTGCATATGCTTAATCTTGAATTTATTCATGCCTTAATCTGATTTACCTTAAACAACGCCTTCCCCTGTTTCTGTTAATATTTTCCTCATAATCACAAAGTGCTTAAGAGTTAGACAAATAAAGTTAATTATTTTTGATAACTTCATATATTTTTAGCACTTAGAAGTGCGTCGGTAAACTGCCACGAAGAGAGATCTAATTGTGGTCAGTATTTAAAGCAAATCATTGTTGAAAATTATCCGATCTAATTTTGATTAATGTTTCGCAGCAGTAGGCAGTAGCTTAGTTTAAAACTGCCAAATTAAAGAAAATAATTACTTTGTACACACATATTAAAAATTGTTTCTTATATGTTTTTGTTTGATTAATTCTCCTAAAAATATGTTTCTTAATGTGTCTTCGATTAATTTTGTCTTTATAGATACGAATCCAGCAACATTTTGAGGACAAAAACATCTGTGCGTGTTACTGCCAGCTTTTGGGGGGCAATGACAGCATCTGGTCCTGGACCATTGGTGAAGACGTGTAATCGAATGAACGCACTAGAGTACGTTAACATCTTAGAAGAAAATCTTATACCGTACTCTAAAGAGGTTGCTCCGGACGGGGAAACAAATTTTGTACAGGACAACTGCCATATACATACGGCCAGAACTGTGAAAGAATTTTTTTTTAGAAATCAGAAATTAGTGGTAACACCTTGGCCGGCATGTTCACCGGATTTAAATCCAATCGAAGACCTGTGGGGACTTATGGTTCAGGAGTGGAAATTCATCGAAACCAAGTCTGTGGAGGCATTAGAAGCCCATGTCCGGGAGTTATGGGATTCCTTCCGCAGACGGCCTCAAATATGCGAAAACCTTGTCGCGTCAATGAATCGCCGGTTGCAGGAAGTGGTGGATTCAGGGGGTGACGGAAAAAAATATTAAACAATTGAAAGAACTTAATGTGTTTATTTTTTCACCCCTTTACTTGCGGCTGCATAGAGAAAAGAAGACGAATCACAATCCGTTGGGGCTAATAAACAATGGATAGAATTTTGACAGCGTAAATATTTTTGCCGTCATATTTTGCAGATCATGATAATTTCACTAATAACATCCACTCATTTCCGAAGAAATGAAGAAAATATGAACTTTGGAAGCTAGTCTGGTGGTCTGACTATTGTATAAATAGTGTCAACGACAGGAAAGAAGCAAGGATTAACAATTCCCTTTCTAAATTCTCTTATCCTTTCCCCGCCCAGATATGCATACCTCCCAGAAGTTACCCGATAAGGAGTTAACAGAGAAAGGTGACTCCGGTTTTCGAAAAACTATGCCGCATCCAATGACATTTAAAAATAATATATCCAGTGGCGTAGCAGGGTTTCGTGTCTAGGGTGCACCGGGGAGAGGGGGGGGGGGGGGTTAGGGGGCTCCGACTCATATATTCAGCAGTTTATTAAACATACTGTTACATACTTGTAATATATTATTTTTCTCGTAATATACAATCCAAACTTGTAGACCTGTAGAATTTATTGTTGATAATGAAGTTGTGAAATTGATTCACGCACGTATTTGGGACTTTAGAGCGGAAACATTCACATACTTTGGGTGGCAGAACATAGGGAACGGGGGGGGGGGTATTTGCCCCCACTGTTCCCCCCTGGCTACGCTTCGCAATATATGTCCAGAACACAATAATCGTCAGAAGACTACGGTAAATAAATAACTGGATACTTTTTTCGGCCCGAGCCGTATGATTTACTTTCGCTCGTACACCCACTTACTGACAAACCCTCCTTCTATTTCATCAATACTGTTTTTCACAGCATATTATTTCTGTGAGCCCTAGGAGTTTGAATAAGAGGCCTATCTAAGACATTTCGTGAATACGTATCACTCGCGGATCACCAAAATATCAAACCTAGAATGTGACTTGATATCCTGGTGGTAAATCGACAGATTTGTTTCGAGCATAGGGGTTTTACCTCTCGGGAGATTTTGCCATACTCAATGTTAGACCAAAACTATTCAGCTAGTGAGACGTGTAAGTATTTATTCACTGTGAATAGATTAGCTTAAGGAGAAATAAGGATTCAAGGATTCTAATTTGGTATTAGGTATTCCTGCATCATTATTGAATGGCTGTAATATAATAAACAGTACCTACTGGGTGCGTTGATGTAATGAGACTGTACTCGAGGTTCACTTTCACAGTCATATTGAAAATACTTTAGTGCAAAAGAAAGACAACCACTGAGTATCGAACCCGGGAATGTTTTAAATACGCCTTTCGAGGCAGTCTTAACCACGCGGCTACCGCGCCGCTTTTACAGAGTGGGTCACTCTTGAGCACAAATGTGGATTTCGAGAACGAAAATCACCCAAGTCGGAGGCCTCATCGTCGCGTCGCAACCGCTTGAGCGCGAATAACCTTCGGTGCATTCCGATGGGGTTTTCCTCTCCCGTGTTTTACTCCGTCCCCGTCGATTCTTTCGTTCAGTAACCCATACCCCACGGTCGTCTCACGACAAGTGAAGCTAGCCCAGCAAAAGACGCAGTCTGCAGGTGGTGCCAATTTTTAAAACCTTTCCGGCCATGCCCCATTCTACGGTGTGTAGAATGGAGCAAAGTGGATGCACTCAGACTTATGGAAACCATAGTACATGTTTGCTGAAAAAACTCTTCAAATTGTTTCGATGAAAAACTTTTTATTTGCTACATTTTTTACCTAAAAAGGCATTCGAAATATTGATTTAGCTTCTAACGTTCGTGGCATACTCATGCATTGACGAGAAATATTTTCGGCGAGAAATATATTTTAAAACATACTTCGTTACCTAAATATTATCTTAAGGTGATTTGAGCGATATAGTTCTCATAGTCATAATATATACGATATTATAATTTTATTTTTTGACTTCAGCGTCTGTAAGAAGTGTGAAATAAATATTGTAATAATAATAGCGCAAATATATAATTATATATGACCAAAATTCACAGTAATTAAATAAATAAATCTACATAAGTCTCTAACTTGACTCATTTTTTCCCGCCGTACGGATGAAAACCCTTCAAAACAACAGGTTTATTATTTGCGATTCTGTAAATATTACTGTAGTGTTTAATAGATTATTATTTTATAAATATTTGAGGAAACATACGGTAGTGAAGTATGCCAGCTCTTTTACATCTTTCGGGAATTTTTTTAATGTTCATCATCACGTAGTGGAGGTTTTTCAACGCTCTCCCAGCTATCTTTTCTATTTGGGTGACCCCCGTCCCATATTCTTTTGTTAACATGACGCCCAGGTACTTACCTGACTTATCTGACTTGGTTATTACGTCTCCATTTAATTTATAGTAAATTGTATCTCTTACCCTTTCATTTGAAAATTGAATATGCACACTTTTATTGCTGTTTATTTTTATTTTGTTACAACTCGACCAACGTTGAATTTGGTCAAGGTCTTTTTTTATCTGGATGGTGAAAACGTTTCGTATCCCAATGAAGGTTACATCTTCAGACCTGGTTCGGACTTGGTTTGGACCTGGTCTGAAGATGTGGCTTGAATTGGTATACGAAACATTGTCACCATCACGTTAAACCCAACGCAGCTAAACCACGGATATCATTGAAAAAGCCGGCACTATAGTACTGCGAATGCCTGAAGGAGACCTAGGGCCGAATTTATAGTCGTTACCCAGCAGTCCCACAGCCCCTAGCCAAGGCCTCTTCATCAAAAACTGTATTTATAGCCAAATTTCCACCCCCAGAGCAGCCCCCTAATAGCCTTTCCCAATTCTGACAGGAGATGCATGCTCCACCATGCAGGCCCCCTTATCGAAACAAAATAACATACAACAGATATAAATAAACTGACTAATGAACGTGCATAACCTTAAATCAATAATTTCAAAGATTTGGTGTTGACAAAACAACGGTAAGATTTGCTCTTGATGTGCCCCACGTGGCGGCAGATAATTCGAATCCACCCGTCGCGCCAAGAAACCACGCGAGGGACCGCGTCGTAGTTAAGGCGCCACCGCAACTACCTCCTCTCTTCCGGCCGAGCGACCACGTGACGGAATTTCCCGTACGTCACACCCTCCCCTACTCTCCTCCCCTCTACCCCTTTCTCCCACGCGCGGAGGAGGAGACAGGCGCTCACCCCTTCCCCCACGTGACTCCTGAGGAGCTCGCCGGTTGGCCGCCGCCCTGCCCAGGATCCACATATAACGAGGACCTCCGGACCTCAGAAGACACAACGGAGGAGGTAGTCTTAGGGAACAGTCGCAGCGAGTCAACTCCTCGGCCGTCATCCTCCTCCCGCGTCCGGTCGAAGCAAACGCACTCCTGGGCACTCTTCCTCCACCCGCACCCTTGCGGCCCGGAGGACTTGTGGACCGTTCCGGCCGTCGCCCGCACCCGGAACCCGCGTCCCGCCAGGAGGAGCACGCCGTCGCCCGCTCCCGCCACAGTGGGACAAGCCGCACCCGCAAGCGCCGGACGCACCGCTCCCGCCACAGCCGGACAACCCGCAAGCGCCGGACGCGCCTCTGCCGCCAGCGCCACCACCGGGAAGCATCAACGAGCCTTGCCGCAGCCCAGCGGAGTCCAGCACCCCGTAGCCGCGCCGCAGCCAGCGAGCCACTCGCCCTTCAGGCACTCCTTGCCTTTCGGTCCCCCTTTCTGGGACCCCCATTGAACTCACCCATGTAAATATACTGAATAAATACAGTCAATGTTTAAACCTCTATTTTTCCGTCTCTTGATTTACTCGCATCGTGACCCAGGCACCTTCGCTTGTCGCCGAGTTCTCACGAGAACACGATCGCGCGTTCCGGGGTGGGTTGCTCTACCGCACCCGGACGCCGACGTTGCGACACTCTTAATCGATAAATATCTGATGTGACGCCAGACTCATTCCACAAGGATGTTCATCATATATACTAGCAGCATATTTTTCCTCACAAATTCTGCTTCTTGTGGCAGGAAACTGCGTCCGTTTTCTTACTTTCCACTCTATATCTTTATGCTTCTACACCAGGTCACACAACATCTTCTTCTCCACACCATTGAAGCTATTTGCACGTCGAGCGGCCATCTTAACAATGTTTTCATGCTGCGTCTGACTCTTTATTAACCGTATCCATGTTGATCACAAGCGTCACCACTGGAACTCTTGAGCTGCGAATTCCATTTCCCGCCGTTTGTAGTCCTTAGTTACCAGATCTAACCCCGTAACCATCCCCTACCCAGCAGCTACCTTAGTTTTGACTCTAGGACGCACAATTCAAGGGGCCTGCTGGGTATGGGATGGATAAGGGGACTGCTAGGTAACGACTATAAATACGGCCCAAAGATTTTTTTTTACCGAAAATCACTACTTCCTTACTTTTTATACAAGATGGTTGACGGCTGTTTTTACGTCGGTCAATCTGGCCGCAAATTTAAAAACAAGAATGACCAAAAATTTGAAATATTTCTAAAAAAAATGACAACAGCTCTCTGTGTTTGCTAAGCATGTTTTTTACCACAAACACATTTCTAATTTTAATTCCAAAACTTTTTTTTTGTGACATAGGTGCCAAATCGGATTTTTTAAAGAAAATTTTGGAAAAAAAATTACGAAAATTCCTTAAAAAGCTATTTTAAATGTTGTTAGGAAAGGAGTAATATTACTGTTAGGCCTAAAAACCTGGATTCGATTTTTAACAGTTTCCTCCACAAAGCCCTTCTATCCTTGCGTTACACCTATTTAATTTCATTTACATTGATGCATTGCTTAAATGCACTCTCTTCTATTCTTAAAAGACTATCCCTAACATTCCTCATCTTAGTTAAAGAGTTTCTTCCATCAACGTTCAGCCACGAACTTCTTAGTTAACTTTGTTTCCCCTTTGCGGTATTCACTCTGCTATCATATATAACGGTGTTTCTCAATGACTCAGTAATACTTTAGGGTATGATTTAGCAGATGAAAATAGGTAATCAGCTAAACAAATAAAAACGGATTTTAAATGCGTTAAAGATCAAAAGCTGGTTGTCAAGGAAGTATGCTATTGTTGATTTCAGAGAAAAGTGTACGTTTTATACAGCTATAAACGCTATGTTCAGACAAATCCGAATTGGAATAAGATAATCGACTGTAAGAATTATAAACTACATTGTTTTTCCCATTTGATAAAAGCAATTTAAACCATCTATCTTCATTGAAAGTATTATAAAAGTTTGGTTAGAAATATTAAAAAAACATCGTGAATGCGAAATTCGATACGTCACTATCGTTTATTTGGAGATTCTTTTGTTTTGTTTGTCAGAAAGAAACTTGAATTGAAAGAAAGAAAATTACGCTATACATAACATTTATTCATCGAAATCATTACTACGAATAGCTAACCTATGAAACATTAGTCGATGGTAACTAATATTCTCTGCTTTCCAATGTTAATTTTAGATTTATTGTATTTTTAAATTGTAATTCTCGATCTCAGCTCTCCGTAGATACCTCGATGACTAAAATAGACCAACTCGTTCCGGAGATACAACTGAACTGAGCGCGCGCCGTGCCCATAACAAGCCCAAATTTAGACCCCCACGCGCAGCACTGTGACGTCACTTAGCAACCCCTCCTCCACTCGCGACAAACCATTTCCGGTAGTCGACAAAACGGGCTATCCAGTCGTAGTTTTAGATATTCTGTATTTCTTATAGTTTTTGCACACGAGGCCTTTGAAAGTACAGAAATATTGGTCACTGCTTAAACCTTACATGACACCGAGAACGAATCATAAGATTCGTTCATTCGCATTCACATCAAAACATGGAATCGGACATGTGTACGAAAACGCACAATTACCCAGCTATCTGTCTGCAACCGCTATTTAATTGAAAGCACACTTTCTTAAAAATATCAAAGATATAGATTTGATGGTTGGTATAGCTGTTAATTGCAATGTTGAACTATTGCCTGCGATATTTTAATATTTTCTTATAAACCGCTTAAAAATGGCGGCTAATCAAACTTTTCAATCCTTAATACCTTTGCACAAAGAAGTCATATAAAAAAACGTGCAATTATGAATAAGTTGCGCCTTATAACTGTATATATAAAAGGGAATTTCCTTACTGACTGACTGACTGACTCACTCATCCATCAACGCACAGGCCAAACTACTGGTGATAAAAATGTGAAATTTTCAGGGTATATCCCCATCGTGGTGCATAGGCGCAATAAAAAAGGATTTTTGAAATAAATAATTTTTGGGGTTGTTTTTACCCCATTAATGTTAACTTTTACTCCCATATGAAAAGCATTGGATTCGGTGCAGGTGTTTCTTACTTTGCTTTTTTATATTGCTTGCACACAAGATATTGGATGAAAATTTATATGGGTCATTCCACGCCACTTCGGACAGGAGTTGACCCTTGACCTCTCAGATTTTGATGAAAATTGGTGAAATTGTTTGCCTCACCAAATAAAAAAATATAATTTCAAGCGTTTTGCGAAAATCAAAAAAACAGATGAATAACGGACATTTTACAAAATGGCTGTTTTCGATGTCACGAAATTTTCGTTATCATATATCACGGGTACAAATCTAGGTAAAAAAGCATTTGATGGCTCATTTCCAATTACAATTCTTTGAAAAATCTCAAATTGCCATAAAAGTAGCGATGAAATGACAATTTGTTTAAATAATTTAATGTTAAACAATTAAAAGTTTAAACTTTTGAAGTTATCCACATTTAATTTTTCTCATTTTTTCAAATGTGGTACCTTGTAATATTATGAATGTTATATAAAATATTTGAGAGGGTGTTTTTCCATTTAAGAGAGAAAAATATTTTTTAATTTTCCCCTGCAACGACCATTTGATGTAAACTTACGAAGATAACTCCACATATGCCTAGTTTTTATCGCTTATCGAACAAATTCATAATTCCGAGAGACAGACCAATGGCAGATGAACTTAGATTTAAAAAATATTTGGTTAAAATTTGACACCATAAACTTCTTAAGGCATGTTTTTAACAAAAAATGGAACAATGTTGTCCTGTGAAAAACGATCTCGTAACCGATGATTTCAGGTCATACAGACTTCTCAGTTATTCTTTCCCGGAATTTATTAAGCGGGCGTTAATTGGTTCAATGTTGTTACATAATTATTATACACATTGTATGCGACGGATTTTAGGCATTAAAATATGTGAATACCAATTAAAAACAAAAATTGTAAACATTGTGTGGCGTGGGGTACCGGCTGTACGGGCGAAGGCTTCCCACAACTATTCCTCTACCCAGTCTACCTATTCGTCTTGAGTTTTGCTGACCTCTCTTTGGTCATGGTCCTTGCCATTTAATCTGGGTTTTGATATATGGTGAAGCTTTATTACGAATTGTGTTGTATTTTGTGGCGTGAAATGGGTCGCAATGGAGGCTCACTAGGAAAAGTTTTAAAAACACCGTGTTCACGCTCCGTCGTTTTAAAAATGAAGAGGGAGTTTTCACGCCGGGGCTTACAATTACTACGACTGAGAAATGGATTTAAAGTGAGTGCTTTGTGTCAATAACACGAAACAGAGAGCCTATTAAGATATCCGGCTCAGCTAACTAAATGGTCCGACCCTTTCACGATCCAGAAAGCATCCGTCTGAAAACAGCTGAAAACTATTTCTTTCGAACTTCACGAGAAGTGTAAAATTATATGTATTCCTGGGATAAAACAGGGTGATAAAACTGTGCATAGCTTATAGGAAGGCTGTCTATAATGAAGTGAATACGAATGAGACTTTACCGAAAGAGCATGACCCTGATGATGAAAACAAGAAAGCATCCACTTCTTCCGCGCATCACAACGAGGCATCAGAGAACTTAGGCCTTCAGGAGTGCACCATCAATCTGGTGGGATAGGATCTGAGGAAAGATCAACTGATCACGAGTGTAGTACAAAAGTGTAAAAGAAGGATCCCAGCGTATTTTGAAATAAAAGAGATTAGTTTTAGGAAACCTGAAGGAGTCATTCACCCTGTTCGAAGAGAGATTTCCAAGAGAAGATATTTCTTTTTCCAAGTTTGCTCATTGAGACCTACGGAATGTGTCCTTGCTGGAGCTTCAGGTATGCACAGTTTGCGTGTGCCTTATTCATCAAAACACAAAACTCATGTTCAAAGGTGCTAAGCTTGGCTAACTCAAGGGCGAAAATGGAGAAACAGTTTTTAACTCTTACATAGATTGTCTACTGCTGGCTGTATGTGAGATTCCTGGGGAGATACGTTACTTTGGTAGTTGCAGCAAATTCCCGCCCGTAACGAAATTGAGAGGAGTGTTAGAGAGTGTGCTTGATTCAAATTTCATAGAAGACGTATCTTACCAGCAATGGGTGCAAGTAGACTCATTCACAATGGAAGCGGTTAGCAAGATCTCAGATTAATTTAATGACTTTTTCGTGGAGATATCCTGAATTTGGTGAGGCATGATCACGTGGCGAAACAGCAGGCTGAATGTTTTCAATACACCAGGGAAAAGTTTCATCTACATCTACATACCACCCCGCAAGCCGCCCCAATAGGCGTGTGGCGGGGGGTGTTAGGACACCAGCCGTTTAAATATAAAAAGGAATCTATCAGGAAGGAAGTCAGCAAAAACTATCGCTTCCCCCACTTAGTAGTGAGGGAAGCGATAGTTGTTGCTGACTTCTCAGAAAATTATTCCATTGTACTTCAGGAGAGCGTACAAGGAGTGCAATGGAACAATAGGCAATCAAGATTACACCCATTTGCCTGCTACTATCACCTAGTCGAAGGAAAGGAAATAAGCCCTCTGAAGCTCATTGTCATATCTGAATGCACTGCTCATGTTACTGCAACTGTGCATTGCTTCCAGCATTCACTAGTTCATTTTCTGAGAGCAACTGTAGAAAATTTGAAAAAAGTTATATAATTTTCTGATGGATCCACTGCACAATATAAAAATAGATATCCTTAACCTAGTCCATTGCGAAAAGTATTTTATAGTTGCAGCGGAGTGGCATTTCTTTGCCACCTCCCTTGGGAAAGGCCCAAGTGACGGGTTGAGCGGAACAATGAAACGGTTAGCCGCGCATGCTAGTCTGCAACCCAGGTACCACTTAGCCTTCAAATACAGACGCCTTATATTATACGCCGGAAAATATTAAGGTGGCTGGAGCGATTTTTGTTTGCATACAGATTTGCGTGAAACTTTGCATACGTGACCTTGTTAGTAATACCTATCGATAAAATTAAAAAAAACTGCATGTTACCGATTTTGTTTCCTGGCAATTCAATGGTATTTTAACAAGTAATCTTATGGAACACGGCATATATTTTGAAAAAATTCTATTACTAAAGTACAGATTTTCTCCTAAATGCGAAATAGTAAGTTTCATATTATTATAATAGCTGCCAACAAATATCAAGGTATCATACCGAGTAAGAAAAGCGTATTTAGATATGATTTTCGCGTAAATTTCGAATTTCGCGCCGAAAATCAAAGTCAAAACAATGCTTTAATTAAGGCGAAAATTTGAAATATAACTCTTGCATCTCATACATTACAGCATGTATGGTTATTTCAAACGTATAAACAGGTGTACGTGGGTGAAATGTGGTCCAAGAATATTTTTTTCGACTTACTTGAAAAGTTATTAGAATGTGCCTTCAACGACTCACGATTACCGCTCCAGCCACACCAAGGGTATGACTTTCGCATACGTGCCTAATGTGGAAGTGGAGGATAAGAAAAAACATACAACAATAAGGTATCGACAACCTCCTGCTGTCAAGGAAACCCGTTCGTGCCACACAGCAATACCACCGGGTGATGGATTCCTCATTTCAAAGACACAATCATCAGGTTCCGATGAGCGTTTGATGCGAATGAGGGGAACAACTAAAACCCATCCCCGTAGAAGGTTTGTCGAGGAACCAGTTAGAGTTCAGACGAGGTAGAGTTCTATTAATAATGCCTTATAATCACGTGGAATAAACTTTCTTCTATTGGCTGAATGTCTTCCCTAATATTTCAGGCTACTTGTATGAGCCACGGGCAAAAATTAGAAGCGGTGTCCATAAAAAAGTAATAAATGTAAAGAAATAAATTATATATAAATATATGGAAATATTTAAATTAAATGCAATCAGCAACGCTTAGGATATACGGCTTATTATTCCTCATTTTTGACACGTAATTATGACAACGAAGACAATCATGTAAATTCAATTTGTTAAAGTCTGTATGACTTGAAGTCATCGGTTACGAGATCTTTTTTCACAGGACAACATTGTTCCATTTTTTGTTAAAAAAAATGCCTTAAGAAGTTTTTGGTGTCAACATTTAACCATATATTTTTTAAATCTAAGTTCATCTGCCATTGGTATGTCTCTCAGAATTATGAATTTGTTCGATAAGCGATAAAAACTAGGCATATGTGGAGTTATCTTCGTAAGTTGACATCAAATGGTCGTTGCAGGGGAAAATTAAAAAATATTTTTCTCTCTTAAATGGAAAAACACCCTCTCAAATATTTTATAAAACATTCATAATATTACAAGGTACCACATTTGAAAAAAATGAGAAAAATTAAATGTGGACAACTTCAAAAGTTTAAACTTTTAATTGTTAAACATTAAATTATTTAAACAAATTATCATTTCATCGCTACTTTTATGGCAATTTGAGATTTTTCAAAGAATTGTAATTGGAAATGAGCCATCAAATGCTTGTTTACCTAGATTTGTACCCGTGATATATGATAACGAAAATTTCGTGACATCGAAAACAGCCATTTTGTAAAATGTCCGTTATTCATCTGTTTTTTTTTATTTTCGCAAAACGCTTGAAATTATATTTCTTATTTGGTGAGGCAAACAATTTCACCAATTTTCATCAAAATCTGAGAGGTCAAGGGTCAACTCCTGTCCGAAGTGGCGTGGAATGACCCATATCATATAACGCATTAAAGAATGCAGTATTTAATTTTTTCATTAGATTTTCTTATGTGCTTGGTTTTTGTCTCATTATTGCGTTTTTTGCTCTAAATTCATCAAATTTTCTTCCTCATCAACAATAGAAATTTCCTTGGCAACTAGGCTTGAATATCTATTTTTTAGCGATTTCATGAATGGACATTGACGCCTGCAGTTTTTAAAGGCAAGGTTAAGTGACTTAGTTGATAGTGTTTACCCCAACCTCACAATTTGCGTTTAATGGCTTTTACGTATTATCAGCATTAAGTACGTCACATTGATTCTTATAGTCGCATACAATGGCTTTATATCTCGCGCTGAACTTTAACGGGCAACCTAATGTTGCCCTTATTATCCTAATTTATGGCCGCAATATCTAATCACATTAAAAAAGTATTAAAATTAGTATTTTTCTGCTTCTGGGATTATTATAGAATGTGTATACCATCGAAAATATTCTGATAATCTGAACTTAAAATCATGATACGTGGGAAAATTTATTTTTTCCGAAAAATATACGAACGAAAATAGATTGAACTGGATGTCAAGATTTACATGAAAACTAGTCAGTTATCTTTGCATAGAAGACATTTTATAGTCCTAAAAGTTTGGAAATTGTACTACATTTCATTTTAGAATTTTACACGAGCATGTATACTTTTTACATTATTTATAAGATTATCCTAACATATCAGCGACTTTCATGGTGAATTCACTCCGAAGTTCCAACATGCGATTAATGACTGATATATAGTACTGGAATATAGCACGCGTCATGCATTGATTCATATTGATGAAGGTAAATGACATCTCGCAATGAAATTCTAAAGGGCATGTTCATCTTACCCTTACTAATAATATTTAGCACTATTTATGGGCCAAGATTTGGTAATAATAATATTACCACATATGTGGTTTTTGTACAATTTGTTTTTCGTTTAGTATTAGTTCGTAACGCTGGGTTTTAGAAAAGTTTCCCGCTCGACCATCTCGGATTTTAATGAAATTGTGTGTGGACAGTTGTACATACCTTTAATGAAAATATGTTAAATTTTAGGTCCGTTAGTGAAATACTTTCGGAGATATAACCGTTTGTGTGACCCCATATAACGACCACCTGCCACATGTCTGTGAAATGTTCGCAAGTTTGAGTCATGATATCTCCGTAGCCTCTTTGCCTAAACCAATGATACGTACCTATAATTGTACAACTGTTAGTGTTCTGTTAAATGAAAATGATCATAGCATTTTCTCAAAGCGTACTGAGTAGATAAAATGCAGCAAAGTCGGCCTCAGAAATTAGTTCTCCAAAAATATTTCAAACTTTAGCGTGCTCTGTCTCTTTCAAGAATTGTTCAAAGGCTATCAAATTCCTTTTACAATATTTCCATGTAAGTTAGCTTTTGATAGAGTAGTTTCAAACACCTAGCGTTTTTCGTTAGTTTATAAATCACGTCTAAAATTCACGACTTTTGTAAAAAGGTCAAAAATATGGTGTTTTCAACCCGGTTTTGCAAAAAACTACCCTCTACAAATTCCGTTAAACCTATCTCATCAGATAGAGCATATTTTGAAGCCTCTAGAAAAGTGAATGTAATGAGCTAACGCGAACACATAATAGCGTGGCAAGGAGGTCCGTGGGTGAGATACAATCAGCCTTCATCAGCGCCACGCAACGACGAACTCCTGTAACTACACGCGTGGGGTGAGATGATAGCTATTCTACGAACGCATGTTTTCACAATGACGCCGAAACAATGCAATTTGGAAGTCGTCGCCACTGGAAACGGCTTAAATATCAACAGGCAGGTCTGCCACTTCGGAGTTCGTGCCTGATATTTAACAGGCTTATTTTGACACACCGATATTATATTGCGTTGGTCCATGGTGACATTGCCATTACCAATCCAAGTACTCAAACTAGCAAACCCACCACCATAGGGGTCACGCCGCTGCCCCTTAACAGTGGTCAGGCGCTATAGTCGCGAGTTGAAACCAAGGAGGTTAGCAAGGAAATGGAGGCGACATACCACGACTTGATTCTTGAAGCCAATTCCGCCACTGCAGTCGGCACAGTTTAGACCTTCCTCTGGCTTACGCGTCCGGCGGTTCGATTTTCGTCAAATCTAAGTTAAGATAGTTTGAGCGAAAAATCACTTCACTTAGAATTTGATGAATTTGGCCTCATTTTAAAGATAAAACTCATCTTTAAAATGGTATCAAAATATATCAATCCCTAGCCAAACTACTTTTGGAGCAATTTGTCTAAAAATATAACCTGTTTTACATATGGTATAGATTATGGCTGTGCTCTCCAGAGTAGGAGAATATTGAAAGAAATAGGAAAATATAACACCTAGATTTCGTCAAAAAACTAACTGTGTGTATGAGGCATGTTTTATCAACTATTTGTTAAAAATAATCTATTACTCACCACACTAATATTTACAGAATCGGAAAAAAACCTGTTGTTTTGAAGGGTTTTTAGCCGTACGGCGGGAAAAAATGAGTCAAGTTAGAGACTTATATGTAGCTTTATTTATATAATTACTGAGTATTTTGGTCTTATATAACTTTATATTTGTGCCATTAATATTACAATATTTGTTTCATACTTCTTACAGATGCTGTAATTAATTATTAAAATTTGAATATGGTCTCCATTATGACTAGGGAAGTATCTCCCTCTAACCACCTGAAGTTACCAGTCTTTGTTATTTTGCCTCAATTTCAACAATGTTTTAAGGAGTTTTGTTGAATTCGTTTAATATCTAACGGAAAATAAACAAACTTCGCTAAAATCACGGATGCGGTTATCGGCGTTCTTTTGTCGTTCTTACGCACGTCAACTTTTCTCCTGATCCGTTTAGGCTCTACTTTGTAGAAACTTTTAATATTCATTTTCTAAAGTTTTGTACTTTTCAATACACTTTTTATTTTTTTTAAAACGCACTACGCGTTTCACCAATTTCATGGTATCGTCAGGCATAGTAGTTTGTTTACACATATATTATATTGTTGTCGTTGTTAGATAAAGAACATTAAATTTGATTTTAAATAAATGTTTACATTCAAAATATTTTCAAAAAAGAAATGAAATTGAGGGTAAATTTTAGTTTCATTTTTCTTTTGAAATTTTTTTGAATGTAAACATTTATTTAAAATCAAATTTAATGTTCTTTATCTAACAACGACAACAATATAATATATGTGTAAACAAACTGCTACACCTGACGATGCCATAAAATTGGTGAAACGCGTAGTGTGTTTAAAAAATTAAAAAGTGTACTGAAAAGTCCAAATTTTTTTAATAATGAAATTTTTTCCACTACAAAAATCATTAAAATATGTGGCACTCAATTTTACCTAAGATTATCACTCCATCTAACTTAAAAGTGAAGAAATGAAATTGGCAACTTGAAATTTATCTCTACCAGAGACCAAAATGTCGTGGACGAAAATTACTTATTGTGTTTCGAGAAAATATTCCATTTTTTTAAACGGTGTTGAATCTTTATTAGCCAGGCCAGCGAACAGTGGAGCCAAACCCACTTTAGACGGACAAAAGTCCAAAAAATGTACAATCAACTCCAAAATAGGCATGTGTATGTTTTCGATATTGCTTAAATGAAACCATATATCAAATTTGCTATATTTATTGTATTTTATGATTTCTTTGCAAATTTTTTTATTTATACAATTTTTGAGAGTAAAATTATTTTTCAGTAGAATAATCTGAACGAATCAAATTAAAAATGTTCACGTAAATTGAGATGGTCGTCGAAAATGAATCTGCTATAAAATTTACAAAATTATTTTTGTAATCACCTTTGCAAAATATTTTCATGTTTCATAGAAAAAACGATACGATTTGCACAGAAGTTTCACAGGGCTGAGATTTCAAAAATCTCAGCCCTGGTGTAACAAACATCACCACTTGTACCTAAGAGTAGACATAATATACCTATATAGCATCCAAATTTGACTTATTACATACTAGTAACAACTTCATAAACAGATATTAATAAAGGTATTTGCATTTGCTTTCCATGATTTAAATTGTTTATATTGCAGTTTACCCGTTGCCATGCGGCCATAGCGGCCGGATGAATTTCCTATCCGCCTCTCGTGCATAATAACTTTTATATCGTAACAGTCCTTTTGCAACTCAATGGCAGTTGATTTCTTTTACTATCTCAAGCTCATACTTAAATGAATAATATATCTCAAAATTACGATACGATTCCGTCCGATTATATAAATTTTCTCAAAAAAAAATAAAACTTTTCATTTTGAAAAATCAATAAATTTTCATTCGTGATAATTAATTACTCCACGCGTATTTTCTTAAAAAGATAAATTTCAAAATCATATTCACACTCTACTTGCTTATTTCAATCGATTGAAAGTTTAAAAAATGAAACAGAGGACACCAGCGTGCTGTACTAAAAGTTTTAAATCGGCCGTCCGATTCGTCGTCTATGCGTCCGTGGGATCAGTGCTCCGCTATCCTCTCACTTTGACACTCATTTCTCCGCGCAGGTGCATACTTACCAACCTGTTAAATACACCCTTACGTAGTTCAAACATCAGGTTACCCAACCTACTATTTCAGAAACCCCAATTCAAACTTTCATTTTTGGACTTTTGTCCGCCTAAAGTGTGGTTTTGCCCCACTGTGCAGCGTATCGAAGTGTCTCGTAATTATAATATTACAATTACACGTTCAAGGACTTTACAAAGAGATAAGATGTTACGGGATCTCGGTCTGTAATTCGAAGGTTGTTCCTTGACACCGATTTTAAATATGGGTGCGACTATCGCGATTTTTCAGTCCTAGGATACTACGTGTTCGGTGATGGATTTAGCCTACTAAATATTATCTACGATTAGGGAGCTATTACTGAAGCTGATTCTCTATGCATGCGGGCATGAATAGAGCATTTGCGTAAGTGAGGTATTTTGATGAAATTTATTATAGCGAGTAGTGTTTGTTTTCGAAATGCCACGTGCGAAATACCAAGGTATAATTCCAACTAATTAGTTTAATAAATAGCTTTTAATATGCATTGTTTTAGCATCGAAATTGCCTAGGTCTAAACGCCCAACCATTGGTTCTTCGTAGTGTTACGTCATCTCCCATATTAGCAGAAGTGAAATAGCCTAGCTGTGCGTAGAGATTGAAATAGTATTTGCCTTTTTCGAAGTTATTTCGATATTTCCTAATATTAATAGCTAAAGTTTCGTCCGCACGCTAAGACTACACAGCCACACAATCTCCAAATCAACAAATGGCCGACTATGGGGGATGACGTCAGAGTCTACAAAACATGGCGGACGAGTGTTTCGGCGCAATAATAAATTATTAGATTTTATTAGCTAATAATAAAAAATTAACGAAAAGCCTCTCGAGCGTCAGAATGAAAATTTAGTGTCTGAAGTATCGATAGATTTTTTAGATGTCACTTCCCAAAAGTGTGCAAATACTATTTCTTCAGGAACATTCCTTCATGAGCATTTCTTCATAAGTTACACTACCTCAAAGTACGCTATTGTACAAGAATTATCTTATCCAAGAAATCACGTCGATTTTCAATCTATAAGGCCATAACTTATAACGTGACTTCGTATTGGACACTTTTTTAAAATCCCTTTTTAAATCAAGAAGAATCGAATAAACTGGAAGGTATTTTGCTTTCTAAGAATAAATTATCTACATAAGTCACGAGGGGCAATAAGCTTAACACCCCTGACAATATTTTGTCGTAAAATATATTCGGCGAGAAATATATTTGAAAACATATATGTACGTCGTTACTTAAATATTATCTTAAGGTGGTCTTAGCGAAATAGTTCCCTAGTCATAATAGACACCATATTATAATTTTGTTTTGATTTCAGCGTCTGTAAGAAGTGTGGAATAAATATTGTAATATTAATGGCGCAAATATATAATTATTTATGACCAAAATTCGCAGTAATTAAATAAATAAAGCTACACAAGTCTCTAACTTGACTCATTTTTTTTCCGCCGTACGGCTGAAAACCCTTCAAATCAGCAGGTTTTTTTGCGATTCTGTAAAACTTACTGTGGTGAGTAATAGATTATTTTTCTATTTATAGTTGTGAAAACATGCAATATACACACCGTTAGTTTTTTGACGAAATCTAGGTGCTAGAAGTTCCTAATTTGTTTGATATTCTCCCTCTGGAGCGCAAAGTCACTATCTATCCCTTGTAAAACATCTTATATTTTTAGACAAATAGCTCGAAAAGTAGTTTGGCAAGGGGTTGATATTTTGATATCACTGGAAAGATGGGAGTTTTTTCTTTAAAATGAGGCCAAATTCATCAAATTCTAGGTGAAGTAATTTATCGCTCAAACTACCTTAACTTAGGGAGCTATTTCTGAAGATGATTCTCAATGCACGCGGGCAGGAATGTTTTAAAGAGCATTCCTACATTGTTGTAACTCCCTAAAACTACTCGATTTGCTCAAGGATACTCTTATCCTAGATATAACATTGTTGTTCAACCAATAATGTTACTGCATTTAACATGACTTCGTAATGGACACTTCATCAAATCCCTTTTCAAATCAAGAAAAACAGAACCAACTTGAACGTTATCTGCTTCCTAAGAACAGGATAGATCAAGTCATGAGTATTAAAATGATTTGCACCCCTGAAAACGTATACATTGTTCTCTAAATATTATCTCCATGTAGGGAGCTATTCCGAAGCTTATTCTCTAAACACGTGGGCAGGAATTTCTTCAGGAGAATTCCTTCATTATATACACTGCCTCAAGTGTACTATTATCCTAGAATTCACGTTGTTGTCCAACCAATAATATTATAACTTCTAACGTGACTTCGTATTGGACACTACATTTAATCTCTTTTTTGTAATCAAGTAAAAAAGAAGCTACTCGTAGGTTATCTGCTCCTGATAACAGAATAGATACCTGAGTCAATAGAAGTAATAGGCTTAACATCCCTGGAAATATATACTTCGTTCCCTACGTATTATCTGCATGCAGGGAGCTATTTCTGAAGCAAATTCCTTATAGGTACACTTCTTTAACCTAGGTTGGAACTTATTTAACCTAGGCTGGTTAAAACCTAGCGACAGAAGGAAATACCTTTGGTGAGGGCATTTCTTTTCTCTCTCTTCCAAGAAGAAAGGCCGGAATACCTTCTGGAAATATTTAAGGTTACGTTTAGATATCACAGGCAGGAAATCCCGCTCGGTCTACAATTCTTTATACCACCCTACACCACGAACCAATGTGTATTCTATTTCTTTCCTTAAAACTGCGTCTAAATACTGGAATTCCCTGCCCCTACATCTTAAAACATTGGGGTCCTCACACACATTCAAATATAAACTGTATCAAACCCTGCTTAACAGATGAACCTGCTAATATCTCAATGCCTTGTGTATCTCTATGTAACTTTCTGGTTGTGTTTCTCCATTATAAACCAAGGCCCTATTTTTATTATTTTTTTGGAATTCTTGTCAACATTTTTCTAATCTGTTACCTATGTACAAAATATATCAATGTAACATGTATGTCCGTTCACATTGTAAAATTTTGTATGTGCTCTATGGGTGATACACGGAGCAGAATCAATAAATATTCTATTTTATTCTATACACGCGGATAGTAAATTCTACAGAAGTATTCTTTCATTATATATACTACATCTTAGTACGCGATTGATCAATTATACTCTTTATCATTGAAATCACGTCGTTGTCCAACCAATAAGGTCATATATATTTTAAATTGACTTCTTATTGGACACTTCACCAAATCCCTGTTTAAAATTAAGAATAAACAAGTAAGCTGGCACGCAATCTGTTCCTTGAGAATAAAATAGATGATTCCTGAGAAAAGTAATTAGCTTAACACCCCTTAAAATATATACATAGTTCTCAAAATATTATAAAAATGTAGGAAGCTCTCTAAAAAGCTTGACACGGGGGTAGACAGGCAGGGTTGCCATTTCCGCAGGAGCATTCCTTCATTATGTCTGTTGCTCACGGCAAAATTTTCCATAATAGGGTTTTATAAAAATCTTTCTTGAAATTTTTATGAATTGACACGTAAAAAGTACTCGTTTGCTCGAACGGTAAAACTGTTCATAAAACCGGAATGTCCTGCCATCTATGAGACGCTTTGCGAACACGTGAAGTGATAAATGCACTCTCTTTTTTAATGACTGTTTAGTTAATAACTATATATGTTTAGTGTTTATTTACTTATACTTTCTGATCACATACTCAACGGTGCAATATGGCTCTATTAACGCATTCTTCTTCTAACAGCAATAATATATAATTTAAAAAAGTCTTTATGGTATCAGATGACTGGAAATTAGTAAGAGATAATAGCTAACTTTTATGTGCTGATTTCAGAACTTTTCTTATTCCTGTTGCTCACGGTAAAATTTTCCACAAAACAGTTTTATAAAAAAAAATATTGAAAGTTTTATGAATTGTACGTAAAACGTATTGGCTTGCTCGAATGGTAAAACTTTTCATAAAACCGCAATGTCCTGCCATCTATGAGACGCTTTTCGAACACGTGAAGTGATAAAATGCACTCTATTTTGGATGAATGTTTAATTAATAATTGTATATATGTTTAGTGTTTATTTACTTATACTTTCTGATCACATACTCAACGGTGCAATTAGGCTCTATTAACGCATTCTTCTTCTAAGAACAACAAGAAGGACATTACTGCCTCTCAACGTACTCCATGAACTACTTCCAGCCATGTTTGTTTACGTTTTCCTTGTTTGGTTTCCCATGGATACGAGATTATTATTATCAACGCGATGAGCGGAACGTCTCATTGGTTGTTGCATACAACGGTTTTTATGGAAATAGAACCTGTCCTATTCCGTAAAACGTTTTATAAAACCAGGTTTTATAAAACGGTTTTATCGTTAGCAAGCTCATTTTTATAAAATTAGTCGATTTTATAAACATTTTTACCGAAAGTTTTACCGTGAGCAACAGGCATAAGTTATGCTGACTAAAAGTATGTAATTGTTCAAGAATAATCTTGTCTTGGAAATCACGTTGTTGTCCAACCAATAAGGTTATAAATTTTAACGTAACTTCGTATTGGACACTTCATCGAATCCCTTTACAGTACTAACTGGAACGTAATCTGCGCCTTGAGAATAAAATAGATTGGTCACGAGGAGTAACAAGCTTATACCCCCCTGATAATATATACGATGTTCCCTTAGGTTGAATATGCTCGGGGCAATTAACCATAATAACCTCGTTTTTCGACGAAAAATTACGACCCCAAAGAAGCAATCGAAATCTTTGTCCAAGAAAAGAAATAAATGGCTCTCTCTATTAAGATCTCATTCGTCCTGTGGGACGCTTGGGAAAGATGGTTGGGCAATCTTTATTAAACGAGAGAAAATTAGAAGACTCTGGAGATGTTATTCATGCAGTAATGTGGGGTGAAATCCTTTTCTTTAATTCTTTCTAAGTGTTCGGGTAAAAAACCAAAGAAACTCGCGGAAACATGAACGGATTTCAATCCCTAAGCGGTCTTAAAGAAGAAGTAGAAGACGAGTTGGTTTGTGATTTACGTAGCGACGATTATCAAATTGACGCCCTGTGGGGGATAATATCTGCGTCGCAGAGAGATATCTTTCTTCCTTTTTGAGCTATCGGGAAAGGGAGGTAAGGTATATGCGCGCGCATACACGATAGGGCGGGAGTTTCCAAGGAGACGGAGTTGGAAGGAAAAAAAACAAGATGGAGGAACGTATAACGTCTATCGAATCGGCGAACTGCCTTTAAAAGATTCGCTCGTGAACTTGGTTCAACCAAGGGAGGGGTCTTGGGAGGTTATGAGTTATTCCAGTTCCCGAGCATTTAACGGACGATAAACAACGCTTGACAGTCGCTATGGGAACCGTGGGAGGGGTGTAATGAAGGGGAGGGGAATAGGGTGTTTGGTTGGAGGAGGAGGGGAATAAGTCGGAGTTTGGACCTCCGTATCAAATGGAGTCACGCACCCGATAATCGCTGCGTTTTTGTTTGTCGAAGTTTAATGGAGCGGCAAGAGATGGCGTTAGTTTGGACCCCTCCTTTTAAGCGTGGGATAGGAGAGTGTTTCCCTTTTTGATCTAGAGTCATCCTTGGGTCTCTCACTTGCGATAGTATGGGTGTTGGTTGTTGGAGAGAGAAGATCCAAAACTTTATGTGTGTACCACTACATGCTCATCGGTGCATAATAAGGGTTTCGCATGATTCAGGGTTCCCGGCGCTAAGGTGAGGGTCTTATGGGGTTTATATATACACCCCTAAAGGGTCGAGAGGTGGCCCGAGTTGCGGAGAATCATGGGAAGGACAAAAAAAGGTCGTAATTCAGGCAATTGGTGCCATAATCACTTCCTGAGAATCCACAGCTCACGGTGTGTAGCAGGAAAAAACAAATGGATGTCGATAAAATAAATGATAGGACCGATTGAAGCCAACTTATTGTCTTAGAAAGATATATATGTTTTATGTTTTTATTTACAGCAATTGATTGAAAATCCGTCCAGATCAACGTAACGGTAGGTTTCTTTTGGAATTATGCGATTAAACTAAACTTTTTTTAGCAACAGTTTCGCCGTCCTATTCTCCAAAGTTTATGATCATCTTAGAGGAGCTAAATATCAATTTTTTCCCACAATGTTCGAAGGCATATACGAAATGTTTTGTAGTTGCGGAAAAATCATATGTTGGCCAGACAAAGAGAGAAGCCATAGGATGCCTGACTGAAGGAACACGAACATTCGGAAGAATAGATTGGGTATCACTCTGCCGTGACTGAGCACACACTTTTAGAAGATTAAGAAGTATTGACATGAAAAGGGCGAAAGTTTTATGTAAAAAGAAATAAGCTACTATCCACGGATCATCAGGGAAGCCATTGAAATAGAAAAAAGAATGAAAGAATGTTAATTTAGCAAGAAACACCGGAATAACTCCAAGATTTCAAGCTTGAGCCAATAAACTTTGTTTCATATTGTCCTTACAATTATTCTGCCACTTTTTCTTCTGAGAATGGTTGAAGGACTAGGGACAGGTGTGATGAATATAGATTATCGACGTAACGGAAACATCTTATGGACATTGAACACTAAAAATTTAGACTCTTTCCTTTATTTCCAGCGTATTTTAAAGATTACATATCATTTCTCTGTAATGGAAAATAGACACCAAAGGATTTCAAATGTAGGGAAAACATTCTTTCAAACAAAAAACCATTTAATTTTGGTAAGTTTCTTTTGGATTTCTGCGATTAAACTAAACTTTTCTAGCGACAGTTTCGCCGTGCTATTCTATTATTATTATTCAACAGTATTGACATGAAAAGGGCGAAAGTTTTATGTAAAAATAAATAAGCTACTATCCACGGATCATCAGGGAAGCCATTGAAATAGAAAAAAGAATGAAAGAATGTTTATTTAGCAAGAAATACCGGAATAACTCCAAGATTTCAAGCTTGAGCCAATAAACTTTGTTTCATATTGTCCTTACAATTATTCTGCCACTTTTTATTCTGAGAACGGTTGAAGGACTAGGGACAGGTGTGATGAATCTAGATTATCGACGTAACAGAAACATCTTATGGACATTGAACACTAAAAATTTAGACTCTTTCCTTTATTTCCAGCGTATTTTAAAGATTACATATCATTTCTCTGTAATGGAAAATAGACACCAAAGGATTTCAAATGTAGGGAAGACATTCTTTCAAACAAAAAACCATTTGATTTTGGTAAGTTTCTTTTGGATTTCTGCGATTAAACTAAACTTTTCTAGCGACAGTTTCGCCGTGCTATTCTATTATTATTATTCAACAGTATTGACATGAAAAGGGCGAAAGTTTTATGTAAAAAGAAATAAGCTACTACCCACGGATCATCAGGGAAGCCATTGAAATAGAAAAAAGAATGAAAGAATGTTTATTTAGCAAGAAACACCGGAATAACTCCAAGATTTCAAGCTTGAGCCAATAAACTTTGTTTCATATTGTCCTTACAATTATTCTGCCACTTTTTCTTCTGAGAACGGTTGAAGGACTAGGGACAGGTGTGATGAATCTAAATTATCGACGTAACGGAAACATCTTATGGACATTGAACACTAAAAATTTAGACTCTTTCCTTTATTTCCAGCGTATTTTAAAGATTACATATCATTTCTCTGTAATGGAAAATAGACACCAAAGGATTTCAAATGTAGGGAAGACATTCTTTCAAACAAAAAACCATTTAATTTTGGTAAGTTTCTTTTGGATTTCTGCGATTAAACTAAACTTTTCTAGCAACAGTTTCGCCGTGCTATTCTATTATTATTATTCAACAGTATTGACATGAAAAGGGCGAAAGTTTTATGTAAAAAGAAATAAGCTACTACCCACGGATCATCAGGGAAGCTATTGAAATAGAAAAAAGAATGAAAGATAGTTTATTAAGCAAGAAACACCGGAATAACTCCAAGATTTCAAGCTTGAGCCAATAAACTTTGTTTCATATTGTCCTTATAATTATTCTGCCACTTTTTCTTCTGAGAACGGTTGAAGGACTAGGGACAGGTGTGATGAATCTAGATTATCGACGTAACGGAAACATCTTATGGACATTGAACACTAAAAATTTAGACTCTTTCCTTTATTTCCAGCGTATTTTAAAGATTACATATCATTTCTCTGTGATGGAAAATAGACACCAAAGGATTTCAAATGTAGGGAAGACATTCTTTCAAACAAAAAACCATTTAATTTTGGTAAGTTTCTTTTGGATTTCTGCGATTAAACTAAACTTTTCTAGCAACAGTTTCGCCGTGCTATTCTATTATTATTATTCAACAGTATTGACATGAAAAGGGCGAAAGTTTTATGTAAAAAGAAATAAGAAACTACCCACGGATCATCAGGGAAGCCATTGAAATAGAAAAAAGAATGAAATAATGTTAATTTGGCAAGAAACACCGGAATAACTCCAAGATTTCAAGCTTGAGCCAATAAACTTTGTTTTATATTGTCCTTACAATTATTCTGCCACTTTTTCTTCTGAGAACGGTTGAAGGACTAGGGACAGGTGTGATGAATATAGATTATCGACGTAACGGAAACATCTTATGGACATTGAACACTAAAAATTTAGACTCTTTCCTTTATTTCCAGCGTATTTTAAAGATTACATATCATTTCTCTGTAATGGAAAATAGACACCAAAGGATTTCAAATGTAGGGAAGACATTCTTTCAAACAAAAAACCATTTAATTTTGGTAAGTTTCTTTTGGATTTCTGCGATTAAACTAAACTTTTCTAGCAACAGTTTCGCCGTGCTATTCTATTATTATTATTCAACAGTATTGACATCAAAAGGGCGAAAGTTTTATGCAAATAAATTAGATACTATCCACGGATCATCAGGGAAGTCATTGAAATAGAAAAAAGAATGAAAGAATGTTTATTTAGCAAGAAACACCGGAATAACTCCAAGATTTCAAGCTTGAGCCAATAAACTTTGTTTCATATTGTCCTTACAATTATTCTGCCACTTTTACTTCTGAGAACGGTTGAAGGACTAGGGACAGGTGTGATGAATCTAGATTACGGACGTAACGGAAACATCTTATGGACATTGAACACTAAAATTTTAGACTCTTTCCTTTATTTCCAGCGTATTTTAAAGATTACATATCATTTCTCTGTAATGGAAAATAGACAACAAAGGATTTCAAATGTAGGGAAGACATTCTTTCAAACAAAAAACCATTTAATTTTGGTAAGTTTCTTTTGGATTTCTGCGATTAAACTAAACTTTTCTAGCGACAGTTTCGCCGTGCTATTCTATTATTATTATTCAACAGTTTTGACATGAAAAGGGCGAAAGTTTTATGTAAAAAGAAATAAGCTACTATCCACGGATCATCAGGGAAGCCATTGAAATAGAAAAAAAAATGAAAGAATGTTTATTTAGCAAGAAACACCGGAATAACTCCAAGATTTCAAGCTTGAGCCAATAAACTTTGTTTCATATTGTCCTTACAATTATTCTGCCACTTTTACTTCTGAGAACGGTTGAAGGACTAGGGACAGGTGTGATGAATCTAGATTACGGACGTAACGGAAACATCTTATGGACATTGAACACTAAAAATTTAGACTCTTTCCTTTATTTCCAGCGTATTTTAAAGATTACATATCATTTCTCTGTAATGGAAAATAGACACCAAAGGATTTCAAATGTAGGGAAGACATTCTTTCAAACAAAAAACCATTTAATTTTGGTAAGTTTCTTTTGGATTTCTGCGATTAAACTAAACTTTTCTAGCAACAGTTTCGCCGTGCTATTCTATTATTATTATTCAACAGTATTGACATCAAAAGGGCGAAAGTTTTATGCAAATAAATTAGATACTATCCACGGATCATCAGGGAAGTCATTGAAATAGAAAAAAGAATGAAAGAATGTTTATTTAGCAAGAAACACCGGAATAACTCCAAGATTTCAAGCTTGAGCCAATAAACTTTGTTTCATATTGTCCTTACAATTATTCTGCCACTTTTACTTCTGAGAACGGTTGAAGGACTAGGGACAGGTGTGATGAATCTAGATTACGGACGTAACGGAAACATCTTATGGACATTGAACACTAAAAATTTAGACTCTTTCCTTTATTTCCAGCGTATTTTAAAGATTACATATCATTTCTCTGTAATGTAAAATAGACACCAAAGGATTTCAAATGTAGGGAAGACATTCTTTCAAACAAAAAACCATTTAATTTTGGTAAGTTTCTTTTGGATTTCTGCGATTAAACTAAACTTTTCTAGCGACAGTTTCGCCGTGCTATTCTATTATTATTATTCAACAGTATTGACATGAAAAGGGCGTAAGTTTTATGGAAAAAGAAATAAGCTACTATCCACGGATCATCAGGGAAGCCATTGAAATAGAAAAAAAAATGAAAGAATGTTTATTTAGCAAGAAACACCGGAATAACTCCAAGATTTCAAGCTTGAGCCAATAAACTTTGTTTCATATTGTCCTTACAATTATTCTGCCACTTTTTCTTCTGAGAATGGTTGAAGGACTAGGGACAGGTGTGATGAATATAGATTATCGACGTAACGGAAACATCTTATGGACATTGAACACTAAAAATTTAGACTCTTTCCTTTATTTCCAGCGTATTTTAAAGATTACATATCATTTCTCTGTAATGGAAAATAGACACCAAAGGATTTCAAATGTAGGGAAGACATTCTTTCAAACAAAAAACCATTTGATTTTGGTAAGTTTCTTTTGGATTTCTGCGATTAAACTTAACTTTTCTAGCGACAGTTTCGCCGTGCTATTCTATTATTACTATTCAACAGTATTGACATGAAAAGGGCGAAAGTTTTATGTAAAAAGAAATAAGCTACTACCCACGGATCATCAGGGAAGCCATTGAAATAGAAAAAAGAATGAAAGAATGTTTATTTAGCAAGAAACACCGGAATAACTCCAAGATTTCAAGCTTGAGCCAATAAACTGTGTTTCATATTGTCCTTACAATTATTCTGCCACTTTTTCTTCTGAGAACGGTTGAAGGACTAGGGACAGGTGTGATGAATCTAAATTATCGACGTAACGGAAACATCTTATGGACATTGAACACTAAAAATTTAGACTCTTTCCTTTATTTCCAGCGTATTTTAAAGATTACATATCATTTCTCTGTAATGGAAAATAGACACCAAAGGATTTCAAATGTAGGGAAGACATTCTTTCAAACAAAAAACCATTTAATTTTGGTAAGTTTCTTTTGGATTTCTGCGATTAAACTAAACTTTTCTAGCAACAGTTTCGCCGTGCTATTCTATAATTATTATTCAACAGTATTGACATGAAAAGGGCGAAAGTTTTATGTAAAAAGAAATATGCTACTACCCACGGATCATCAGGGAAGCCATTGAAATAGAAAAAAGAATGAAAGATAGTTTATTAAGCAAGAAACACCGGAATAACTCCAAGATTTCAAGCTTGAGCCAATAAACTTTGTTTCATATTGTCCTTATAATTATTCTGCCACTTTTTCTTCTGAGAACGGTTGAAGGACTAGGGACAGGTGTGATGAATCTAGATATCGACGTAACGGAAACATCTTATCGACATTGAACACTAAAAATTTAGACTCTTTCCTTTATTTCCAGCGTATTTTAAAGATTACATATCATTTCTCTGTGATGGAAAATAGACACCAAAGGATTTCAAATGTAGGGAAGACATTCTTTCAAACAAAAAACCATTTGATTTTGGTAAGTTTCTTTTGGATTTCTGCGATTAAACTAAACTTTTCCAGCAACATTTTCGCCGTGCTATTCTATTATTATTATTCAACAGTATTGACATCAAAAGGGTAAAGTTTTATGTAAAAAGAAATTAGATACTATCCACGGATCATCAGGGAAGCCATTGAAATAGAAAAAAGAATGAAAGAATGTTTATTTAGCAAGAAACACCGGAATAACTCCAAGATTTCAAGCTTGAGCCAATAAACTTTGTTTCATATTGTCCTTACAATTATTCTGCCACTTTTCCTTCTGAGAACGGTTGAAGGACTAGGGACAGGTGTGATGAATCTAGATTATCGACGTAACGGAAACATCTTATGGACATTGAATACTAAAAATTTAGACTCTTTCCTTTATTTCCAGCGTATTTTAAAGATTACATATCATTTCTCTGTAATGGAAAATAGACACCAAAAAATTTCAAATGTAGGAAAGACATTCTTTCAAACAAAAAACCATTTAATTTTGGTAAGTTTCTTTTGGATTTCTGCGATTAAACTAAACTTTTCCAGCAACATTTTCGCCGTGCTATTCTATTATTATTATTCAACAGTATTGACATCAAAAGGGTAAAGTTTTATGTAAAAAGAAATTAGATACTATCCACGGATCATCAGGGAAGCCATTGAAATAGAAAAAAGAATGAAAGAATGTTTATTTAGCAAGAAACACCGGAATAACTTTAAGATTTCAAGCTTGAGCCAATAAACTTTGTTTCATATTGTCCTTACAATTATTCTGCCACTTCTTCTTCTGAGAACGGTTGAAGGACTAGGGACAGGTGTGATGAATCTAGATTATCGACGTAACGGAAACATCTTATGGACATTGAATACTAAAAATTTAGACTCTTTCCTTTATTTCCAGCGTATTTTAAAGATTACATATCATTTCTCTGTAATGGAAAATAGACACCAAAGGATTTCAAATGTAGGGAAAACATTCTTTCAAACAAAAAACCATTTAATTTTGGTAAGTTTCTTTTGGATTTCTGCGATTAAACTAAACTTTTCCAGCAACATTTTCGCCGTGCTATTCTATTATTATTATTCAACAGTATTGACATCAAAAGGGTAAAGTTTTATGTAAAAAGAAATTAGATACTATCCACGGATCATCAGGGAAGCCATTGAAATAGAAAAAAGAATGAAAGAATGTTTATTTAGCAAGAAACACCGGAATAACTCCAAGATTTCAAGCTTGAGCCAATAAACTTTGTTTCATATTGTCCTTACAATTATTCTGCCACTTTTTCTTCTGAGAACGGTTGAAGGACTAGGGACAGGTGTGATGAATCTAGATTATCGACGTAACGGAAACATCTTATGGACATTGAATACTAAAAATTTAGACTCTTTCCTTTATTTCCAGCGTATTTTAAAGATTACATATCATTTCTCTGTAATGGAAAATAGACACCAAAGGATTTCAAATGTAGGGAAAACATTCTTTCAAACAAAAAACCATTTAATTTTGGTAAGTTTCTTTTGCATTTCTGCGATTAAACTAAACTTTTCCAGCAACATTTTCGCCGTGCTATTCTATTATTATTATTCAACAGTATTGACATCAAAAGGGTAAAGTTTTATGTAAAAAGAAATTAGATACTATCCACGGATCATCAGGGAAGCCATTGAAATAGAAAAAAGAATGAAAGAATGTTTATTTAGCAAGAAACACCGGAATAACTCCAAGATTTCAAGCTTGAGCCAATAAACTTTGTTTCATATTGTCCTTACAATTATTCTGCCACTTTTTCTTCTGAGAACCGTTGAAGGACTAGGGACAGGTGTGATGAATCTAGATTATCGACGTAACGGAAACATCTTATGGACATTGAATACTAAAAATTTAGACTCTTTCCTTTATTTCCAGCGTATTTTAAAGATTACATATCATTTCTCTGTAATGGAAAATAGACACCAAAGGATTTCAATTGTAGGGAAGACATTCTTTCAAACAAAAAACCATTTAATTTTGGTAAGTTTCTTTTGGATTTCTGCGATTAAACTAAACTTTTCCAGCAACATTTTCGCCGTGCTATTCTATTATTATTATTCAACAGTATTGACATCAAAAGGGCGAAATTTTATGTAAAAAGAAATTAGATACTATCCACGGATCATCAGGGAAGCCATTGAAATAGAAAAAAGAATGAAAGAATGTTTATTTAGCAAGAAACACCGGAATAACTCCAAGATTTCAAGCTTGAGCCAATAAACTTTGTTTCATATTGTCCTTACAATTATTCTGCCACTTCTTCTTCTGAGAACGGTTGAAGGACTAGGGACAGGTGTGATGAATCTAGATTATCGACGTAACGGAAACATCTTATGGACATTGAATACTAAAAATTTAGACTCTTTCCTTTATTTCCAGCGTATTTTAAAGATTACATATCATTTCTCTGTAATGGAAAATAGACACCAAAGGATTTCAAATGTAGGGAAAACATTCTTTCAAACAAAAAACCATTTAATTTTGGTAAGTTTCTTTTGCATTTCTGCGATTAAACTAAACTTTTCCAGCAACATTTTCGCCGTGCTATTCTATTATTATTATTCAACAGTATTGACATTAAAAGGGTAAAGTTTTATGTAAAAAGAAATTAGATACTATCCACGGATCATCAGGGAAGCCATTGAAATAGAAAAAAGAATGAAAGAATGTTTATTTAGCAAGAAACACCGGAATAACTCCAAGATTTCAAGCTTGAGCCAATAAACTTTGTTTCATATTGTCCTTACAATTATTCTGCCACTTTTTCTTCTGAGAACGTTTGAAGGACTAGGGACAGGTGTGATGAATCTAGATTATCGACGTAACGGAAACATCTTATGGACATTGAACACTAAAAATGTAGACTCTTTTCTTTATTTCCAGCGTATTTTAAAGATTACATATCATTTCTCTGTAATGGAAAATAGACACCAAAGGATTTCAAATGTAGGGAAAACATTCTTTCAAACAAAAAACCATTTAATTTTGGTAAGTTTCTTTTGCATTTCTGCGATTAAACTAAACTTTTCCAGCAACATTTTCGCCGTGCTATTCTATTATTATTATTCAACAGTATTGACATCAAAAGGGTAAAGTTTTATGTAAAAAGAAATTAGATACTATCCACGGATCATCAGGGAAGCCATTGAAATAGAAAAAAGAATGAAAGAATGTTTATTTAGCAAGAAACACCGGAATAACTCCAAGATTTCAAGCTTAAGCCAATAAACTTTGTTTCATATTGTCCTTACAATTATTCTGCCACTTTTTCTTCTGAGAACGGTTGAAGGACTAGGGACAGGTGTGATGAATCTAGATTATCGACGTAACGGAAACATCTTATGGACATTGAATACTAAAAATTTAGACTCTTTCCTTTATTTCCAGCGTATTTTAAAGATTACATATCATTTCTCTGTAATGGAAAATAGACACCAAAGGATTTCAAATGTAGGGAAAACATTCTTTCAAACAAAAAACCATTTAATTTTGGTAAGTTTCTTTTGCATTTCTGCGATTAAACTAAACTTTTCCAGCAACATTTTCGCCGTGCTATTCTATTATTATTATTCAACAGTATTGACATCAAAAGGGTAAAGTTTTATGTAAAAAGAAATTAGATACTATCCACGGATCATCAGGGAAGCCATTGAAATAGAAAAAAGAATGAAAGAATGTTTATTTAGCAAGAAACACCGGAATAACTCCAAGTTTTTAAGCTTGAGCCAATAAACTTTGTTTCATATTGTCCTTACAATTATTCTGCCACTTTTTCTTCTGAGAACGGTTGAAGGACTAGGGACAGGTGTGATGAATCTAGATTATCGACGTAACGGAAACATCTTATGGACATTGAATACTAAAAATTTAGACTCTTTCCTTTATTTCCAGCGTATTTTAAAGATTACATATCATTTCTCTGTAATGGAAAATAGACACCAAAGGATTTCAAATGTAGGGAAAACATTCTTTCAAACAAAAAACCATTTAATTTTGGTAAGTTTCTTTTGCATTTCTGCGATTAAACTAAACTTTTCCAGCAACATTTTCGCCGTGCTATTCTATTATTATTATTCAACAGTATTGACATCAAAAGGGTAAAGTTTTATGTAAAAAGAAATTAGATACTATCCACGGATCATCAGGGAAGCCATTGAAATAGAAAAAAGAATGAAAGAATGTTTATTTAGCAAGAAACACCGGAATAACTCCAAGATTTCAAGCTTGAGCCAATAAACTTTGTTTCATATTGTCCTTACAATTATTCTGCCACTTTTTCTTCTGAGAACGGTTGAAGGACTAGGGACAGGTGTGATGAATCTAGATTATCGACGTAACGGAAACATCTTATGGACATTGAATACTAAAAATTTAGACTCTTTCCTTTATTTCCAGCGTATTTTAAAGATTACATATCATTTCTCTGTAATGGAAAATAGACACCAAAGGATTTCAATTGTAGGGAAGACATTCTTTCAAACAAAAAATCATTTAATTTTGGTAAGTTTCTTTTGGATTTCTGCGATTAAACTAAACTTTTCCAGCAACATTTTCGCCGTGCTATTCTATTATTATTATTCAACAGTATTGACATCAAAAGGGCGAAATTTTATGTAAAAAGAAATTAGATACTATCCACGGATCATCAGGGAAGCCATTGAAATAGAAAAAAGAATGAAAGAATGTTTATTTAGCAAGAAACACCGGAATAACTTTAAGATTTCAAGCTTGAGCCAATAAACTTTGTTTCATATTGTCCTTACAATTATTCTGCCACTTCTTCTTCTGAGAACGGTTGAAGGACTAGGGACAGGTGTGATGAATCTAGATTATCGACGTAACGGAAACATCTTATGGACATTGAATACTAAAAATTTAGACTCTTTCCTTTATTTCCAGCGTATTTTAAAGATTACATATCATTTCTCTGTAATGGAAAATAGACACCAAAGGATTTCAAATGTAGGGAAAACATTCTTTCAAACAAAAAACCATTTAATTTTGGTAAGTTTCTTTTGGTTTTTTTGCGATTAAACTAAACTTTTCCAGCAACATTTTCGCCGTGCTATTCTATTATTATTATTCAACAGTATTGACATCAAAAGGGTAAAGTTTTATGTAAAAAGAAATTAGATACTATCCACGGATCATCAGGGAAGCCATTGAAATAGAAAAAAGAATGAAAGAATGTTTATTTAGCAAGAAACACCGGAATAACTCCAAGATTTCAAGCTTGAGCCAATAAACTTTGTTTCATATTGTCCTTACAATTATTCTGCCACTTTTTCTTCTGAGAACGGTTGAAGGACTAGGGACAGGTGTGATGAATCTAGATTATCGACGTAACGGAAACATCTTATGGACATTGAATACTAAAAATTTAGACTCTTTGCTTTATTTCCAGCGTATTTTAAAGATTACATATCATTTCTCTGTAATGGAAAATAGACACCAAAGGATTTCAAATGTAGGGAAAACATTCTTTCAAACAAAAAACTATTTAATTTTGGTAAGTTTCTTTTGCATTTCTGCGATTAAACTAAACTTTTCCAGCAACATTTTCGCCGTGCTATTCTATTATTATTATTCAACAGTATTGACATCAAAAGGGTAAAGTTTTATGTAAAAAGAAATTAGATACTATCCACGGATCATCAGGGAAGCCATTGAAATAGAAAAAAGAATGAAAGAATGTTTATTTAGCAAGAAACACCGGAATAACTCCAAGATTTCAAGCTTGAGCCAATAAACTTTGTTTCATATTGTCCTTACAATTATTCTGCCACTTTTTCTTCTGAGAACGGTTGAAGGACTAGGGACAGGTGTGATGAATCTAGATTATCGACGTAACGGAAACATCTTATGGACATTGAATACTAAAAATTTAGACTCTTTCCTTTATTTCCAGCGTATTTTAAAGATTACATATCATTTCTCTGTAATGAAAAATAGACACCAAAGGATTTCAAATGTAGGGAAAACATTCTTTCAAACAAAAAACCATTTAATTTTGGTAAGTTTCTTTTGCATTTCTGCGATTAAACTAAACTTTTCCAGCAACATTTTCGCCGTGCTATTCTATTATTATTATTCAACAGTATTGACATCAAAAGGGTAAAGTTTTATGTAAAAAGAAATTAGATACTATCCACGGATCATCAGGGAAGCCATTGAAATAGAAAAAAGAATGAAAGAATGTTTATTTAGCAAGAAACACCGGAATAACTCCAAGATTTCAAGCTTGAGCCAATAAACTTTGTTTCATATTGTCCTTACAATTATTCTGCCACTTTTTCTTCTGAGAACGGTTGAAGGACTAGGGACAGGTGTGATGAATCTAGATTATCGACGTAACGGAAACATCTTATGGACATTGAATACTAAAAATTTAGACTCTTTCCTTTATTTCCAGCGTATTTTAAAGATTACATATCATTTCTCTGTAATGGAAAATAGACACCAAAGGATTTCAAATGTAGGGAAAACATTCTTTCAAACAAAAAACCATTTAATTTTGGTAAGTTTCTTTTGGATTTCTGCGATTAAACTAAACTTTTCCAGCAACATTTTCGCCGTGCTATTCTATTATTATTATTCAACAGTATTGACATCAAAAGGGTAAAGTTTTATGTAAAAAGAAATTAGATACTATCCACGGATCATCAGGGAAGCCATTGAAATAGAAAAAAGAATGAAAGAATGTTTATTTAGCAAGAAACACCGGAATAACTCCAAGATTTCAAGCTTGAGCCAATAAACTTTGTTTCATATTGTCCTTACAATTATTCTGCCACTTTTTCTTCTGAGAACGGTTGAAGGACTAGGGACAGGTGTGATGAATCTAGATTATCGACGTAACGGAAACATCTTATGGACATTGAATACTAAAAATTTAGACTCTTTCCTTTATTTCCAGCGTATTTTAAAGATTACATATCATTTCTCTGTAATGGAAAATAGACACCAAAGGATTTCAATTGTAGGGAAGACATTCTTTCAAACAAAAAACCATTTAATTTTGGTAAGTTTCTTTTGGATTTCTGCGATTAAACTAAACTTTTCCAGCAACATTTTCGCCGTGCTATTCTATTATTATTATTCAACAGTATTGACATCAAAAGGGTAAAGTTTTATGTAAAAAGAAATTAGATACTATCCACGGATCATCAGGGAAGCCATTGAAATAGAAAAAAGAATGAAAGAATGTTTATTTAGCAAGAAACACCGGAATAACTTTAAGATTTCAAGCTTGAGCCAATAAACTTTGTTTCATATTGTCCTTACAATTATTCTGCCACTTCTTCTTCTGAGAACGGTTGAAGGACTAGGGACAGGTGTGATGAATCTAGATTATCGACGTAACGGAAACATCTTATGGACATTGAATACTAAAAATTTAGACTCTTTCCTTTATTTCCAGCGTATTTTAAAGATTACATATCATTTCTCTGTAATGGAAAATAGACACCAAAGGATTTCAAATGTAGGGAAAACATTCTTTCAAACAAAAAACCATTTAATTTTGGTAAGTTTCTTTTGGATTTCTGCGATTAAACTAAACTTTTCCAGCAACATTTTCGCCGTGCTATTCTATTATTATTATTCAACAGTATTGACATCAAAAGGGTAAAGTTTTATGTAAAAAGAAATTAGATACTATCCACGGATCATCAGGGAAGCCATTGAAATAGAAAAAAGAATGAAAGAATGTTTATTTAGCAAGAAACACCGGAATAACTCCAAGATTTCAAGCTTGAGCCAATAAACTTTGTTTCATATTGTCCTTACAATTATTCTGCCACTTTTTCTTCTGAGAACGGTTGAAGGACTAGGGACAGGTGTGATGAATCTAGATTATCGACGTAACGGAAACATCTTATGGACATTGAATACTAAAAATTTAGACTCTTTCCTTTATTTCCAGCGTATTTTAAAGATTACATATCATTTCTCTGTAATGGAAAATAGACACCAAAGGATTTCAAATGTAGGGAAAACATTCTTTCAAACAAAAAACCATTTAATTTTGGTAAGTTTCTTTTGCATTTCTGCGATTAAACTAAACTTTTCCAGCAACATTTTCGCCGTGCTATTCTATTATTATTATTCAAAAGTATTGACATCAAAAGGGTAAAGTTTTATGTAAAAAGAAATTAGATACTATCCACGGATCATCAGGGAAGCCATTGAAATAGAAAAAAGAATGAAAGAATGTTTATTTAGCAAGAAACACCGGAATAACTCCAAGATTTCAAGCTTGAGCCAATAAACTTTGTTTCATATTGTCCTTACAATTATTCTGCCACTTTTTCTTCTGAGAACGGTTGAAGGACTAGGGACAGGTGTGATGAATCTAGATTATCGACGTAACGGAAACATCTTATGGACATTGAATACTAAAAATTTAGACTCTTTCCTTTATTTCCAGCGTATTTTAAAGATTACATATCATTTCTCTGTAATGGAAAATAGACACCAAAGGATTTCAATTGTAGGGAAGACATTCTTTCAAACAAAAAACCATTTAATTTTGGTAAGTTTCTTTTGCATTTCTGCGATTAAACTAAACTTTTTCAGCAACATTTTCGCCGTGCTATTCTATTATTATTATTCAACAGTATTGACATCAAAAGGGCGAAATTTTATGTAAAAAGAAATTTGATACTATCCACGGATCATCAGGGAAGCCATTGAAATAGAAAAAAGAATGAAAGAATGTTTATTTAGCAAGAAACACCGGAATAACTCCAAGATTTCAAGCTTGAGCCAATGAACTTTGTTTCATATTGTCCTTACAATTATTCTGCAACTTTTTCTTCTGAGAACGGTTGAAGGACTAGGGACAGGTGTGATGAATCTAGATTATCGACGTAACGGAAACATCTTATGGACATTGAATACTAAAAATTTAGACTCTTTCCTTTATTTCCAGCGTATTTTAAAGATTACATATCATTTCTCTGTAATGGAAAATAGACACCAAAGGATTTCAATTGTAGGGAAGACATTCTTTCAAACAAAAAACCATTTAATTTTGGTAAGTTTCTTTTGGATTTCTGCGATTAAACTAAACTTTTCCAGCAACATTTTCGCCGTGCTATTCTATTATTATTATTCAACAGTATTGACATCAAAAGGGTAAAGTTTTATGTAAAAAGAAATTAGATACTATCCACGGATCATCAGGGAAGCCATTGAAATAGAAAAAAGAATGAAAGAATGTTTATTTAGCAAGAAACACCGGAATAACTCCAAGATTTCAAGCTTGAGCCAACAAAATTTGTTTCATATTGTCCTTACAATTATTCTGCCACTTTTTATTCTGAGAACGGTTGAAGGACTAGGGACAGGTGTGATGAATCTAGATTATCGACGTAACGGAAACATCTTATGGACATTGAACACTAAAAATGTAGACTCTTTCCTTTATTTCCAGCGTATTTTAAAGATTACATATCATTTCTCTGTAATGGAAAATAGACACCAAAGGATTTCAAATGTAGGGAAGACATTCTTTCAAACAAAAAACCATTTAATTTTGGTAAGTTTCTTTTGGATTTCTGCGATTAAACTAAACTTTTCCAGCAACATTTTCGCCGTGCTATTCTATTATTATTATTCAACAGTATTGACATCAAAAGGGTAAAGTTTTATGTAAAAAGAAATTAGATACTATCCACGGATCATCAGGGAAGCCATTGAAATAGAAAAAAGAATGAAAGAATGTTTATTTAGCAAGAAACACCGGAATAACTCCAAGATTTCAAGCTTGAGCCAACAAAATTTGTTTCATATTGTCCTTACAATTATTCTGCCACTTTTTATTCTGAGAACGGTTGAAGGACTAGGGACAGGTGTGATGAATCTAGATTATCGACGTAACGGAAACATCTTATGGACATTGAACACTAAAAATGTAGACTCTTTCCTTTATTTCCAGGGTATTTTAAAGATTACATATCATTTCTCTGTAATGGAAAATAGACACCAAAGGATTTCAAATGTAGGGAAGACATTCTTTCAAACAAAAAACCATTTAATTTTGGTAAGTTTCTTTTGGATTTCTGCGATTAAACTAAACTTTTCCAGCAACATTTTCGCCGTGCTATTCTATTATTATTATTCAACAGTATTGACATCAAAAGGGTAAAGTTTTATGTAAAAAGAAATTAGATACTATCCACGGATCATCAGGGAAGCCATTGAAATAGAAAAAAGAATGAAAGAATGTTTATTTAGCAAGAAACACCGGAATTACTCCAAGATTTCAAGCTTGAGCCAATAAACTTTGTTTCATATTGTCCTTACAATTATTCTGCCACTTTTTATTCTGAGAACGGTTGAAGGACTAGGGACAGGTGTGATGAATCTAGATTATCGACGTAACGGAAACATCTTATGGACATTGAACGTTAAAAATTTAGACTCTTTCCTTTATTTCCAGCGTATTTTAAAGATTACATATCATTTCTCTGTAATGGAAAATAGACACCAAAGGATTTCAAATGTAGGGAAGACATTCTTTCAAACAAAAACCATTTAATTTTGGTAAGTTTCTTTTGGATTTCTGCGATTAAACTAAACTTTTCTAGCAACAGTTTCGCCGTGCTATTCTATTATTATTATTCAACAGTATTGACATGAAAAGGGCGAAAGTTTTATGCTAAGAAATAAGCTACTATCCACGGATCATCAGGGAAGCCATTGAAATAGAAAAAAGAATGAAAGAATGTTTATTTAGCAAGAAACACCGGAATAACTCCAAGATTTCAAGCTTGAGCCAATGAACTTTGTTTCATATTGTCCTTACAATTATTCTGCCACTTTTTCTTCTGAGAACGGTTGAAGGACTAGGGACAGGTGTGATGAATCTAGATTATCGACGTAACGGAAACATCTTATGGACATTGAACACTAAAAATATAGACTCTTTCCTTTATTTCCAGCGTATTTTAAAGATTACATATCATTTCTCTGTAATGGAAAATAGACACCAAAGGATTTCAAATGTAAGGAAGACATTCTTTCAAATAAAAAACCATTTAATTTTGGTAAGTTTCTTTTGGATTTCTGCGATTAAACTAAACTTTTCTAGCAACAGTTTCGTCGTGCTATTCTATTATTATTATTCAACAGTATTGACATGAAAAGGGCGAAAGTTTTATGTAAAAAGAAATTAGATACTATCCACGGATCATCAGGGAAGCCATTGAAATAGAAAAAAGAATGAAAGAATGTTTATTTAGCAAGAAACACCGGAATAACTCCAAGATTTCAAGCTTGAGCCAATAAACTTTGTTTCATATTGTCCTTACAATTAGTCTGCCACTTTTTCTTCTGAGAACGGTTGAAGGACTAGGGACAGGTGTGATGAATCTAGATAATCGACGTAACGGAAACATCTTATGGACATTGAACACTAAAAATTTAGACTCTTTCCTTTATTTCCAGCGTATTTTAAAGATTACATATCATTTCTCTGTAATGGAAAATAGACACCAAAGGATTTCAAATGTAAGGAAGACATTCTTTCAAATAAAAAACCATTTAATTTTGGTAAGTTTCTTTTGGATTTCTGCGATTAAACTAAACTTTTCTAGCAACAGTTTCGCCGTGCTATTCTATTATTATTATTCAACAGTATTGACATGAAAAGGGCGAACGTTTTATGTAAAAAGAAATTAGATACTATCCACGGATCATCAGGGAAGCCATTGAAATAGAAAAAAGAATGAAAGAATGTTTATTTAGCAAGAAACACCGGAATAACTCCAAGATTTCAAGCTTGAGCCAATAAACTTTGTTTCATATTGTCCTTACAATTATTCTGCCACTTTTTCTTCTGAGAACGGTTGAAGGACTAGGGACTGGTGTGATGAATCTAGATTATCGACGTAACGGAAACATCTTATGGACATTGAACACTAAAAATTTAGACTCTTTCCTTTATTTCCAGCGTATTTTAAAGATTACATATTATTTCTCTGTAATGGAAAATAGACACCAAAGGATTTCAAATGTAGGGAAGACATTCTTTCAAACAAAAAACCATTAAATTTTGGTAAGTTTCTTTTGGATTTCTGCGATTAAACTAAACTTTTCTAGCGACAGTTTCGCCGTGCTATTCTATTATTATTATTCAACAGTATTGACATGAAAAGGGCGAAAGTTTTATGTAAAAAGAAATTAGATACTATCCACGGATCATCAGGGAAGCCATTGAAATAGAAAAAAGAATGAAAGAATGTTTATTTAGCAAGAAACACCGGAATAACTCCAAGATTTCAAGCTTGAGCCAATAAACTTTGTTTCATATTGTCCTTACAATTATTCTGCCACTTTTTCTTCTGAGAACGGTTGAAGGACTAGGGACAGGTGTGATGAATATAGATTATCGACGTAACGGAAACATCTTATGGACATTGAACACTAAAAATTTAGACTCTTTCCTTTATTTCCAGCGTATTTTAAAGATTACATATCATTTCTCTGTAATGGAAAATAGACACCAAAGGATTTCAAATGTAGGGAAGACATTCTTTCAAACAAAAAACCATTTAATTTTGGTAAGTTTCTTTTGGATTTCTGCGATTAAACTAAATTTTTCTAGCGACAGTTTCGCCGTGCTATTCTATTATTATTATTCAACAGTATTGACATGAAAAGGGCGAAAGTTTTATGTAAAAAGAAATAAGCTACTACCCACGGATCATCAGGGAAGCCATTGAAATAGAAAAAAGAATGAAAGAATGTTTATTTAGCAAGAAACACCGGAATAACTCCAAGATTTCAAGCTTGAGCCAATAAACTTTGTTTCATATTGTCCTTACAATTATTCTGCCACTTTTTCTTCTGAGAACGGTTGAAGGACTAGGGACAGGTGTGATGAATATAGATTATCGACGTAACGGAAACATCTTATGGACATTGAACACTAAAAATTTAGACTCTTTCCTTTATTTCCAGCGTATTTTAAAGATTACATATCATTTCTCTGTAATGGAAAATAGACACCAAAGGATTTCAAATATAGGGAAGACATTCTTTCAAACAAAAAACCATTAAATTTTGGTAAGTTTCTTTTGGATTTCTGCGATTAAACTAAACTTTTCTAGCGACAGTTTCGCCGTGCTATTCTATTATTATTATTCAACAGTATTGACATGAAAAGGGCGAAAGTTTTATGTAAAAAGAAATTAGATACTATCCACGGATCATCAGGGAAGCCATTGAAATAGAAAAAAGAATGAAAGAATGTTTATTTAGCAAGAAACACCGGAATAACTCCAAGATTTCAAGCTTGAGCCAATAAACTTTGTTTCATATTGTCCTTACAATTATTCTGCCACTTTTTCTTCTGAGAACGGTTGAAGGACTAGGGACAGGTGTGATGAATATAGATTATCGACGTAACGGAAACATCTTATGGACATTGAACACTAAAAATTTAGACTCTTTCCTTTATTTCCAGCGTATTTTAAAGATTACATATCATTTCTCTGTAATGGAAAATAGACACCAAAGGATTTCAAATGTAGGGAAGACATTCTTTCAAACAAAAAACCATTTAATTTTGGTAAGTTTCTTTTGGATTTCTGCGATTAAACTAAACTTTTCTAGCGACAGTTTCGCCGTGCTATTCTATTATTATTATTCAACAGTATTGACATGAAAAGGGCGAAAGTTTTATGTAAAAAGAAATAAGCTACTACCCACGGATCATCAGGGAAGCCATTGAAATAGAAAAAAGAATGAAAGAATGTTTATTTAGCAAGAAACACCGGAATAACTCCAAGATTTCAAGCTTGAGCCAATAAACTTTGTTTCATATTGTCCTTACAATTATTCTGCCACTTTTTTTCGGAGAACGGTTGAAGGACTAGGGACAGGTGTGATGAATATAGATATCGACGTAACGGAAACATCTTATGGACATTGAACACTAAAAATTTAGACTCTTTCCTTTATTTCCAGCGTATTTTAAAGATTACATATCATTTCTCTGTAATGGAAAATAGACACCAAAGGATTTCAAATGTAGGGAAGACATTCTTTCAAACAAAAAACCATTAAATTTTGGTAAGTTTCTTTTGGATTTCTGCGATTAAACTAAACTTTTCTAGCAACAGTTTCGCCGTGCTATTCTATTATTATTATTCAACAGTATTGACATGAAAAGGGCGAAAGTTTTATGTAAAAAGAAATTAGATACTATCCACGGATCATCAGGGAAGCCATTTAAATAAAAAAAGACCAAATAACCTAAACAGAGAAGATGGCTACAAACTTCCTTATACGCGGAAAAGACTTTTGAAAAACTCAAATATTAACTTATCATGTTGTACATAATAACCGATTAAGTTTGTTTATTTATTTTTCATTGTTGATTTAGAATGCCTGAGGAAGCCGACAGAATAGCACGGCGACACTGTTGCTAAATAAAAGTTTAGTTTAATCGTATAAATCCAAAAGAAACATACCAAAATTAAAATGAACTGCGAAAATCTACGTAAAACATGTTGTACATTTTCTAAGAACGCCGACTTTCTGTGGCTAATGTTTTTTGGCATTCTTTTGTTTCAGATCCACTGTTTCGACATTGTTGTTATGCATCACCGTTTCTCCACCGTTTTCAGAAGTACCAGTCACGAAAATAAATTTGTTTTACGAGTTATTTAATGCCTAAAATACAAACGGACAAATGAAGCATGCGTACGCTATTTTGAATGGCAACCATGGCAACTGATTTGAAGCACCAAAAAATTACGACAAAAACCAGTTGCCTTACTTAAACAAACTTACGAAAAGCAATCGTAAATGCGATTTTTTTCCCACATTTTTATTACTGTTGCGGTGTACTAAGCCAATATCAACGAAGAAACAAATATTAAGCTCCAGATGACTATGAATACTACTATGAGATTTGTATGTGATGTAAGACGGTGGGATCTTGTTACTGATTCATACAAGAGACTAAAATGGCTTAAAGTTAGAGAAAGTCGCCTTTATTTTTATCTATTCTCTCCGCCTTCAAACTTTTCAAGTCAACATGTCCTCCGTACCTGTTCAACTCTTTCATTTAAAAAAAAGACATCCAAAACCAGCTAACAAGATCCCATTATTTAGACCTACAGATCCCACAGCACAAAACTGAAATGCACCACAAATCACACATCGCTACTGAATCAAGGAATTGAAGTTCTCTCCAAATAGATATAAAAACATGTAATTCTGTATCCTGTTTTAAAAGAAAATTATCTCATTCTATATTCACTAAAAATGTTAAGGGAGAAAGTGAAAATATGAATAATTATTGCAACATTGTAATCAATTTTAATTTTTTTGTGTAAATTTATTATTACAATGTATATTTTTGTGAAAACACTGATTTTTAAGCATTATTATATTTTTTAAATTATGTCTTGTGTAAATGATAATTAGTATACCAAGGTGTCTGAAAGACCGATAAGGGTCTACGACAATAGACGTTTCATTTATTTATTTATTGAAATACAAACGGACAAATGAACCACGCTATTTTGAACGGCAACCATTGCAACTAATTTTCGTAATCAAACCGATTGAACGCGACTTGAGTTGAGAGATCAGACCTTCCACTAAAGATCGAATTGATTTAACGTGCATTGACTAAACCAGTAAACGAGCCAAAAATCTGTTTCTAATTCTAATTCTCTGGTGTCACAGAATTAGATATTTTTGGAGAAATTCCACGTCGGATATATCGTATCTACGCCATCTGTGGGAATATAGGGGAACTTTTTTGGAATCTGTCATAAATTCTTTTAATTCTAACAATAGTGTAAATATAAAATATGGAAATTAGTGCTGGTCGAGCATACCACATGAGCGAAAGTGGCTTTTTAAAATGTACAAAAAAAACTTTGTAAGCTTTCACTGACAAGTTAAACAATATGACCAGTTTCATCCAATAGGGCGCACATCATAATGTAATTTATAGAGAACAGTTCTTCTCATGTATGTCATTTGAGGTGTAGACCAAATAAGAAACACATGATATACCATCCAGAAGAAATTGATAAGGTCCCTGTGCAATAAGCATTTAAAGGCCATCTGGAGACCCCAATTTTAAGGACGTGCGGTTTGTTTCACTCTTTTAACTTAATGGAATTTGACGTAACTTGCTGGAAGCATTAACTATGTTTTCCTAAAACTACCTGAATTTTTTCAAAATTATTTACCGCATATTTCTTAGGATATTAGATGTGGAAGTGGGCATGAAATTACATATGAGTTCTTAAATGGGAACGCGAGGTGCGACTAGCTTCATTCATTCGAAAAGAACGTTTTCTAGTTTTGAATAATAAGAAAAACAAAAATAATTTAAATCATCAATAGAATAATGTATGAAAATCAATTGATATACTTTATTTTTGTTATTTTAGTTTTTCTTATTATTAAGTAGAAAAATGTTCTTAACATTATTTTAAGTCTATTAATTGAGTGAATATAAATTACGGAAGTTGGTTCTGTTAGAGCATAACAATACCTACAGCAACACTGGAGTGTAATTTTGTACAGTAAAAAGATGACAACTTTTGTAAGCTTTCACTGACATGTTAACAATACGACCAGTTTCATCCAAATAGCGGACATCATCAGGTACTTTGTACAAACAGTTCTTATCATGTGTGTGTAATTTGGGGTGTAGACCCGACCAAGTTAATCTCATTATTTAGCATCTAGAAGAAATTGATAAGGTCTCTGTGCAATAGGCATTTTAAGACCCACTGTGGACTCCAATTTAAATATTCATTCTTGTTAATAATTCCCTGTGTTAGCGATGATAGGTATTTGGTGACAGCATTTCAAATTTCAATCAAATCAAATTAGTAATTCAAGAATTGTTTTAACACTGCAATAAAAGGCTCTTAACTTGTACAAATATTTGTCAACTTGTGGGAGTGAAAAGTTCATATACACCTCAATGTAAGGTTTTCAATAACTTGAAAAGGTAAATGTTTCACTTGTACGTACTTCAATATGATTTTTAAACCCGCCATTGGTCGCGCTATGTGATTTTCTCTCAGACACCAAATTTAAACTTGTGCTCACTTTGTAATCAATGAGTTATAAGAATAAGTTCCCTTTCCTTTTAAGCTGACTTTTAATATCTCTTGTCCTATTGACCGACCGTCTCATATAAAAGTATAAATGAAGCGTTTAGCAGCTGTGTAATAATGACATATGTCTATGATACCGTAATGGCTACAATTAGGTGTGAGACTTTTCCTCATCGCGCGACCACTGACGTCAACTGTTTTTGAATATAATCACTCAGTTGCGTTACACTTTCGCAACATGCGGGCAAAGTTGATTAATTTCGTGGAGAGCAGATATATTTTAATGCAAATTTATGAGTCATGAGAATATATGTCCGCATTTAATATAAATATTTCTTCTTGAGAATTGTAATTTTCTTCATTAATACCCAATGATAACATCGCCAGTAAAATTAGCAATGATTACGTAATTGTATCAGTAATTGTGTCTATATGGAAATCATTGTTTCAAATGAACATTTAGAGAAATAAATTGTATCTAAATATAGTGTAATATATTGTCAATATACGCTCTATGATAGATATAATCAATGGTGTACATCTGAGTGTGAGAAAAAGTCTCACACGCGACTGATCGCGTGTTAAGGTAGCTTAGCGACCACTCCTGCGTTCAACTTGTAAAAATATCAACTTAGGAAAGCAATAATTTGATTTTTAACTTAATGAAGGGCCATGTAACTTAACTAGCATAAACTTGAGAAGTCAATCCTTTTCCAAATCCGTCGTATTTGAGGACGTCGTCCATTTTATACATTCGATTTCCACTCGTCCGACTGAACAGTTGGTCGATAATCGCCTCCACAACCAGGACGGCTGCTACTCTGTCCCGGTATCGAACTCCGCCACTATCGATGGTGAGCTCGTATAAGAGTGGGCACGATACACGTCCCAGTTGACCCCTAACAAGTGGGCTCGTACAAACGCCTTGTAATCGCCGTTTTAGTTGTTAATGTTGCGTCTTATGTGCATCTTATTGGAATAAAACTATTGAACGAATAAATTTCTGTAAATCACATCGGAATCGATAACACCAGTCTGAATTTTGAAACTTTTTGTCAGATAATTTATTAAAAATAGGAGTATTTTATTCATTGTTTTATGCTGATCATAAAAACGATTATCATTTTATTTCTATCACGTCAGTTATTTACACAAAATAAGATTTATGGTTTCAAGATTTTAACTTCTGCAAACACAGTTATATTGACATTACTTCACGCAAGGACAATGTTTGTAAAAAAATTAATGATGGATGATTAATATTTACAACGTAACATAACAATAGCAGCAGTTGTACCAACCTAATACTCATTAGCTTGGGCTAACCTCATTAGTTTCTGTTGATAACTATCCCTCGCACAATAATTAACCACTGGAACTTGTAATGCACTCATCAATAAATCTTAGAAGTTAAATTGGGACCATTTTGAAAAAAAACTGTACGTGATATAAGAAACCTAATGCCTGTTGTTCACGGCAAAATTTTCGGTAAAACGTTTTATAAAATCGACTAATTTTATAAAAATGAGCTTGCTAACGATAAAACCGTTTTATAAAACCTGGTTTTATAAAACGTTTTACGGAAACGGAAAAAAACTGGCAATTTCTTAACAGCTGCGTTGCTAATAATTGTGGTAAAGGAACATATAAAAGTACATTGTAATGTCTAAAAACGTCTCCCAAGCATTGTAATATATATTTAATTTCGGCCCGATGTTTACACAAAGCTCGCAAACTTCAAAATAAGCTAAATTGAGAATAATCGGAAGTTTATTTTCATCTGTCGACTTCAATTTTCACCAAATTAATCACGATCTCACAACCCTATCAAAAGAAATCATGAGACAAGGTTGAAATCTACCGGTATTATGGCTGTTGCTCACGGTAAAATTTTCGGTAAAACATTTTATAAAACCGACTAATTTTGTAAAAATGAGCTTGCTAACGATAAACCGTTTTATAAAACATTGTTTTATTAGACGTTTTACGGAATAGGACAGGTTCTATTTCAAATAAAAACGTTGTATGCAACAACCAATGAGACGTTCCGCTCATCGCGTTGATAATAATAATCTCGTATCCATGGGAATCCGTAAACAAGTAAAACGTAAACAAACATGGTTGGAAGTTCATGGAGTACGTTGAGAGGCAGTAATGTCCTTCTTGTTGTTGTTAGAAGAAGAATGCGTTAATAGAGCCATATTGCACCGTTGAGTATGTGATCAGAAAGTATAAGTAAATAAACACTAAACATATATAGTTATTAACCAAACAGTCATCCAAAAAAGAGTGCATTTATCACTTCACGTGTTTGCATAGCGTCTCATAGATGGCAGGACATTACGGTTTTATGAATTGTTTCACCATTCGAGTAAGCCAATACGTTTTACGTACGATTCATAAAACTTTCAATATTTTTCTTATTAAACTCTTTTATGGAAAATTTTACCGTGAGCAACAGGAATAAGAAAAGTTCTGAAATCAGCATATAAAAGTTGGCTATTATCACTTACTAAATTTCAGTCATCTGATACCATAAAGACTTTTTTTAATAAGATATTATTATTGGTCATTATATTTTTAGTAATATGTTATTATTGGTCGAACGTTTTGATCTTTTGTGGCTCTTTTCGGAGTACGGTCGTTCCAACCTATCAACCTTTTGTGATTGGTTCTGGAATGCCATCAGTCGATTCAATTTCTGTGAATCGCATTGGAATCGATAGCTTGTTAATATAGGTGAAAAATATCGATACTCGTGAATCGCTCATAATATATTCTCGGTCGGAAATACAGATATTAGTGAATCGTATCGTGATCGTTTGGTTATGCCATCAACCCTTCCAAACCCTGACGCTTTGCAATCTGACGTTCCCGCCATACCCTTAAGGGGTCTGCAATTGGTCGACCCTTCATGCGTCATTGAGTTCTAATCCAAACCCCTGAAGCTCACGACAAAGCACCATTCGCGACATCTGCCGCTTCGCTGATCAATAATTATCGTCAACAGCCGTCCACGGGGGAGTTTGAATTGACGCGCGTACCCCAGGGGTGTAGAATGGGACCCCTTCATTGTCCACTGGGTTCCCCTTTTCCCCTTGCGGTGGGCAGAAAGGTCTGGGGATGAAACTGGGCAAACCCTAGGCTATAATTGTCTCCTTTTCAAACGTATGGATTATGTTATGCATTAATTTATATATTTCACCGCCCAGGCATTTATTTAGTTCAAAGGTACTCTGAGTATTTTATAATGGAGGAGGTCAAAGTAATAAACCGTGCCTACATAAAAATGGCTAAGAAATAACTCCAATATTAGAGTTCCGAGAGCCAATGTTTCATTAATGCAGCTGAGCTAATGTTTTGCACGTTATCCTTCCACGCTGTCTTGATTTCGAGGTGATTCCAAGTTATTTGACATCACCTGAATCCTCAATAAATTTACCCATCTTACTTTAAAAATACGGCGTTCCTTGAAGTCTTCCGAAAAGTGTACTGACTCGCCCGGAAGAATATCATCATCCCAGCATCCATCTCTCATCCCGGCAGGGGGGTTATTTTGTAATCTCACTTTAGTGAGAATACGTCATAAAATGTCACTTTTTCGTAGTTCAACTCCGCCACCCAGGCCATCTTCGGATCTCAAGCGGTGAACTGCCGGTCATGTGCTGGTCTTTTGTACGATTCATCCGCTCTGATCCGTATCTTTCGACTCTTTGATCCGTTTCATTATCTCCGCCTGCCATTAGTTCCATCTCACCTGTCATAAAGAACGTGACATGGAGCAACCATCGTTTCCACTTGAAACTTGAGTTGGAAAATAAACAAGGGCGCGAAAGATACAAACGATTTTAAATCGTATTGTTGTAAATAATTGAATAATAATAAACGTGAAGAACTTCAGCATTTTCAACTCCAATATATATTGGTCACTTGAAGGCATGCTTTGTTTGAAATGCTTATGTTATTATTAGCTTGAATTATCTGTGTATATATTTATCGTATCAATATTTTCCAAACAATGTTGCTGATACCTTTGTTTTCGTGTGCCTATCCGCCAGTGTATGGAGAATGGAATTCAGTTATTCATACCATAATTTCATAATTTTAACAAATATTGCCTAAAAATATACGTTCTTGCTAGATATTTCCCGTGCTTGTGAATCGAACACTAATTAGATGCACTTATTTTTTTTTAAATATTGACTGATCTATAATTCACTTCATCTATGCTACACACTTTGTATTTTGTATATACCTTTCATATCACACCTCATATTATAGGTATATTCTATTGGTATATCTCCATTTTTAGATCATTTCTCATCTCTCTTATCCGATTAATATATTCAATTTCATCGTTTACTATCTTCTGCTTAGCCTACAATTAATGTCACAGTTATATCTACGATATGAGTGAGGAGGAGGTGCAGTGCGAGCGAGAGAGTCACGTGTTTCGATGCATGGCCGCCAGGTGGCAACACCACACTCCACACATATAAGAAATGATTCCTTCGACTCGACTGGTGATTGTTGTTTAGTTGAAATGCTATTAATTGTCATTCCCCCCCCCCCCCGAATAGACGAAGCGACGGTTTCTTAATCTATTATCTATTAATATTCACTTCATCTATATGCTACACACACTTTGTATTTTGTATATACCACTCTTATCACCTCATATATAGGTATATTCTATTGGTATCTCCCTTTTTAGATAATTTCTTCTCTCTCCGATTAATAATATTCAATTTTATTGTGACTATCTGCTGCTTAGCCTGCAGTTAATGTCATAGTTATATCTACGATAAATAAGGAAGAGAAGTGGGCCAATCACGTTTCCTTGTGGGACGCCTGATAACAACCTATCCATATAAGAAGTAATTCTTTCAACTTGACTGATAATTGTTGTTTCATTAAAATGTTATGAAAGTTATCTTCCCCCCGAATAGACGAAGCAACGGTTTTAATCTTATCTATTAACTTCATCTGCTACGTTTTGTTTTACTTCATCACTTCGTAGGTATATTCTTAGTATCCCTTTAGATCATTTATTTCCGATAAATTCAATTTTCGAGGCGATCCATCATTTTGTCAATCAAAATCTCGAAGCAGTTGTTTTTTTTTTAAGACACTCTTAATATTGATTGGAGAAGTTCAGAATTCGTTGACGGGAATAATATGAATGGATAGTTAAAGACGAAGGATAAGATTTCTTTTGACATCCATCGGGTGAATTCCTTGTAGAATTCTAAATAAATGCCACTATTTTCTATTGAAGTGATTTTGATGCCACCGAAGGTAGGAAATTGTTTTTTTAAATACTACTACAGGAAGTTTGTAAGCATTAATTTTTCGATTGTGGCAGATGTTTCCGCGCAGATTCATAAGGAAGAGAATTGGGCTAATCACGCTTCCTTGTGGGACGCCTGTTGGTGATTGGTGTTTTACCTGGTGACACTTTGAAGCTGGAGGAAAAATGTTTTAAGCAACATTTATGCGAATTCTTAAAACGATGACTTTCTATGACAGAGATTTATGTCTTTGAGGGAGGAAAATTATTTATTAAAAATCTCCTCTCCTGTCAATGTGTAAGGATGAAAGCGGGTCTATTAGGCTTGCTAAAGAAACCGCAGAGGAATACTTCGCATGTTTATGAGATTTAGACACTAATGTTAATTAGACACTAATAGATAAATTGGCAAATAACAGAGCAAAAGAATAGCCTTGGAATAACGATAAAAATAATTCAAAAAACTGTGTGTGCCAAATAGTGTTTGCAGAAGTAATGGCATTGTATGACATGTTTTTTATCGTTTTTATCATTAAAAAATAACAAAAACAGTTGAATTGTGCATCCACTATACGTGATAATGGATTAGAGAGGACAGTTTGAAAAATTTAGTAATAGATTTCACTATCGATAATGAGAATAAAAATGGATGCACCTTTTAGCTCAGCACAAATCTGAAACTACTAGTGCATACGATTCTTTATTGTTGGGATGTAAAATGACTCCATACGCTCACGTACGTCACCAAATGACTTTCAACTTACTTTTAGTGTTAAAAAGCATTGCATATTTATTCTGTAAAAGATTTACAGACTTTTTACTTTTAATCTGTAAAAGATTTACTTTGTCATTAGTACTGATAACGCTGATGATGATGAGAAATAATGGTGAATTTGAGCATTTATTATGTATATAACTCACAATTTTAAGAACCATTTCATCATTTACAACGCGAATACCTACATAGTTTATATCAGCAGTTTCTTAAAAATGAATAAAGACATCTATTATGAATTTTGTAAGCATAATTTATTAGCGAGGAGGATTTTAACGTTTCTAGATCCAAAAAATTGTAATAGCGTACAAATATGTTCTCATAACGATGTTATTATGTGAATCTTCCTGGGTGGAAGTTACTCCTGAAGAAATTGCCTCCAAAGCTTTGCTTTAGAGTCGAAATCGAACGTTAGAATAATAATACCAAAGCTTTCTCGATCAATTTTATCAAAGTTTCTTTTTGTCGTATTGAATAGTCGTAGATTATAATTCTCTGTCTTAAACTCCGCATTGATTTCCCGTGTTTATCATAAGTTGGCCTGAAAAATCTTTTCTGAACTCAAACTCTATGCCATCTACTAGTTTTCTTAAATATCGGACCCATTTTCAATTAAAATATATATATCGTGCCCAAAACTCAAGATATTATCACATCCAAATGGTTTGAGCCAATTCTAACGTTTGTTTTACGTAAATACGAGCATACAACTATTGGGCAGGTTCTCATTTAAGACTAAATAAATAAATAATTCTCCATTGGAATTGGTATCCATAGTGATAAATGGCCACGATATAGTAGATACTGTACCATTCCATAAAATGGTTCTGATAACTCCTTATATCGGCAAAAATATTATAGTTTTATTTTGAAATGTGTTTTGTTGGAACATGATGTTGTTCCTGTCTAAATCCGAGGTAATTCTTATTTGTATATATATTGTAATAATGACGTGTATGATAATACTTTGATTTTTAAGGTGAAACTTGTGATATTTTTTATGTTACTTCATTTTAATAATGTTTTTGTACCGTAGTATTGTAAGCCCTGAAGATGGTGTCTCAATTATACACCGAAACGTTGGCATATAGGAGTTATAGTTTTTAAATTTACGACCTATCCTATAGATATAAATCTTACATAAATAATTCTCGTGCTTGAATATAGCCGAGCACTGTCATTTTTTTTTTTTAATAAAATGGTAATTTTTTTCCATCAACTTCACTTGACGAAATGAGCAATTAATTTATCAACTATGCGAAGCGGAACTTTTTAAAAAAATCCATTTAATGTTTTTATTTTACTATTTTTTGTTGAAATATTTTATACAGGGTTTTCATTAAATATTACAAAATATTTAACGTGAAATATTTCATAGTTTCGAGCTCCAGTTCCTTCTCTGACTACGGCAAAACTTAAAGAGCTCCATGGGGGTCTATTCTCTATCTCGAAGCTACCGCATCGGTAGCTTCGAATAAGCTACCAGAATTGGCTACCAACCGTATTCTTTAACTCGCGGGAGCTTTCTCAAGAACGTAATAGGAAGTGGAGAGAAGAAGTTTGACGAGAAAGGCGGGTATGAGAATATTTTAAAAACATATCCACGGTAATAACATTTCTGGTGACGTCATTCTTAGAACCAATGGGAAAACTCGTATCAATGTTTTCTTCCGTGGATAAAACTGGTGAAACCTGTTTTAAGGTCGTTTTAGACGGTAAAGATGTTCGTGCATAGTGTTTAGCGAAGAATTCGACGCATTAAAAATGATGCGAGCAAAATTCTAAAATGTTTTATTTTCGCTCACATAATCTCGTGAATACGAACGCTCGACGTCCATCTTGGCTGTTTTGTTCACTTGAAATAAGATTGTTCGTAAATATATTCGGGAGTTGGGGTTCATGTCAATTCTATAGTTCAATATAATTCGTGCTATTTGCTTTCGTCAATTACTCGTTGCTTCAAATCATTTAAATATGATACGAAGATGAAGCTTTTAAAAGAAATGCGAAGGTGATACACGTTACCACGGCCCATTGAAGTATCCCATTATGGGCTGGAATCACGTAACTCACCGAAGGTAAATATGGCTTTCCATCACTCCAGTTAATATCTTTTTCGTGAAAAATCTCGCCAATGGCGAAAATGAGAAAGTAACCCAGTGAAAGTGCAAAGATTGTGCATTTAATAAATGTAAGAAACATACCCGTGCGTTGGATAATTATAGATAGATAAGCGTTAGAAAATGACCAATATTTAAGCAGGGTATTCGGAGGCCGCGCTTCGTAAGGCTACCGTGGGAGCTTATTGGGGCTACGGAAGTAGATTACAGAATATGGGTGGGAGCCTAATATTCTACCGTTAGCTTCCTGCTTGCTCTTTCTCCGGTAGCTTCCATGATAGAGAACACCGATGGGAGCAAGTAGCTTATTGAAGCATCTTTCCGCCAGAAAGCTCCGATGCTTCGAGTTAAGAGAATAGACCCCTCAGGTAGCTCCAGCTCAGGGGCCTGATTCTGATGCTTTCCCGATGTTCAACTTTTCCACCAAAACGTCATTAGTTTCCACCAAAACGTCATGACTACGTCATATGTTCCACCTTCCACCAGAGAATAGTTCACTATATCGTTCATCGTTCAATGACTGGTGGAAAGTCAAGCTTCCCTTCCACCCGTCATCCACTTGGTGGAACAGCGCTAGTGTCGTGGTGGAAACTTTCCGACGGAAGTAAGTGTGCGGAAGGTAGACATTGCTTTGTTCGCGTTTTCGAGGCGTTGGACATCGGCATAAGTTTGTGACGTTCGGCTCTCCAGAGAAGGTCATTGAGCCGTTCGTTTAACAGATCAAGAGTCTTTCAATGAACGAATGATGGAACTTTCCACCAGTCTTCCACTGGTGGAAGATCAGAATCGGGCCCAAGGCTCTGGTCCCGGGTTCGAAGCACTTGATTTTGACTCGCCATCATTTCTTGACGAATAACTCCAATCATTTGCAAAATGTAATACTTTTTAGGAATTAATCGTAGGATTAAAAACTCACGTTTTTCGGTTTTGAAAAAAAACTACTAGGAGAAGGTCATTACACCGTCTAAAGTACTCTTTACCATTTTATGAATTCTCTACACATAAAAATGTCGACTGAAAATAAAAATTCATTTCGTGACAGTTTAGCAAGAAACCCTGTGTGCTCATTATACTGTCGTCGCAGAAAGTACACGTCCCTGAGTTTGAGACCTAATACGTATCTCTAAAACAGCTTGGACGATTTTTATGAAAAATACATCAAATTTAAGATTGTTTCAATCTTCGTTAAGTAATTACAAGAAAACTCTTAAAAAATTATAATAAAAGTTTGATTATTGGGAGAAAAGGAAAAAAAGTCCAGTTTATTGGCCCATTTTTGGGGATACTGTCTATTCGATGGCAGTAATACTTAAATACCTTATTGTTTAAACTTGTTTTCGTTCTTTTGTTAAATTTCAAATATGTTACTTCAGTCGGTTTGAGCGAGATAGATCCCTAGTCATAGTGGAGACCATATTCAAATTTTATTCTTTGATTTCAGCGTCCGTAAGAAGTATGATATAAATACTGTAATATTAATGGCGCGAATGTATAATTATATATGACCAAAATTCGCAGTAATGAAATAAATAAAGCTACATATAAGTCTCTAACTTGACTCATTTTTTCACGCCGTACGGCTGAAAACCCTTCAAAACAGCAGGTTTTTTTGCGACTCTTTCAAAATTACTGTGGTGAGTGATATATTATTTTTTATAAAGAGTTAAGAAAACATGTAAACTACGCAGCGTTAGTTTTTTGACGAAATCTAGGTGTTATAAATTCATATTTTTTTTAATATTCTCCTACTCTGGAGCCCACAGCCATAATCTATCCCATTTATAAAACAGCTTACATTTTCAGGGAAATTGCTCTAAAAGTAGTTCGGCTAAGGGGTTGATATATTTTGATGTATAATTGGAAAATTGAGTGTTTTTTCTTTAAAATTTAGGCCAAATTCATCAAATTCTAGGTGAAGTGATTTTTCGCTCAAACTACCTTAATATGTTTAAACGTTGTCTTTATTTTTGTGGGACTACTTTATCTTCGTTCTCAAGGGCATGAAGAGAGATTTTCATTACACTGATATGGCTTACTGTATTATTTTACTTTTTAACCTTGGTCGTTTAAAAATGGATCGCACTGGAGTTTGTTACGGTTTCAAAGTATCAATTAGAAAAAGAAATATCTCTGATTTCCCGCCTAGGAACAAATGGAATCTTACATCAAAAGATGCATCTACTGTTTACATATTTGAGATAATAGCATCAAGGATGTATATATGTATATAAAAATCTATATACGAGGGCAGACTTAAAAGTAAGATCTCCAATTTTTTTTGTCATAGAAAATGACATTTATTTACATTGTTGGATACATTGTTGGAAATGTCGTGGCTTCAGCTATTTTCCGATGTAGTCACCCTGGCGCTCGATGATTTTCCTCATCCGCATGATGAACTTTTGCATACCGTCGTCATACCAGCTTCCGTCCGCGTTGCGAAGATAGGCTTTGACCTCCTCTTGCACCTCCTTCGTCCGTCGCGATCTTTATCCCTCCTAGGTGTTTCTTCAGGGTGAGGAACATGTGGAAATCACTTGGTGCGACGTCGAGGCTGTACGGAGGATGCCCGATCACTTTCCACCCAAACTTCGAGATCAGTTCCTGCGTCTGACTAGCCGTATGCGGTCGCGCGTTGTCGTGATGAAATGAGACCCCCTTCGTCAGCATTCCTGAACGTTTGTTCTTGATGGCGCGCCGAAGCTTTTGTAGTGTGTGGCAGTATCTTTCCTTATTGATAGTGGTTCCCCGGGGCATGAAATCCACCAGCAATAATCCTCACCCTGAAGAAACACCTAGGAGGGATGAAGATCGCGACGGACGACGAGGTGCAAGAGGAGGTCAACGCCTTCGCAACGCGGACGGAAGCTGGTATGACGACGGTATTCAAAAGTTCATCATGCGGATGAGGAAAATCATCGAGCGCCAGGGTGACTACATCGAAAAATAGCTGAAGCCATGACCTTTCCAACGATGTATCCAACAATGTAAACAAATGTCATCTTCTATGACAAAAAAATTGGAGACCTTACTTTTAAGTCTGCCCTCGTATATGAATAAAATTACATTATGTATTGTAGCGTGGGACGGTGTACAGAAATAAGAAACACCTAGTTTCAGCTTTCTTTATAATATCCATCTTTTTACTGAAGCAGAGCAACTTCCAGACAAGGGACCTTATTCAGTAACGACTCGACATGGTCAAACCTCGGAAAATCCGTGAATGTGACGTCATTTCCCCGGAAAAATCTCAACTTCTGAATGGCCCTATGTGAAATTTTAGAGGCTATGACGTCAAAATTTCGTCACTTTCGAGGCTCGAAAATTCCGAGAAACATACAGAATAGCCTACCAGCTCTCCTTCTTCCTTAACAACCCCTCTCCCTCCCCCAAAACAAAAACCTTTGCAACGAAACATTTTAACAATTAAACATTTGTAAACTAAAATAAATTAAAACATTTAAACAACTACTATTCCAAATTAAACAATATAAAAACGAATTCTGCGGTATGGTTCAAACGCTACAATATACTATTAAACTTCTTGAGCTCAAAAAATGAGTTGGCTACGGTTTGAAAGTATGAATTAGAATAAGAAGTATATCTGATAGCCCACTTAGAAATAACCTTGATTCATGCATCAACTGTTATTATGTTCATTTTAAAAGCATCAATGATATATATGTGATAGCCCACTTAGAAAAATTATATAATATTATAATGACCCTTAGATATTAGTGATAGCCCACAAATATTTCTGATAGCACACTTAGAAATAACTATAATTCATGCATCAACTGTTTTGAAATTTATATTAAAAGCATCAAAGATATATATGTGTTTACAAATGTATATAGATGAAGCAAATTATATTTTTTCTTTGAATGGTGTTTTCGAATCTATAACTAAAGTTTTTTTTATGTTTTGTTTGTTCTCCAGAATTTCAACAAGAATATGTTTTTTATATTCGTAAAGTATGCAATATAAACATTCGAAATTTGTAGTTGCGATATATGTAATTGTTAATATCATGCTTTATACCATTCATTTTAAATATTTTTATTTTCACTTATTATATGTTTTTTTTCAAAATTTTAGTTTGGTTTTCCGTTTTGGTTTTGTTTTTTGTTGTTGATTTTGTTGCTAAGAGTAAGAGTTTGTTTTTTTGTGTTACCATTGTCGCAGTAAGAAAGTTAATCCTTATGAGGTACTAAATTTATGATTGAAAACTTTTTTATTATTGTAGTATTATAATTATTATTATTAACTATATAATTCCTTTGCATTGTACTGTATATGCCCTGAAGAAGCCTCATTAATAAGGAAATAGCGAAACGTCTTGGCGGAAGAAGGAAGTTGAGTTTCTTAAAAAAAAGACATGACCAACAAACCTCCATAAATTAACCATTGTGTTATATTTTTTCAACTAATAAACTTCATGATCTTAAAATCAAGTGGAGAAATAAGGAAGTTTACTTGGAACAACACTTAAACTCCCAGGGACGCTCAGAAAAATGTCGCCAAAATACCAACTCTATATAAACATGATCGACCGAAAAGACAGAAGACGATCGTATCTTTATTTGCGAACATTAGTACGGGTCGATACCGGCAGACGGCGCGCCGGGCCGGTCGTTTTTCGATGAGATGAGCGTCAAAAGGAGAAGGGGGTGGGGGGGGGGGAATGCCCCTATGTGACGTCACAAGGCACGACACGGGGCAAAAGCGTTACTGTGGGGTTTTGCGCCCTCAAAGTCTTCCTTTGTTTTGTTCCAAAGAGGAGGAGCACCAATCAAAGCTCGCGAGAAATGCTTCCCTCTCCCCCTACCGGCTTGATACGAAACAAAACAGCAACGCGACAATAACAATAATTTCCGCCGCTACAGAGGAGTAGCATGGTTGGCTCTTTCCCCGGTGCGGGGCGGACAGGCACTCTAGCGGCCATATCCAGCACCTGGTGCGGAAAACAAATGACTAATGAATATATGCGCGCGCTATGACTCCATGTGTCTCTCTCCCTTAAACACATTCCCAGAGTCTAACCCCCCCTTTTGAAAACCCTTTTTCCTCCCCTTTACGGACCCTGTACCCTGTTGTGTCTCCCCCCTACCAGACCCTGTGTTAATTCCCTTTACTTCCCTTAAGGATAACCCACCTCAATATCACATTAATTCCGTCCGCATGGATGTTATACTTTGTAACATGCGCTTGACATAAATCTGTCAACTGAACAACTATATCCGACACTCTGCAGGCGTCGCTGTTACCGCTTGGTGCGATTGGATAGGGGGCACAATAATTCAGACGTTGAGGTTAATTGGATAACTGACTAAGGTGTGCTAAATATCAGGATACAATCGATGAGGGATATCTAGGAAGACTAGCTGATTGGTTTGTTACTCTAGAAGGATTAAAATTAAGCATTTGCCTGGAAAGAATTAGTTCTAACAACAGTTTTTGTTCAACACTAGGAGTACCGCAAGGATTCATTTTAACCCCTCTATAATTTTTACAATCCATTATTTCTTATTGGTCCTTCCCAGCTTTTCTATATTTCTTGGCTTTTATGTATTTTAGCAGGTGAAAATAATGTAAAAAGAAGAACCTCATAGAAGCCATAGTTTATAATGTACACTTCATTCTATTTATGAGTACCACAGGGGTCATATTTTGACCCCATGCTTTTTTTACCCTGTTTTATTGGAGATTTGTCATTTTGGAATAGTTTTATTTTCTTTTGTTTTTCATACTCTTCTCTATAATTCTTTAAGGTTTTTATTACAAACAATGATATTAGTTTAAAATGCCTGTTGCTCACGATAAAATTTTCCATAAAATAGTTTTATAAAATTTTGTATTGAAACTTTTATGAATCGTACGTAAAACGTTCTTGCTTGCTCGAACGGTAAAACTATTCATAAAACCGCAATGTCCTGCCATCTATGAGAATCTGTGCGAACACGTGAAGTGATAAAATGCACTCTCTTTTGGATGACTGTTTGGTTAATAATTATATATGTATTGTGTTTATTTACTTATACTTTCTGATCACATACTCAACGGTGTAATATGGCTCTATTAACGCATTATTCTTATAACAACAACAAGAAGGACATTACTGCTTCTCAACGTACTCCATGAACTACTTCCAGCCTTGTTTGTTTTTACGTTTTCCTTGTTTGGTTTCCCATGGATACGAGATTATTATTATCAACGCGATGAGCGGAACGTCTCATTGGTTGTTGCATACAACGGTTTTATGGAAATAGAACCTGTCCTAATCCGTAAAACGTTTTATGAAACTAGCTTTTATAAAACGGTTTTATCGTTAGCAAGCTCATTTGTATAAAATTAGTCGATTTTATAAAATGTTTTACCGAAACTTTTACCTTGAGCAACTGGCATAAGTCCTCAAAATACGAATTTATGTACCCTTACGTATAGTTATAATACTTTGATGGAATACGCGCAGTTTTTACTTAAAAATAGATACGTAAATGCTTCTCTTTGATTTCCGTAAGGGCTCTTTGGAAATCTTTTAACATGCAGGAAACAATACTTATGTTCAATGTACTTTGTACCCGTTTTTCAGCAATGATCGATGGTTGGAAATATGGAAAAAGGCTAAGTGGAAATGGCAAATTGTAATACGTTGCTGAAAAACCAACTTTATTCTAAGGAAAAATTAAACAATATTAACCAAAAACATCTTTATAACGATTTTCATAATATTTAAATTTAATGTCGTAAATTTACCTCTGTAAAACTAAGTAGGTATTCCCAAGGATTCAAAGTGACCCCTGACAAATAGGGATACCGAAAAGGCCGGTATTTCTATGGTTAAGGTGGTTTCACTGTAAAATGACTTAAATGTCATTTTATTCATATTCTGTCTACTTGTAGAAAAAGTTGTCCTCTATCTGATGTGAACAACAAAATCGCTGATCGCGGGGTGACGCAAGGCTGCTCATTATCACCTTTGCATTTTAAAAATTATGCCAAGAAGATGGTAAGAGAAACATGGAACATGCTAGATGTAGGAATCAAAGAAGGAGGCTAGCTTATAAATTTGGTCCGTTAAGGAGCACGTGTTGGTTATTTGATCGTCGAAAGAATCGTAATGCCTGTTTCACACTGTAAAATGTTTGGTAAAACGTTTTATAAAATCTACTAATTTTATAAAAATGAGCTTGCTAACGATAAAAACCGTTTTATAAAACCTTTAGTTTTATAAAACATTTTACGGAATAGGACAGGTTCTAATTCCATAAAACCGTTTTTATGCAACAACCAGTTAGAGGTTCCGCTCATCGCGTTGATAATAATCTCGTATCCATGGGAAGCCAAACAAGGAAAACGAAAACAAACATGGCTGGAAGTTCATGGGACGTATAAGGCAGTAATGTCCTTCTTGTTGTTAGAAGAAGAATGCGTTAGAGCCTCGTCTTCCGATGATTATGATACAGGAGGAAAACTGTAGACTGTTTTAAAATAATCTCAGGGCCCCAAAAGATCCCAAAAAGGGGCCTTTTTGGTAGTCTTCGCTATACGTATTGGGCTTTGTGAAGAGGTTTCATTTTTTTGTTTTTTTAAAACGACTTACGTTCAAGAGAAGAGAGTTGATTTCTTTATCAAATGACTGAAGGAATGAAGTTTATAATTCTTTCAATCAATCATCTTTTTAAATTCGTATTTGCATTAAGATCACAACTTTTAGCTGTAAAACGCACATTGTATACTGAAATCAACAATATCGTATTTCCTTGACAACCAGATTTAGGTCTTCAGCGCATTAAACAAATCCATTTAGCAAAGTTAAGCTGATTAGGAATACTAAGCATCAGGTTTTGCGCAGTGTTTTACTTTTTTGCTTTATAAAAATACTTTGACTCAAGATTATGAGGGTTTTCATTTATTTTATCAGATACCCAAAAGAATGAAATTTATAACTTTTTCAATCGCTTCTCCTCTTATAAGATATGAGTTATGAAGAAGGTGTTATCCCTAGCAACTAATTCAGCTATTGGTAGATTAAATTCAATGGAGGGATCCGGGTTCGAATCCCGGTCAAGGTATATGATATGTTTTGCCAAATATTCTGCCTGCTCTCTTATCACCACGCTGTACATGTTAGAGGACTAGTTGATTTCAATTTACTAAGATTAATAAAATTAATGAATTGAGTTTAGATTTCGTTCATTTTAAAGGCGACAGTGTGCGATATGTCAGAGCGATGTTAAAGCACAAAGTTCTGGCAACGTTTCGCTTGAGGACATCAGTATCGAAATAAAATTAGGATATGAAATGGTTAACGCCATTAATTTAGCCATTCATGCAATAGGGAGCTTGCCTGAGTTTAAGGAGGTTCCACTGCGACAGCTTGAGTCAAAACAAATACTTAATTCCACATTTTTGATATTTTGTCCAAAAAAAACTGCTTTTTTACTGATACAATGCGTTACCAATAGAAACCCAAAAGTGAAGTAGGAAAAATATGCAGATTATTATTCCACGGATGCATTTTAAAATGAGCACTTTTATTCCAGCCATAGGAGCAGACTGCAGTGCCATTTCCTACGAATTACCCCATTTTGACTTCAATTACGGCATTAATTCTTCAATAACTAGAAAAATAAGGTGTTAAGATGCCTGTGTTTTATTTTTATTCAATTTATCTGGATTATTTCCTTCTTAGAGACAGTTTTCCACGAAAATGGCATTTGTATTTTATGGAAAAACACTATTTTATTCCCCGTGTTTCTCTCATTCCCCCATTATGAACACAATGTGTAATTTCAAGTTCAATTATAGAATAAAATAGCGTGGAAAGGTATTATTTTGTTGTTCATATCATATGATAGAGGACAATGTTTTCTACAAGTAGACAGAATATTAATAGAATGACATTTAAGTCATTTTACGGTGGGACCACCTAAAGGAGATCTTCAATATCCCGATTTTAAGAACAACCAATGACACAGAGAATGACTTTCTACTTCCATTGATGTTCATTTTCATGAAAATCCAGGAATGCTGGCAGATTTATTTCTTTTTAAATAATGAAATTCGGAGCTTCTATTGTCCAATACAATTATACCTCTTACGTGTGTTGGAAGCTCAACTTTTCTTCTTCAATCTACTGTTGTTATAGAATTTAATTTTCCTTGTCCTACTCCACATTAAGAAATACAGAAAAATACTGACATTATATAACTAGGTTGAAACTACCACAAGTAAGTGTTTTTTTTTTACAAATTTTTCATCAATTTTTACAAAATACAATCCAATTAAAATTTCACTTCACTCCAAATCAAACTCAATAACGTGTATCAGAGAGTAGAGATATTTGACGCATTAGTTCGTAAAACCCAATGTAAAGAATATGAACGTCTATAGACCTCGTCCAAAGTCACTGAAAGTTCTGAGAAGCGTATAAGGGTCAATAAACTCACGTTTGCTCCTTCTGTTAATCAGGAACATTAGTGTTTACCTATGATTACGATTTAATACGTTGCAATTACTTTGGTAATCTTTTTGAATAAAAAAATAAAACGTTCGTTGTTGAGAGAAATCAACTTCAAATTTTCATAAACTTAAAGAGATTAGCTCCAATTCAAACTCCTTAAGGTAAGTCGAGACATGTCATTCGACGCTTTGCTTCGTACAACCCAATGTAAATACAATAAACGTCTGTAGATGTTGGTCAAAGTCCTTGAAAGATTTGAGAAGCTTATGCGATCAGTAAAGTCATAGTTGTCCATTCTGGAGAACAGAAACATTTGTGGTTACTTTAGATTACGACCCAATGCATGCAAATAACTTTATTAATTTTTTTAAATGAAAAAAATAATGAAACTTTCGTTCGATCATTGAAATCTGCTCCAAATGTTGATAAACTTAAGAGATTAACCGTCTAATTGGTTGGCGTGCTAAAATTCACTCCCACGAGTGGGCGCGCCGTGGGAATTTTACCGAAAATTTAAATTGCATTCCTATATTTAAGGACAAGATAATTTAATAATGAAAAAGGCTGATTAAGTTGTTACAGTTACATCTTTTATTGTTTTGACACTGAATGTACATTGTTAATCATCAGTAGTTCATATCTTAAGTCCTGTTCATCTTCCCATCTCATACATGTTGTCTCTTTTACGACAATGCCTCCTACATACATTATTATTCTTACATCACTTACACACAATGTTTGATCTGCCATTTTTATGCCACCTGCAAACATGGCATATTACTGGTTTAGGTGCTTCAGGAACCGGTTCCTTGTTCTTATATTTTCCTAAAATTTCTTTTATATCTTTTAGTCAAACGTCAAACTCTCTTCGATGTCACACAGCTACTGAAGCGTCCGGTGGATAATTGATATTCCGGATATATCGGAAATACTCCCTCTTATATCATGAAAAATTGAGTACCAAATGGAGAGCTCAGAAACTAAAATATGCGACATATTGCCGCGGGCGCGCCCACCAAATCCAAATCTCCAAATAGAACTGGATAAGGTATGCAAGAATGTCGAGACACGTTATTCGACGCATAATTACTTCGTAAAAACTAATATAAAGAAGATGAACGTCTATAGACGTCGTCAAAAGTCCTTCAAAGTTTTGGAAAGACGTCAATTGACGTCAACCACGGTTGAAGTATTTACAATGATGATCCTTAGAGGTGGTGGCGTTGAAGAATAAATGAAGACTTTTGAGCTGAAAATTTCGTCAATACAAACGTGCAGGAATAGAATAAAGAGGACAAGGGTTCATTAACGGGTCCAAACAGGTGCCCTGTGGAACCACTGCTTGCTCATCTACGCGTCATTCACCTTCACTGATATCAGAAACACCGCTTTCGTATGCCACCAAGTTTCGCTATGCCTATAATTGTAATGGCCATCTTAGAACAGTTAAACAACGGGTATTGGCTTTGGATCAAATTGAAGTATTGTTTCATTGGGTTAAATGGTGTGTTTCTAGCTAACATAATCATTTAATTACTTACTTACTTACTCTTATTCCCATGGCCTATGAGGAGTTTCTGATGTCAGCGAAGGTGAACGTTTCATCGATGAGCAGGCAGAGGTACCACAGGGCTCCTAGCTTGGACCTACTTGATGAACTTTTTTCCTATTTATTCCACCTATCACGAATGTTTTGATCTCCCGGACGTGATGCTTTTCACAAGCGAGTACCACCAAGGTATTTGGCGAGGTAAAATACCCTAGATGGTATTTTACCTCGCCAACTGTCTTTCTTCCCATCTTTTGCATCCACCTCGCTGACATTCATCATTCTCCTCATATCAAACGGTCACCTCATCCTTACATCTTTGTTAACGGTCTTCCCGGAGGTCGCCTTCCATCAGGGTTTTCAGTCCAGACTTGTTTCAATATATGGTATCTTATTATCGTCTCGTGACGTACCCTGCCCATCGCAATCTCCGGCTCTTGGCCTCAGCTACAACGTCCAGTGAGTTAAAAAGATCCCTGATTTCCGTATTGTGTTTTATTCTCCAAGTTCTATTTTCTCTTGTGGGTCCAAAAAATTTCCTTCACATCCTATTTTCGAAGGTAATTAACTTCTTTTCTGTTATTTTGTCGATGACCCATGATTCAGCTCCATAGAGAAGAATTGGTCTTATTATGGTTTTATAAATTTTCGTTTGGATAAAATTTTGGATGTTTAGCAGTTTATTAAGGGCAAACATGCTTCTATTGGCTGAATTTATTCTGCTTTGAATTTCCTGTGATTCACTATTGTTTGCGCTGATTATGGTACCAAGGTATTTAAATTCATTTAATCTTGCAAAATTGTGATCCTCAATAGTAATGTTTCTGGAGTTATCAGGGCTTCGACCAAAGGACATAAATTTGGTCTTATCCTCATTGATTTTCAGTCCTACGTCTTGAGTTTCTTTTATCTGAATTTCTGTCATGCATTTTAAATCTTCCTTATTTTCCGCTGGCAATACTATGTCATCTGCAAAGGCGAGTACTAATATATTTTTCCCTATCATTTAATTATTATAATTAAATTCATTTTAGATCTCTATGAAAAAGACCCTTTTGTACATGTGACAACAATTATTTAATGAACAGTCAAATAGGGTAGTACAGGTGTAGCGAAACTTGGTGGTACTCGCTTGTGAAAAGCATCACGTCCGGGAGAGGAAAGCATTCGTGATAGGTGGAATAAATAGGAAAAAAGTTCATCAAGTAGGTCCAAGCTGGAGCCCTGTGGTACCACTGCTTGCTCATCGATCCGTCATTCACCTTCACTGATATCAGAAACACCGCTTTCGTATGCCACCAAGTTTCGCTATCCCTATAATTGTAATGGGGATCATAGATCAGTTAAACGACGGGTATTGGCTTTGGATAAAATTGAAGTATTATTTCATTAGGTTAAATTGTTTGTTTCTAGCTAACATAATCATTTAATTATTATATTATTATTGTTATTTAATTAATTTTAGATCTCTATGAAAAAGACCCTTTAATGCATTTGACAAAAATTATTTAAAGAACAGTCAAATAGCATTAAAAAGGGTAGTACAGGGTAAGCAAAACTTGGTGGTACTCGCTTGTGAAAAGCATCACGTCCGGGAGAGGAAAGCATTCGTGATGGGTGGAATAAATAGGAAAAAAGTTCATCAAGTGGGTCCAAGCTAGGAGCCCTGTGGTACCTCTGCATACTTATCAGACACTCCTCATTCGAATGCCACCAAGTTCCGCTATTCCTATACGTTGAATCGTCCCACCAGTTGTATTCTTGATGAATCTCAAAGTGGAAGAGAATAAATGGAAAAGAGAGATGGAAGTTAACCAAGAAGGATCCTCTTAGAGGCGCGCTGACGTTAACGAGCCGGTGACAAATGAAGACGGAAGGGCGCAAGGAGAAAAAGATTTGATGTGGGTCCAAGAAGGAACTGTGTAGTGTAGCAGCAAACCCAAAACTCGTGAGTTTGATGGAAATGCTAGTCGGGTGTGCGTGTATTTAAGTTGGCGGTAGACGTCGGCAGAGGGGACTAGTTGAGGGATCCAACATCGCAAGATCTGACTGATCGCTCTCTAGAGTGGACGAAGGCAATCCATCAATCAGAATATCGGGCGGAAGACGTGGTTATACGCGAAAGGAGAGAGGATAGTTTGAAGCGGGTGGGGGGTGAATCCGGAGGATATAACAGCCGGGAGGATATATAAGCAGTCCCTCAGTCCAAAGACAGATGGCGGAGTAGGCGGGGGAAGAGGTGTAACAAGGGAGTTATCATCAGTCCCTCAACCCAAAGACAGATGGAGTTGGAGGAGGGAGAGAGAATACGTTTCAACACCTTCTTAGGATGATCCTAAGCCATCCATCTAAGATTTAAAAAAGCAACTGGTTGTGTCAGTCTTGTGGACGTACAACCGAAGTGACACTATCACCATGTTGTTTATAGCAACCTCAGAAGTAAACAAACAAAGAAATGTTTGTTCACTTAAAAAAACACTGTTTTGTACCAGAGTTTAGGTTACAAAAGAAATATAATCTCTTAGAATAATAATAATAATTTAATTGCTTCCAGTAAATACATACAAAGTACAACATTATTATGTGAAGCAAGTTTGGTAGCCCCTAAGGTGCACCTGTTGGTAGGCTACCATTAGTAAAGCCATGCAACATAAGTAAATTTAAAAACAATCCAACAGATACAGTGGAGTACGCAAATCCTACCAAAAGAAATGCTCTGTGCAAGGAACAACAGAAAAGACAACCTGACAACGCTCATCGTACACACAAACATACATATAAGCACAATACACTCATACGCATTTATTCATACATGACGACAGTGTATATATGCTGTACAATACGCATAAATGTGTGATTATATGTATTTCACAGAGTCATAAAATTTTGAGGATATATTAAGAAGCGTTTACAAGTTAAATATATACAATCACTTTCTTTTTAACATTAGACTTATTACATGAAATCGCAAAATTAAAGTTCAATATTGCTAATGGTAAGTAAACAATTTTTTTCTTCCTTCAAAAATTTCCCGGGGTTTAATAATAAACAATAAATAATAATAAAATAGTCTATGAATCAATTAATCTTAACTAAGCTGTTATTGTCGGAAATAAAGCAATTTTTCAAATTATTAGATGTTGTTAATAGTTTTGTTATTATTTGTTGTTATTAATAATATTTATTTACCATCCATTGTTAACATTTTTGCAACTGTTTATTAGTTGGTCGTTAAGGGTGTTATCTGTTGATTTCAACATGCTAGTTCTGTGAAATAAATCTTTTTGGTTTTGAGTGTGTCTTTTATCAGGAAAGAACCATGCCTGCAACCACATTTCAACAGTTATAATTGTTCTAATATTTGCTACACTAACAAAAGAAGATATAAAAAATGTTATATTAGTTCATAAACAAATGGGATTATCCGAAGCCAATGATTGCCATTGCCACAGTTAGGACGGAATTACGCTGTTACAAAATTATGCGTTAGTTATACAATATTATCGATTTTTTAACTTTGTAACCGCTGAGAGATTAAATTTATCGAACGCCGGTTAATTTAAGTATGTATGTGTAGTCACAGAAGTGTATCCTTTGTTTTTACTTTTAAAAGCTTTTTTTTTTTTTTACTTTACCCGCCATTGGCCTTACAATGAGATTTTCTCTCACACACCAAATTTAAACTTGTGCTCACTTTGTAATCAATGAGTTATAAGAATAAGTTCCCTTTCCTTTTAAGCTGACTTTTAATATCTCTTGTCCTATTGACTGACCGTCTCATAAAAAAGTATAAATGAAGCGTTTAGCAGCTGTGTAATAATAATATGTCTATGATACCATCGTCATGGCTACAATTAGGTGTTTAGACTTCTCCTCATCGCGCGACCACTGACGTTAAGTGTTTTTGTATAATCACTCAGTTGCGTTACACTTTCGCAACATCCGGGCAAAGTTGATTAATTTCGTGGAGAATCAGATATATTTTAATGCAAATATATGAGTCATTAGACTATATATGTCCTCATATAATATAAATATTTTACTTTAGAATTGTAATTTTCTTAATTTATACCCAATGGTATCATCGCCAGTAAAATTAGCAATGGTTACGTAACTGTATCAGTAATTGTGTATATATGGGAATCATTGATTCAAGTGAACATTTAGAGAAAGAAATTTTTGTATAAAATCTGAATATAGTGTTATATATATATATATATATATATATTGTAACCCGTGTCCACACGAGTAAGGGGAAGGGGAAATGGGAGGAAAGGTGGGAGGAAAGGAATTCAGGGACGGGGAGGCGGGGAGGAAAGAGGGATGCCGACTAAGCTTTTGAGCAAATGGGTTGGGGTTCATCAACGATCGCGGGGTTTCGAAGTGACTTAATGCATAATGGCGAACGGATGGTTCCGCGAGGACAGGTTTGTGGGCAGAGACAGTAAAACATGGAAATATCCTTTTGCAATATCGAACTATTTAATTCAGAGAATAACACTAAATACTAATCTAAAACTAAATTTAAACAAAACAAATTATGATGCGTAATAATTGCAACAATACATGGTGAACATTCGCAAAATGTCAATCAAATGAAACAGTTTTACCCTTCAAGGTCCTTTTTCCCATTTCGAGAATCACTAGGGAAAAGTTACAATATTTTAACGGTTTGAACTTAACAATTTCTACAATCACGCACCCTCAATTGAAAACTAAACACATTCACACGGGACCAGGGGGGAAAAACACGGGAATAAATATGTCGACAGTACGAAACTTGGGGCACTTTCTTCTTGGGTTGGGGAATCTCTTCTTTGAACTATAATAGGACTATTCTTCTTGGATTGGGAATGGGGGGCTCTTCTTTGGTCTAGGAATGGCCGTTTTAGGCGGGCGGGATATAAGTGGTACTTATCGTTATCGGGGATAACTGGTGCAACTGCGGCGGCGCTGGCAATGATCGCCCCGTGCTCTGCACGTAGCAGCTGATGATGTAGTTGGTTTTACTTGAGCGGAGACAGGCGACGGCGATGGCCACGGATTCCTTGGGACCGCTACTGGACACGACTTAAATTCAGCTTCCTTACGCGTCGGTCGTCTCTCCCTTGCCGTTCCTCGTCCGCACAATGCGTCTCTCTCGCTCTCCAACCAATGTTTCAGCCCTCCTAATTTTTGGGTGTCAGCCGCCACCACAAGAACCATCACATGTAAGTAAGTCCCGCCCCGACCATCCTCTGCCATTTATATGCGCTAGCGCGCGGGGTGAGAAGGGGGGGGGATAGGGGGATAAGGGGAGGTGGCTTCACTTGACGCAGGCCGCATTATATTTCGAAGCACAGTCACTTGCAAAGCATGAGCGGTGGATGAAGGGGGGGGGGGGAAAGGGAAGGTCGTCCGCCGAACGGCGGAGATACACTTAAGAAAGGGGGGGGGGGGAACGTGGTGCAGGGAGCTCACACACTCGAACACACATGAATCATTCACTCACACAGCGATGACCTTAAAATTAACACAATATACAGCACAAAACCGCCTCTTCCACAAACCCATTGCAACCGTCCAATCGGGAACGGTTACAACTGCCTCCCTCTCCCAGACAAAAAATTGCCGCTGGGAAAAGACACGGGAATTTATTTGTAAAAGAAAAAGAAAAACAAAAGAAAAACAACTCCAACCCTCGCAAAATAAAGGGTGGTAAAATAAATCAAACTTTTAACGCGTCCCACGCGCTGAAATCTTAGTCAAACTCAAAAGGAAAACAAAAGACTATAATGTCTCGGAAAAATAAGGAATCAGGTTGTGGAAATTGTGGACGCCAATAACATCTCCCTCCTCACTTCCCAGCTCACACGCGTTTCGTGCGACCACCCTGCGAATAACATACGGGCCTTTAAAAATAGGGAAGAATTTATGAAATAGTTTTAACTTCGAGTCGGACTGCTTCGGAGCTTTCAAGAGAACCCTATCTCCTTCCCTGAATTCGTAAGTTTTCGCCTTCTTAGCGTTTTTCCGCTTCCTACCGGAACGTCGCAAATTTCTAAGAACCAATTGAGTAACCCTACCTGGCTCCGGCTCGTCCCCTTCTTCTTCTTCCGGGAGCATGGCATAGGGCCGTCTAGGCTTAACGCCGAAATGGGCTTCGTAAGGTGACATTCCGATAGATTCATGGGGGATTTCGTTAAGCCATTTATTGATGAGGGGAATCACCTCGGGCCAACTCGTATGCCGGTCCGCACAATACACACGAAAAAGCCGGGATATTTCCCGCATGATCCTCTCACTTGGATTCGACTGTGGGTGGCGAATAGAAGAATGGATTACTTTAATCCCTCGGTCACGTAACGTTCTACACCATACTTCACTGGTAAACTGCGTTCCATGATCAGTAAGAACCTTCTCGGGTCTACCACATTCAACAATGAATTTATTCATTAAGTGAGTTAAACAATTCCTACTGGTAGGTTTATTAATAGGATAGACTCGCACAAATTTGGAAAAGACATCCACAATTACAAGTACAAATTTATTGCCCGCCCGGGATTTCGGAAGGGGGCCATACAAGTCGAGGGCGTACAATTCCCGGGATTTAGAGGGTATGATATTCTGCATGGGGCCTGCAAATACTCTATTAGGGTATTTGGTTTTCTGACATAAGTCGCATTGGCGGATTATTTTTCTAATGTGACGTCCCATACCCTTCCAAAAGAACCTTTCCCTAAGGATCAAGGCGATCTTCTGACTTCCAAAATGTGCGAACTTAGTGTGAGCATGTTTAATTAATCGCTCTGCCTGTCCGGACGGGACCCATATTCGGAACTCGGGCCGATCCCTACCCACTCTTAAATGAATAATTCCCAGTTGGTCTTTAAACCTATCCGATCGTCGACTAATATTACGGAAAGAAGGGTGGCACCGGGGTAATTCACCACTTAGGAATCGAATGACCGGACCTATCCTCGGATCGTCCGCCTGGGCTTGTCTCAGTTCTTCATCGTCTCGCCATGGCGTGACCTCGATCCCCAATTCAATATCAGCGATAACAAACTCCCTATCACCCTCGGTTGTTCCGCCCGTCTCACAGGGATTCCGGCTCAAAAAATCTGGACCAACGTTCTTCTTCCCTTCACAGTATTGAATATCGAACGAAAACTCCTGGATCCAGGTTGCCCATCGCAGCATCCTACTGTTTCTAAGATGACATTGATTCAAAAATGACAATGACTTGTGGTCCGTTATAATTGTGAATTCTCGGCCCAACAGAAAAACTCTGAGCTTCTGTAACGCCCATACAATCGCTAGCATCTCCTTTTCCGTTGTAGAGTATGTGAGCTCCGGACCCCTGAGGGTACGGCTAATTAGTGAAATAATACCATCTTCACCGTTTTCCCTTTTTTGGCTTAACACGGCTCCAAGACCGTAATCACTACTATCAGTGCTCAAAAACATGCGTTTCGAAAAGTCGGGATGGGAAATAACAACATTGTTGACGAATAACGCCTTGGTGGCGACAAACGCCTCCTCATGCTCCTGCGTCCACGCCCACTTCGCATCCTTTTTAAGGAGCCGCAGCATCGGATTTATGGTATTGGAATAGTTTCTACAGAAACGAGAGTAATAATTCCCGACGCCTAGAAATGCGCGCAAACCTCTGACGTGTTTAGGTCGTTCGTAATCCATAATAGCCTTAACCCTTCCAGGGTCAATCCTGATACCTGTAGTGTCTATGACATGCCCCAAGAAATTAATTTCCTTCCGGCAGAATCGCGACTTCGATAAATTCAGCCTTAAGTTTGCCTTTTGCAACTTATCAAACATTTGATAGAACAACATGGGTCTTAACCGTTGGGGTATGGCGTGGAGGGAATAATAATTTTCCACACCGCGCATGAACGCCACGGGGTGTTCGGATGGCTTACCACGGAAAACCAGTTTCGGGGGTGGATTGGGGACATTTAAGGAAGAATTTACACCATTTATTTTTTTGTGCTGATTGCCCTCAATTTCGGACATAATCTCATCCATCTTCCTCTTCTGTTCGATTTTGACTTCCTCCAATACGTTCGCGTTTCTCGACACGTTCTGTAACACTACTTCGACTTGGCTTTTCACGTTCCCAATCTCTACTTGGTCAGCTTGGGTTTGGGCGTTCAATCTTTCAATCCGACACTTTAGATCACTTTCAATGGCACCTATTTCCATCCTTACCTCCCCAACCTGTTCGCCTATTCTTTTCTCTACGTGCCCTGCAAGTTCAACTCGGACCTCATGGATTTCCTCCCGGAATTTTGCAATCTGACCCGAAATCCTCTCTTCCATTCTAGCATTATTCTCCTCCATTTTTTTATTATTCTCCTCCATTTTTTTATTATTCTCCTCCATTTTTTTATTAATGTTCTCTCCCATTTTATTTATATTCTCTCCCATTTTATTTATATTCTCTCCCATTTGTTTCATAAACATCATCATGTCTTGCATAGTACAGGGGCTTTCAACTGCCACTGGGCTAACATCACTCTGCTCGACTCCCGGCATATTCTGCGCGACAATGTCTTCCTCCCCACTAGACACTTCGATTATGCTCAACGGATTATCCTCAACCGACTCCGCCTCATCGTCCTTCGGGGGTTCCCTATAATTTTGGAAGCTACTGCCCGAGTAAGCCATGCCGCCGAAATTTAACACAGAAAAAGGAAAATACACGAGAGAAAATGAACATACGCTATATTTAAAGTGATTAAATGCCCGTTCGTTAAATGCAAAGGGTAACACGCTTAACGAGGTCAAAATCTCGGCCAACGTTAAATTAAAATACAACGAATTGCGAGTGAATGCAATTAGTTCAAAATGTCCCACAATGTCAAATTCCAGCCACACGTTAAACCCATCGTCGAATGACAAGCCCCGCGTTGGGCGCCATTTGTAACCCGTGTCCACACGAGTAAGGGGAAGGGGAAATGGGAGGAAAGGTGGAAGGAAAGGAATTCAGGGACGGGGAGGCGGGGAGGAAAGAGGGATGCCGACTAAGCTTTTGAGCAAATGGGTTGGGGTTCATCAACGATCGCGGGGTTTCGAAGTGACTTAATGCATAATGGCGAACGGATGGTTCCGCGAGGACAGGTTTGTGGGCAGAGACAGTAAAACATGGAAATATCCTTTTGCAATATCGAACTATTTAATTCAGAGAATAACACTAAATACTAATCTAAAACTAAATTTAAACAAAACAAATTATGATGCGTAATAATTGCAACAATACATGGTGAACATTCGCAAAATGTCAATCAAATGAAACAGTTTTACCCTTCAAGGTCCTTTTTCCCATTTCGAGAATCACTAGGGAAAAGTTACAATATTTTAACGGTTTGAACTAGTGATGGGCAAAGTCGGTCTTTTGAGAGATTTCGGTCGCGTCGGTCACTCCCGCTTGTGATTCGATCTTCGATCGTCGATCAGGGAGACCGATTTTTCAGCTAGTGAGCAGTCCAAGTTGCCTACGATCAATGATCTCTCAGGAAAATCGTGATAGATAAAAAATCTGGTCGTTCGTGAGTTTCATACTGTAAGCATGACCGAGGTGTACAGCTTTGCTCTTGATAGCACAGAGCAGGCACAGAGTTTCAGTGCAGCTACCTCGTTCAGTGCCGGTTTCCGTGGAGTTGTGGGTAATTCTTTGAAAACAATTGAAGGCACAATTGTGCAATCGTGCGAAGGTTTATTTTGTTTTTACACAATGCTCTTGGTTTGTGATTTTAAGTATAGTTATACGAAGAATATTAGGAATATCCCACTTGATTACAAAACTATTGAAGAGTGACATTTTATCGACCACAAATTATTAACAACTCATTATAGAAACCAATGATTAATACTAATTTAGTAGCGAAATTTTATTTTGGTATGTAGTTCGAAACGATCAACGTTTTATTTTGGCTGTAAGAATTTAAAGCCAATTATCCGACTGTAGCACTAAAATTCAATTTTCAATTACAGTCTGTTTCACTTGTTCACGAGACGTAATATTTGTCGAGAATATTGAAACGATGGTTTATCGTGTATTTAAGTGACAATGCAATTATGGAAATTCAGTGATTACAAATGTTATATGTGCTGTGATGTATTGCGTGTGTTCTTCTGGTGATATTTTTATATTTAAAGGTTATTTGTGTCAGGTAGACTTACGCTCCTAATGGATGTGTTATGACAGGAAATACACCATGGAGGTTATAAAAGTTTCTGTGCTTCTGAAATGGCATAATATTGCGTTGTGTTTCTGGACGTGAGTTACACGAAGAAAGTGTATGTTCAACTTATGCTAAAGTTATAGTTTATGTCGTAAATTTACCAAGAGTTAGTGCTTCAAAAATAGCGTATATAGTGAAGTTAATGGTGGGTTGTTGTTTGTTTACGTCGTAGATTTTTAAGTTACATTACCCCCTGAAATAATCTCATAGTTTGCTGCTGTGTTTGTCTAGAGTGAATTGCATGTAAAAAGCGACGGTTCAACTTTGGTAAAGGTTTGTTTACATCGTACTATATATCTATAATTTAGTTACTGTGCTTCTGAAATACTGTCTCGTGATTGTCGAGTGCTTACAATATTAATAAATGCCAAAATCGAAGATTTGTTCATAGGTTAACGTAATATTCGTCGTTTATTGTTTACATCGTAAATATAAAGCATAAATTCAGAGTATTAGTGCAAATACAGGAGTCCAAGACATTCGCTGTGTATATATATCTGTGATTCTAATAATAACAATCAGTCCTACGATGAATACTTTTTTGTGAAGTTGCTTCTGTCGTGATTTTGTTTTCTTCTCGTGCCAAAGTGAACTGAATAGGACTTCACGTTTACTATTCTCAATATTTGTTGAAATATATGAATTTTTTCAGCTACTTGAGTGATTTATATCTTATGTAAAACGCTCCTTACAAAACATGCTTCATTTGTTGCCATCGATTAAAATCGTTGGGGTTTCACCATGCACTTCGTCACTTAGATAACTAATCAAACTAGTCAATTATATTGATGTTCAGTAAATATGTTTTTCGCAATGCCACATAGATTCTAAATGTTTAAAAAGGATATTATAAAATGATGGTTTGTATATGTACCTGCGTACCTTTCAATAAAATTTATATTCAGTAAAAATGCACTTTGTTATAGTGTTGAATCTTTAGTGCTATATTAATTCCCCCTCACAAAATGCTTTTGCCCGTACATTGGAGATGTTAATTGGTTACGAAAACGATTTGATTATTATAGTTATGTCTTACAGGGTATTCAACAGTTATACATATCAAATTCTTATCAGTAAGTGTTAACATATATTGCTTCTAAGCTACCTATAAGAAATGCCTAATATACACAAAATATTTGTTATTATGATGTGTATGAGTAGGGATTTAAAACCTGATTGCAGGATGTGATGAATCTTCTTAAATTGTTTGGCACTGACAGTGCTAATTTTAACCCACTACATTCAGTCTTCCTCTAGATGATATTGCTGCTATCATTAAGAAGCACCAATACAATAAAATATGTACCCTGCTGGAAATTTCTCCTACTGTTTACAGTAGCCTATAGGCTTTTTGGAACACTCTACTGTTTTCAGTAAGTCTACTGTACTGCCACTGTTTTCTACTGTTTACAGTAGCTCTTCTGTACTGCTACTGTTTTCTACTGTTTTTACTACTAAAAATATAATAAGCTACTACTCACTTTAATACTACTGCGCAATGGCATGATTTACTTCGTCGCAGTGTATTTCCTACCTAACGCTACAATCCCTACCTAACAATTCGACTCGACGCACCTGTGCTCGCACCCATTACTGATGAAGAGGCGTTGAGAAAGACGTATATATCTAGTAACTTCCGTGGATAAATGTGACTTCGAGAACTATTATCATTAAATAAAAATTCCGTGATGGTTTGAGGAAATACCATAAAATCTTGATAAAATTTATTTGCCATTAATTAATGCCAGATAACTGTTATTCTATGTTGCCACATAGTATGAATATAAATGCAATATTACTGCGAATAAACAAGATTTTTCCAATTCCCGCACGTTAGCTTCAGCGTCGTAGCTAGGGGCTGGCCAGGCAGGCGGCTGCCAGAGGCACAACCCTCAGGGGGCACACTTTGCAAACCCACAGCCTGTGGGCCATAAATCGAGGTAATATTACCTCGATATATATGGTATCAACCAGTAACTGTCGTTTCGGGGCAGCTTGATTCTTCTTGAATCTCCTTGTCTTACCTAGAGAGGAATAGGTTGTTTCATCTCGTATTGCATGGTTTCAGCTTGTAACAAACTACCTCGTTTCACATTGTATATACTCGTTTCAAATGTGCAATAATCAACTCGTATTATGGCGTAATATAGGCGAACGAAGGCAGTAAGTGGAGTAATACCGCAGGGTACATTGTGCACGGTACTTCAACAGTAAAAGAACTGTACCTACACCGAACGTTGATTCGCTTCCTTAAGCGAATCACCGCTTCGTGTACCCTTCATGACCGGTCGAGGAAGCGGAACATTTTCGCCAGGGAGAGACTTGGGCCAGAAGAATGACTCCTATGATGAACTTGTTGAGGGATCATTTGGTAAAATTGTTCATATAGTTGCTGTGGGGGATGCACATGTGGAACTTTATGTTGTTCTCAAGCCGCTTCGCACATTAAATGTCTGTGGCCTAGGTATAACCTGAAAATTGTATTTGGTAGAAGAGGGAAGTTTTGTGCACAATTTTCCACTATTAAATGTGTCTCAGTTCACATTCAGGTTGATAATTATGAGTATGTAAGCTCAGTTCCATTTAAACATTTTTGTTTTAATATGTAAATTTGTTTGTCTTTTTGAACTTTTAATCATGTATACCTATTTGATTGTTTATGCACCAAAGTACAATGTCCTTCTATTGATTAAATTTTGTATTGCCATTTATTAACTACCTATATATATCTGTCTGTACCTATGTGTCTCTAACTATCTGAACAGTAGAAAACAGTAGAGTTCAGTCGGATTAGAGAAACCAGTACAATTCAGTAGGCTACTGTACCCATAACAGTAGAAAACAGTTGGGATCCAGTAGAGTCCAATAGAGTACAATAGAGTTCAGTAGGACTCAGTAGAAAATCCTACTGAAACCAGTAGACATTTTTAGCAGGGTAAGCGTCAGTGAGTTTCTCTGCTATCTGATTGCTACTCTAGTTGCCATTTACTAGACTATATCATGTAACAGGTAGGGAATACTATATCTAGGCAAAATTATAACTAGTTTACTCTGTAGATTTTATGAAATGCATGGAACAATCAGGTTATAAGAATGTTTACTAAATATCTGACCTCAATATATATGTTTATTATCTTTGCAAGGAATAGCCTCTGATCAATTATTAATTTACACAATGGTTTAGTGCTTATCAATGGTTATAGCCATCAATAACTTCAGACCAATATCCACTCTGCCAGTTCTCTCTATATTATAGAACTGTAATCAGAAAACAGTAGTGTTTACATATCATATGAGTGATAACAGTTGTATGTCTAGATCTACTGGAAATCTCTACTGAATTCAGTAGACAAAATCTACTGAAATGAACTGAACTCTACTGAACTCTAATGAACTTAGGGCAATAGGCTACTGAACTCAACTGAACGGGGTCCAGTTGCCTACTGAAATGAACTGAACTCCAACTGAAGAGTGTTCAGTTGCCTACTGACTGAACTGCACTCTACTGAGCTCCAACTGAAGAATGTTTAGTTGCCTACTGAAATGAACTGAACTCTACTGAATTCTATTTTTTCAACTGAAGAACATTCAGCTGCATCCTGAAATGAACTGAACTCACCTGAAATGCAAGGAAATCTTGTTTTTGGTTCCTGCAAGTAAAAATACTAGCAGGAACTGAGTGCCTACTGAAATAAATGGTTTTCCTTGTGACAATTCAAAGATAACATCTATTAATTTATACCTATATCACAGTCTAAACAAAGACAGTAGTAGTAATGACATGAGAACCAGCGAATGGCCAACAAGCCTATCAAGCAGCCAATTTTGAACCCATATAGGCAACCTCTTGAAACCCAGCATTGGCAACCCTACATACACTACCACATAAGGGTTTCATATGAAACCCTTAATATTGCCAAGATTACAGGATTCAATTATAGACTAGCAGATATGAAATTTTATATTTCAACAAATCAAATTAATATGCGTTTTCGTGATGCTTGTGAAGTTATAGCAGTGTAGTTGCGATCACACAATTAAAGTATGAAAAATTAACCCTTAATTATTAGTCCATCTTATTTAGGCTTTTTGAATGCATTACAACATAGTCAGTTATAAATATATACATTTTTTAAATTTTTTTCTGACTTGGAATCGGCCATCATTCCATCTTCACATCACCATTGTGGTGTCAAATTCTATATTTTTCCTGTTTCCTATCCTCTATCTAATCTCCCTAACTAATTGTTTTTTTTAGTTCCATATAGGTGTAGGTACAGAGTACGTCTCATTATGAGTTTCCACCAGAATATTCCTCAGGAATATTCCAATAATCTCACTAGTCTGTTCTGCAAGGGATGCAGCTGAATTTAGGAGTTCAGGAGAATGTTCAGTAGGCTATGGAATATAGTAGAATGTTCAGTAAGCTACGGAGTACAATAGAATGTACAGCAGGCTTATGAATTCCCTATTGAAAATTCCCCAATGGTTTCCTATACTGTTTTCAGAAAATACTATAGGAATTATGTACATTCCTATAGGAATTAAAATTTCCTACAGGAACTATAAAGGTTCCTATAGGAACAATAAATGTCCTATGGGAACAATAACTTTCCTATAGGAACAATACATTTCTTATAGGTACAAGAAATTTTCCAATAGGAGTGGGAAATTTTCCTGCAGGAACAAGAAAAATTTCGTATAGGAAAATTTTTCATTCCTATAGGAAAATTTCTCGTTCCTATAGGAAATTTATTGTTCCTATAGGAAATTTATTGTTCCTATAGGAAAGTTATTGTTCCCATAGGAAATTTTAATTCCTATAGTATTTTCTGAAAACACTAGGAAACCAATGGGGCATTTTCAATAGGGTTCAGTGGAATCCCAGTGAACACACATGGCTGCAGCAGAGCTTCACAAGGATGTCAGCGCTGAAAGTGCAGCACATGTCAAATGAAGCGCGTCAGCAGCGCTCTAATAGAGTGATTTATCGAGAAACGCATTTGATGCGCATTCGCAACTCGTGTTTGAAGCCGCAAGTTGCGGACGCGCTGCCACAGCGCTGAAGGAAGTCATTTGAATAAGTAGAGATGGTGAAAGTCTCAATCGAAAGAGGAAGATATAAATACTCATTCTTTAAATATTAAGTATTTGTATCCTTTGTTTTTTTATTTCATGAAATATATATCCTTGATACATATTAACATGTTTAGCCTGATGTTCATTCTTCGACCGAAAATTTGGCATAAATGGGAAGCTTTGAAACGATTCGGAGAGACTTGGATTCTGCCAGTAACAACAATTCATTCATAGCTTTGTGTCATTAATTTCCGTTATACACTAAAATATTGTTACAATTTTATTGGTACATTCATCAGTTTTCTCATTTCCACGTTCGTAACATTGATAATACATGCATATTCACGTTCGTAGCATTTCCGCGAGTAAGTTACGTCTTCATTGAAATGTAAACAAATGTGTGACAATTGGAAAATATCTTGTTTATTCTCATTGATGTTGACTTTATATTCATTTAATGTGGCAACATTGGTTTCAATTAATTAATGCCTGAAAACTGTTATCGTGATTGGTTGGTACGTTTCCATAAACTATCACGGCATTTACATTTGAAAGTTAGTTCTCGCAAACACATTTACGCACGGGAATAGCCGTATATATACAACTTTCTAGCAACGCTTGCATCAGTTACGAGTTGAATATGACGTAAAGATTAGAACGATAGGCATGCAATTTACCGTAGACATACCGTAGGAAGATGCGAGATTCAAGATGAGTCTATATAATCTGGAGATAGATAGGGAAAAATAATTTCCATTAATAAACTTTTTTTCAGGGATGTTTAGTAGGCTAATGAATTCAGTAGAAGTTCAGTAAGCTAATGAATTCAGTAGAAAGTTCAGTAGGCTTATGAATTCAGTAGAAGTTCAGTAGACTGTTTCAAAAAGCAGGTTGGCTACTGAATTCAGTAGGAAAAATTTCCAGTAGGGCTATGTACCTAGTTTTGATTCAAAGAAGAAAAATCAGCTGTGCATACTGTGACAAATGTTTATTTCCCCCATGCAATCATTGAATTTGCTAGAACAATATACATACCATCTTGGATTATTAAGAGTAAAGAACCTGAGTGTATTTCATGTTGATTTTTGCTTGATATACTTACTGGATACTTATGGGAACTAAAGCTAATATCTTTTTATTAATTTTCTTTTGACATTTTGAAAATATCTCTTCCTTCATGCTACCGTAATGGACTTTATGAAAGGATTATTCTCTGTGGGTTTGGCAATGTTTAAATAATAGATTAGAGTTGAGTATTGGAACAGGATTGTGATTGAGGAGTGAATAGCGTAAGAGGGAGATGGAAAAAATTGTGGGTTCATGATGTGGTGGAAGAGACATTAAAGGAGGAAGATTAGGAGTCTTAAGAATAGGAGAGAGTGTGAATGAAGTAATGTATGAATGCAATAGAGGCAAAGGATATATGCCAATATAGGGTATTATGGAGTAAATTATTAGAAGAGAGCCAGTTTCCAAATCCAAACAGACATCACTAACAGCAGAGAGCAAACAATATCATGTGATAAGTTGTGTGCCTCAAGTTATCCAGGTACTCAATTACTTAGCAGTCAACTCAAGTGTACAGATGTCGTTCCTGTGTGACTTAAAGTCAACTTGATCAGAATAAAATTATTTTTTATGCCCTCATTTAAATTAAATGTCTGTCATAATTTAAGTAAAGTATGCACACATAGTTTTGGTAACACCCTTTTATAAATTGAAGAAGTTAATGGAGAAGAGGGTCATGGATGGATAATAAAGCAATGGTAGGTAATCAATGATTTTTCACTTATAACAAAATTTTAGTGTAAAATGGATTTGGTCTATAATGCTTCATGCTTAATGAATGCTGTTACATATTATTAATATTATTTATTTCACTGATATGAGGAACCTAAGAAGCTTTCTCGGGTTTCCAACAGGGTGATGGTCTCCATGTAGGCTGACGTTTCGATGTCTGACTCAGTCATTGTCATCAGGGGTGATGAAAACTAAGGGTTGTGCAACCATTCATAGATCCATTTATTTTTAATAATCAATAAGTGAAATAAATGTTGGTGTAGGTTTTTTACAATTACTACTTGGCTTATTTTGAATATGTTTCTTGAAACCCCAATATGATTAAGTCTTAAGTCGACTCCTATTGTCATGATCTTTGGTAAATTTATGATTATTAATCAACTGTTGCTAGTAGCTATGATGTATTGTTTACCTGTAGTAGAAATTAACAAGGGTAATTATAGCTGTTAGGCTCACACATGCCAGATTGGACGAAGAGCAGGAACGAAGGGAACATAGTCCACTCAGCATCTGTGGATATTTTTCCTCATGGTAAGTGGCTTGCCAGCTCACTCCAGAGTATAGATTGAGAATGGTCATTGAGTAGAAACCATTAGAGGCTTAAGACAAATAGCAAAAAACAAATAGTGGAATGAAGTTGTAACTGGGGCAGAATTTTAGTGGAACGAGGTGTCCTACTCAAGATATTAAATGTCTTGTATCAGCAATATTCAAGAATTATGGGGGATTTGTTATGCCTCAAGTCCTGATATAGGATGCAAACAAAAGGTTGGTTTGGAAGGTTTTATAAAGGGTTGTGGACTTCGGTGGATCTAAACCATTGGCTAATGTTGAGAGGGTGAGATTAGACTAAAGTTATATGAGGAGTGGCTCTCGAGAAGGATAATGAAAGTAAGATAGAAGAGAAGTTAAGAGATACTTGACTAGGCATTGAAGTTACATATAACAGTGAAGGAAATTTAGGAGTCCACTTTATGTCAGATAGTAGGTAATTAAGAGGAAATGAGGTCCTGAAAGGCACTTTTGAAGGGAAAGGTTTGCTTCGTTGGGCGAGGTAGGAAAAATATAGGCAATTGAAATAATTGGATGTGATGCGCAGAACTAAATTGAAACATTTTAAGGAAAGAAATTTTTGAAGCAGGAAGGGTGGAGTGGTAACTGCAGTTACCACTCCACCCTTCCTGCTGGTCATGACCACTGAAATATATATGTCTGTTAAGCTATCTGTATACCATTATAATGTTGGTAAAATGTCATGGTCAGGCAAATATAAGAATTAAAGTGAATGTGGAATGATAACTGCATGTGGAATGAATAGACGTTGATAACAGTCCAATGCTATAATTGCATTACTCCACCAATGTTTAAGATAGGTATCAGTTTTTAAACTAAAATAAGATTTTCTTTGCCACTACAGGTTTCTGATTATCCTCATGAATGTTCTGCTAACTTCCTGCAGGTTCCTTCTAAATTTTCCTGCTAAATATTTACCAGGGATTTTGGATGCACAATGAGTAATTAGTACTATCAGAAATTTTAATTTGTCCTTTCCAAGGAATTAAATTTTAAATGGATATGGTCTAAGCTCCTGTGTACAAGCCATGTTTGAATACACACTTTGATGGATGATACGATGATTACAAATTTTCAGCACTATTTTACAGTATATGATGCTCTATTGCACGCAGAAATACAGTCTTTATTTATTTAATTGCTCACATACAGCATTTCTGCCAATTTAAAGTGACACAGTATCGATGGTATGAAGTCATATATTGCCTTACTAAACATGTTAGTACATTTTGATTGAAATATCTCCTTGCCCATTTCAATGGGATGCCTAAGGCTGATGAAATGGCCCACTCATGTAATTCATTTTTGCTTACAACCAATTACAGTATTACGATATTTACATTGTACCGTTTATTGATGCTACACTCAGTGCAAATGCAAATGAAATTCCGGAAACTCATACTGATATTTACTGATCAAGCCTATGTACATTTTTTAAACTTACTATTCACAACAAAAGTATAATGATGAAAGTATGAATCAAATTACCTGTGGGTAATCATAATTTGCAGTTATCATGTCTCTAACGGTGTTTGGATCGAACCTATATTAACTTGAATCACGCTATTATTCCCTGAATCAAGTTCTTCAAATACCATTCCTCTAAATGAAAAGGAGAGTTATTGGCATATACGAAATTTTATTCTCCGAAAAAAGGATTCGCTGATGAGATTGCAGTTAAAAATATTTGAAATAACACCAAAAGCAAACTGCATTCCAAAAACAAACAATTCTGGATGAATTCACCGGTGATTTTAACACGCCGGTACTTCGGAAGACATATGGGAAGAAAATTCAGACGAAGGGAAAGCCAACGGACATCCAATGAAGCACTGGAAACATTCTTGATTGACAGCAACACCATTAAAGTCTAGAAAAAGTGATTGAAGAGAGAGGAGCGGAGTTGAATTTTTAAAATGCATAGGCAATATGAATCACAGTTGTTTATATAAACGGCCGGTATATATATATATATATAATACAGCGGCATGGGTATCAGGTTTGATTTCTAAGCGATCACGTCGTAGACTCAGATATTTAATTATCACACAATTTACGACTCGTCGCGGCAAAGGAAAACAATTCATAGGGATATAGTGTTGTACTATACTACTTACAAGTGACGATTAACCTATTGCACGTAATAAATAACGGCACTACATAGCCAACGCAGTAACAAATAATGCATTGCTTGGCGAATTAACAAACGGATAAGTACCTGGATCATGTTTAATTTCCATTGCATTCCTTTTGAATCTTTAACCAGCTGTCTCTTTGCCGACAGTGTAACGGATTCGGTCTTCATTTTTAATGATGTTATTATTCTACTAAAAAGCGAGCCAGCAAAACTGGTAAAACTCTCTCGATGCAAGATATTTATGTCGTGATGTAAATTGTTGACTGTTATTACGCTGCGTCTTTGTTAGCGCAACCGAGCGGAGCATCGAATAACTGCCTACATCTCACGAAAGAGCGAGTAACTCTGGAATCTCTCGTTATAAAACTCACTCAAGATTTTTTTGGTCGGTCTCAAGTCTCGTGATCGATATTTGATGTCATGCAATCATTCCTGTCGCGATCGGTGAAGATGAACGCCTCGGTCATTGGAGAGAAGTCGTTCATCGATCTTTCTTTTAAGAGAACTTGCTCTCGGAATTCGATCTCTCACGACCGACCCATCACTAGTTTGAACTTAACAATTTCTACAATCACGCACCCTCAATTGAAAACTAAACACATTCACACGGGACCAGGGGGGAAAAACACGGGAATAAATATGTCGACAGTACGAAACTTGGGGCACTTTCTTCTTGGGTTGGGGAATCTCTTCTTTGAACTATAATAGGACTATTCTTCTTGGATTGGGAATGGGGGGCTCTTCTTTGGTCTAGGAATGGCCGTTTTAGGCGGGCGGGATATAAGTGGTACTTATCGTTATCGGGGATAACTGGTGCAACTGCGGCGGCGCTGGCAATGATCGCCCCGTGCTCTGCACGTAGCAGCTGATGATGTAGTTGGTTTTACTTGAGCGGAGACAGGCGACGGCGATGGCCACGGATTCCTTGGGACCGCTACTGGACACGACTTAAATTCAGCTTCCTTACGCGTCGGTCGTCTCTCCCTTGCCGTTCCTCGTCCGCACAATGCGTCTCTCTCGCTCTCCAACCAATGTTTCAGCCCTCCTAATTTTTGGGTGTCAGCCGCCACCACAAGAACCATCACATGTAAGTAAGTCCCGCCCCGACCATCCTCTGCCATTTATATGCGCTAGCGCGCGGGGTGAGAAGGGGGGGGGATAGGGGGATAAGGGGAGGTGGCTTCACTTGACGCAGGCCGCATTATATTTCGAAGCACAGTCACTTGCAAAGCATGAGCGGTGGATGAAGGGGGGGGGGAAAGGGAAGGTCGTCCGCCGAACGGCGGAGATACACTTAAGAAAGGGGGGGGGGGGAACGTGGTGCAGGGAGCTCACACACTCGAACACACATGAATCATTCACTCACACAGCGATGACCTTAAAATTAACACAATATACAGCACAAAACCGCCTCTTCCACAAACCCATTGCAACCGTCCAATCGGGAACGGTTACAATATGTCAATATACAATGTCCCAAAAGTAGTATGCTAATCATAGTACTGACGAATTACGCTCACTTCTTTTACTGACATAAGTCCCCCAAAGTAATATTGAAAGAAATGTTTTATTAGTGATAGTTAAGAAAGTTTTCCATTCACAAATGGAAAAATAATAATGTGTTAAAAAGATAGAAGATACTTATACGAGATAGTAATATTTAATCCTTAATTTTTTCAACAAAAAAATTCAGTAATTATTTCTCTTGCTGTAAAATGTTTTTCAGCGCATGTTTAAAGTACGCCCTTGACCACACTGATGA